>OY759261.1:6071660-6596660 GCA_963662155.1 Lamellibrachia columna | reverse complement strand
AGTAGCCTAGCAAAAGTCACGTATAGCAAACGTCGTTTTACCACAGCCTGTCGGATCTGCAACGACACAGGTAAACTGGTGAATTAACCTCGTCATTACTTTACACAACTAACTAAACTGACGAGCGTGCAAGGTACTTATACTACGACAAAACAAAAAGATGCAGGTAAATGTTTGCACATATTGTATTCGATTGTACAACGAAGACATTTACAAGTCACCGTCAAATACGAGGAAGTCACGTTGCGCATGCGCAACTGGAAGTGGATCCGAGCTCCACCAACCACCTACAGAGTATATTTTGGTCTAAGCCTAAGGATAGCAATTTTGTGCGATGACGTCTCGGCACTTTGTTTGCTACGCTTTTAGTAAATTAGGCCTCTAGAGCCAGAGCCGAGGTTGTCGTATTGAGAAGCGGGTGGTAGCGCATCTTTCTCACAGAGGGTGATAAATGAATGGAACAAACTGCCAAATGATTGTGTTAATGCTAGAAGTGTGAATATGTTTAAAACTAGAATTGACAGATATTTGATAAGGGTGGGCTACACACAGATCAGACAATTGTTGGACTACCGATAAGCCAATGGCATACTTGTCCACTTGCTATATGGACCTTGTTGTTTTGGATGGCAATCTTGTTAAATCTTGTTAGTAGTATGTAAGTCTTTTTCATACCCCCAATTGTGGGTCGATTGTTGTTGGTGGTAGCTAAAAATAGACATTGGTTAATTTTAATTTTTAATTTAATTTTTATTTAATTTTAATTTTTATTTCAACTTCAATTTTAATTTTTATTTCAATTTTAATTTCAATTGGGACGGCGGACCGTTTTACGGTAAGCATTCCTGCTGTCAATTAACTCACAACACGACGCAACTCAGCGCGAGCCAGCTGTTGTGAACCGTCAGACGGTGACATAACGTAACATTCCTGTGACCATTGAACTCATAAAATAAGAGCGAGGGTCATAAGGGCGAGTCTGTTGTTGTCGAAAACCTGATGAGAAAACGCGTATGTGCAACTTCGAACAGGCAGTTAGAAAACGTTACACAGGCGGTTAGAAATGTTTTCCCCCGTCCTTCACATCACCAACGTGTTACGATTGGATAATCTATCGACATGCGCTTTGTGAGTGGCTAATCTGTCGACGTGCGGGGTTGTGAGTCTCGTTAGTCGGGGTCTTTAAATACCCGTGTATTGGGATTCGACTGCCTACGGGCCAAGGCTCAGAAAATGCTGCATACGAAAAGAGAGTTGGACCTGATGTAACTTCAACAGGTAAGATTATAATATTACTCATTAATATTTATATATTCAAATCAGTAGAATACCCGTTTAAAATTCAAATTGGAAATTAGACAGTATGTTATGTTTTTAATATATTTAATTAATCTATTATATGTGTAGAAAAACCAGTCGGAAATCACTAGGGGAAATTTCAGGTAAACGCATCATAATCGTGAATACGCGCCACTGTAACTGACATTGCCTGGTCCCTGGGCCTGGGCTGGGTCTATTTTACTAAGATGTTTAAGTTAGCATATTTACGTATAAGTGTACTTTTTATGTTTTTGTAGAGTTGATTCTAAATTGCTGTATTTTAAAATGAAATGCGCACTATTTTGCGAAGGTCAGTAATTGTCAAATCTATTTATATAGCACCCTATTCGAAAGCTATTTATAAATCACGCTGTAAAGAGCAGACC
This sequence comes from Lamellibrachia columna, assembly GCA_963662155.1. Taxonomy (NCBI): domain Eukaryota; kingdom Metazoa; phylum Annelida; class Polychaeta; order Sabellida; family Siboglinidae; genus Lamellibrachia; species Lamellibrachia columna. Next base: position 6,594,954 of record OY759261.1, on the reverse strand, counting down.
GTGTATATATGAAAAGCAGAGCAATATATGAATTCTAACAGGAATGCACACCATTTATATAATTTATGTAGACACATCAATACGTATCGCTGAATCATGCTGAGTCTCAATGCTCTATTGAACACTCGCCGACACGACAGTTCGTCGAACCGGGAAAAGGTGATTAATGGTGCATTGACCAGCGGTACGGATGTCATACCTATAGATGAGACTTGAATTACGAGTTCTACGAATTCCCAGCTTAGCTTCACCGACAATGGAGGTGCACAATATATATTTTATTTAGACATTTCAATACAGAAGGGTCTACGTGAAGAGCGTGACTGGCGTACGTGATGGGAAGCATACCCATGTTTCCAACTTAACTATAAGTAGAGACCAGCTTGCCTACTGCGGGGAGAGAGAGCCGAGAGAGCCGAAAGAATCTCACGGAATCTCTCATCTCCCGGTACCAAGGGAGATGATCGGCAACTTGCAATTGCATCTGTATGTGTCAGTAGCGCTGTAACCTATGTAACAATAAAAGCCTACACTGTAGGTCGAACCTGGATAATACACCAACGTGTATGAGTTGTCTTATTCGACATCACGTCAGGGCTGACTGCTGAATGAAGTAGGTAGAAGGTCCTGACGTGAGAGGGTTAAGAGAGACCGGTAACAGCAAAGTTACAAAGGCGAGCGTAGCCAGGATTTTTTTTTACCATTGAAGTTACAATGACGAGAGCGCCAGCATTTTTTTTTTCACTAAAGTTACAATGGCGAGCGTAGCCAGGATATTTTTTTTGTATCACTAAAGTTATAATGGCGAGCGCGATTACGGAAGAACAGAATGTCTGTTATAACGGCGACCGCTGCTGACACTACATACGCTGCGATGAAATCTACACGGCACGATGTAAGTTACAATGACGAGCCCGCTATAATTTTTTATACGGCTGATGCTACTGACTAGTACTGCACGTCCCAGAAGATCGACAAGATGACGATACAGCATCCAGTGATGGCACCTGCCTGGACGGGGAGGACAGTCCCGGTACACCTGCCCTGCCCTGTCCGTCCGCATTCTTTGAGGCATTCGTCGACTAGTTTGGACCACCGTGCGCCGCGACAAGACCGCTCCCGACCCCGAAGAGCCGGTAAGCCTTGTCACAACATCCCGCTTGAGGGACCGACCGTTGCCCTGGAGATGGCTGTCCTGATGATGACGGTCAAATCTCTCGCCACTGCTGTCACTGATTTATCCTCGACAGTGACAGTGTTACAGGCCAGACAACCCAGGGACCGGCATTGTTACGTGTCCGGAGAAATCGGCCACTATACACGCGCCTGTCATTAACAAGCGATGATGCGAGACCGCCCGAGCAACCAGCAGCATGGCTGGGAGTTCTAACATCCAGGGACGACCCCAGAGGACGGTAGGTGTGGCCACGCGTGGACAACACAGGCCCACCAAATTGCCGAATGAACCACGCACTCCAGTGAACATTGCACAGAACAGTGAAAGTTGATAATTTTCGTAATGCATGTAATAATTAGTATCATCAACTGACATGATATGGTGAGTGAAATTGTAAAACTCTTAATTAATAGAGCTTGGTACGTATGATGTTTTTTTTTGGTAGTATTGATACATGCATGTGTATGATCCTCTTTGTTTGAGATATGAATTATGTGTAAGGCTATTTAGGCCCTAAAAGCACATAATTATCTTTGTTTGTTACGTGTTTCGGATGGATGTTGTCACGTTACAACAGTGAAGACTAATTTATCCATGGTTTAGATGTAGGGGCATCGCACCTATTGTGACGGACTGGTGTGATCGTATGTACAGTAATGGAAACTGCATATCGAGACATCAGCCTAGGACATGGTTACACGACCATCTCCGTAGTTACATGAAAGCAGGCCACCTTGTTAAACACCATGCAGTGATGTTGAGACGTTGTTGTTAACTGACTAGATTGAATGTTGTTCGAACGAATGCTATATTTGCTGCTACATAATACCTCAGGGTAGTATTATGACTGTAATTAGCAGATTAGTTAATGTTATGATAGTTAATGTTTGCTAAATGTAGCACATGGACTGCACCGCGCACGTGTAATTGGTACATATTATTTAGGATATGTTGGGGCACCCAATTGATCAGTCATATTATGTCTGATTAGGTATGGCTACCAAGGGTCGTGACCACGTATTCCTCGTTACCCGTTACTAGGGCGTTACTGTTGCCGGCAGATGAACTGTCCGCCAACAGGAAGGATTCGTCTAGGGACGCCTAGACTCTCGGGGCATACAAGATAACTGCTTAATGGTAACTTGACATTACACCAGAGTATGTTGCGTGGTGTTTGTCTTGTGGATTTGGGTTAATCCACGGAATTGTTACAGCCCGATTCCTGACTGCAAATATCAGTCAGTGGCTGGGGAAATTTATTAACGTGTTATACGTTGTTAAAACCGATGGTATCCTCGTGACCGGAGGCTGTGAAACCCGCGGTCTTGTTGCCACGTGGACGTTGATTGTCGTCCTGGTTCAACAGCTCAGATCATACATCCATTCTGTGCTTATCGACCTCGGCGCTCCCAATGTGACCCATTGAAGATCAGATTCCGCACTCGATTTCGCGTGGTCGGCGGGTTCGACGTGGGTTCTCTGACCTCGGTGGCACCATTCTCAACAAAGTGTTTGGGATCGCGACGGAGGCACAGTTGGACACGACTAGGCGTTGGAGCCAACATGTACGTTCTGATAATCAACGGGTGATTCATAACACCAATGAACTCGTGACTGTGGTAAATCGCACGTTTGCGGAGGTCCGCCTCAATGGACATTTCGAAATTGCACGGACACATGCCATTTCCACGATCGCATTTGAACGTGTCCGCGTTAGTCTGCGAATGGATCAGTGCTTGTCGGCCGTGGAAAGCTTATATTTTCTGGTTTCATCAGCGGGACCTATATCGCAGACAGCGTGCCGCGTTGGAAAGCGGATTGCTGACGGAAGATTCTACCGCCAGCCGACTTAGACCTGCTTAACATGCTAGCCGCCGAGTGGGACAGTATGCCCCAGGAGCGGAATTGTTTTTATAAATTGATACGCCTTGTCACAGGTTTCTTTTACACGGCCTCTAGCAGCCGTATTCTGCTGCTTGCACGTCGCTCATGGTTATTCGGGTGCCAGTACGTGTGTTTTTTTTCATGTGACAGGAAACACAAACGTAATATTTACATTTATGTTATTAGGGTTTCGTGTTGGATATTTAGTTTTACTTCTTTATTTTGTGTGGTATGTTACTGTATGATTAGGTAAGGTTAGCTGGTGACAGTTCCCTATATGTTTACATGTGTGATTGTTGAATTTGTTGCTTCTTGTATACCTACATGTGTGGTTTTTGAATTTGTTGCTTCTTCTACATGTGTGGTTTTTGAAGGTGTTGCTTCTTGTATACCTACATGTGTGGTTTTTGAATTTCTTGCTTCTTGTATACCTACATGTGTGGTTTTTGCATTTATTGAATTTGTTTTCTCATTGTATGGTATTGGGTCGATATTCTAATTGTACGGTTTTGGGTCAATGTTAGTTTGCAGTTTACTTATTTGCATAGATTGACTTACACGGTAGTGCTCTTTTTCTTTTTCTTTTTTTAAGCTGATACGAGGTCTCAGCTTGTGCCGGAGGGAGTAATGTAAAGAGCAGACCGTGTATATATGAAAAGCAGAACAATATATGAATTCTAACAGGAGTGCACACCATTTATATAATTTATGTAGACACATCAATACGTATCGCTGAATCATACTTACTTATTTAGGCCCTTAACTCCTCCTGGAGCATAGGCCATCCACAACATTTCTCCAACGAATCCTGTCTTGGGCAATCCTCTCCAGTTGTTGCCAGGCAATGGTTGACAAATGTCTGGATCCTTATCAGTGTGGTCTTGTTTATTCGCCATGTTTCTACTCCGTACAGCAACACGGACTTTACATTTGTGTTAAACAAGCGTATTTTTGTGGTTTCTCCAATTACCTTTGACTTCCACACATTTCTCAACAGGTGGAAAGCTACCCTTGCTTTGCTGATCCTTTTCTTTACGTCAGCTTCTGTCCCTCCATGCGTATCCACTATGCTGCCTTGATATCTGAAGTCTTTGACCTCGTCCAGTGTCTCTCCCTCAAGCATGATTGGTGTTTCGCAAGTAGCATTTGTTCTCAGGATCTTTGTTTTCCTTTTGTTGATTTTCAACCCAACCCGTTCTGAAATCAATGCCAGTTCTGTTGTTTTGTCTTGGATCTGCCTATGGCTGTGAGACAGGAGTGCAAGGTCATCTGCAAAGTCCAGGTCATCAAGTTGGGTCAGCATCGTCCACTGTATTCCATTTCGTTTCTCCTTGGTTGCTGTTTTCATGACCCAGTCTATGACTAGAATGAAGAGGAATGGTGACAGTAAGCATCCCTGTCTCACCCCCGTCCTAACCTCAAAGTTCTTTGTAAGTTGACCTTCATGAATGACTCTGCATGACATTCCTTCATAGGAGTTTTTGATCATGTTGACTAGTTTCTTGGGCACCCCATAGTGTCTTAGCACTTTCCAGAGTGTCTCCCTGTCCACACTGTCAAAGGCTTTCTCGTAATCAACAAAGTTGATGTATAGGGATGAGTTCCATTCGATGGATTGTTCCACTATGATTCGCAGTGTTGCAATCTGGTCAGTACACGATCTGTCCTGCCTGAAGCCTGCTTGCTGTTCACGCAGAGTTTGGTCCACTTTGCCTTTCATTCTCTCTAGGATTATTCTGTTTAGAATCTTCCCAGGTACTGACAACAACGTGATTCCTCTGTAGTTATCACAGCGGCTCAGGTCTCCTTTCTTGGGAATCTTGATAAGGTAACCTTCCTTCCATTCTGCTGGAATTTCTTCTTTTTCCCAGATCTCCTCAAAAAGACTGTACAACATTTCTACTGAAGTATTTACATCTGCCTTTAGTGCTTCTGCAGGGATACCATCAGGGCCTGCTACTTTCCCATTTTTCATATGTGCGATTGCCTTTTTGTATCTCTTCTCTAGTGGGTTTATTACAGTCTATTGGGAGATCTGTCTCAGCTGGTTGGATGTCTGGTTGATTCTGCGGTACTGGTCTGTTGAGCAGTTCTTCAAAATGCTCTGCCCATCTGTTAAGCTGTTTGTCTGCCCCCATCAGGACAATCCCATTTTTGTCTCTGATTGGCCGCTCTGATTTCTTAAACTTTCCAGCTAACTTCCTTGTTGTATCGTAAAGTTGCTTCACGTTCCTGCTAGCTGCTGCCTTTTCTGCCTCTTGTGCAAGTCCCTCCACGAAGTTCCTTTTGTCTGTTTTGACACTTTTCTTCACCTCTCTATTTGCTGCAGTGTGCTCTTTCTGAGCTGTTACCTTTTTCCGCCCTTGTGCGGCTGCTGTTGACTGCTTCCTTCTTGTCTCTTCTGGTCTGTATTTTCCTCATTGTTTCTACTGAAATCCAGTCTTTCTGTTGGGGTTTCCTTCGTCCAATTATCTCTTCGCATGTGGTGTTTACTGCATCTTTGATGTGACTCCATTGGCTGTTGATGTCTACTCCCTCATCTTCATCATACAGTTCTTGCAGGACTTTGAATCTATTAGCTAATGCAACTTTATATTCTTCTGCTGTGCTTGGGTCCTTCAGGAAATCCACATTATATCTTGCCTTTTGTCTTTCTTGTTCTACTCCATTTCTTCTTAGCTTGAGTTTTAGCCTGGCTGTTACTAGGTGGTGATCAGACGCAACGTCAGCACCTCTCTTCACACGCACGTCTTGTAGTGATCTTCTAAACATTTTGTTTATGCCGATGTGGTCTATCTGATTTTCAGTGACTTGGTCAGGAGATACCCGTGTCGCCTTATGTATTCTTTTGTGTGTGAACACGCTCCCCCCAATCACAATGTTGTTCATTGCACAGGCATTCGCAAACCGCTCTCCATTGTCATTCATCACACCCAGCCCATGAACTCCCATCACATTTTCATATCCTTGGTTGTCCGATCCAATCTTAGCATTGAAATCTCCCATAATCAGGTTGATGATTTTATCCCCTAAATTGCTCATGATATCAAGGAGTTGGTTGTAGAATTCATCTTTGGTTTCGTCAGTCTTGTCGTTGATTGGGGCGTAGCACTGCACTATGTTCATTTTAATCCTTTTGTTCTTTGTTCTAAAGGATGCTGTTATGCACCTCGGTCCTCTGGCTTCCCAGCCAATAAGTGCTCTCTGTGCCTCCTTATCCAATAAGAGGGCAACTCTGAATCATGCTGAGTCTCAATGCCCTATTGAACACTCGCCGACACGACAGTTCGTCGAACCGGGGAAAGGTGATTAATGGTGCATTGACCAGCGGTACGGATGTCATACCTATAGATGAGACTTGAATTACGAGTTCTACGAATTCCCAGCTTAGCTTCTCCGACAATGGAGGTGCACAATATATATTTTATTTAGACATTTCAATACGGAAGGGTCTACGTGAAGAGCGTGACTGGCGTACGTGATGGGAAGCATACCCATGTTTCCAACTTAACTATAAGTAGAGACCAGCTTGCCTACTGCGGGGAGAGAGAGCCGAGAGAGTCGAAAGAATCTCACGGAATCTCTCATCTCCCGGTACCAAGGGAGATGAGCGGCAACTTGCAATTGTATCTGTATGTGTCAGTAGCGCTGTAACCTATGTAACAATAAAAATTGGATTGGAGTGTTTGTGTAGATCGATTAGTGATTAGTTTAATTTGATGCTGCTGTGGTTTATATATGTATACATTACTCAACTGCATAACCTGTTGTCGAAGCGGATTTAATTGTAAATGTAAGACTACAGGACGAATTCCGTTTCGTGTTTACAATTTTCGAAAAATCCAAGATGGCTGCGTCCATGGTTGGGTCCGTAGTTTGATCGAACGAAGTTGCTCGTTGTCTCTACGCATTGACGTTGATGAACATGCAGAATGTCGCAAGCGGAGACTCAAGCTCAATGAATTTGCGAGTGATTATTTTGGGACATGCCCAATCGGCAATAGTGACGATGACTCTGACTTATTTGAGTCGAACGTGTGACAGTCACAGTGTGTATGTCACCTGTCACCTGGAGGCACTGAGCCACACAACAACAACAACGGTACTTTTCAGAGCTAATCACAAGAAGAGATTGCCACCTCTTGGGTGTTGGTTATTAATATAAATGTTTTGTTTTTGCAAAAAAATAACTACATTCACCTCACTGGATTGGATACAGTAATAACAATAGATAATTTATTACACTGTGGTGAAGTTTTGTTTTCACGTGAAGTATCATGATTGTAGACTGTCAACTTTACAAGTAATTTTTTTATTGTAAATGTAACCATCAGAATTTAATAATATTTTTAGTGTACCGAAGCAAACAGACCTATCTACATTTGCTTCACTGGATTGGACATGGTTATACTAATAACAATGGATAAGTTGTTATACTGTGCCGCAGCGTTTTGTTTTGATGATTTTCGACTCAACTTTACAAGTAATTTTTTCTCCATTAATAGTTTTTGACGGGTGCCCTCTTTAAATTCTTGTAACTTTGATTCTAGTGGGAGCACACTAAACTGTTTTGGAATGAGAAAGGGTGTTACTTTCCATGCATTAAATTAAAAAACACTTAAAATTGTTTTGGACAATGACTGGTTTTCCTATACCGCAACACATATTATTAGTCTAGAAAAAATCTTTGAGCACAACATAAAAAATAAGTCAATAACTTTTTTATTAATGTAACATCACCATTCTTGAAAATGGGAACTATATTGACAATTTTAGCTGATCTGGAACATATCTATTGTCAAACAGTAAGGTAACAATATGGTGGTTCAAGCAAACTGGGATAAACTTGTTTAATCATGTTCGGTTTTATGCCATCCCATCCCAGACAAAATTTTTCACATGCTAAATACGTTTCTATATTTCACCTATAGTTGCTGGTGTTAGAAACATGGAATTTTATAAACTCCATACAGATAGTCATCAGGAACCTTTGATACAAATGTTTTCTTTTTGCAATGCTTAAATTCGTAAAATACTCATTCAACTTATCAGCAATATGTTTTGTGTGTGTAAATATATCTTCAATTAAGAACTCATCACTTCATGAAAGTGTATACTTCTTTATGACATATTGTATATAACCTTCTTCAAAATCTTTACACTGTTCATTACATATCCTGGTTTCTTAACTTTCCTTTATTATCTCATTTTTGGGGAAATGATCCGAAATGTCTGAATAAATTATTCTGTGCATTTGGTAATATTCACCAATATATATTGTCTATTGCTGTGAAAGTGGTTGGAGTGATTATGACATTGTATCTATGTAGGCTATCATAGTTAAGCAAAATAATGTTGGAGTCGCCTTTAATGTAACACTTTTCACAACTTTGAGTACTTGCAAATTTTTAGTGTTTTGATTAGTGAAATCAGTAATATTTATATTTAGTGACCGATAAATAACACCAATTATTAATTTCTTTTTTACATTTCTTAGATCAAGTCTTAACTTCAATAAACATACATTCTAAATTATAATATTAAGTTTTGGTATTTCAAAATAGTAATAAGATTTGTGGATACTCCTCATCCCTTCTTTGAGGGCCCTGAAAGAGGAATACTTCTGAAGTCAGTCAACTCATCAATATATTTTTCATTTATTAACCGTCTTTTGGTTAACCCTATGACAATCAGTGATAAGTAATTATTCAATTTACTAAGAGTTTTTGACAGACTTCAAGTATTTAAAGGAAAACCCACAAGCATAATCATTATTATATTTCATTAACATCAATGCCAAAGTAGTATTGTGTAACTCAACTGTTTCCTGCTATAAAATGTTATAATCTGGATTCCAATTCCTAGTAGCATGACTTTAAAAATCAGCTTCTTCACCTACAGGTGTTCAGGTTAAACTGGATCATTTACATCTCTAGTAAATGTATATTTAACTATAATAATAGTACACATGTTGCTATTCTATACCATGCTTATTAAACAATAAAAATTGTGTGTACGCCTTATAATGTTTGTTCATTATAGGGTTAAACAAATACAATGTATAATAATTAAACACAATGTATAATCTTTCATTCTGTTTGATCCTTTCGATTGAGACATATAGTGACCTCGTTAGTTCCATTATTAGTCACCAGGAAGATTATAGCATACGTAACTAAACACGATACCTTAACATTAAAAACATAACATACTGTCTAATTTCCAGTAGTGATTTTGTTACATATAGTGACCTCGTTTGTTATTAGTTACCAGGAAGATAACCTATTATAGTATACCTAATTAATACGATACCTTGACACATTAAAAACAACATACTGTCTAATTTCCAATAGTGATCTCATTACATATAGTGACCTCGTTAGTTCCATTATTGCAGTGGCACCTCTAGTGTGTAAACGCTACCGTCGACACTTACATTGTATCCTGAATTAACGCGTTTCTCCTACCAAATATTGCTCATAAACACACCACCCCACCTCGCACAACATATAGGTGTATTTATGATGGTGTCTTTTCAGTTGTAGACGCTGACACCATGCGAGTACACGTCTGCCGCCACTGCGGTGAGACGTTCGAAGATTATGCGCTTCTACGACGTCACGTGGAAAGTCACGGAACGTCATCTGTTGATCAACCCACAAACTCAAAGGTATCGTCATCTAATGATAGCACCAAGACACACGCTTGCGAGACATGCGGTCGATCATTTCGGAGACGAGACAGTCTGCTGCGACACACGAGAACTGCATGCAATAAACAAAAAAAGACTTATACATGCGAGAGATGCGCCCGATCTTTCAGTTTACGCGCTCACCTGAACAGACACGCTCGAGACGCGTGTGGTGACGACGTCGAACCACCTTTACCGAAGCGGTCGAGATGGGAAAGTACTATGACCCTCCCCCCATTCTTCGAAGATCCCATCGAACCACCCGATCGACTTCCCTTCCTATACGCTCTGTCGACGGACTTGTTAGACGTCGTTTGGGAGCACTGGTCGACCATAAGGACACGCGTAGCGAGAGGACCTGTTCAGACCAGGTTCAATTACAGATTGACCACTCTAGACACGACCGCTCTAGAGGAGCCTTTGAATAGAATGTTCCAGGAGCAGACCACTGCATTCAAAATTAATCTCAGTTACGGGTTCACTTTGAGGAATAAGAACACGGGACGATACAGGTATTATCACGCGTCTTGTAACTGTTGCGGACGGTACCTGGATACGCCCAGTCTCATCACCAACAGCAAGGACTTTGACGAGTTTCTGGAACGAATTCGAGAAACCGACGTCTTGCAGTGGGCCATCGCTCAAAGACCGGATTCGGATTGGGTGTGCGAACTCGTGACAAATGCCACCGTCTTCATCAATCGTATCATCGATCATCCCATTGGTTGTGTGGGCTTGACCCTTCCCGCTTATGTGAAGAACAACAAAGCTGTCATCGGTCTGGAAAAAGATCACAAATATTCCAAAAGGTACACTGACAACCTGTGTCTCTTCCGCTGTCTGGCCCTGCATCGAGGATGCGACGTGCGTCGGTTGGAACCGGCAGTGAAGACGTTGTACGAGATGTACGATCGCGATGACGGGGTACCCATGCAAGACTTTACAGGGGTCACAATCGATTACCTCTATCGCGTAGAAATCATGTTCAAAGCGAACGTGTGCGTGTACAAGCTTGTCAAGTCGGACAATGATGGAAAGACGACTGCCGAACTCGTCAGACGATCGTTGTGTCACTACCCCGAGACGTTGAACGTCAACTTGCACGAGACACACTTTTCCTATATCCAAGACGAGCGCATGTACTGTCACTCGTATCGGTGTTGAAAGTGTGGCGACTCTCTATGGAAAGATACATATAAACTGCACAGACACGAACGCACGTGTGCGGGTGGCGTACGACGAGTCTATCATGGAGGTGTCTACCACTCCACCCCATCGATATTCCAGCAACTGGACGATGAGAACATTCGAGTCTCCGAATCATTGCGCTATTATCCGTACCGTGCCACTTTTGACTTTGAGTGTTATTTCGACACTACACAACTTCCGACGGATAGTGACAAAGTCCACTGGATAGCACATCACGTCCCGTTGAGCGTCAGCGTGGCGTCGAACGTGCCCGGACACGAAGAAGTGCAATGTCTCGTCACAGATGGAAATCCCGACAAGTTGGTGACCGACATGATGAACATCCTACGAGCAATGAGTGATGCAGCGTACGAAGATCTGAAAGTCTCTTACGAGGACGTGTTGGAACAACTTGCCGAGGCGATAACCGACTGGGACGAACGAGAACAAGCTGCTACTACAGCAGAGGAGTCGCGACCAAAAAATCCCTACAAAACGGGATGGGACAACTGTACGGGTGGCTACATCAATTACCCGTGATCGGGTTCAATTCGGGGAAGTACAATCTCAACGCCATAAACAAGTTTCTGATTCCCCACTTCATCACCGAAACAACGGAAGAATGCGTAGAAGGTTTTGGTCCGAGGGAAAATCGGAAGAAGAAGACGGTATCGGTTCCTTTTTCGTCATCAAACGAAACAACACGTTCATGTGCCTATCGTCGAATCAACTGAAATTCCTAGACATGACGAATTACATTGCCCCGGGGTTCAGCTACGATAAGTACCTGAAAGCATACGGATGCGAGGTCACAAAAGGTCATTTCACGTACGAGTACATGGACTGTTTGGAGAGGCTCGACGACACAATGCTTCCACCGAAAGAGGCCTTCTACAGTCGACTGAAGAACGAAGGTATTTCCGATGACGATTACGCTAGTTGCGAGAAGGCGTGCGCGATAATGGCATGACGACTTTACGAGACTTTCTCGTCTGGTACAACAACAGAGACGTAGTGCCTTTTTTGCAAGCCATACGCAGACAGTTCGCATTCTATGAGCAGCGCGGGATCGGCATGTTCAAGCAAGGGATCAGCGTACCCGGTCTGACCTTACTCTACCTGTTCTACGACCTACCGGAGAAGACCTACTTTACGATCTTCAACGAGAAGAATAAAGATCTTCATCAGCTCGTGAAAGACGGTATTGTGGGTGGTCCATCTATAGTCTTTAAAAGATACCACGAGAAAGGGGTCACAAAGATACGTCAGACCGAGTACGGGGAGACCGCTCGACCGTGTGGATCGATTATCGGTTATGATGCCAAAGCTCTATACCTGTGGTCTCTGATGCAAGATATGCCGACGGGATGGTACAAGCGTCGACGCGAAGAGAACGAGTTCCGACCTGAATCGGCGCAGCTGCACGGGCAGATGGCCGTGGAATGGTTGACGTGGGAGTCCGAACGGACGGGACACTCTATCCGGCATCAGGTCAACGGCCGGGAGAAGAGGATAGGTAAACTTTCGGTGGATGGATGATGCAGCACAACAAAGACGGCGTATCAGTTCCAAGGATATTACTTTCATGGCTGCCCGTGCTTGGCTCTAGAAACGGACGCCGTTAATGGGAAACCCATGACCCAACTTCTCGCCGAAAGCCGAAAGAACACTGCATACTTACGTCACTTCGTCAAGGTCGTCGAGTTGTGGGAATGTCAGTGGAAAAACATGAGAAAAGGTGCGGCCGTGAAAAGATGCCTAGACGCAGCGTTTCCTCGTCGACGACACGCGAAATGGAAGATGACGCAACAGCAGATCTTGACCGATGTGCGCACCTGTACTCTGTTCGGTATGATTGTGTGCGACGTTCGCGTACCGGAAGAATTGCGCGCGCACTTCGCTGAGATGCAGCCCGTGTTCAAGAACGTCAACATGACCCGCGACGATCTCGGACCATTCATGCGTCGATACGCAGAAGATCACGATATCATGACGCGTCCGAGGCGCATGCTCGTTGGTAGTTTCCGTGGCGATAAGATGCTGTTCGCCACGCCGCTCCTGGGGTGATACCTGGACCACGGACTCGAGGTGACGCGCGTTTATCAGGTCATCGAGTACGAACCCAACCCATGCTTCCGTCGGTTCGGTGACGCTGTATCTACGGCCCGACGGGAGGGAGACGTCCACCCCCACAAGGCCATCATCGCGGACACCATGAAACTACTGGGGAAGTCGGGGTACGGGAAGACCATCACCAACGTCGACCGACATCGGGACGTGAAATACTGCACGGAGGTTGAAGCGTCGCGCATGATCAACGATCGTCGATTCCTTCAAGTCGACGTCGTCGTCGACAACGCGTATGAGATCGAGATGAACAAGAGAACAGTGACGTATGCCTTGCCTATACACGTAGGATTTTTCGTTCTACAGTATGCCAAAATGCGCATGCTGCAGTTTTACTACGACTTTATCGATAGGTACCTGGAACGACCTTTGTTCCAGTACTGCGAGATGGATACGGATAGCGCCTATTTGGCCTTGGCCGGCGAGTCCGTCGAAGATCTCATCAGTCCGGAACTTCGAGAGCATTACTTCCGATACCGATCCCAATGGCTCCAATCCGAATGTTGCGTCGACCACGAGTCCGAGTATGTGCGGTGTCGACTCGCCGGTAATCATTGAATCGGGTCTGCATCATGCTGTGTTGCGCGCAAAGCATATGACAAGAGGACGCCCGGTCTGGTCAAGGTGGAGTGGTCTGGCGACGAGTTCGTGGGGTTGTGCAGCAAAGCATACTATTGCTTCGGAACCACCGACAAGTATAGCACGAAAGGTCTGAGCAAACGTCACAAAGAGCTCGATAAAGATGCGTTCCTCGAGGTACTCACCAATAGAAGGAGCGGTAGTGGAAAGAATCGCGGGTTCCGAGTGAATCACTCGTCCGTGTTGACGTATGTGCAGGAACGAGCTGCCCTCACCTACTTCTACGCAAAACGCGTGGTGCTCGAAGACGGGGTGAGCACGGGTCCGGTGAACGTGTAGAAAAAATGACGCGCTAAGGAAGACATTCATAAGTGACCATGGACGCGCGATGGAAGCATCCATTTACGTGCGGACCGACGGGGTGTGGTAAGAGCACTTTCGTGACGAGTCTGCTACGTCACACATCAACGATGATGGACCCTCCTCCCGAGAAAATGACATGGTGTTACGGAGAATGGCAATCCGCTTACGCGTCGATGAACATACCCAACTTGCAGTTCGAGGAAGGCTTACCGGATGCGTCATTGTTCGATCCCAAAACGAGGAACCTCGTCGTCATAGATGATCTGATGGCTGAAACGGATGGTCGAGTCACGACCTTGTTCACCAAAAAGAGTCATCACAGTAACACATCCGTCCTCTATCTCGTGCAGAACTTGTTTCCTAAAAACAAGGAAAGTCGCACCATCAGCCTGAACGCTCAATACATGGTGGTGTTCAAGAATCCGCGTGACACATCGCAGATAACGCACTTGGCACGACATATGTATCCGGGTCGTGTCAAATTCGTGCAAGAAGCTTTCAAAGACGCAACGGCGGTACCATATGGCTACCTGTTGATCGATCTGAAACAGGACACGCCCGAAGATCTACGCTTACGTACGACCATTTTTCCGGACGATCCCGTCCAGTACGTCTACTTACCGAAGGTATAAAAACGCTGAGTACGTGTTCGAGTCTTCATTCGCACGATGTCCGAACTGGTGAAAAGACACATCCTGTGTATACAGGCGCTGAATAGATACAAAAACAACAAATTGAGAAGAGCCATCCTCGCCAACGCTGACGCCGATCTCATTTGTGCTCTGGCCGAGTGTGCCTATAACATCTTGAAAGGAAACGTTCCGTTGACTCCGACACAGAGGAGGCGGTTGAAAAAATACAGGAAAGAACTGCGCGAGTTGGTTAAGAGACGGTTGCCCATTGCGAGGAGGAGACACATCCTGCAAGAACAGACCGGTGGTTTCCTATCGGCTTTACTAGCTCCGTTGGCAGGCTCGGTGATTCTTCCCTTGCTCAGACAGGTGCTCGCTTAGATGGAGCACGCGCGAAAAATGGCCTTGGTGTATCCACGGTTGTTGGAGACCCTTCGATCAACACCACCACCTACAGACACGGTTGGTAAGGTCATGCAAGGACTCGACGTCGAGATGACCTCCATTCTCGATCAAAAAGACCTAAACGATGGGGACAAAGTGAAACTGTACAATCAGGTGTTGCAGCGATACAACCACTTGTCCGATCGACGTGAAAAACAGCCGACACGAGTGGTTGTGGTGAACGATGATGCAACGACAGAAACAGCGACACCTGAAAAGCCGGCAGCAGCAGCACCGGCAACAGCAGCTCCCTCTGCCGTAGAGGCCGACATCGTGGACAGCGTTCCAAAGACCATGAAGGTTAAGGCCAATAAGTTGATGGATCGTCTCAAAACCCAGCTGTCGTGGACCGATCGAGGCGAATTGATACACGGCGGTACGCCGGTGCCTTGAAGTAACATAGTGGATCTTGTGAACGATGTATTGCGAAAAAGAAGAAAGAGCGATCCTGTAGGATGGCAAGCGTTCGCGCAGCAGCTCAAACGTATCAACATACCCATGGAATTGGTCGGTAACGTCGAACGGAGACGCTACATACGACAGGCGGCAACGACGACACCGGTGGCGGTGACACCCAGAAATCGTCCGTTACCGCGTTGGACCCCCTACAGTCGTTGGCAAGTGGACAAGTCCAAAAGTCCTCGAAAAAAACGTCAGCGTCGGTTGCCGTCACTGGATAGTTGGGAGTCCTTTTAAAAGATTTGTGCGCTACGACGATTCAACAGTTAACCATGGTATCGGTAGAGGACACATATCGCTTGGTAGTCCTAGGAGTGCTGTACAAGACCGTCGACTACTGCCCACTGACAGGAGTACTTGTCTCCGTGCTGTACATAACCGCTGACTACTACCCGCTCGCGAAAAAAAAAAGAAAGTCTTGCCGCTACTTCGATGGTAGGATATCGACCTATCGTCGTGGGAGTAGTGTGTTGTATCCTACTATACATTATCGCACTCGTCGCTAGATATTACCTCAGCTCGTCTCCTCTAGTCGTGTGGTGCGAACCATGGGGCGTCGAGTTGAAGAATCACTCAAACGCGTCTACTTCGATCCGAAACGCGTCGGAAGTTATGGTGGGGTCAACGCACTGAGACGTGTCACGCGCGCACCAGTGAAAGCCGTCAAGCAATGGTTGTCGGAACAAGACGCGTACACCTTACACAAATCGGTGAGAATTCGATTCAAGAGGCGACGTGTCATCGTGGGTGGACGCAACCACCAGTGGCTGGCCGATCTCGTCGACTTGTCAAAACTGAAAAAAGACAACGACGGATACGTGTTTCTGTTGACGGTGATCGACGTCTTTTCAAAACGGGCCTGGTGCGTTCCTCTGAAAAACAAGTCGGCGTCGTCTCTGGTGACGGCATTGAAAGGATTGTTGGTCAACATCGCGCCTACAACCTTGCAAACAGAAAAGGTTTGGAGTTCTTCAACAGATCATTGAGGCGTTTGTTGAAGGAGCACGGTGTCCATCATTTCTCAACTCATAACGAGGAGACCAAGGCGAGTATCGTCGAAAGGTTCAACAGAACGCTGAAGACGTGTATGTGGCGATACTTTACGAAAAATCAGACGGTGCGGTACATCGACGCGCTACAGGATTTTGTGCAGTCGTACAACGACACCTATCATCGAAGCATAGGCATGGCCTCTTCGCAAGTGAACGCGGCGAATCAAGAGGAGGTGTGGCAGCGCTTGTACGGTCACGATGGTAAGGGTGTACCAAAGTTCAAGGTGGATGATCGCGTGCGCATCAGCAAAGTGAAGCGGCGGTTCGAGAAAGGGTACATGGCAAATTGGAGCGAGGAGCTCTTCACGATACGCGAAGTTCACGCCTCCGGTCCACCCGTGTACCGGTTGGTCGACGATCTCGGTGAGGTGCTGGACGGAACATTCTACGAACCGGAACTGCAGAAAGTATTGGTCTCGAAAGATAAACTGTACCGCTTGGAATCGGTACTGCCGCGACGGAAGGTGGGAAAAAGAAAGGAGGCGTTAGTCAAATGGTACGGCTACCCCACTTCGTTCAACAGCTGGATCGATGCCAAGGCGCTCGTTCGGTATAAAGAGTAGTTACGCGCCGGTCGACTCCTCATTCCAACGATGTCCATCGTCGAAGAAGACAACGAAGGGATAGACGTTACGGACGACAACGACAACGAGGTTGTTGCATCGCGTTGGCACCTCTTCGGCACCGATTGTCCTAAGGCGGAAATCGTGTTCTTGTGTCAGGTCGTCGTCTTGTACACGATCATCGCGGTCAGCATCTACAATCTGACAACCGGTCACACTGACTCTAATCTGTGGACAGCGCTGTTGAGTAGTTCGTTGGGATACCTGCTACCCAATCCATCCGTGAAACGCGATGACGGCTGATTTCTACCTGACGTTGCCTAGCAACGCGTCGATGCACCTGCATCCCGACAACACGTTAACCCATTACGTCACTTCCTTACCGCAACGCATCAGTCTGTCCGGCGAATGGGAATGCGGGTTGGTGGAGATCCAGTACCCGCACGATTGGTACAATGTCAGAGAGAAGGATTCCTGGTTCTTCCTCTCGCAAAGCTCTAGCGATGGTCATTCTGTTGGAGGCATAGCAACGGGATATTACGACGGAACTCGTAAACTCATACGAGCCATCAACCGCTCGCTAGCGGGTATCGCGGTACGTCAAAGAGTGAAATTAAGCTACAGCGACATCACTCAAAAAGTATCCGTACGCATGTCACCGAGTACCGAATTCACAACCCAGGGTTCTATGGGAGTCATACTAGGTCTCGACGCAAGGACCATCCGTAGTCCTGAAAGTCACGTGCCGCTAGATGGTGATGGAGAGTTGTACACCTTCGTGAAAGAAGGGGATTCCATGGAGGACATGAAGCAAGGGTTCGAGTCACTCTACGTGTACACGAACGTCGTGGAATCGCGCGTCGTCGGCGACAGTCTCGTACCGCTGTTGAGGATTGTTCCGATACAAGGCGAGCACGGACATACAATCTCGAGACATTTCGAGCACGTTCAGTACTTGCCTTTGTTGCGCAAGGAGTTTGGAACAATCGAAATCGATATAAGAGACGATACCGGGCATGCCGTGCCATTCGAACGCGGCAAGGTGACGGTGACGCTTCATTTTCGACGTCGCAAAACTGGTCTGTTCTGAAGAATGAATTACAACGATTATTACACCCGACAGGCGGGAGGCGCTCTACCCTACTTTGTCGGTGCCAGAGTGCAACGAGGACACGGTTTGGGTAGTCTGTTCGGAGGTCTGATTCGGAGCGCCATGCAACTCATCAAGCGCGGAGCCGTGGCTTTGGGGAAGGGGGCGTTGAAGACAGGCTTGCGCATAGCCGACGACGTCATGTCCGGCCAGAACATAAAAACGGCGGCCAAACGACGCGCCACCGACGCCGGTAAAGATTTGATACGCGGTCTGTTAACGACTCGTGGCGTGTGATCCCAGAAACGTATAAAACGCGCGACAGCACCGCGACGGGTCAGTGCAGTGAAAAGTCGTCGTAAAGCGCAGACGATTCGTGAACGTGACGTGTTCGACGATGGCTTTCGTGCATAGACAATCTTGCGAGGGGGTCAAGAGCGAACTCGATCTCTTCGGCGTGCCGCCGATTCAGACCAGCATCGAAGACGCACAATGGGTGGAACACCAACCGATGGCCTCCCTCGAGTCGGGTGGTCCCATAAAATTCTTACTACCTGGATCGGGAGACACTTACCTGGATCTCGCCAGCAGCACGTGCAAGCGAAGGTAACCAAAGGCAACGGGACGCCTCTCGATCCCGACAACGCTGTGGCTCCGGTGAATAATTGGTTGCATTCGTTATTCAGTCAAGTCGACGTCTACCTAAACGGCACGCTCGTGACTCCTTCGACAAACTCGTACCCTTATCGCGCCTACATCGAAACGCTGTTGAGTTATGGCAGCGAGGCCAAAGAGACTCAGCTGACGAGTCAGCTGTGGTACAAAGACACCGCCGGTCGCATGGATGTCGTCAACATTGTCGACGAGGGCGTAATGAACCGAGGTTTGGTGTCTCGGCGAGCGTACGTCACGCCGAGTCGTGTCGTTGACATGATGGGACGACTACACGTGGACCTGTTCCTACAAGATCGTTACCTTCTCAACGGCGTCGACGTCAAGATACGACTGGTGCGAAGCAAGGACACGTTCGCGCTCATGGCCGGTGGTGGCAACCTCGATTATAAAGTACACATGGTCAACGCCACCATGTTCGCGAGGAAAGCCACACTGAATCCGACCGTTCAGATGGCGCACATCAAGCCACTGGACAAGGACACGGCCAAGTACCCGCTGCGTTCCGTCGACTGCAAAGTATACTCCATTCCCACAGGGGCCATGTCTCACACGCTCGAAAATCTGTTCCTCGGTACCTTACCGAAACGTCTGGTGTTATGCTGCATCGACAACGACGCGTACAACGGTTCGTACGCGAAGAACCCGTTTCACGCCAAGCACAACAACGTCAACTTCCTCGCCGTTTACGTGGATGGTTGACAGGTACCCTCCAAACCTCTCCAGCCGAATTTCGACGAGAATCGATTCATCAGAAGTTACCTCAACCTTTTCACATCGACTGGTAAGGTATCACAGGACGAAGGGAACGGTCTGACTGGTGACGACTTCCGTTATGGGTACACCTTCTTTAGTTTCGACCTGACCCCGGACGCGTGTGATGGGTCGTGCTTCCATCTGGTACAAAAGGGCAACCTGCGCATCGAGATGCATTTCGCTGCAGCGCTCCAACAGACCATCAACGTCGTCGTGTACGCAGAATTCGAATAGGTGCTGGAAATCGACAAGAGCAGGAACGTCATCTACGATTTCTGATGGAGACAAGCCAGATTGCGCGTCTCCTGGCGAGAGACGCACGAACTCGTTCAATCGTCCACGACGTCGTACCCAGAGACGGACTGCCTACGATGATCGATGCTTTCCCGTTCGCTTTCGTATGCAATACTCACGACGGCGATAAACCCGGTCAACATTGGATCGCTCTCTACGTGGATGCTGACAGACACGGTGAATACTTCTGCTCGTACGGACTACCACCGCTACACGGCGCATTTCGCTTGTTCCTGAACGAACATTGTTCCGAGTGGAGTCACAATGCCAAGATACTTCAGAGTCCTCTATCTAACGTGTGCGGACAATACTGCATAGCTTATTTGGTGCTTCGATGTAACGGCATAACTATGAACGCTTTCGTCAATTCATTTGGTAGCGATTTAGTAGCAAACGATTGTCGCGTGTTTGATTGGGTTAAGACCCTGAGATAGGGTAAACTGCAATACAGCATAGCTTATTTATTGCTTTGATGTAGTGGTAATACTTACCAGCTGATAGTATCTGTATTGTGATGTAATTAAAAGATGATTGTGTGTGTGTGTGTGTGTATGTGTGTGTGTGTTTGTGTGTGTGTGTGTATGTGTGTGTGTTTGTGTGTGTGTGTGTGTGTGTGTGTGTGTGTGTGTGTGTGTGTGTGTGTGCGCACGACCTCTGGTGTGATGGTCAACATCCGCAAGTCGCCTCATCATCATCACCCGCGAGCCTCTGGCGAGGTGGAGACACCCTAAGCTCGCGACCTCTGGCGTGATGGTCAACATCTGCAAATCGTCTCATCGTCATAGTTGTAGTCGTAGTGATATTACACGCTACCCATGTTGTATCATCATGCTGCTTGTGTTGTTCAATAAAATACGTGTGCACTCGTACGATATCGTGTTTTGTTCGTTTCTCGTCTCTTCGTTAGGTCCTTTGATTTCAGTTATTCATGACCCTGTTAATGACCACTGTTAGCACGCGCACCTCTCTGAGTCAGGATTCACCGCAGACGACATAAACTTAGGGTTACACAGCCGTCAACACGTTGGGGTTACACTTAGGGTTATCTCCATTCACAAGGAGGCGCTCATACAGCTGCTAGATGGGCGCTCTGGTGTGCTGCGTACGGTTTTTGCCGTTCCTACAACCGCTAGGGGGCGCTCTGGTGTGCTGCACGCGCAACCGGAAATGCTTCAGGCACATATTTTTAAAGTGGGTTTGTCCCAACTAACCGCCACGTCAGCGATATGTGGGTTTTCCCCACTAACCGCCACGTCAGCGATAGGTGGGTTTTCCCCCTGGGTTTTCATTGAAAAAAATTAATTAAAAATAAAAATTAAAAATTTAAATTAAAAATAAAAATTAAATAAAAATTTAAAATTAAAGTAAAAAATAAAATAAAAATTAAATAAATATAAAAAGTTTAAATAAAAATTAAATTAAAAATTAACCAATGTCTATTTTTAGCTACCACCAACAACAATCGACCCACAATTGGGGGTATGAAAAAGACTTACATACTACTCTTGTTCAATAGGAAATACGCGCTGGGCGATAATTGACGTTTTAAATAAGCAAAATGCTTCTGTTACTAGGCGTTAGGAGCACTATTTTACGAAAATTAGCTCATTCACTAGCCGTCAGGGGCGTTTCTGGTGACAAAACCGTTCACCGATGGGCGCTCCATTAGTGCGGTCACTGTGTGACAGGTGGCGTATGCGAAATAGTTCGGTTACTAGGCAATAGGTCGCATTTTTAAGAGGGAAAACAGTTCATAGACTACCCACCAGGGGTGCCATTAGTATCAAAACTTATAATCTGGGCGCCCAGGAATGCGCTAGGTGGCGCCACCGTAAGTACGGTCACGTGACCGTGTGGATCCGGGCTCCGGCAACCGCCGCCATGACTTGTAAGGGACACTCCTGCAATTGACGTCACTGCCGCCTTAACGTTTTCCACATCCTCAATTCACATTCCAAATTTCAGCGTCGTCAGTATTGTAGTGTAAAAATCAAATATACGGGCATGACCGCTTGACGCCAGTCATAATAAAAAGACATTTCTCATGCCTTTCTCAATGCCAACAATACCAATGGCGCACTCTAAATTGTTATACTAACAGTCAAAATTATTATAGCGACTTGCATACATTTTCTCAACCAAGCATCGTTGGTCGGCCACCTGAAAAACTTGCATCGCAGGCGTTAGTGGTTGTATCCTGTACCGAAAAAAATGCATTATCGTTTGATCATCACGGCAAGCTGTGCATGGCATTCGAGTGTTTGTCACCATAATGGATATATATCCTTGGCAACCACACACCAGCCCACACCAGCCCCTCTCAAATCATTTTCTTTCGCGAGTCTGCTGTTGCTACCACATATTTCTCGTATCTCTTTATATATATTTCCCATCTGCTTGCTGAAGTTTCGGCTGGTTCAGGCTCAAAAGAAGGTAATACTTGATGACATATGTGCCATTTTCAAAACAGGTGACAGAGGGCTACCAAAAACCTACCTACCTATTTCTTTCACTTATATGTGCTGTAAAATCATAGAACATGTCCTATGCCACTTTATCGTGGCACATCTTGATAAAAGCAACATCCTAATCAACTCCCAACACGGATGCATGCACGGCTAAGCATGAAAAAGTCAGATACTCCCAAAGGTTTACTCTCTTGCAATATCTTTAGACAACCATAAACAGACAGGTGTTATAATCCTAGATTTCTCCAAAGCTTTTGACACTTTCCCTCACCAGAGGCTCGGTACTGTGTTCCCCGGGGTACTGTGTTCCCCAGGGTACTGTGTCCCCAAGGTACTGTGTTCCCCAGGGTACTGTGTTCCTCGGGGTACTGTGTCCCCAGGGTACTGTGTTCCCCAGGGTACTGTGTTCCCCATGGTACTGTGTTCCCCAGGGTACTGTGCTTACGCCGCTCATGTTTCTATTATACATAAATGACATCGGAGAAAATGTTACTTCCCACATTAAGCTATTTGCTGATGACTGTCTGCTGTTCAGGACAATTGGCAGTGTCGCTGACACAGTTGACAGTGTCGATGACACAATTGCTCTTCAAAATGATCTCTGTAAAATGTCACTCATGGCTTGGAAATGGCAAATGATGTTTAATCCAGAAAAATGCTATACACTCCAAATGTAGAAAGCCAAAAATCCACTACATATTGGACTATGTAATGGAAGGTGTCATTCTCAAGTCTTTCAGTCGCCATCCATATCTTGGAGTTGAATTACAGCGCGATCTTCAATGGAAATCACACATCGATAACATAACTTCTAAAGCAAATAAAACTCTCGGGCTAACCAAAAGAAACCCACATAAGTGTTCACAAGAGGTAAAGGCGAAAGCATGCACCACGCTTGTTAGATCTAATCTCGAATATTCATCAGCCGTATGGGACCCATACCGCAAATGTCAAATTAATCCACAAACAAAATTCAACGCAGGGCTGCCTGTTTTGTTCTACACTATTACTGTAGAGAATCCAGTGTTACTTGTATGTTGTCCACACTTAACTGGCCAACTATCCAAAATAGAAGGAAAGTTGCAAGACTGTGTGTATTCCACAAAACCGTACACCACTCCATACCCCCAGTAGTTCAATCCGACGTGTTCAAGTCTAGTTTCTTTCCACGCACAGTTACACACTGGAATTCCTTAAGCCCCGAATGTCCAACAGTGAAACAACATCCACTTTAAAAGCAGATTAGATAAAAACTGTATTATTAGTGTACTAAACTGGAAGCCCCGTGGACAGCATCCACAGCCATAACCACGTCACTCAAAGCATGTGTTCATTGTCTTTCAAATTCTCAGTGACTGATGCTGTCCACAGGTTTATACACCGAATTGTACTGTAGTGTACAGGTAGTGTTGACAGAATGGTTCTTCCCATTATCCATGTAGATGTAGACAAATTCCTGATAGCGCACCATTCGCTAGTAGGCCGAGTCTGGCATACTTGCGCTCATTCTTGCTTCCCGATCATTCGCTAGGTGGCGATAGTGGTCAGCTATTACTAAACATACATGATCAATCATGATTAACAATAGCACGTTATTCTTAGCGAAAGCCACATTCGCCAGTTGTTGGTAGAACAATCACCAGATAATTGTATACTGTTTGCATCTTTCATTGAAAGAGAACAGTATGACAATAATTCACAATTGTAATGGATTTTGGGACTATTCTATTCATATATAAGACTAAACACGGATTAGATGAGCATAATATCAGCATGTGTTCAAGATTTGTAGCAAATCTATAATTTGCATTAGAATGGAGTGACGATTTGTAACAATTATAAATCTGTTGTTGAATGTATCTGAATGATGTTACCACATTACACCGTTATGTTTAAATGATGTTACCACATTACAGCGTTATGTTTAAATTATGTTATCACATTACACCTATATGTTTAAATTATGTTATCACATTACACCGTTATGTTTAAATTCATTCTCGCAGAATGACTGCAGAAATAAAGTGGCCCCTTGGACGCATGAAGCGACCATGCTTCCTTCTTATTGGTATCTCGCTTATTGCATATTTGGTAAGTACACATTTCTCCCAATGCACAGGTGTCTGACCATATTAACGCACGCTAAAGACGTGATGACATATCCATCTTGGAAAGTCATTTTCATGTCAGATCCATCAGTACATCTGTTAGCATGAACAAGGCTTTAATAAACTTGCAGATATGCGTGCGTCCGTGCATGTGTGTGCGTCCGTGCATGCACGTGCATGCATATGCGTCCGTGCATGCGTATGCGTCCGTGGATGCGTGCACGTGCGTGCCTGTGTGTGCGTGCGTGCATGCGTGTGCGTCCGTGCATGCGTGTGCGTCCGTGCATGTGTGTGCGTGCGTGCATATGTGTGTGTGTGTCCGTGGATGTGTGCGTGCTTGCATGTGTGTGCGTTGGTGCATATGAACTATATTTAGCTGTATAAATAGTTATCTTTGCTGTTCCGCTTCTTCAAGCAAGTACTGCATATTAGCCAAGTTATTTCAAAACTTTCTAGGATCCAAGAAAATAGCGAATAATTAATTTATGTGCACTTGAAATTATAGTGGTCAAAACATCCACATTCAACAGTGATTGGAATTATGAGCACTATTGTTAAAAACAATATAATTATAAAGGATTGTACCAAGCCGGTGAATCTCTTATTTGTAACAATATGTTCTCTTTGTTTTTGCAACTTGTTGTAAATTAATTGAAGTACATATGTGAATTTTGACTCACCACATATTCGTGGATTTATGGAATGAAATAGTTGTTAATGGTCCAAAAACTATGCCCAACTACAGCTTATTTTCTGACAACAGTACATAGGCAGGTTAACGCCAGCTCGCCAAAAACCAGCCCAAGACAGCAGGAAGGAAACACCAACTAGCCGGCGGTGGGTCATTGTTGTCGGCTATAACGCATCATGTGACACGCTGGCGTTGACATTCGTTGACTGGACGGTGCTGATGTTCGATGGAGGCACAGCGCGTCGCAGGTCTATTTGCTTTACATATCTTAAAAATCATCTGACAATGCCTTGCTGGGATCAATTAAAAAATGAATTGGAGTTGATAATGCAGTTCAATCCCAGAAATGATCCGAAATTTCCAGTTTATTACATGTACTTCCCGTTAGTCGGACTATATCTGGGCATTGGCTGCAAGTAGTAGACAATTAGGTTTCATACCCCAAACCGTGGAAACCAGAGGAGTCCATGGTCATTAATCATCCGCCATTAGCCACCATTAGCTTCCGGTAAGTGCTCAGCCAATCAGAGAGGGTCACGTGAGCGCTCAGCCAATCAGAGAATGTCACGTGAGCGCTTATCCAATCAGAGAGCGTCACGTGATTAGCGCAGAGCCCTCTGGGTAATATCAGCGCCTCCTAGCGATCGTAGCGTGATCTAATATCGATGATTAGCGCCTCCTAGCGACTAGAAGATGATCGAAACATTATTTTAACCCTATATTTGGTTATTTTACCCTATATTTGGTTATTTTACCTCACGTTACCCTATATTTTGTTATTTTACCCCACGCTACCCTATATTTGGTTATTCTACCCCACGCTACCCTATAGTTGAGTTGTTATATTTTGCCCTACGGTAATCAGTGCGACGCGATGCGGTAATCTGTTGTTGTAACTTGATATTCAGTGGACTGTGGGACGACAGCCCGAAGTGGATTATTGTCGCAATGACACACGGATTGCATCGTTGGTGGAGGAAAGTTTGCGGGAAATAGGCGTGTAGAAACTACGAAGGTTGGTGGAATGTTGCTCAATATTAGAAATACAATATATCGAGACTTCTTGATGACACGGACTGCATCGATATCGTTAATACGAGCGTGTGAGATTTTAAATAGTGTTGTGTAATTGTTGCTCAATATTTTATGACTATTATGTATACGGACTGAATCGAATGCGCGAGGTTGTAACTCAATACCTAACCGAAACAGTGGAATCTATATATAGCGTTAGCGTTAAATCACGGCGTAGACCGATGTTGTTGACGATGTAACCGAAACAGTGGACTCGTTTTTTTAAGTAGACAGCTGCATTCTGTTGTAGAAGATAATTCGAGTCGCGTCCGTTCTCAATGGAACAGCGGGCGTACTGCGGTTGGAGTTTATTCGTGTTGCAAGCGGTTGGACTTTGTGTGAACGACCGTGTATAATAAAAATATATTTTTGGTCAAATGGAATGCATTGTTTACCGAGAACGATAGTGTACACAACAGACATGTATTAACGATGCAAAACAAAATTTAATATAGAAAAGATACATAACGAAGCGGCATGTTATAATACAGATACATAATGAAGCATCAATTAATACGTGTAGCAGGCAGATAATTATCATCAGTAATAATATATTAACGATGCAAAACAAATTTAATACATAAATAATTATCAACAGTAATATAAGAAGCGGCAAATTTCATTTTAATCATCAGTTGTTATATTTAATCATCAGCATTTATCATCAGTAATAGAAATTATTAAAAATAATTATCATACGAGAAGCGGCAGATGTTCATTTTCAAATAGAAATAATTATCAACAGTAATATGAGAAGCGGCAAATTTCATTTTAATCATCAGTTGTTATATTTAATCATCAGCATTTATCATCAGTAATAGAAATTATTAAAAATAATTATCATACGAGAAGCGGCAAATGTTCATTTTCAAATATTTAATAAAATGTCTTTGGAGGAGTTGCAAATGTTAATTTTTTGAGGATAGTGTGTATTGAAGCGTCATACGGGAAGAATCTCAGTCTTCGATTACGATGTCTAGGCCGGATAGACGAACGAGACGGAGGCGACTGCGATGAAGGGTAGACGAACGACGGAGGAGGAGACAACTCGTCCTCCCAGTTCTCGGATTCTAGAGACAGGGTCGACGGACGAGACGGTAACGGCGGTGGAGGGCGGGCTCGATGAGCGAGGTGGCAGCTGCGGCGCCGGCGGCGGTGAAGGGCAGGCGGGAGACAGCGGCGGCGGCGAGCAGGCGATCGGCGGAGGCGGCGGGCAGGCGGGAGACGGGAGGTGGCAGATCGAGCAACTCGTCCTCCCAGTTCTCGGGTTCTGGAGATGGGGGGGGGTGTTGATCCAAAAGGAGGACTGGTTGTTGCGATCAGTTGTTTCATTATGAAAGGCCATACGAGTAATTTTGATGGTCGTGAAGGCGGCGTAGGAGGTGTACCTGGCGCTGCTTTTCCGCTCAGTATGGCGAAAATTTCCGCCATATGAACGCGTAGAATTTTGCTGACGAGCTCATTCATAACGGCGTCCCACTTTTCAGCGTGTTGGCTGCAAGGAAGAAAACAAGTGAGTTAGAAACAACACATTACTAACACTACAATGACGATTACGAAGACATTAGTCACCGGTAAGCAAACGTACTGTCGATGATATTCACGTAGGTAGACCGCTGTCAATATTTGACAGATCTCGTATACGTCCACACAGTATTGTATGAAACAATTCAGAGTCAGTTTGCTGATGACCCTGACCAGTGACACCATCGTGTACGCTATATACGTGAGTGACATGTAATACGACAACATGATGACGAAGATGACGAGAACACGACGAGAGAGGTCTTATATAGTGTGAGAGGAAATATTGTTGACAACCTCAAAAACAACGGAACTCGTCATATCGGAGAGCTGTCAGATAACAGACGCAGCAGTCATCCTTCAAGCAGTCAAAAAACCCGAGGTGAACACAGTACTACAACGCATATAACGCAGTAAATGTACATTCCAGCATCATAACACAAGCATGGATCGTCCGATTCACTTTAGAGGCGGTAATAACTATTTGTCTAATTTTTATGCGTGTAGAATACGCGTGTGGGGTAGAGAATTTCACAGCGTTGAAAGCGCTTATCAGTGGAAGAAATGTGTGCATAATAAAGACTGGAAGACAGCTGAAACAATTATAACCACACGAACCGGCCTGCAGGCTAAATACCTGAGCAAGAGCATTCGATTGAAGGCACATTGACAAGATGAATGGAACAGGCAGCGATGTTCCGTGATGCACGCGCTAGTAGCTGTGAAATTCCGTCATTTGATGGAATGGGTAAAAAGCAAAGAGGGGTTTTGGAGTGCGTTGACCTACAATGGTCAAGCTGGCCAGAATATACTTGGTGAGATACTCATGGAAGTAAGAGAGTTCATACGAGCGCACCAGACAGTAAAAAGCGGGTCTAACGTAACACCCGGAGACAGGGCCGTACGAGATTACAACCAGGCACCCGCACCGATCGAAAACATCACGCGCTGTGTAGGCAACGAGCCAAGTTGCGGTCGAAAACATCACGCGCTTGAACGGTGCATCGAGTAAAACTGCGCAATAACCAAGTTGTGGTCGACAACATCACGTGATTGAACGGTGCATCGAGTAAAACTGCGCAATAACATCACGCACTATGAAGGCAACGAGCCAAGTTGCGTCGACAGGAGGACTATATAATGGCGGATATGAAGACACAGGAGTATTACAATTGTTCTGATTGTGGTTTGATCGACTCTACACTCTACACGAAGATGGATGCCTCACAACAGACCGATAGCGAGATGAATCTGACGAAATTGCAAGACGAAGTAAGTGCTGGTCGCTATTTGTTTGAACAACCGTTAGTCATAACGGCATGCGGCGTCCAAGATAAACACGTTTTTTACATAGCGTGTTCGAGATGTCCTAAAGGACTCAGCAACGGCGTCTGTCCAGTGCACGGGCTGCAATCTGAATGCGTGTACAGGTTCGTTCTGCGTATCCTTCTGACAGACAGTAATGGCAGCGAATGTTGGTGTACTTGTTTTGACGAAAATGCGGTTAAAATTTTAGGGTTCACAGCAATCGACTACGTGGCTTTGACGACAGACGAGCAACGCTACGAGTCGATGTCGTCGCTGCGAGGCAGTCAGGTCATGGTCGTTATTAGGAAACGCGTGACCAAAGTGTACGTAAACTACAATGTGGCTGATATTGACACCGTAACCATGTAACTTTGTTGACAGGACGAAACTACTACCAGAGTTGCTGCTGCTGCTGCTGCTGCTGCTGTTGCTGCTGCTGTTGCTAGTACATCCAGTGGAGATGTCGACGAAAAAGCGAAGGTGAGGAAATGGTTAAATGATAATAGTACCAACGATTTATTCTCTTCTTCTCCTCCTTCATCGACAGACATGATTGTGATAACAGACGACGAGGAAGATAATGATAAATCCGATGTCATAATCATCAACAAAAGCAGCATCAGCAGCGGCAGCAGTGACGGTGAGGACATGTCGCCGACGACGCGTCAAATATATAGGATTCTATGGTTAACGAACAGAGGTTTAATGTAGCTGTAGAGAGTGCTGCTGCTCAATACGCGTGCGATGAGGTGAGTCGTGTAATGAATTTAGACTCAGACGATGATTACATACCCTCATCCGACACGATCATGCATATCTTGCGGTGGTTAAGTATAGAAGTGATCACAACGTGTGGGACCATACAGTGGAGAGAACGCGTGAAAGACAAGGTGAGAGATGTGATAATTGAACGATATATGCAACGTATGAACTAATCTTTTTGTTCAAGAAGGCGTCACTAACCTTTCGGTTCGAGAAAACGCACAAGAGACAGGCGTCGAACGACGACGACGACGCCATCGAATGGATGATGACAGTCAAACATCACAAATCGTCAGGAGTTTCACCGGCGTCGACGGAAGTACCCTCTTACCCGGAGGGTTGTCCGTTGTCCTGGCCGCAAGATGACAGTTCCAAGTCACCAGACGAGGGCATGTCATGCGATAAAGATGTTGCTGTTGACAGCCCCGAGTCACCAGACGCACGCATGTCGTCGGAGGAATGTAACATCGTGATTGAAGACGCTATGATTCAGAAGATCATAAGCGAGTGTCAAAGTAGTCGTCTCTCGCTCGAAACGATGACTTACAACGTTTGTCAGGACGTTGCCACTACAATCATGAGTGACAAAAAGGTCTTCGACGTGACATTCAACGCGTCGAACCACATTTGAAATGAACTTTTTAATCTCTCTCTCTCTCTCTCTCTCTCTCTCTCTCTCTCTCTCTCTCTCTCTTTGAAATGACCATTTTAATGTCAACATTTCTGGCGTTTATAGTAGAAACGAACATTACGTAGTTGAATATATGGCCACTGTAGAAACGAACATTACGTAGTTTTGAATATTATCACAGTGGAAACGAACATTACGTAGTTGAATATATATAACCACTGTAGAAACGAACATTTCGTAGTTTTGAATATTATTTCATAACCACTGTTCTGAATGTTATCACAGTAGAAACGAACATTACGTAGTTGAGTATATAACCACTGTAGAAACGAACATTTCGTAGTTTTTAATATTATTTCACAACCACTGTTCATACCCATTTCATAGCAGCTGTAGAAATGCTCATTTTAGACTGGTTCGCTGTTGAGATTCGGATATGAATTAATACATTTTTATATTGTTGTTATTGTTTTATATATATATATATATACATCTCTGCGAAAAAGACTTATTCATCTACTAGCCTCTGCCGTATCGATAACCGATCGTAAGCTAGGGGTCACTGTCGAGATCATAAAGATCCACAAACCTAATAACATATCGTACACTAGGGTCACTGTCGAGATCGTAAAGATTCACAAACCCAACATATCATTAATCATATATAAGTTGAATCGTATGTGTATGTATGTATGTATGTATGATTACAAACAATATAATAAAAATGAAAATATATGACGCTTGTTGTCCTGTCAGTCCTTCATCCCGTAGTCGTACATGGAACGGTAATGTCTAGATATGGCGCCCTCTGCGCTGAAGGAACTCGCAGTCCGTTCGATGTCGCCACCGTACGGTCCTGCATAGATAGAGTGGCGCCCTCTGCGCTGAAGGAACTCACAGTCCTTTCGATGTCGCCACCGTACGGTCCTGCATAGATAGAGTGGCGCCTTCTGCTGTGTATCAAATATCTAATACGTCCTGATTATTCGCCGTCGTATATTGGTACCCTCTGTATATCAAATAATGAACGATCCTTCGAATAATGAACGGTCCTGAATATATATATATATATATATATATATATATATATATATATATATATATATATATATATATACTATAGCGAGAGTCAATGTTTGTCATTGTAGACGTGTCAGTAGAGGCAGCATGAAACGTCATCTATGTCGCCATTGCGGTCTCGCAGTCGATACGTATGCAGAGCTAAAACGTCACGTAGAGAGTCATTCGATACCGTCTGAGCATTCTTATTCGATAGCACCACCTAGCGACCTAGAGAATCATCCGACACCGTCTGAGCATTCTTATTCGATAGCACCACCTAGCGACCTAGAGAATCATCCGACACCGTCTGAGCATTCTTATTCGATACTCGTGTAAATGCAATGAGACGTTCACAAGATGGGACAATCTACAGCATCACGTAAGAACAGCATGTCGTTTTACGGACACCGCGTACACGTGTACGAAATGCGGAAAGAATTTCAAGACACGCAACAATCTACAGCGTCACGTAAGAACAGCATGTCTTCTTAAAAAAAGACCACCGCATACACGTGTACGAAATGCGGAAAGAATTGCAAGACACACAACAGACTGACCAGACACAACCTGCACAAACACGAACCACCACCACAACCACCGAAGAGATCAAACGCAGAAGACACCACATCCCATTACCCGCTAGTTATCGACGAAGATCCCGTCGACCCACCCGCTCGACTTCCCTTTGCCGATAACCTATCGACGGAACTGCTAGATGTCGTTCGAGCGCACTGGCAAACCATACGAACACGCGTGCCGAGAGGACCTCTCCAGTGCAGGTACGATTAAATATTAACCACGCTAGACACGACCGTTCTAGAGATGCCTTTGAAGAAAATGTACCAGGAACAAACCAATGCCTTCAAGATTAACCTCAGTTACGGATTCGTGTTGAGGAACAAGAACACGGGACGATACAAGTACTATCACTCCTCGTGTAATTGCTGTGGACGATACCTGGACGAACCCAGTCTCGTCACCAACAGTGAGGATTTTGACTTTCTCGAACGCATCCGCGAAACCGACGTCTTGCAGTGGGCCATCAATCAAAGACCGGATTCTGCGTGAGTGTGCGAACTCGTGACCAATGTCACATTTTTCGTCAACCGCATCGTCGATCATTCGATAGGATGTGTAAACATGATCCCTCTTCCAGTCTACATCAAGAAGAACAAAGCCGTCATCGGTCTGGACAAAGACCCCAAACATTCCAAAAGGAACACTGATAACCTGTGTCTCTTCCGGTGTTTGGCCCTGCATCGTGGATGTGACATACACCAATTGGAACCAGCGGTGAAGACGCTGTACGAGGCTTACAACAAAGACGGTGTACTCATGGAACAATTTGCTGGGGTCACGATGAAAGACCTCTATCGTGTAGAGACGACGTTCCAGACGAATGTGTGCGTGTACAGTCTCGTCTAACCGGATGAGGAGGACGAACGACCGAACGCCGAACTCATCCGTCGATCGATCTGTAAATATCCTACCACGCTCTACCTCAACCTTCACGAGACACATTTCTCCTTCATCCAGGATGCGCGCATGTAGTGTCACTCGTACAGATGTCGGAAATGCAACTCGTTGTGGACACACGCATGGAAGTTGCGTCAGCACGAGAGCACGTGTCCGGGAGGCGTGCGTCGATTCTTTCCCGGAGGCGTGTACCATTCGACTCCGACCATATTCGAACGACTGGACGACGAGAACATCCGAGTGAACGAATCGTTGCGGTACTACCCGTACCAAGCCACTTTTGATTTCGAGTGTTGGTTCGACACCGGACAACTTCCGTCTGACAGCGACCAGGTTCACTGGATTGCGCGTCACGTTCCACTGAGCGTCAGCGTGACGTCAAACGTACCAGGACACGAACGAGTGAAATGTCTCGTCACGAACGGAGACACCAACAAGTTGGTGATCGACATGATGGCCATTCTGATATCGATGAGTGACGCCGCGTACGACAGCATCAAAGACTCGTACGAGAGCGTGTTGGATCAACTCGCAGAAGCAATGACGCGGTGGGACGAACAAGAGGAGACTGCACGGTCAGCAGTCAACGAAAAGAAGAAATCTCAACGTACAAAAAATCCATACAAAAAGCTGATGGGACAACTGTATGGATGGATGCGTCAGTTACCCGTCGCCGGGTTCAATTCGGGTCATTACGATCTCAATGCCATCAAACAATTCCTCGTACCTTACTTTCTGTTCACTGCAAAGGAACGAGAAGAGAGGAAGCAAGGTGAAGAAGAAGAAGAAGAAGAAGAGAACGAGGGTGCCGGTTCGTTTTTCGTCATCAAGCGCAACAACACTTTCATGTGTCTTTCGACGGATCAGCTTAAATTCCTAGACATGACCAACTACATAGCCCCTGGGTTCAGTTACGACAAGTATCTGAAAGCGTACGGATGCGAGTTGACGAAAGGTCATTTCCCGTACGAGTACATGGATCGACTGGAGAAGCTCGACGATACCGCTCTTCCTCCGAAAGAGGCCTTTTTCAGTCGTCTGAAGAACGAAGGTATTTCCGACGAGGATTACACCAGTTGTCAGGAGGCCTGGCGCGACAACGACATGACGACGTTGCGAGATTTTCTCGTCTGGTACAACGACATGACGACGTTGCGAGATTTTCTCGTCTGGTACAACAACATGGACGTGGTTCCCTTTCTGCAGGCCATCGACAGACAGTTTGACTTCTATCAACAGCGAGGGGTAGACATGTTCAAGCAAGGCATCAGCGTACCTGGTCTGACCATGTTGTACTTGTTCAACGACCTTCCGGAGAAGACCTACTTTACCATCTTCAACGAGAAGAACAAAGACCTGCACGACCTCGTCAAAGATAACATTTGTGGTGGTCCGTCGATCATATTTCACCGCTATCACGAAAAAGGGATCACCATGCTACGTCTGAACGAGTACGGAAAGGCTTCCCGTCCGTGTCGATCGATCGTCGGATACGACGCGAACGCGCTGTATCTGTGGTCGGTCATGCAAGACATGCCTATGGGATGGTACACGCGACGACGGGTTGAGAAGGACTTCCGTCCCGAATCGGCGCAGCTATACGGACAGATGGCTGCGGAATGGCTGACGTGGGAATCCGAACGTACGGGACTTTCCATACGACATCAGATCAACGGACGAGAGAAACGGATAGGCAAGCATCGGGTGGATGGATGGTGCAGCGAGACGAAGACGGCTTATCAGTTCCACGGGTGTTTTTTCACGGTTGCCTGTCACCTCGAGAAGAGGTCAATTCCGTCAACGGGAAATCCATGACCGAACTGCTCGATAAGACCCGAAAGACCACCGCCTACCTACATCACTTCGTCAAGGTCGTCGAGCTGTGGGAATGCGGGTGGAAAGAGATGAGACGAGATCCGGTCGTAAAACGGTGTTTGGACGCTACATTTCCCCGACGTCGACGTCACGTGAGGTGGACGACGACGACGCAACATATCCTGAACGGGGTGCGCGCTGGAACCGTGTTCGGCATGATCGAGTGCGACATTCGCTTGCCAGAAGAACTGCGCGAGTACTTTGCCGAGATGCAGCCCGTATTCAAGAACATCCGTCTGATGCGCGAGGATCTCGGTCCGTTCATGCGTCGATACGCCGAAGCGCACAACATCATGACGACTCCGAGGCGCATGCTAGTGGGCAGTTATTACGGTGATAAGATATTGCTCGCCACGCCTCTGTTGCGATGGTATCTGGACCACGGTCTCGAGGTGCTGCACGTTTATCAGGTCATCGAATACGATCCGATTCCGTGTTTCCGACAGTTCGGTGATGCTCGACGCGAGGGAGACATCCACAGAGACAGGACCATCATCGCTGATACTATGAAGTTGCTGGGGAACTCGGGTTACGGAAAGACCATCACCAACGTGGACCGACATCGTGACATCAACTATTGCACGAAGAAGACGGCATCGCATCTGATCAACAATAAACGGTTCCGACAACTCGACATCGTCATCGACAACGCGTACGAGATAGAGATGAGCAAGAGAACCGTCACGTACACACTACCCGTACACGTGGGATTCTTCGTTCTGCAATACGCCAAGATGCGCATGTTGCAGTTCTATTACGACTTCATCGACAGATACGTGGAACGACCTTTGTTCCAATACTGTGAGATGGATACGGACAGTGCCTATTTAGCCTTGACCGGAGAGTCCGTTGATGACCTCGTGACCCCAGCACTGCGAGATCATTATTTCCGACATCGCTCTGAATGGCTTCCGTCCGAATGTTGCGACGAACATCGGAACGAGTACGTGCGCTGTCGACTCGTCGGTCGACCTTGGGTCGGAGACGAGGCGTGCTGTAAGGCGCGCAGAGCGTTTGACAAGAGGATACCGGGTCTGTTCAAGGTAGAGTGGTCGGGCGAAGGATTCGTGGGGTTGTGCAGCAAGACGTACTATTGTTTCGGGGCCACCGACAAGTACAGTACCAAAGGTCTGAGCAAACGTCACAACGTCATCGACAAGGTGGCGTTCCTGGAAGTGCTCACCAACCGTCAGAGTGGAGGTGGAAAGAACCTTGGATTTCGAGTGCACAAATCGACCGTGCTGACGTACGTGCTGGAACGAGCGGCTCTTACCTACTTCTACGCCAAACGCGTGGTGCACGAGGACGGTCTGAGTACGGGTCCGACGGACGTGTAGATAAAGACGCTGTACTGAGGTCGTCTTTCATAATCGATCATGGACACGCGATGGAAACATCCCTTCACGTGCATCGTAGCCGGACCGACGGGATGCGGTAAGAGCACGTTCGTGAAGCGTCTGTTGAGTAACGTCTCTGCGATGATTGACCCACCTCCCGAAAAGATCACGTGGTGTTACGGAGAATGGCAAGAGGCTTACGCAACGACGAACTTGACTCACGTGCGATTCGAGGGAGGGTTACCGACGGCTGACATGTTCGAAGCGACAACGAGGAACCTCATCGTCATAGACGATCTCATGACGGAAACGGATGAGCGGGTCACGACCTTGTTCACTAAAAAAGTCACCACAGGAACACGTCCGTGCTGTATCTCGTACAGAACCTTTTCCCTAAAAACAAAGATAGTCGCACCATCAGTCTTAACACTCACTACATGGTGTTGTTCAAGAATCCACGCGATGCAACGCAGATATCGCACCTGGCTCGTCAGATGTATCCGAGACGCACGAAATTTGCGCTAGAAACTTTTAAAGATGTCACGACGGTGCCGTACGGTTATCTATTGATCGATCTCAAACAGGACACTCCCGAGGACATGCGTCTGCGCGCGTGTATCTTTCCCGACGACGACGTGCAGTACGTGTACCTACCTAAGGTATAAAAAGATGGAACGCGTGAATCGTCTCTTCATTCGCACCATGTCTGAGCTGGTGAAGAGACACATTTTGTGCAAACAGACTCTGAACAGGTACAAGAACGCCAAAATAAGAAAGACCATCATCGCCAACGCCAACGCCGATCTGCTATGTGCACTGGCCGAGTGTGCCTACAACATACTAAGGAAGAACATTCCGTTGACTCCATTACAGAGGCGTCGTTTGGATAAATACAAGACGACCTTACGTAAGTTGTCTCAGAAACGAACGTCGGCTGCCGAAAGAAGACGCCTCCTCTTGACGCGACCGCAAGTCGGCGAGGGTCAGAGCGGAGGTTTCCTATCGGCCTTCCTAGCGCCGTTGGCGAGTTCTGTCTTTCTACCCTTGCTTCGCGAGGTGCTGTTTGATAAGAAGTAGACGCATGGAACACGCACGCAAGATGGCCTTGGTGGATCCGCGGCTGCTTCGTTCGCCGCCTCCGCCAACGGATATCGTAGGTAAGAAGGTGCAAGCCCTCGATGACGAGATGAAGGTCATCCTCGATAGAAAGGACCTCGACGACGGGACCAAGGTCACGCTGTATAATCAGGTGTTGCAGCGGTACAACGTCCTGGTCGATAAACGCGTCAAGGAACCGGTACGCGTGATCGCGGTAGGGAAGGAAGTGGGGACGGAACCCGAAAAAACTTCTAGTATGGAAGCCGACGTGGTGAACACCGTTCCCAAGAGCCTGCAGTTCAAAGCCAGACGTTTGATGGAACATCTCAAAAGAAACGTCGTGTGGAGCGATCGTGGCGAACTCATACACGAGGGTGTTCCGGTTGCCGGAAGTAACGTGGTGGATCTCGTTCACGATCTGTTGCGTAAGAGGAAGACCGGCGATCCGACGGGTTGGCAGTCGTTCGCACGACAACTCCACGTCATCAACATACCCATGGAGTTGGTCGGTAACGCTATCAGGAAAGCCTACATACAACAGACAGCGACTCCCGCCGCTGCTACACCACGACTACAACGACAACGACGATCGTCAAGCTGGTCGCCTCTCGAACGTCAAATGGAACATTCCCTGCCTACACCACCACCTGAATTGATGAGTTGGGCCAACTTATAAGAAGATTGTATCGTAGTCGTAACGCATTCATGTTGTCACATTCACAGGACGAGTACCTTTCCGTCGTCGCATCGATATCGTTTAGTGGACTTACCTTGCTTGGTGACGTTGCAGCCGAAATTCTTATACAACTGGTGTTATTCAGACTATGGTTTCACTACTACGTTGTTGTTCCACCGCTACCGTTGTGGGAGTGATAACGTGCGTTCTACTATACGTCAGCGCACTCCTCGTCGTTTATCAGTATTCAGGAGTCGTCAACGTCACCGTCAACGCATCGGACCTTCTGTTTTAATGACGTCGAAAAGACTGAAGACGGTCTACTTCGATCCAAAGAGGGTAGGCAGTTATGGAGGAGTCGACGCCTTGCGACGCGTCACGCACGCGCCTCGAAAAATAGTCGCGCAGTGGTTGTCGGAACAGGACGCCTACAGCTTACACAAGCCGGCGAGACGACGTTTCAAGAGACGATGCGTCATCGTGGGCGGTATGAATCAACAGTGGCAGGCCGATCTCGTCGATCTGACGACGTTGAAAGACGACAACGACGGTATCACCTTTCTCCTCACAATAATAGACGTCTTTTCGAAACGAGCCAGATGCATTCCTATGCCAAGGAAATCCGCTGCGTCATTGGTCGCGGCGCTGCGAATCGCGTTCGCGAGCGACCGGCGGTTAGGGTGTGCCCAAGTTGAACGTGTCGGATCGCGTGCGCATCAGCAAGTACAAAGGCACGTTCGAAAAGGGCTACGAGACGAACTGGAGCGAAGAGGTGTTCACCGTACACGAAGTTCATCCCTCCAAACCGCCCGTGTACCGCCAGCGGGACGATATCGTTGACGTGCTGGACGGCACCTTCTACGAACTGGAGCTGCAGAAAGTGTCGGTACCGGCCGATAAAGTGTACCGCGTCGAATCGGTACTGCAGCGTCGTAAGTTTGCAGGACGAAAGGGGGTTTTGGTGAAATGGTTCGGACATCCGTCCTCATTCAACAGCTGGATCGATGCCAAGGCACTCATCTATAAAAACTAGCAGCACGTAAATCGGGTCGTCATTATGTCACAAGACACGACACCGCAGACCATCATAGAGGATTGTACCGACGCGTCGAACGACGACGACGACAGTACTCCTTGGCATCTGTTCGGCACCGAGTGTCCCAAAGAGGAGATAGTGTTTCTGTGTCAGGTCGTCATCTTGTACACGGTCATCGTGATAAGCGTCTACAACCTGACTGTAGGTCACGGCGATTCTAATCTGTGGACGGCACTGTTGAGTAGTTCGTTGGGTTACCTACTGCCCAATCCCACGTTGAGACGCAATGGCGACTGAATTCTACATGAAGCTGCCTAGCAACGCTTCTATGAAGACACATCTCGACAACACCTTGACCCATTACATTACGGACTTGCCTCAGCGCATCGATCTGACCGGCGAGTGGGAGTTTGGGTTGGCGGAGTTCCAGTATTCACACACTTGGTACAACGTCACAGAGAACGATGTCTGGTTATTCCTCAACACGATCGATAATCCGGACGTGACCCGACGTGCGAAGTTGTCGTGTGGGTATTACGACGATCCATTAACATTGATGTATCACGTCAACAAAGGACTGCACAACCTGTGGACGTCGAAGACGCGGGCTCGATTGAGCTATAGCCCCGTCACTCAAAAAATGACGTTACACATGACAGAGAACACCCTGTTCACCATACCGAACCACAGCGCGACGGCTTCCATGCTAGGATTCCGTGGACCCGTAGCCAGCGAACCGAAGGCAGTCTCCGTCACCAGCTCCAACTCCTAGTACCCCTTCGAGATCGAGGCCGACGATGTGGTGAACATGACGCATGGATTCGACACCCTATACGTCTACACGGACATCGTGGAGTCTCGTATAGTGGGCGACACTCTCGCGCCTCTGTTGCGAGCCGTTCCGATTAGTGGACTTCACGGTGGTCTGTTGCGCAGCGCCATGCCGCTCATCAAGAGAGGTGCCGTGGCTTTGGGTAAAGGCGCGTTGAAGACCGGCGTTCGTATAGCAGGCGACGTCTTGTCAGGCCAGAACATAAAAACGGCTGCCAAACGACGCGTCACCGACGCCGTGCTGAGCGGTCTTCGAGCTCCCCCTCGTAAACGTATAAAACGACCGTCCGCAAAGGCGAC
The DNA here is from genome assembly GCA_963662155.1 of Lamellibrachia columna. Classification (NCBI taxonomy): domain Eukaryota; kingdom Metazoa; phylum Annelida; class Polychaeta; order Sabellida; family Siboglinidae; genus Lamellibrachia; species Lamellibrachia columna. The sequence continues at coordinate 6,554,726 of OY759261.1, read as the reverse complement.
TATCACTGCAGTAAAGAGACGACGCAAGAGAAAGACGTCCAAGAAACGAGAGGCCGACATATTCGGCAATGGCTTTCGTGCATAGACAGCCGTGCGAGGGAGTCAAGACCGAGCTGGATCTCTTTACCGTACCTCCCACTCAAAACTGCATCAGCGACAGTCACGTGGTGGAACACCAACCCACGGCCTCTCTGGACTCTGGAGGACCGATAGAATTCCTCATCTCCGGATCGGGAGACGATTACCTGGATCTCGCCAACACGATGCTACACGTGCAGGCGAAGATAACGCGAGCCGACGGACACGATCTGGCTGCATTCGATGTACAGCCAGATAGACCTCTACCTGAACGGCACGCTGGTGACGTCTTCGTCCAACACGTACGCGTATCGAGCCTACATAGAGACGCTGCTGAGTTACGGAACCGAGGCCAAGTCGACGCAGCTAACGAATCAGCTGTGGTGCAAGGACACGTCTGATCGCATGGACGCTGTCCAGCTAGCCGCCGGAGCCGCTCCTAACCGCGGGTTCGTGTCTCGACGACAGCACCCATCCAGAAGTCGCGTGGTCGACATGATGGGTCGTCTCCACGTGGATATGTTTATGCAAGATAAATTCCTGATCAACGGTGTCGACGTCAAGTTACGCCTGGTGCGTAGCAAGCCCTCGTTTGCGCTGATGGCTCTTGGAAACACGGAATACAAGATAATCATCGTCAACGCGTCCTTGTTCGTCAAGAAGGCCACCCTCAATCCCGCGGTGCAAATGGCCCACATCAAAGCTCTCGAAACAAACACGGTCAAGTATCCGTTACGGCCGGTCGACTGCAAGGTGTACTCCATTCCCGCGGGAGCTCTGTCGCACACCCACGAGAACCTGTTCCTCTACAACCTGCCGAAACGTCTCGTACTGTGCTGCATCGACAACGACGCCTACAACGGTGCGTACGACAAGAACCCGTTCTACGCCAAAAACAACTGCATAAGCTTCCACTCGGTGTACGTGGACGGCCGTCAGATACCCTCCAAACCCTTCCAGCCCAACTTCGCAGAAAACCTCTTCGCCAGGAGCTACGCGAGCTTGTTCACCTCGACTGGCAAGATGTGGCAGGACGAGGGGAACGGTCTGACTTGCGACGACTACCGAGACGGTTACACCTTCTTCTGTTTCGATCTGACCCCCGACCAGTGCGACGGTCCCTGCTTCCATCTGGTACAAAAGGACAACCTGCGCATAGAATTTCATTTCCGAGAAGCGCTTCGGACCACCGTGAACGTCGTCGCCTACGCCGAATTCGAATCCGTGCTGGAAATCGACAAGAACCGCAACGTCATCTACGACTACTGAGATGGACACACTGCAGATCGCCCGTCTACTGGCGATGGATCCGAACACCGCGTCCGTCTTTGGAGGCGTCGTGTCCAAAGATGGACTGCCTAAAAAAATAGACGCTTTGCCGATCGCCTTCGTAAGCAACACCGACAACGGTGAAGAACCGGGATAACATTGGATAGCGATGTACCTGTCCTCCGACGGGCGCGGCGAATACTTCTGTTCGTACGGTCTGCCGCCTCTTCACGCGATGTTCCGCGCCTTCCTGAACAAACACTGTTCCGAGTGGACTCATAATAGCAAGAGACTTCAGAGTCAACTGTCTAACGTTTGCGGACAATATTGCATAACTTATATAATGCTTCGTTGTAACGGTTCTTCTATGAGAACTTTCGTAAACGCTTTCCACATTGATCTGGTCAAAAACGATTGTCGCGTGTTCGATTGGATTAAGCTACTGAAAAAGGGTATACCATACTATCGCATATCGTACATAGACTGAGCCTCTGGCGCGGTGGTCGCACCACCCGTAAGCTCGCCCTCGAACCTCTGGCGCGGTGGAGACACCCGTAAGTTCGCGACCTCTGGCGCAATGGTCAACATTCGCAAGTCGCATCATCGTCATCATACCCCTGTTGTATTCATTCGAACACGCTTGTACTGCTGCTAATGTATTACGATCGTCTCGCTTGTACTGTTGCCGCTTTGTTTTATTAAAATACTTGTGCACCGTACGCTTTTGTTCGTTTCCTTACTAGGTTAATGATCCTCCTGACTGTAAATGATCCTCCTGTCTGTAAATGATAGTCCGTTAAGTGTCCCCGCCCGCCCGCCCGCCGCCCGCCCGAAAGGGGGCGCTATTCATCGATCACGCTACAGTCGCTAGGAGGCGCTGATATTACCCAAAAGGCTCTGCGCTAATCACCTGACCTTCATGTCAGTCGTTAGAGGGCGCTAATCATAGTTCACGCCACGATAGCTAGGAGGCGCTAGATCACGCAACGATCGCTAGGAGGCGCTGATATTACCCAGAGGGCTCTGCGCTAATCACGTGACGATCTCTGATTAGCTGAGCGCTCACGTGACGTTCTCTGATTGGCTGAGCACTTACCGGAAGCTAATGGCGGCTAATGGCGGATGATTAATGACCATGGGCTCCTCTGGTTTCCACGGTTTGGGGTATGAAACCTAATTGTCTACTACTGCTGCTGATTCGAGCATGTTTGGCGTTATGTTGATGTCGGTTTAAATTAAGGAATTGTTCGACTTGGATTTGATTCACTTGATTGCAATTGAAAGGTGCAAGGCAGAATTTGAATTAATTCGATACAAAATTAAATTAGAATTGATCGATTGGAATTTAAATGAATTGTGAATTTTTAAGCTGAATTGTATAACGGCGCAAATCATTTATTTACACTTTCAATGACATGGAGAAGCTTCTACATAATGATGTTCACATGGTCATAAACCTTGTGCACGCATATATAGGTGATTCTTCGGTGATGGAAATTGGATTATGTTTCCTTGCTAGTGTAGCGGATATTTCGTGTGCTTATTGAATTGTAATAATATAATGTGTATCTAGTTTTCAATATCGACCTATTAGCCTAAGCGTAAGTTTCACTTCTTTATCCCTTGGAATTTCTTTTAGTTTTACCACATAATTCAATACTGTGTCACCAGAACAATTATTACCTTCAGTTGTTTTATTACATTTCCTATGTAGGTGGTAAATGTATAAATTGTTAACTGAACTGTATTTAATGAACATGAATAACTACTAACTATAATTAACCTTATACTTTTCGTTCCTTGTAGATAAAGCTTTATTCTACATTCAGGTTCACACGATTGCTTTGACTCTGGTCTGGCACAAAATATTGGTGTAATTGAAACAATTTATAATTGAATAGAGTGTAAATATTGTCAACCTACTGTTTCTATCAACGAAGCACACAAGGCATTAATAATACGTTTTCAGGCATTCTCGATGTGTTATCCTGAACGAAGATGACATCGATTGGACGACCACTCAGTTGCTTCTGTCTAATAAGCGACAGTCTCGTCTCCTTGCGGCTTTCCTCTATGTCATCAAGGTTTGTAACCACGTGACTGCACCAACATTGAACCTTCGGTGCATTTAAGCAGCTAGAAATGTTGTGCCTCTTTTACCAATGTCCCATACAGCAATATTTGTTTCGTAAGCTATGTACTCATATGGAATATATACCCGCTAAATCTTTCTTTCGGTATCTTTATAATTTGTTATATTCAACAATTTTTTTTTTTCAGATAAAAACGCGGTAAGCTGGTGTAGCCTTTAGTTCTTTGTTTGCATAAATGTCAACGTGTGATTATCAAAATGGTTTATGATTATATGATTATTAGCCAATCGATGCGAAGGCCCAACTACCTCTTACCTGTATAGTCGCCCTCACACGTTGCTAGTTTTAAAGCCAACAAAATGTTGATAATTTCTTGGTAGTCATTTTTTAAATATTTAAAACATTATTTATTTTAAATGACAAACGTTCACATTCTGTCTTGCAGCGTGGCGCCAATGCTATCTTACCCATCATGGTGTCTGGCGATGCCAGCACGATACAGACGCTCAGGCCTGCAGCCACGGTCGGACCAAACACGGGGTTAGTCGCCATGTCTGGCGGCATTATGCTTGACGTCGCAGCTCAATTTGGCTGCAACAGGACATCACATGGAAAGCACTCCCCATCAGCACTGTCGTATTCAATGTGCCGTCACAAAGTCGCTGCCATTCAGACGACGGCAGCGTGTCCTGGAGTGCGGACTCCAGACCCGTCGAACACTCGTCCAGTCTGTGATGCCCACGCCCCACCGGTAGCGTTGGCCAACGCAATATTCGCACCGGTTCATCTTGAAGACGCCCAGTACACACGCGACGCATTCTGGGCCCTGCCTGCAGCGCTGGTGACTGATCCGGACGAGAGCTTAATGTGGAGTTTAGTTGTGCAGCGGTTGTTGTACGACGTTGTAGGATTAGCTTGAGTTCGTCAACGAGCAGTCGGTTATCCTCCGCAGCATCTCGACTCAAAAAGTGGCAGTGTCGAGCTACGACTATGAAGCGATGTATTCACGATCTAATAGCCAATAATTCTGGGCTGCTGAATGATTCAATAGCGTTTTCTTACAGCCGCTGGTTGGATACTTTGGATAAGACTGGCTACATGTTTCCACAATTCAACCCTTTCAATGAAGCATGTGAAAAGGTACTATAGCATGCAGTAGATTATACAGTGCCTACGTTGCGTCGAAGTTTCGGTGCAGGATTATACTCCCCAGTCACTAATATCGAGCCACTAACGAAACTCTACATAGACAAATGTCACCGCCATAACGTAACGATGACTAATTACGTACACATCAACTTTGCACATCCGTGGACACAGTTTGATGATGTGCTTCTCTTAGTCGTGTTCAACAACCCGCGTTATGAAGCAATTCCATTCGTAGAAACACTATATCGGCCAATCTTCCCCAATATTCTATACTGTGGCCCAGGTAAAATCGATGTAAATCGTTATCCAGGTGTTAATAATTTTCCATTTTCTTTCATTTCCTATGGAGAAAACCTTCGGGATCACGCGGCTGGTGCTTTCAATTACAAGTGTATGGCAATGGCATTACAACTGGACTACGCTGTCCAGGGTTATTTAGCAAAGGCTGATGATCTGTTTCTTGTGGTGCACACGTTGTCAGAGCTGGTGAGGAAAGCCGTGTGGTTTTTGCCGAACGAGTGGATCCGAATAAGTGAAATCAACAAACTTCGCGAGTGTAAGCTAGGAGTGTGTGACGTTGTCATACAATGGCCCTGGTGGAGCCGATACAAGGATGCAACGGTCGATGCTCTCAGAGAGATTGCAAACCGAACAAACTCATATGTGGTCATGCGCGCATGTTACCAGCGTTTGTTGTTCGAGAACGGTGCAGCTGACCGGGCTAATGCCGCTTTCTCCGACATTTATTACATTCCAAGCAAACTTTCGCAAGAATTCCTTGAAATTGTTGACGTATTTCTGCGTCATAGGGTGTTCTTGGAAATTGGCGTGGCAACGACAATACGATGTCTAGTAGCACCAACGGATGTACAACCGCTCCTTGGATATGCAATTTGGAATAAGACACGGACGCATCCAATGGTGCATTTTAATACAAAATCCCTGTGTGGGAAGAGTTATTATCATCCCGTCAAGTGGGGATTCTTAGCACGTGGCTCAACTGAATATATCCAGTTGTACTGCACAAAGGTTCTGCCCTACGTACACGACCGTCTCACGAGGACCATCGATTAAAATATACCATAAATGCATTGCTGCTTTTAGTGGTACAAAAGAAGTGTATTAAGGCAATGGCATTCTCTCTTTTGCCGCAAAGTTGAGATGGGTAGACAGAATGCTATGCATAACGCTGTAGTTGCACACTATTTGTAGAATATGTACAATATATGTAGCGACAGAGATTATACATGGAACAGTCACACATATTAACACAACCAACACACGGGGTTCTCACCCGCGTTATTCAATATATTGGAGTATTACGCTGTTTTCTGGCAAAAGGCATCATCTCTACATATATGTCTAATATGTATTAGTAATTGGCACCCTCACGGCCAGCCAAGAATTGGCCAATCAGTGACCGACAGCAGCTGTACTCGTCGTGATCTTTAATCAAAAATCAAATTGGGAATGGAGCGAGTGTAGAACAAAGTGGCAGTGTATAGACACGTCGCCCTTTTAACCACACACATCATTTAGTATGGGCACGTCGCTCGTCTAAACACACACATCATTTAGTATGGACACGTCGCTCGTCTAACCACACACATCATTTAGTATGGACACGTCGCTCGTCTAAACACTCACATCATTTATTATGGACACGTCGCTCGTCTAAACACACACATCATTTAGTATGGACACGTCGCTCGTCTACACAGACACACATCATTTAGTTTGGACACGTCGCTCGTCTAAACACACACGTCATTTAGTACGGACACTTCGCTCGTCTAGACACACACATCATTTAGTATGGACACGTCGTTCGTCTAAACACACACATGAGTGAATGCAAAAAGACTTCAGCTGTTCATGCTATAACATTGGGACTGTTTTGTTAGGCTATGTATGGCTCTGCAGTATGAATACCCACTCACATCTAGTAGCAGTTCCGATGTACAATACAATATATTTTGTTCTTTGGAATGTTTTTTGAATAGTGCATATTTCTCTACATTTTTTTTTAATGATTTTGTTTGTATTTTTCTAATATGCTGTGGTATGATTAAATGTATTTTTATTTCTTGGAATGAATAAAATATTCTCTATTCAAAAACTCCTTTCGCTGATCTGTCTACAAACTCTGGCCTCTGCGTCGATAACCACAATGTCCAAGTTCCTGGTTGTGGCATCAAAGAACGACATGTCAGGTAGACCCTCCGCGAATTCTACGTTTGCCTGGGTCGTCGACAACGTTTAGTACAGAAGCTGCCATTCCCCGTAACACCACATTATCTTTTTAGGTGGCAAGTTTATCGGTGTGGAAGAGTAGCCTAGCAAACGTTGCGTGTAGCAAACGTCGTTTTACCACAGCCTTGCTGTGGGACCTGCAACGACACAGGTAAACTGGTGAATTAACCTCGTCCATAACTAACTAAGCTGACGAGCGTGCAAGGTACTTATACTACGACAAAACAAAAAGATGCAGGTAAATGTATGCATATATTGTATTCGATTGTACAGTAACGTTGCGCAAGCGCAATTGGAAGTCGATCCTAGCTACACCAACCACCTACAGAGTATATTTTGGTCTAAGCCTAAGCTAAGGATAGCAATTTTGTGCGATGACGTCTCGGCACTTCACTTCACTACGCTTTTAATAAATTAGGCCTCTAGAGGTCGTCGTATTGGGAAGCGGTTGGTTGCGCATGCGCAATAGGAAATAAGTGCTGGGCGATAATTGACGTTTTAAATACGGAACATGCTTCTTTTATTAGGCGTTAGGGGCACTATTTTACGAAAATGAGTTTATTCACTAGCCGTCAGGGGCGTTTCTGGTGACAAAACTGTCCACCGTGGGCGCTCCATTAGAAAGGTCACTGTGTGACAGGTGGCGTACTCGAAATAGTTCGGTTACTAGCCAATGTAGCGCATTTTTACGAGGGAAAACAGTTGATAGACTACCCACCAGTGGCGCCATTTGTAACAAAACTGATCATCGGGGCGCTCAGAAATGCGCTAGGTGGCGCCACCGTACCTACGGTCACGTGACCATATGGATCCGGGCTCCGGCAACCGCCGCCATTACTTGTAAGGGACACTACTACTGACGCCATTGCCGCCTTAACGTTTTCCACATCCTCAATTCACATGCCAAATTTCAGCGTCGTCGGTTTTGTAGTGTAAAAAATAGTTATACGGTCGTGACCGCTTGACGCCAGTCGTAATAAAAATGCCTTTCTCAATGCCAACAATGCCAATGTCGCACTCTAAATTTGTATGCTAACAGTAACAATTATTATAGCGTCTTGCATACATTTTCTCAACTACGCATCGTTCGTCGGCCACCTGAAGAACTTGCATCGCAAGCGTTATTGATCCTGTACCGAAAAAATTGCATTATCATTTGATCCTCACGGTAAGCTGTGCATGGCATTCGAATATTTGTCACCATGATGGATGTATCTCCTTGGCAACCACACACCAGCCCCTCTCAAATTATTTTCTTTTGAGAGTCTACTGTTGCTACCACTTACTTATTTCTCGTATCTCTTCATATATATTTCCCACATGCTTGTTGAAGTTTCGTCTGGTTCCGGCTCAAAAGAAGGTAATACTTGACATATGTGCCATTTTCAAAAAAGGTGACAGAGGGCTACCAAAAAATCTACCTACCTATTTCTTTCACTTATGTGTGCTTTAAAATCATGGAACATGTCCTATGCCACTTTAGCATGGCACATCTTGATAAAAACAACATCTTGATCAACTCCCAACATGGATGCATGCACGGCTAAGCATTCGTGAAAAAGTCAGATACTCTCAAAGGTTTAATCTCTTGCAATATCTTTAGACAACCATAAACAGATGGGTGTTATAATCCTAGATTTCTCAAAAGCTTTTGACACTTTCCCTCACCAGGGGTTCGGTCTCAAACTAAAACACTGGCATCCAGGGACAGACATGGCGTTGGATCAGTTTTTTTTCCACAAATAGGACAAAACGGTTTGTAGTTGACGGTGATGTTTCGAACAAAATTCAAATGTTTTTCGGTGTTCCTCAGGGTACTGTGTTCCCCAGGGTACTGTGTTCCCCAGGGTACTGTGTTCCCCGTGGTACTGTGTTCCCCAGGGTACTGTGTTCCCCGTGGTTCTGTGTTCCCCAGGGTACTGTGTTCCCCGTGGTTCTGTGTTCCCCAGGGTACTGTGTTCCCCAGGATACTGTGTTCCTCAGAGTACTGTGTTCCCCAGGATACTGTGTTCCCCAGGGTACTGTGTTCCCCTTGGTACTGTGTTCCCCAGGGTACTGTATTCCCCTTGGTACTGTGTTCCCCAGGGTACTGTGTTCCCCGGGTTACTGTGTTCCCCAGGGTACTGTGTTCCCCGTGGTACTGTGTTCCCCATTGTACTGTTCTTGCGCCGCTCGTGTTTCTATTATATATAAATGGTATCGGAAAAATGTTACTTCCCACATTAAGCTATTTGCTGATGACTGTCTGCTGTTCGGGACAATTGACAGTGTCGCTGACACAGTTGAAGTGTCGCTGACATAGTTGACAGTGTCGCTGACACAGTTGCTGTTCAAAATGATCTCTACAAGGGTACTGTGTTCCCCAGGGTACAGTGTTCCCCAGGGTACTGTGTTCCCCGTGGTACTGTGTTCCCCAGGGTACTGTGTTCCCCGTGGTTCTGTGTTCCCCAGGGTACTGTGTTCCCCGTGGTTCTCTGTTCCCCAGGGTACTGTGTTCCCCAGGATACTGTGTTCCTCAGAGTACTGTGTTCCCCAGGATACTGTGTTCCCCAGGGTACTGTGTTCCCCGTGGTACTGTGTTCCCCAGGGTACTGTATTCCCCTTGGTACTGTGTTCCCCAGGGTACTGTGTTCCCCGTGGTACTGCGTTCCCCAGGGTACTGTGTTACCCAGGGTACTGTGTTCCCCATGGTACTGTGTTCCTCAGAGTACTGTGTTCCCCAGGATACTGTGTTCCCCAGGGTACTGTGTTCCCCAGGGTACTGTTTTCCCCGGGGTACTGTGTTCCTCAGGGTACTGTGTTCCCCGTGGTACTGTGTTCCCCAGGGTACTGTGTTCCCCGGGGTACTATATTCCCCAGGGTACTGTGTTCCCCGTGGTACTGTGTTCCCCAGGGTACTGTGTTCCCCGGGTTACTGTGTTCCCCAGGGTACTGTGTTCCCCGTGGTACTGTGTTCCCCATTGTACTGTTCTTGCGCCGCTCGTGTTTCTATTATATATAAATGATATCGGAAAAATGTTACTTCCCACATTAAGCTATTTGCTGATGACTGTCTGCTGTTCGGGACAATTGACAGTGTCGCTGACACAGTTGAAGTGTCACTGACACAGTTGACAGTGTCGCTGACACAGTTGCTGTTCAAAATGATCTCTACAAAATGTCACTTTGCGCCTGGCAATGGCAAATGATTTTTAATCCAGAAAAATGCTATACACTCCAAATGTATAAAGCCAAAAACCCACTACAAACGGATTATGTCATGGAAAGTGTCACTCTCAAGTCTGTCAGTCTCCATCCATATCTTGTGTCGAATTACAGCGCGATCTTCAATGGAAATCCCACATCGATAACATCACCTGTAAAGCAAATAAAACTCTCGGGCTAACCAAAAGAAACCCACATAAGTGTTCACAAGAGGAAAAGGCGAAAGCATGCACCACCCTTGTTAGATCTAATCTCGAATATTCCATACCCATACCGTAAATGTAAAATTTATCCACCAAAAAAATTCAACGCTTGGCTGCCTGTTTTGTACTACACTATTATTGTAGATAATCCAGTGTCACTTGTATGTTGTCCACACTTAACTGGCCAACTATCGAAAATAGAAGGAAAGTTGCAATAATGTGTGTATTCCACAAAGCCTGATTAACAATAGCACGTTATCCTTAGCGGAAGCCGCGTTCGCCAATTGTTGGTAGAACAATCACCAGATAATTGTGTAATGTTTGGAGCTTTCATTGATCATAAAAGAGAACAGTATGACAATAATTCACAATTGTAATGGATTTTGGGACTACTCTAATCATAATCGAGATAATCGAGATAATGTTTAAATGATGTTATCACATTACAGTAAAATTCTCTGCCGTATCATCCTGGATAGGATACAAGAAACAGTTGACAAGAAGCTAAGAAAGGAACAAGCTGGCTTTAGAAAGGATAAATCCTGCACAGGTCACATTGCTACACTCAGGATTATCGTTGAACAATGCATTGAATGGCAGAGCTCCCTTTACATAAACTTTGTGGACTTCGAAAAAGCATTTGATAGTATAGATAGGACAGTTCTGTGGAAGCTCCTGAGGCATTATGGTTTACCTACAAAATTTGTAACCCTAATAAAGAACATGTTCGAAGGTTTCACTGGTCATGTCATCTTTAATGGACAAGTTTCAGAAGGCTTCCAGATTGGAACTGGAGTACGACAGGGCTGCTTGCTATCTTCACTGCTCTTTCTGTTAGCCATAGACTGGACAATGAAAAGATCCACAGAACACCATCGTACTGGGATCCAGTGGAACTTGTTCTCACAACTAGAAGACTTGGATTTTGCAGATGATCTAGCACTACTCTCAGAAACCCATAAACACATGCAACAAAAAACAGAAAGGCTTCAAGAAAAAAGCAGCCAACTGGGTCTTAAGATCAATGTGGGAAAGACAAAGGTGATGAAAGTCAACAGCAGATCCTCCGAACCCATCTCACTAGAAAGTGGTACTGTTGAGGAAGTACAAGACTGCATCTACCTCGGGAGCAACATCAGTACAAATGGTGGAGCTAACAAAGATGTGGAGCTACGCATCAATAAAGCTCGCCATGCCTTCAGAACCCTACGCCCTGTATGGCTCTCTTCCCAACTATCCATAAACACTAAGATCCGCATTTTCAACACCAACGTTAAACCAGTTCTTCACTATGGCTGTGAAACGTGGAAAACTACTCAGTCTCTCAACAACAAACTCCAAGTCTTCATCAACAGTCGCCTCCGATACATCCTTAAGGTATGGTGGCCTAACAAAATATCAAATAAAGAGCTCTGGAAGAAAACCAAACAGGGCGAAATAAGCACTACAATCAAGAGGAGAAAATGGAGCTGGATTGGCCACACACTCAGAAAAGATCCAACAAATACAACCAAACAAGCACTGGACTATAACCCACAAGGAAAGAGAAGACAAGGAAGGCCAAAAATCAACTGGAGACGCTCAACACTACAAGATCTTGAAAAAGTGGGGGTCACCTGGCAAGAGGCCAAAGCTATAGCCCAGAAGAGAGTGAGGTGGAGAAACATGGTTGACGCCCTATGCTCCTGAAGGGGCCAAGAGGATTAAGTAAGTAAGTAAGTAATCACTTTACACCGTTATGTTTAAATATTTTTTTGCAGAATGACTGCAGAAATAAAGTGGAGCCTTGGGCGCATGTAACAGAATGATGTTATCACATTACACCGTTATGTTTAAATGATGTTATCACATTACACCGTTATGTTTAAATGATGTTATCACATGTCACCGGTATGTTTAAATGATGTTATCACATTACACCGTTATGTTTAAATGATGTTATCACATTACACCATTATGTTTAAATGATGTTATCACATTACACCGTTATGTTTAAATGATGTTATCACATTACATCGTTATGTTTAAATTATGTTATTACATTACACCGTTTTGTTTAAATTATGTTATCACATTACACCGTTATGTTTAAATTCATTCTCGCAGAATGACTGCAGAAATAAAGTGGCCCCTTGGACGCATGAAGCGACCATGCTTCTTTCTTATTGGTATCTCGCTTATTGCATATTTGGTAAGTACACATTTCTCCCCATGCACAGGTGTCTGCCCATATTCACGCATGCTAAAGACGTGATGACATATCATTCTTGGAAATTCAGTTTCATGTCAGATCCATGAGCACATCTGTTAGCATGAACAAGGCTTTAATAAACTTGCAGATATGCGTGCGTGCGTGCGTGCATGTGTGTGCGTGCATGCGTGCGTGCATATGAAATATATTAACTATATAAATAGTTATCTTTGGTGTTCCGCTTCTTCAAGCACATATTACATATTAGGCAGGTTATTTCCAAACGTTCTACATTCCAAGAAATTAGCTAATAATTTAATTTATGTGCGCTTGAAATTGTACTGGTCGAAACACCCTCATTCAATAATGATTGGAAATATCAGCACTATTTTTCAGAACAAAATAATTCTAAAGGGTTGTACCAAGCCGGTGAATCTCTTAATTGTAAAAAAAATATGTTCTGTTTGTTTTGCAACTTGTCGTACATGAATTTAAGTACATACGTGAAATTTTACTCACCACATATGATGGATTGATGGAATGAAATAGTTGTTAATGGTCCAAACATTACGCCTAACTACAGCTTATTTTCTTGCAATAGTACATAGGCCGGTCCACGCCAGCTAGCCAAGAACTGACCAAAGACAGCAGGAATGAAACACCAACTAGTCGGTGGTGGGTCATTGTTGTCGGCAGTAACGCATCATGTGACACGCTGGCGTTGACATTCGTTGAATGGACGGTGCTGAAAGTCGATGGAGGCACAGCACGACACATGTCTACGTGCTTTACATATCTTAAAAACCATCTGGCAATTGGACTGCATTGGAGTTGATAATGCAATTCAATCCCAGAAATGATCCGAAATGTCCAGTTTATTGCAAGTACTTCCCGTTAGTCAGGCTCTATCTTGGCATTGACTGCTGATTCTAGCTAGGCTCTAGCTCTAGCTCTAGACTCTAGCTGGGCTCTATCTCTAGCTCTAGGCTTTAGCTCTAGGCTCTAGCTCTAGCTCTATGGTCTAGCTAGGCTCTAGCTCTAGATTTAGATTCTAGCTGGGCTATATATCTAGCTCTAAGCTCTAGCTCTAGGCTCTAGCTCTAGGCTCTAGCTCTAGGCTCTATCTCTAGCTCTATGGTCTAGCTAAGCTCTAGCTCTAGCTCTAGGCTCTAACTGGGCTCTATCTCTAGCTGTATGCTCTAGCTGGGGATTGGATGCTGATTCGAGCATATTTGGCGTTATATTGATGTTGGTTTAAATTAAGGAATTTTTTGACGTAGATTTGGCTCACTTAACTTGCAATTGAAAGGTGTAAGGCATATTTGTAATTAATCAAAAGGATTTGATAGGAAATTAAATTGCAATTGATCTACTGGAATTTAAATGAATTGTGATTTAATAAACTAAATTGTATAACATGGAGAAGCCTCTACGTAATGTAGTGTAACGGCTATTTTATGTGCTTATTGAATTGTAATATGTGTAGCTTGTTTTCAATATCCACTCTATTGGCTTAAACGTAGGTTTCACTTCTTTACCCTTTGGAAAATTTTTGTTTTCTGATTTAATATTATAATTATAATAACTCAATAATGCGTCAACAGAACATTTATTACCTGCAATTTATTGTTGCATTTCAGTATGTAAGTGATACATTTATCAATGGTTAACTGAATTGTATTACATATTTAATGAACACGAATAACTACTAACTATAATTATCCTTATACTATTCATTCTTTGAAGATAAAGCTTTATTCTACATTCAGGTTTACAAGATTGCTTTGAATTTGGTCTGGCACAAAATATTGGTGTAATTGAAACAATTTATAATTGAATAGGGTGTAAATATTGTCAACCGTGCTGTTTCTATCAAAGAAGCGCAAACGGCATTAATAAAACGTTTTCAGGCATTCTCGATGTGTTATCCTGAACGAAGATGAGATCGATTGGAATACTACTCAGTTGCTTCTGTCTAATAAGCGACAGTCTCGTCTCCTTGCGCCTTACCTCTATGTCATCCAGGTTTGTAACCACGTGACTGCACCAAACATTGAACCTTCGGTGCATTTAGGCAGCTAGAAATGCTGTGCCTCTTTTGCCGATGTCTCATACAGCAATATTTGTATCGTGAGCTGTGTACACAGAGGGAATATATACCCCGCTAAATACTTATTTCGGAGTCGTTATAATGTGTTTATTTTCCAATTTTTTTTATATTTCAGATGAAAACACGGTAATCTGGCGAAGCCTTTAGTAGTTAGTTTACACACATGTCAAACTGTGATGATCAAAATGGCAGATGATTATAAGATTTTTAGCCAAACGACGCGAAGACCCAACTGCCTCTTATCTGCATAGTCGCCCTCACACGTTGTTAGTTTTAAAAAACCAGCATAATGTAAATAACTTATTGTGAGTCATTTGTGAAATATTAAAAATATTATTTATTTTAAATGACAAACGTTCACATTCTGTCTTGCAGCGTGGCGCCAATGCTATCTTACCCATCATGGTGTCAGGCGATGCCAGCACGATACAGCCGCCCAGGCATACAGCCACGGTCGGACCACACACGGGGCTGGTCGCCATGTCTGGCTGCATTATGTTTGACGTCGCAGCTCACTTTGGCTGCAACAGGACATCACATGGAAATCACTCCCGATCAGCAATGTCGTATTCAATGTGCCGTCACAAAGTCGCTGCCATTCAGACGACGGCAGCGTGTTCTGGAGTGCGGACTCCAGA
Organism: Lamellibrachia columna; assembly: GCA_963662155.1. Taxonomy (NCBI): domain Eukaryota; kingdom Metazoa; phylum Annelida; class Polychaeta; order Sabellida; family Siboglinidae; genus Lamellibrachia; species Lamellibrachia columna. The sequence goes on along the minus strand of OY759261.1, from coordinate 6,539,538 downwards.
ATCGTCGGTCAACCGTCCTGTCTGTGATGCCCACGCCCCACCGGTAGCGTTGGCCAACGCAATATTCGCACCGGTCCATCTTGAAGACGCCCTGTACACACGCGACGCATTCTGGGCCCTGCCTGTAGCGCTGGTGACTGATCCGGACGAGAGCTTAATGTGGAGTTTAGTTGTGCAGCGTTTACTGTGGCTCAGTGGGAACCAGGTTGTTGTACGACGTTGTAGGACTAGCTTGTGTTCGTCAGCGAGCAGTCGGTTATTCTCCGCAGAAACTCGACTCAACAAGTGGCAGTGTCGAGCTACGACTATGAAGCGATGTATTCAGGATCTAATAGCCAATAATTCTGGGCTGCTGAATGATTCAATAGCGTTTTCTTACAGCCGCTGGTTGGATGCTTTGGATAAGACTGGCTACATGTTTCCACAATTCAACGACTTTTTCAATGAAGGATGTGAAAAGGTACTATGGCAAGCAGTAGATTATTCAGTGCCTACGTTGCGTCGACGTTTCGGTGCAGGATTATACTCCCCAGTCACTAATATCGAACCACTAACGAAACTCTACAACGACACATGTCAATGTAACGATGCCTAATTACGTACACATCAACTTTGTACATCCGTGGACACAGTTTGATGATGTGCTTCTCTTAGTCGTGTTCAACAACCTGCATTATGAAGAAACACTATATCGGCCATTCTTCCCCAATATTCTATACTGTGGCCCAGGTAAAATCGATGTAAATCGTTATCCAGGTGTTAATAATTTTACATTTTCTTTCATTTCCTATGGAGAAAACCTCGGGATCACGTGGCCGGTGTTTTCAGTTACAAGTGTATGGTAATGGCATTACAACTGGGCTACGCTGTCCAGGGTTATTTAGCAACGGCTGATGATCTGTTTCTTGTGATGCACACGTTGTTAGAACTAACGAGGAATGCAGTGTGGTTCTCACTGAACGAGTGGATCCGAATAAGTGAAATCAGCAAACATCACAAGTGTAAGCAAGGAGTGTGCGACATCGAGGCACAGTGGGTCTGGTGGAGCCTATACAAGGATGCAACGGTCGACGCTCTCAGAGAGATTGCAAACCGAACAAACTCGTATGTGGTCATGCGCGCATGTTACCGGCGTTTGTTGCCTGAGAACGGAGCAGCTGACCGAGCTAATGCCGCTTACTCCGACATTTATTACATTCCAAGCAAACTTTCGCAAGCATTCCTTGAAATTGTTGACGTATTTCTACGTCATAGGGTGTTCTTGGAAATTGGCGTGGCAACGACAATACGATGCCTAGTAGCACCAACGGATGTGCAACCGCTCCTCGAAGATGTAGTTTGGGACTGGACCAGGCCGATCCATCCAAAGGTGCATTTTAAGACAAAATCCCTGTATGGGAAGAGTTATTATCATCCCGTCAAGTGGGGATTCTTAGCACGTGGCTCAACTGAATATACTGCACCAATGTTCTGCCCTACGTACACGACCGTCTCGCGAGGACCATCGATTAAAATATACCATAAGTGCATTCGTGCTGCATTTGTGTGGTACTTCAGGAGTGTACTGAGGCAATGGCTTTTTTCGCAAAGTTGAGATGGGTAGACAGAATGCTATGCATAACGTTCTAGTTGCAAACTATTTGTAGAATGTGTACAATATATGTAGCGACAGAGATTATACATGGAACAGTCACACACATTAACACAACAAACACACGGGGTTTTCACCCGCGTTATTCAATATATTGGAGTGTTACGCTGTTCTCTGGCAAAAGGCATCACCTCTTCATATATGTATAATATGTACTAGTAATTGGCACCCTTACGGCAGGCCAAGAAGTGGCCAATCAGTGACCGACAGCAGCTGTACTCGTCGTGATCTTTTATCAAAAAGCAAATCGGGAATGGAGCGAGTGGAGAGCAAAGTGGCAGTGTCTAGACACGTCGCTCGTCTAACCACACACATCATTTAGTATGGGCACGTCGCTCGTCTAAACACACACATCATTTAGCTTCGTAATATGATGCGACCCCGTGTCACCCGAACTGTTGGGACACAAAATCGGCCTTTCTTGTAAGGTTGGTTTCATAAGATAGCGCGAATTGCTCGATCTGTCTTGAATGTAACAAGTACATCAAACACAGTATATTAGTATTGGCACAATGCGATGCCACTGGTGGTCTTACGTAAGGATGTTTAATACCAGCTGGCTGTTCATATGAACACATTGCATTGCGTTATGTAAGGACGTATAATAACTTATGACTGTTCACGTGATCACTTTGTAGTCTTGTGTTTAATAACATTAGCTGGCTATTCCACAAGAACACATTGTATTGTGGTATATAAGGATGTTTAGTAAATCGAATAAAAACACTGCAATCGAATTACAATATTTCGTGTATCTTGTTATCATAAGATGACAACTAATATTATGCTTAATAACACTGCTGATAGTCAGTTTATGAATTGTATAAGTTGCGGTGCATGTGCCGTGGAATCAGTTCATCAAGGCAGATAGGACTAGATACTTGCTTCTGCATCTGTGACAGTGAACCCTCGACCCAACTATTCCTTGTGGCTTCTAGTTTAAGTGGCTGACATGAATCAGATGTCTGAGACTCACCGTGCCGTCAATGAGAAGTTCCTCTCTTGGAATCATGTCATCAGTCGGTCGACTCAGCCTTTTGTTCAGATGTCGATAGACATGGCCCTAGAGCAGTCCACCAATCTTGACAGCAAGACAAGCGGTGGCATCATAGACATCAGTAAGAGACCAGGAGCTGTGGAACGATGATTCCATTCGTGACATATCACGAACGAGCAGCCACCACAAGAGCAATCAAGGAGATGTGTGCCATACAGAACTCGCATTGGTACCACAGAGAAGCAGCACCAAAGAGGGTGGAGAGAGGTGAAGGTGACGTTCGGAAGATGTTGACTCTCATCGCATCAGTGCTTATGTCCCTGGACGAGGACGATGACGGCATTTCGCCCGTCATCAGTATTGCCACAGGACTAAGGATGCCCCAAGATTGCTAAACTCCTTCGAACTTGGCACTGCTCAGATTACAACATTCGTTATCAACAGTGCCATCATTCCTGGTCCATCCAGACGGCAGTTTGAAGAAAACCAACAAGATGTCTACTGACTACTGTGAGATGTCTACTGCCCACATCTTCGATGCGATGCATACATATGACAAAGTCTGCTGGTGCAGCAAACTTTGGTGAAATGGCAATAAAGTATTAGCCTGGATACTGCATCTCTAAGTCTGAATAATTATCGGCGAATTGATGTTGTCTTCAGACTCAGACTCAGACTCAGACTCAGACTCATTTATTTTGACCAAGTAAATGTAATACAATCGGCATATAAACAAAGTAAATAAAACAAATGGTCACGGAGACTCCCATTAAGACATTGAGTATGTCGCTATCATGGGAGCCACCACTGGTTTAGTCAAGCAATTGAAAATATTATATTAAAAATTAAGAATACAAGTGATAGCAATAATAAAAGTACTAAGTTTATAATTATATAATAATCATATATATATATATATATATATATATATATATATATATATATATATATATATATATATATATATATATATATATATATGTATAAACTATATGTATACAAGCATATCCATGTACATATATGCATATATATGGCTGCCTACAAGATATACCTACATATTAATTACACAAATAAATAACTATACACGTATGCCCTGATTTCGGCAAATGTAACAATTTGTTTTGGTACAGTTGTATTCATAATTACCAAGAAGATATTGTTTTATGTAACTGGAGAAACCATATAGACTATGAGTATGGACTTTGTCAGTAATATCATTTGGACTATTGTTAACAGTTCTAATCATGCTGTATCTAATACATTTGTTTGAAAACATGATTATTTCTTGACATAAATAAGCGATTTTTGTCTCGTGTGTCATATTGATGTATTTCAAAAGTGTTAGTATAAGGTATATTATAAAAATATTCAGGTAGTTGTTTATTTATTAATTTATGATAAAACTTAAGTTCTTGTAGCTTGTAGATGTCACTGACCTTTACTAATTTGAGTTCTTTATAAATAGGAGCAGTGTGTGCATTATATTTACTTAACGTGATTATTCTAATTGTTTTTTTCTGAAGTATAAATATGCGTTGCGTTTGATATCCCCATGCCAATATACCATAGTTTATATGAGGTAATATGATAGAATTGTACATTGTCCTTAGAATATGCTGTGGTAAAAAATGTGTCAGTTTTTTTAGAATTCCAGTGGTTCTAGATATTTTGTATGCTACTTTGTTTATGTGACTGTCCCAGTTCAAGTGATTATTTAATGTGATGCCCAAAAAGTTGAAGTTATTTACATATTCAATTACAGTTCCATTTACTAATAGCACAGGCTTTTCTACTTTCTTTTGTGGCATATGAAAAATCATAGCTTTAGTTTTGTCAACATTTAGAGCAAGTTTGTTTACGTTAAGCCAGTCACATATCTTGTTTAGTTCTTCGTTTATATTGTTATTTAAGTCACCGGGTCGATTAAAGACATCTAATGTACTGGTTAGGGTTGTATCTTCAGCATAAGTTATGAAGTTGAAAAGGTCACTAGCAATTGGTAGGTCATTAATGTATATAATGAACAACAAAGGTCCTAATATCGACCCTTGCGGGACACCAGTAGTAATATATGCTTCTTTAGATTTTACGTGTGCAAATTGTACGTACTGTTTACGATTTGATAAATAGTTCTTAAAGAGGTTAAATGCTGTGCCTTTTATGCCATAGTGCTTTAATTTATCCATGAGTATATTATGGTCTATTGTATCAAAGGCTTTTGATAAATCAATGCATATATTTATTGGAGTTAGATGTTTGTCCATTTCCTGAATAATTCTGTCTATTATTTCAAGGGTGGCAAGTTCGGTTGAATGTTTCTCTCTGAAGCCATATTGACTACTGTAGTATAGCTCTCTATTGTGGAAATATTCGTGTAGTTGGTCAAATATGACTCTCTCAAATACTTTAGAAATTGCTGGTAAGATCGAAATTGGACGGTAATTATCAAAAATGGTATTATCACCTTTTTTGAATAGTGGTATTACTTTAGCAACTTTTAGTTTGTCAGGAAATATACCTGTTGACAAAGATTGATTGAGTATTGTGGTGACAGGTTTACAAATTTCATGTTTTATTGTTTTTAATAATATAGTTGATATGCCGTCTTTGCCACTACTAGATTTAGGATGCATACGGTTAATTATATTAATTGTAGTATCTTCACTTATAGGTTTAAACGTGAATTTATGTATGGTCTGGTTTTTCAAATAATCTCTATGACATTTGCCGTTACTACTTATTTGTGATGCAAGTTTGGGACCAATATTTGTAAAAAATAAATTAAATTGATTGGCAATATCCGTTTTATCGGTAACAGTTGTTCCATCAATTTTAAAAGAGTTAGGAAATTGTTCAGTCTTTGTTGTTTCATTAATTATTTCTTTAATAATTGACCATGTTTTTTTAATGTTGTTCTTATGTTTCTCAAATCTCGATTCAAAATATATTTTTTTGGCCAGACTAATATTTTTTTAAAGAATTTTATTATAAGCGAGCAAATTAGCTTTAAGGACTTGATATCTTGCTGTGTCTATAGTAGTTTGCTTCATTTTTAGATATAGCTTATCTCTGAACGTTATTGATCTAATAATACCTTGAGTAATCCAAGACGATTTTTTATATTTATGTTTGTTATATTTAATTGTCTTAGTGGGTAAGCATTTAATCATAGTATTTAAAATAATTTCTTCAAGAATGTTATAATTTTCGTTGGGATTACCATCAATATTCTTATTTAGTTTATCATAAATGTTTGAGTGTATTAATTCTAATCTAAATTTATTTAGCGAATCCGGACTTTTCTATGTTATTGTTATGAATTTGGGTACCGTGTCTCGAGTTAATATGCAGTCCATGCAAATGAAACAGGGAAGATGATCAGAAATTTGGTTGATTAAAATGCCAGAAGTGGAGTTCAATGACCCCTCTGACAGTTTACATAAAAAATTGTCAATAAGTGTACCACGATGTTCTGAAAATCTGGTAGGCAATGTGATTCTAGGAAAGAAGCCTTGTGCACTGATCATGTCAAAGTATTCACTAAATACAGGTTTTTCTTTGATTTTCAGTAAGTCAATATTAAAATCACCTGCTATGATAACTTCACTCTTTAGTCTTTGTAAATGAGTGAGTATCGGGGTTAATTCGTCAATAAAGGTCTTGTAATTCTCAATAACATCTCTTGGTGGTCTATATATATTTCCCAGTATAATTTTTTTTTGGATAGTTTTTCCAGTTATCTCAATAAACTGTCCTTCCCATACATTTGATACATTGTTAATAGATAATATTTTATAGTCATATTTATTACTAAGATATATCGATAGGCCACCATGAGCACTACACATTTTACCTTGAGAGATTAATGTAAAACCATCTATTTGCAGCAAAGAAATGTTGGAGTCATTGGATAACCATGTTTCTTGTAAACAAATGGCTCCAATTTCACAGCTGTTGTTTCGTAAATTTTCTAATTTCATATTAATTTGATCCATTTTTGCATTAAGGCTTTGACAATTTAGACTCAACACTACAAAAGTATTCTGCTTGTTTTTTATTTTGTCTATTAATTCTTCATCAGTAAAATTAAGAGACGAACAGTGGAGAAGGAGATGAAAGAATGCGGCCTGACATGGAACACCATCACCAAATGGGCTGCAGACCGACAGCAGTGGCGCTCTCTTGTTGATGCCTTATGTGCCACCAGGCACGAAGAGGACTAAGCTAAAGCAACAAAAATATTCACATTTATGTTACGCCTAAATTTTAGGCCCCCGCAGTGACTGATCCTTGGCATGTATAGTGGCTTGTAGTTTGTTTATGATACTTCAATTTGAAACAACATACTGGCTGGAGGGTCTATTCTTTCAATTTGTCAAGTCAAACCTTTTCTGTAAGGGGAACACATGCACCTTGCATGCAGGACCTTTTTGTAATATGCAATTAATGTGTGTATGAAAGGTCATTAATAGAATACACACAGGGTAAAACATGTTAATATTATAAATATTGAATATCAAGTTTCACGCAAGACTTAGAGACATTGACATACTCTATATATATATATATATATATATATATATATATATATATATATATATATATATATATATATATATATATATATATATATATCTATATATATATATATATATATATATATATATATATATATATATATATATATATAAACCCACCAGTGCAAATGAGTTATACTCCAATATACGTAAAAGTACACCTTTTTCAATGATACCTAAATTCATAAATTATGATTCCTTTGATATGAAAACTAATTATGACATGTTGTTGACGTCACGGAACATATATATATATATATATATATAATATATATATATATATATATTTATATATATATATATATATATATATATATATATATATATATATATATATATATAATATATATATATATATATATATATATATATATATATATATATATATTTATATATATATATATAATATGTATATTAAGGAATATATCCAGTGCAAGATTTCAAAATGTCGCCGAGCCGACTGCGCCTGTAGAACCAACAACATGCCGTTCACAGAAGTTTGTGCATGAATGGTTAAAGAAACTTGTGAGGATCCAAGGATAGCCCGTGATTCTACCGATGAAGAAGATGCTCACTGAAAGTGCATCAGTGTTGACGTACAGAACTCCCAGTGTTAAACGTGAGAACTATTATCATCCACTCTGGTGAATGTGCATCAATGTTGACATGCACTAGTCATAGGCGAATGAACAGTTGCAATTTTCTTTCTGAAAGGTAAACAACATGCAAGTAAGAACACTTGAATTTGTGTTATATTTCGTATTCCTTATTTTCCAATAGCTGTACATATTCTATGTACCTGTACATTATAAACCAAATCCAATGATGCCTCAATATTGAAACCAAAAACATGTTTTGCTAATATAATAATCATACCCTCACCATAACAATATGTTCTAACTAAGTCTCACTATTCTGCTGCTTCTAGGTATAAGCTACATAATAGTATTGTTTCATAGACAGATTACTTTGACAAAATATTATAGACACAATTCACGAGTAGCCCAAACAAGATTACATGCATGTGTATGCTCCGTACCCTGCCCCGCTGCCCATGGCTGACACTGTCACATACACTGACAGCTGCTCTATTATTATTGTAATAGTTTCCACACGTTATACTTTCAAGTTGATGTAACGTGGATCACTATTTTACTGAATATCAGACACTCAAATCCACAAGCTGACACGGCGCGGTTACAAAAAGTTGTTTTCATTTAAGCATTATTAGGACAGAGCGATAATTCAGTACATCATAAATAGGACTATACAACAAACGCATGCGTTGCACCAAGCACATCATTCACGGTTAATTCAACAACGCAATCCATTATGTTAGAAACCATTTCCTTCGCGAAACACCGCACGGAGAATAAAATGACATAATTTAAGAACTGCCTTATTGATGGTATATTGGCCTAAAGCATTTAGTAAACATTGCTATCATGACTGTCACGTATGAACTACCAAGTTATCCCGTCCTTCATCCCAACTATAACTCGACTTCTCTGGGAAGCTCTCAGCCACGCTGAAATTACTGGTCGAAGACTATTCGTTCACATATCCTCCACCGAGTGAACTGCAGCAACGTGGACTACACGGAATTTTCCAAGCGGTACGTGGCGTTGGGGGTGTCGGGTAGGCGTTACGGAGCGCTACGTGGGGTTGGGGTGCCGGGTAGGCGTTACGGAGCGCTGCGTTGGGTTGTGATGTCCGGGTAAGCATTACGGAGCGCTACGTGGGGTTGGGGTGTCCGGGTAGGCGTTACGGAGCTCTACGTAGGGTTGCGGGTGTCCGGGTAGGCGTTACGGAGCTTTACGTGGTGTATGGGGTTTCTGGATAGGCGTTATGGAGCGCTACGTCGGGTTGGTGTGTCAGGGTAGGCGTTACGGAACGCTACGTGGTGTTGTGGGAGTCCGGGTAGGCGTTACGGAGCTCTACGTGGGGTTGCGGATGTCCGGGAAGGCGTTACGGAGCGCTACGTGGGGTTGGGGGTGTCCGGTTAGGCGTTACGGAGCGCTACGTGTGGTTGGGGGTGTCCGGGTAGGCATTACGGAGCGTTACGTGGGATTGGGGTGCCGGGTAGGCGTTACGGAGCGCTACGTGGGGTTTTGGTGTGTCCGGGTAGGCGTTACGGAGCTCTACGTAGGGTTGCGGGTGTCCGGGTAGGCGTTACGGAGCGCTACGTGGGGTTTGGGGTGTCTTGGGGATCGTTATTTTCGTCACATAAAACGTTTCTTCCTCGTCTAGCTGTTTATGTCAGATTGATACCATTGATTGCTTTGTCAGTATGCACTCCCCAAACAGCAGTGGTGTCTGGGACACCAATAATCTCCGTGGGGAAAACTATGAATCCTTGGGTGGGTGTCTAATGTATATATAAGTGGGTATTTTAGTGTGTCGTGACTCCGACGCATGAGTGAATCAGTGCAGAGAAGAACCCCAAGAGATTCAACACATTCATCATTACACATATTAAACGTACATAGACATGGACATTTGATTTACCAATTCAGTACAAATTGACGATGACCTGGACATTTCAGTTAAAAAGCCACTTTTTTAGATGTGCGCAGAATTCCAACCAAAAATGCACCCAAATTCAAACCTGGGGATTGTTTTTATCATAGTCCTTGATTTGGGGGTATTTCGGTCAAATGGTGTAGCTCCGATTTGTCTTTAAGTATTTATTGGGAAATAAGTTGCTGTTCTATGTACAATGGTGCATTATGTTAAAAATTAATTATATAGCTTAGTGTCATTTGTCAATAGTTATTACTTGACAAATGGAAGATTGCTGTGAAATGTTAACGAAGCAGGCCGATAAAGTTTACACCGACAATGCATTCAACCAATAACATGCTGGGAAAATTATTAATATACCCCACAGAGTAAATGCTATATCACTCCAGGTACAATTTAAATAGGAGATATTGCAATTTTTTTCATTAATTTAATTATACGTTAAGATCCCTGTTGTGTTTACCACATACATTTGTTGTCATTTAATCGTAATAATTAAGGCGCACGAATGTTCTGAAGCATGGCTGAGCCTGGCATGCTGAGCCTGGCATGCTCTCCCACACTGATATTTGCTTCTTTCCAATCAATAAGAGCCAATTCCTCTTTTAGTGACACATTGAACACTCTTGCAATGATGCACTCATTTATTCTACTGTTTCCATAAGTAGTTTTTGAGGTATTCCATTCACTCCAAGTGATTTATTATCCTTCATTGCCTTTATTTTCTTAGTTACCATTTCTGGAGTTACACTTAATTGCCCTGAATATTCTGATTTAGCCTCCTGAAATTTAGTATCTGGAACTGGTAATGAACTAATATCTTGTAAGGTAAACACTGAACTGAAGTAATCATTTAGGTCTTCCGCCATTAAAATCCCTTGTGATATTATATTTCCAGCACTGTCTACTAGAGGTCCAACCTTGTATCGTATGTTTTGCTTACTACTGGCATGTGGATAGAAATCTTGCTGTCATGTTTTATGTTACATGCTACTTTTTGCGCATAGCTTATTACAAATTTTCTCATTTCAGTCGTAGCTGCATTAAGTACCTCTTTGTAATCTGTGCAGTCTTCATCCTTTCTGGTTCGCATATAGATCCTCCACATATCTTGTTTATGCACTATTTTTCTAATACCTTCTTTTGATTAGTGTTTCTTTCTAGACCATTTTCCTTGTTTATTCAAGGGAACAAATTGATCAATGATACTTTATTTCATTATGATCACTGTTACCCAATGGTTCATGCATTTTGACATTGTCCAATAATTAATTGTGTGAAGACAAAACTATATATTTTCTCCCGTAGTTGGCTCTAGCACGTGCTAAGTAAGAAAACTATCCTGAATTAAAAATAGAAAGTGTTGGTCCTCATCCCCTGTACTCTGTATGGTCATACAGGTATATTACTTATCATGGGTAATTTAGCAAACTTGTAAAAGCATTAATGGTTTTGGCCAGTAATTGCATATATATTTTTATTTTTGGTTATATATAATTATATATATATATATATATATATATATAAGACCGCCCTGCGTGTTGAATCGCCTTCGTGATTCTGATGCAACTATAATATTATTAGCGTTCATTCTGTAAACGCGGCATGTCGAAAACTAACTAAAGCAGGGCAAATGCAATTGCCATGAAACGCAATATTTGACAATCATATGTGCCATTTGTGCACCTAAACTAAGGTGATGTAATATTATATTGATATAGTGAACGTCTTGGGATAGATAAAGAAAGGTAGAAGTGAAACACAACGTTGTCCACGTTTAGACGCTAATTGGATAGTATAACATTTACAAGACAGTCAGACTCCAGAGGCAGACATAAAAAATACAACCGGTAAAACAAATGAATTGATGTTGGTTTGTTATTTATGAATCGTTTGAACTGTTGATTAACTTACATATTAAGAACACAACATATTATTTTAATGGTATTACTACATTTATTTGTTTAAGAACATAACACTATAACCTCACTATTACAATAACCTGTAGGACACTGCAAACACCACACCTTCAAAAAAACCAAGCTTAGGATGTTATGTTTTAAAATACAATCACACAAGCAAGGAGTCAGACTATATATAATTACATATAACAGGTATTCGGCTTTAGGCACACAATTACTATAGGCATGTATAAATCATACTCTGCTCCTAATTGCAGTAACTGTAATATAAAATCATCCATTGATTTGATTCATCTAAGTCTAAGATGGAGTGGCATCTATAAATTCAGTAGGCCTACAGCGCCTAACAATCCTAACTGTTACTGTTGCTAACATTAATAATTATAATGTTTGGCTAGCTGGCTTGGCTTTTTCAATCAACGACATGAAACCATTATGATCAGCTCTTCTGAAAACATAAAAGTTACACATATCTACTTAGATCTTGCTTACAAAATGTGTTAGTCACACATTAATCATACAACTAATGTGGACGTAATCATAAATCATACAACGCTGTCGTAGGAAAGTTGGAAGATAGCTGCACTTAGTCTTAACCTTAGTGAAAAAATAATGACTGAATAAAATATGATTGTCAAAAGTGAAAGCACTTACCTTTACGAGACAAACCCTGGCCTTGGGCCTTGGGTTTAGGCTATAACCTTTACCATCCGTAATGCGGCATTATCAATCGGTATACAGGTTCTGTCAATTTTTCTACATGTATACTTAAAAGATTTTTATAAAGATAAAGTGGCGACATGTCGGGGAAACATGTGGCCTATTTTAGTGAAAGCATAGCAAACAAATGCCGAGACGCCATGACATGAAATTGCTACCGTGACTGTAAAGACTTCAGCTGTTCATTCTATGACATCAGCAACTGTTTTGTTAGGCAAAGCCAATCGCCCTACAATGTTTTTCTATCTGGCTGTTGCTGTAGTAGGGGCGAAGATCTCGTTCATCAAAAGCTTAAGTATTTTCATGAAACGTGAAATCTTACAAAAACGCCATAAACAGAGCAATAAACACGTCTTTCGTGTATGTATGCATTCTTATATGTATATCACTAAAGTTACATGACAATAACCATGTAAAAATGTGAAATTATTACCTTTTTGTCAGAACGCATGTGCTTGTCAACATTTGTATATAACCGGATGTTGTTGTGAGCGAGAATACCAAGCGGGAATCCCGTGGATCTATGTAAGGTTACGCTAAGAATTGCCATCTGCTGGCCATGGAGTTACATCATTAATCATGCCCCTATAAACTACTAACTTACTAACGGGTGTTTTATTTATGTCTGTGCTGCTGACCCATTCTTGCCTCATTCTACACGAAATCGCGTTTGATCATGTGACCCAAAGGCAACATCACGTGCACAGTATGGCGGTTAATTGTGAAATGTTTACTATGTCACCGATAAAAGTACTCATAAGTAATTATTTGGAGCACATTTCTTCAGTTTCTTGTCGCCCAATTGTCGGTTGTATGTCACAGAATACACATGTGAAACGGTTAGTGCATATTGGTTTTAAAACTTAAGTTATTAGTTCCGTAGCCATTTGGCTACGGAACTGCCAAAATGGCGCGTTAGCAAATGCCCCTGAAGATCTCCGCCCCTAGGCTAGCTCAAGAGTGGGGCGGATGACTCTGCCTACTGTTTTGTTAGGCTGTGTATGGCTCTGCAGTATGAATATCCGCTCACATTTAGTAGCAGTTCCATTTGACGATACAATATATTTTGTTCTTTGGGATGGTTTTTTAAATGGTGTATATTTCTCTACATTTTTTTCTAATTATTTTGTTTCTATTTTTCTAATATGCTGTGATATGACTAAATGTATTTTTATTTCTTGGAATGAATAAAATATTCTCTATTCAAAAACTCATTTCGCTGATCTGTCTGCAAGCTCTGACCTCTGCGTCGATAACAACCAAGCCCAAGGTCCAAGTTCCTGGTTGTGGCATCAAAGAACGACATGTCAGGTAGACCCTCCGCGAATTCTACGTTTGCGTGGGTCGTCGACAACGTTTAGTACAGAGGCTGCCATTCCCCGTAACACCACATTATCTTTTTAGGTGGCAAGTTTATCGGTGTGGAAGAGTAGTCTAGCAAACGTTACGTGTAGCAAACGGCATTTTACTACAGCCTGTCAGACCTGCAACGACACAGGTAAACTGGTGAATTAACCTCGTCCATACTTTACACAACTAACTAAACTGACGAGCGTGCAAGGTACTTATACTAAGACAAAACAAAAAGATGCAGGTAAATGTTTGCATATATTGTATTCGATTGTACAACGAAGATATTTACAAGTCACCTGGAAGTGGCTCCGAGCTCCACCAACCACCTACAGAGTATGTTTTTGTCTAAGCCTAGGATAGCAATTTTGTGCGATGACATCTCGGCACTTTGTTGCTACGCTTTTACTAATTTAGGCCCCTAGAGGTCTTCGCATTGGGAAGCGGGTGGTTGCCCGGAGTACTGTGTTCCCCAGGGTACTGTGTTATCCGGGGTACTGTGTTCCCCAGGGTACTGTGTTCCCTTGGGTACTGTGTTCCCCGGTGTACTGTGTTCCCCAGGGTAGTGTTCCCCAGGGTACTGTGTTCCCCGGTGTACTGTGTTCCCCATGGTACTGTGTTCCCCAGGGTACTGTGTTCCCCAGGGTACTGTGTTCCCCAGGGTACTGTGTTCCACAGGGTACTGTGTCCCAAGGGTAATGTGTACCCAGGGTACTGTGCTCCCCAGGGTACTGTGTTATCCGGGGTACTGTGTTCCCCAGGGTACTGTGTTCCCCTGGGTACTGTGTTCCCCGGTTTACTGTGTTCCCCAGGGTACTGCGTTCCCCAGGGTACTGTGTTCCCCGGTGTACTGTGTTCCCCAGGGTACTGTGTTCCCCAGGGTACTGTGTTCCACAGGGTACTGTGTCCCAAGGGTACTGTGTTCCCAGGGTACTGTGTTCCCCAGGGTACTGTGTTCCCCAGGGTACTGTGTCCCCAGGGTACTGTGTTCCCAGGGTACTGTGTTCCCCAGGGTACTGTGTTCCCCAGGGTATTGTGTTCCCCAGGGTACTGTGTCCCCAGGGTACTGTGTTCCCCAGGGTACTGTGTTCCCCAGGGTACTGTGTTCCCCAGGGTACTGTGCTTGCGCCGCTCATGTTTCTATTATACATAAATGATATCGGAAAAATGTTACTTCCCACATTAAGCTATTAGCTGATGACTGTCTGCTGTTCGGGACAATTGACACTGTCGCTGACACAGTTGCTCTTCAAAATTATCTCTACAAAATGTCACTTTGGGCCTGGCAATAGCATATGATTTTTAATCCAGAGAAATGCTATACACTCCAAATGTATAAAGCCAAAAACCCACTACAAATGGACTATGTCATGGAAGGTGTCATTCTCAAGTCTGCCAGTCACCATCCATATCTTGTTTCGAATTACAGCGCGATCTTCATTGGAAATCCCACATCGATCACATCACCTCTAAAGCAAATAAACTCTCAGGTTAACCAAAAGAAACCCACATAAGTGTTCACAAGAAGAAAAGGCGAAAGCATGCACCACCCTTGTTAGATCTAATATCGAATATTCCATACCCATACCGTAAATGTCAAATTAATCCACCAACAAAATTCAACGCAGGGCTGCCTGTTTTGTTCTACACTATTACTGTAGAGAATCCAGTGTTACTTGTATGTTGTCCACACTTAACTGGCCAACTATCCAAAATAGAAGGAAAGTTGCAAGACTGTGTGTATTCCACAAAGCCGTACGGCACTCCATACCCACAGCAGTTCAATCCGACGTGTTCAAATCTATTTTCTTTCCACGCACAATTACACACTGGAATTCCTTCAGCCCCGATATGTCTAACAGCGAAAAAACCTCCAGTTTTAAAAGCAGATTAGATAAAAACTGTATTATTAGTGTAGGTAACTAAACTGGAAGCCCCGTGAACAGCATACACAGACATAACCACGTCACTCAAAGCATGTGTTCATTGTCTCTACAAGTAATGTGTTTAATTTTCTTTCTAATTCTCAGTGACTGATGCTGGCCGCTGTGTGTTCACAGGATTACACACCGAATTGTTCTATTGTGTACTTTAGTGTTGACAGAATGGTTCTTCCCGTTATCCATGCAGATATAGACGAATGCTTGTAGCGCCATCATTCGCTAGTTGGCTGAGCCTGGCATAGTCTGCCGCATTCCGCAGGTGCGCTCATTCTTGCTTCCCGATCATTCAGTAGGTGGCGATAGTGGTCAGCTATTACTAAAGATACATTATCAATCTTGATTAACAATAGCACGTTATTCTTAGTGAAAGTTACATTCGCCATTTGTTGGTAGAACAATCACAAGATAATTGTGTACTGTTTGTATCTTTCAATGATCATAATACAAGAGAACAGTATGACAATAATTCACAATTGCAATGGATTTTGGGACTATTCTAGTCATAATCGAGACAATATATAAGACAAAACATGGATTAGATGAGCATAATATTAGCATGTTTTCAAAGTTTGTAACAAATATATAATTTACACTAGAATGGAGTGACGACTTGTAACAATTCTAAACATGTTATTGAATGTAACAGCATGATGTTATCACATTACACCGTTATGTTTAAATTATGTAATCACATTACACCGTTATGTTTAAAAGATGTTATCACATTACACCGTTATGTTTAAATGATATTATCACATTACACCTTTATTTTTAAATTCATTCTCGCAGAATGACTGCAGAAATAAAGTGGCCCTTTGGACGCATGAAGCGACTAATCCCATGCTTCCTTCTTATTGGTATCTCGCTCATTGTGTATTTGGTAAGTACACATTTCTCCCAATGCACAGGTGTCTGCCCATATTCACACATGCTAAAGACGTGATGACATATCATTATTGCAAAGTAATTTCCATGCCAGATCCATCAGCACATCCGTTAGCATGAACAAGGCTTTAATAAACTTGCAGATATGCGTACGTCCGTGCATGCGTTTGCGTGCGTATATGTGTGTGCGTGCGTGCATAAGAAATATATTTAGCTGTATAAATAGTTATATTTGCTTCTTCAAGCACATATTGCATATTAGCCAAGTTATTTCTAGGATCCAAGAAATTAGCGAATTATTTAATTTACGTGCGCTTGAAATTATAGTGGTCAAAACATCTACATTCAACAGTGATTGGAATTATCAGCACCATTATTCAAAACAAAATAATTATAAAGGATTGTACCAAGCCGGTGAATCTCTTAATGTAACAATATGTTCTGTTTGTTTTGCAACCTGTACATGAATTTAAGTACATATGTGAATTTTGACTCACCACATATGCGTGGATTTATGGAATGAAATAGTTGTTAATGGTCCAAAAACTATGCCCAACTACAGCTTATTTTCTGACAACAGTACATAGGCCGGTCAACGTCAGCTCCCAAAGAACCAGCCCAAGACAGCATGAAGGAAGCACCAACTAGCCGGCGGTGGGTCATTGTTGTCGGCAGTAACGCATCATGTGACACGCTGGCGTTGACATTCGTTGACTGGACGGTGCTGATGGTCGATGGAGGCACAGCGCGTCACAGGTCTACGTGCTTTACATATCTTAAAAATCATCTGACAATGCATTGCTCGGATCAATTAAAAAATGATTTGGAATTGATAATGCAGTTCAATCCCAGAAATGATTCGAAATGTCCAGTTTATTACATGTACTTCCCGTTAGTCGGACTATATCTGGGCATTGGCTGCTGATTCGAGCATGTTTGGCGTTATGTTGATGTCGGTTTAAATTAAGGAATTGTTCGACTTGGATTTGATTCACTTGATTGCAATTGAAAGATGCAATGCAGAATTAGAATTAATTCGATAAAAAATTAAATTGGAATTGATCGATTTGAATTTAAATGAATTGTGATTTATTAAACTGAATTGTATAACGGCGCAAATAATTTATTTACACTTTCAATGATACGGAGAAGCTTCTACATAATGATGTTCACATGGTCATAAACCTTGTGCACGCATATATAGGTGATTCTTCGGTGATGGAAATTGGATTATGTTTCCTTGCTAATGTAGCGAATATTTTGTGTGATTATTGAGTTGTAATAATATAATTTGTAGCTAGTTTTCAATATCCACCTATTAGCATAAACGTAGGTTTCACTTCTTTACCCCTTGGAAATAATTTTTTTTTAGTTTGACTACGTAATTCAATAATGACTTTGTGTCACCAGAACAATTATTTCCTACAGTTTTTTTATTACATTTCAGTATGTACGTGATAAATGCATAAATGGTTAACTGAACTGTATTTAATCAAATGAATAATTACTAACTATAATTAACCTTATACTTTTCATTCCTTGTAGATAAAGCTTTATTCGATATTCAGGTTCACACGATTGCTTTGACTCTGGTTTGGCACAAAATATTGGTGTAATTGAAACAATTTGTAATTGATTAGGGTGTAAATATTGTCAAACTACTGTTTCTATCAACGAAACACACAAGGCATTAATAATACGTTTTCAGGCATTCTCGAAGTGTTATCCTGAACGGAGATGACATCGATTGGACGACCACTCAGTTGCTTCTGTCTAATAAGCGACAGTCTCGTCTCCTTTCGGCTTACCTCTGTGTCATCCAGGTTTGTAACCACATGATTGCACCAAACATTGAACTTTCGGTGCATTTAGGCAGCTAGAAATGTTGTGCCTCTTTTACCAATGTCTCATACAGCGCTATATGTACCGTGAGCTGTGTACTCATAGGGAATCTATACCCGCTAAATCCTTATTTCGGGATCGTTATAATTTGTTTATATTCCACCATTTTTGTATTGTTCAGATAAAAAACACGGTAATCTGGTGTAGCCTTTAGTTCTTAGTTTGCATAAATGTCAACGTGTGATGATCAAAATGGTTGATGTTTATAAGATTATTAGCCAATCGATGCGAAGGCCCAACTACCTCTTACCTGTATAGTCGCCCTCACACGTTGCTAGTTTTAAAGCTAGCAAAATGTTGATACTTTCTTGTTAGTCATTTTTTAAATATTTAAAACATTATTTATTTTAAATGACAAACGTTCACATTCTGTCTTGCAGCGTGGCGCCAATGCTATCTTACCCATCATGGTGTCAGGCGATGCCAGCACGATACAGCGGCCCAAGTATACAGCCACGGTCGGACCACACACGGGGCTAGTCGCCACGTCTGGCGGCATTATGTTTGACGTCGCAGCTCACTTTGGCTGCAACAGGACATCACATGGAAAGCACTCCCCATCAGCACTGTCGTATTCAATGTGTCGTCACAAAGTCGCTGCCATTCAGACGACGGCAGCGTGTTCTGGAGTGCGGACTCCAGACCTGTCGGTCACCAGTCCTGTCTGTGATGCCCACGCCCCACCGGTAGCGTTGGCCAACGCAATATTCGCACCGGTTCATCTTGAAGACGCCCTGTACACACTCGACGCTTTCTGGGCCCTGCCTACAGCGCTGGTGACTGATCCCGACGAGAGTTTACTGTGGAGTTTAGTTGTGCAGCGTTTACTGTGGCTCAGTGGAAACCAGGTTGTTGTACGACGTTGTAGGACTATCTTGAGTTCGTCAGCGAGCTCGGTTATTCTCCACAGCAACTCAACTCAACAAGTGGCATTGTCGAGCTACGACTATGAAGCTATGTATTCAGCATCTAATAGCCAATAATTTTGGGCTACTGAATGATTCAATAGCATTTTCTTACAGCCGCTGGTTGGATGCTTTGGATAAGACTTGTTTTATGTTTCCACAATTCAATGACTCGTTCAATGAAGCATGTGAAAAGGTACTATGGTATGCAATAGATTATTCAGTGCCTACGTTGCGTCGACGTTTCGGTGCAGGATTATACTCCCCAGTCACTAATATCGAACCACTAACGAAACTCTACTTTGCACATCCGTGTACACAGTTTGATGATGTGCTTCTCTTAGTCGTTTTCAACAAACCGCATTATGAAGCATTTCAATTCGTAGAAACACTATATCGGCCATTCTTCCCCAATATTCTATACTGTGGCACAGCTAAAATCGATGTAAATCGTTATCCAGGTGTTAATAACTTTACATTTTCTTTCATTTCCTATGGAGAAACCCCTCGGGTTCACATCGCCGGTGCTTCCAATGACTAGTGTATGGCAATGGCATTACAACTGGACCATGCTGTCCAGGGTTATTTAGCAACGGCAGATGATCTGTTTCTTGTGGTGCACACGTTGTCAGAGATGGTGAGGAAAGCCGTGTGGTTCTGGCCGAACGAGTGGATCCGAATAAGTGAAATCAGCAAACTTCGCGAGTGTAAGCTAGGAGTGTGTGACGTTGTCACACAATGGCCCTGGTGGAACAGATGCAAGGATGCAACGGTCGATGCTCTCAGACAGATTGCAAACCGAACAAACTCGTCTGTGGTCATGCGCGCATGTTACCAGCGTTTGTTGTCCGAGAACGGAGCAGCTGACCGAGCTAATTCCGCTTTCTCCGACATTTATTACATTCCAAGCACATTTTCGCAAGAATTCCTTGACATTATTGACGTATTTCTGCGTCATAAGGTGTTCTTGGAAATTGGCGTGGCAACGACAATACGATGCCTAGTAGCACCAACGGATGTACAACCGCTCCTTGGAGATGCGATTTGGAATAAGACACGGAAGCACCCAGAGGTGCATTTTAAGACAAAATCCCTGTATGGGAAGAGTTATTATCATCCCGTCAAGTGGGGATTTCTAACACGTGGCTCAACTGAATATACCCAGTTGTACTGCACCAAGGTTCTGCCCTACGTACACGACCGTCTCGCGAGGACCATCGATTAAAATATACCATAAGTGCATTCGTGCTGCATTTGTGTGGTACTTCAGGAGTGTACTGAGGCAATGGCTTTCTGTATTTTGCCGCAAAGGTGGGTAGATAGAATGATATACGTAACATTGTGGTTGCATAGTATTGATAAAAAAATTACAATGTATAATATATATACAGCTGCAGAGATTATACATGAAACAGTCACAAACATTAAAACAACCAACACACGGGGTTCTCATCCGCGTTATTTAACATATTGTGGTATTACGCTGTTTTCGGAAAAAGGCATCGCCTCTACAGATCTGTCTAATATGTACTAGTAATTGGTACCCATAAGGCCGGCCAAGAAGTGACCAATCAGTGACCGACAGCAGGTGCACCCGTCTTGACCTTTCATCCAAAATCAAATCAGGAATGGAGCGAGTCAAGATGAAGGTGGCAATGTCTAGAATCTTTGCTCGTCTAACCACACAAATAATTTAGCTGCGCACAATCATGCGATACCATGTCACCCGACTTGTTGGGGCACAACGTCGTTCGCGTAAACTGGCCTATCTTGTAAGGTTGGTTTCACTGAAAGCACCAACTGTTCGTTCCGTCTTTAATGTAACAAGTAAATCAAATGCAGTATATTATTATTGGCACACTGCGACGCCACCGATGAACCTAGACGAAGTCCGGCAAAAAAACAGTGGCTGGGGAAATTACAGGTGACATTGTACTGTATTATGTAAGAATAATTCGTAATAGCTGACTGTTCACGTGAACACTTTGTATTGTCGTGTGTAAGAATGATAATTAACAACTGACTGTTCACAAAAACACATCGTGTTGTCTCATGTAAGAATAATTAATAGCAGCTAACTGTTCACATGAACACATTGCATTGTTGTGATTGTAAGGATGTGTAATAACAGCTGACTGTTCATATGAACACATGTTTAGGAAAAGCTGACTGTTCACAAGAACATATTGCTTTGTCTAGTGTATAAGGATGTGTAATAACAGGTGACCTTTCACATGAATATATTGTATTGCCTTATGAAATGTTGTTTAGAAACAGATGAACAGCTGACTGTTCACATGAACATTATTGTCTGATGTAAGGATGTTTAGTACCAGCTGACTGTTCACATGAACACACTGCGTTGCAATATGTAAGGATGTTTAGTTACAGATGACAGTTCACGTGAACACATTGTAGTATTGCGTAGGAATGTTTAATAACATTAGCTGGTTATTCACATCAAAACATTCCATCTTAGCACGTAATGTTGTTTACTCATCTGGTAGTTGCTGAGTTTGCATTATTCTATGGCGACTTATGCGGTACATAGACACGTTCGTGCATGGATTATACAATATCCCAGAACTATTCTGGAAACAATTGAATTAATGTTAAAGCGACATTTTCTAACAGAAGGTCGGAAATCTGCCCGTTTATTACCGACAGGTCCCTCACCAATGCCTGGCAACACAGAACGTAAGTCTCGTGACCTAGTTTTAACTCTGGGGCGAGGTTCGCGTTAGTTAAGCCGATTTGTGACCACTTGAACTTATCGCCTTATCGCCCACCAAGTTACGTTATTGTTTATAACTAGTTTATGTTTATTACAACTTTATTGATTTTATTATGGCGTTACGGCTTCAGTTTTATGACTAGCGTATGCTTGTATATATCTCCACGTTTTCCTCCTAGACGGCTTGCACCTCGGGCACCAAACTTTCTGGGATTAATCTACGACCCCCTGAATGAAACGTAACACCTATATTTTTCGAAATACCCCGTATATCAAGGGTTTTTAATGGTTTTTATGATAACGCGGTACGTAAACCGTTTGAGAGTACGTAGCGCCATCTGGGAATTTTATATTTTGGTTCGAGGTCGCAGAATGAGGACAATGCACAGTAAAAAGATATTCTACTATTCTATAACCAACACAAGTATCCATGGGTCTAAATTCACGCGACCCTTCAACATTTCGAACATGCAACGAGTGTTGCATCACGTGCATGACACGGTTCTTTCTGGTAATACGTTTGCCTCGAGCGCATTTATGGCATATTGCCCTGAGGCATTTGGCAAAACATTGCTATCATGACTGTCACGTATGAACTTCCCGTCCTGGGACAGGCATTTTTGCTAGTATATTTTATAACAAGATAAACGTTAATGGATATATTGTTATACCTACATTAAAACATAATCTGCCAAATAGCAGGTCAGTCAACCCATACCAACTTAACCTTACCTCGGCCTTGGGCATGTAAAAGCCATACATCGTTATGGTAACAGGAGTAAATTTACTGACATAACAAGGTAAATAAATTATACTAAGAAAATGTGGTGTCGCTGTACTAATTACTAGTAATACAGGAACCATTTCTTATAGGAGGCTAACTGAGGAAAATCGTTCAACACCCCCTAAAGAAAAGGTTGACTTGACAAGGTGTTAGAATAGACGCTATGGAACACCTCCAGATAGTATGTGGTTTCAAATTGTGGTATCATGAAAATTGTACAGGCCACTATACATGCCAACGGTCCGTCACTGCGGGCCGCTAACATTTAGGCGGAGACGTAACGTAAAAGTGAATATCTCTGTCCAGACTCAACGTGTTCTCAATATTGTGAAACCATCTGCTTCGTATTATAATTCTCTGTCAGAATATGCGCAATAAAATAAATGTATTGAATAATACAAACACTAGAGGTAAAAATCATAAACATATCAAATATTATGACCGCTTTTCTTGCAGGGCTCTCAAGTGGAGATGCATCAAAATAGTAAGTTACATTTACTTGTCAATGCTGTTTATAAGCTAAATAGTGCTTTCCTGACCAATCCATGAACAATTGTACACAACCTTCTAGCACGTCCTTCAGTGACTGAACGTCTTCATCAGTTCTATCACACACTTCGTCAGTTCAGCTGTTGCTGTCAAGAGTTATTACGAGCGTAGAAGTAGTTGTTGATGTTTGTTAAGGGTTTATGACAGGTAATGATATGATATTACTAGCCAATCGATCCTAAGCTATAAATTATACTTGTCGGTGTCAGTTGCACACGTAAAATTTTACAATCTGACTTGGGCGATAATACGTCGAAATCATGTTGTTCAACTTAATTAAGCATTACTAGTGGCTTTCGTCTTATTATTCTTCAAAGTACAGTACATCCCTCGTTAACGAGTATTGTCGTGGGTTAACATTGTTGCTAACAATAGCCAGTCCAGAGAATCAGAAGGTATCGGACCTGTTACCTGTAAAAAGAAAGAAGCTGACAAACGTTCACAAGTGCATAATTTGTGAGATGGACTGAAACGAGAATCTGATAAAAGTTGGAGATATCTCCACACAAACACCTGTTGCAGCACTGGAACTCCGACGAGATGAAGTATGCGAGTGTTTTGAACAGACATATTGTCAGTTGCTGATGTCGAATGACACTCAAGAAACTACGAAATGTGGCCAGGCAAAGAAAGCCTGCGCTACTTGCGCAAGAGAAGATCTGCATCCTCACCGACACCCTCACCGACATCCTCACCGACGCCGTCAAAAGTATTTAACATTAGCACATAGTATGACGCGAGTTCGGCAGAGACCCCAGTGTGTCCATGTCGCGGTCAACGTCCACTGACTGGAATTTGTGTCTCTTCTGCAAGAGGAAACACATTAATAGGTTAAGGTGATGACCATTGTCAGTACTTTCCAACAATTGATGGTGGAAAGCCTTTAACATGTCAATAGTGCTCGACAGATTCATCGATTTTCTGAGTGAACAGGAAGTGAGAGTCGAAAAGCACTTTGGTAATAACAATGTCTTCCATATGCCACATGATTGCTCTAAATCCGAGTACTGTACTCAGGCTTGTCACAGATCGGAGATCGAGAGAGGATGTATATAATTAGCTTTATTACTTGAGCCACCTAGCGATTGATATTTTGGTGAGAAAGCGTCGTGCTAGTGGCGCCGAATAGCGACCGATGGCTACTCTAGAGATCGAAGCGTATTTGCGGATAGGGGAAAGGGTGCCTCGATCACGTGGCACGATACGTGGCTGTTTGCACATGAACGATGTTTGGTTATTCGGGGAATTGATAACAATTTATTTCCGCCGTTTTAAGCATAACGCGCGGCAAAGTCCCCAATCCCTCCAGGTGAGTGCATTCAGGGGACTCTAATCCACTCCCTTCTTTTTTTCCCGAGGTTTCCATCTGGCCAGGGGCAATGTGCAGGCTTCTCTGTTCGCACACCCAGATGACTCCCCAAAGTTACGTAGTTAATCTGATGTGTCTGACTATCAGTAGTGTTATTAAGCTTAATACTAGTTGTCATCTTATGATAACAAAATACACGAAATATTGTAATTCGATTTCAGTGTTTTTATTCGATTTACTAAATATCCTTATATACCACAATACAATGTGTTCTTGTGGAATAGCCAGCTAATGTTATTAAACACAAGACTACAATGTGTTCACGTGAACAGTCATCAGTTATTACACGTCCTTTCATAACGCAATGCAATGTGTTCATTTGAACAGCCAGCTGGTATTAAACATCCTTACGTAAGACCATCAGTGGCGTCGCATTGTGCCAATACTAATATACTGTGTTTGATGTACTTGTTACATTCAAGATAGATCGAGCAATTCGCGCTATCTATGAAACCAACCTTACAAGAAAGGCCGATTTTGTGTCCCAACAGGTCGGGTGACACGGTGTCGCATGATACTGCGCAGCTAAATGATGTGTGTGGTTAGACGAGCGGCGTGTCCATACTAAATGATGTGTGCGTTTAGACAAGCGACGTGTCCATACTAAATGAGGTGTGTGGTTAGACGAGCGACGTGTCCATACTAAATGATGTGTGTGATTAGACGAGCGACGCGTCAATACTAAATGATGTGTGTGGTTAGACGAGCGACGTGTCCATACTAAATGATGTGTGTGGTTAGACGAGCGACGTGTACATACTAAATGATGTGTGTGTGGTTAGACGAGCGACGTGTCTAGACACTGCCACTTTGCTCTCCACTCGCTCCATTCCCGATTTGATTTTTGATGAAAGATCACGACGAGTACAGCTGCTGTCGGTCACTGATTGGCCACTTCTTGGCCGGCCGTAAGGGTGACAATTACTAGTACATATTAGACAACTCTGTAGAGGTAATGGTTTTGCCAGAAAACAGCGTAATACTCCAATATATTGAATAACGCGGGTGAGAATCCCGTGTGTTGGTTGTGTTAATGTGTGTGACTGTTCCATGTATAATCTCTGTTGCTACATATATTGTACATATTCTACAAATACTGTGCAACTAGAGCGTTGTGCATAGCATTATGTCTACCCATCTCAACTTTGCGGCAAAAGACAGAATGCCATTGCCTCAGTACACTTCTCGAGTACCACAAAAATGCAGCACGAATGCACTTATGGTATATTTTAATCGATGGTCCTCGCGAGACGGTCGTGTACGTAGGGCAGAACCTTGGTGCAGTACAACTGGATATATTCAGTTGAGCCACGTGCTAAGAACCCCCACTTGACGGGATGATAATAACTCTTCCCGTACAGGGAATTTGTATTAAAATGCACCATTGGATGGATCCGATTGGTCCAGTCCCAAACTACATCTCCGAGGAGCGGTTGTACATCCGTTGGTGCTACTAGGCATCGTATTGTCGTTGCCACGCCAATTTCCAAGAACACCCTATGACGCAGAAATACGTCAACAATTTCAAGGAATTCTTGCGAAAGTTTGCTTGGAATGTAATAAATGTCGGAGAAAGCGGCATTAGCTCGGTCAGCTGCTCCTTTCTCGGGCAACAAACGCCGGTAACATGCGCGCATGACCACAGACGAATTTGTTCGGTTTGCAATCTCTCTGAGAGCATCGACCGTTGCATCCTTGTATAGGCTCCACCAGACCCACTGTGGCTCGATGTCACACACTCCTTGCTTACACTTGCGATGTTTGCTGATTTCACTTATACGGATCCACTCGTTCAGTGAGAACCACACTGCATTCCTCGCCAGTTCTGACAACGTGTGCACCACAAGAAACAGATCATCAGCCGTTGCTAAATAACCCTGGACAGCGTAGTCCAGTTGTAATGCCATTGCCATACACTTGTAATTGAAAGCACCGGCCGCGTAATCCCGAGGGTTTTCTCCATAGGAAATGAAAGAAAATGTAAAATTAGTAACACCTGGATAACGATTTACATCGATTTTACCTGGGCCACAGTATAGAATATTGGGGAAGAATGGCCGATATAGTGTTTCTACGAATGGAATTGCTTCATAATGCGGGTTGTTGAACACGACTAAGAGAAGCACATCATCAAACTGTGTCCACGGATGTGCAAAGTTGATGTGTACGTAATTAGGCATCGTTACGTTATGGCGGTGACATGTTTCGTTGTAGAGTTTTGTTAGTGGCTCGATATTAGTGACTGGGGAGTATAATCCTGCACCGAAACTTCGACGCAACGTAGGCACTGAATAATCTACTGCATGCCATAGTACCTTTTCACATCCTTCATTGAAAGAGTCGTTGAATTGTGGAAACATGTAGCCAGTCTTATCCAAAGCATCCAACCAGCGGCTGTAAGAAAACGCTATTAAATCATTCAGCAGCCCAGAATTATTGGCTATTAGATCGTGAATACATTGCTTCATAGTCGTAGATCGACACTGCCACTTGTTGAGTCGAGATGCTGCGGAGAATAACCGACTGCTCGCTGACGAACTCAAGCTAGTCCTACAACGTCGTACAACAACCTGGTTCCCACTGAGCCACAGTAAACGCTGCACAACTAAACTCCACATTAAGCTCTCGTCCGGATCAGTCACCAGCGCTGCAGGCAGGGCCCAGAAAGCGTCGCGTGTGTACAGGGCGTCTTCAAGATGAACCGGTGCGAATATTTCGTTGGCCAACGCTACCGGTGGGGCGTGGGCATCACAGACCGGACGGGTGACCGACGGGTGTGGAGTCCGCACTCCAGGACACGCTGCCGTCGTCTGAATGGCAGCGACTTTGTGACGGCACATTGAATACGACAGTGCAGATGGGGAGTGCTTTCCATGTGATGTCCTGTTGCAGCCAAAGTGAGCTGCGACGTCAAACATAATGCCGCCAGACGTGGCGACTAGCCCCGTGTGTGGTCCGACCGTGGCTGTATGCCTGGGCGGCTGTATCGTGCTGGCATCGCCTGACACCATGATGGGTAAGATAGCATTGGCGCCACGCTGCAAGACAGAATGTGAACGTTTGTCATTTAAAATAAATGTTTTAAATATTTCACAAATAACTCACAAGAAATTATCAACATTTTGTTGGTTTTAAAACTAACAACGTGTGAGGGCAACTTCGCGTCGATTAGCTAATAATCTTATAATCATCAGCCATTTTGATCATCACAGGTTGACATGTGTGCAAACTAAGAACTAAAGGTTACGCCAGATTACAGTGTTTTGCATATGAACTATACAAAATGGTGGAAAATAAACACATTTTAACGAGCCCGAATTAAGGATTTAGCGGGGTATATATTCCCTCTGTGTACACGGCTCACGATACAAATATTGCTGTATGGGACATTGGTAAAAGAAGCACAACATTTATAGCTGCCTAAATGCACCGAATGTTCAGTGTTTGGTGCAAACACGTGGTCACAAACCTGGATGGCATAGAGGTAAGCCGCAAGGAGACGAGTCTGTCGCTTATTAGACAGAAGCGACTGAGTAGTCGTCCAATCGATCTGATCTACGTTCAGGATAACACATCGAGAATGCCTGAAAACGTATTATTAATGCCATGTGTGTTTCGTTGATAGAAACAACAGGGCTAACAATATGTACATTCTACTCAATTACAAATTTGTTCAATTGAAATTCAATAAACACGCAGAATAGCCGCCACATTAGCAAGGAAACATATTCCAATTTTCATCACCGGAGAATCACCTATATATGTGTACACAAGGTTTATGACCATGTGAACATCATTACGTAGAAGCTTCTAAGCATCACTGAAAGTGGAAATTAATGATTTAAGCCGTTATACAATTCAGTTTAATAAATTACAGTTAATTTAAATTCCAATCGATCAATTCCAATTTAATTTCCTTTCAAATACTTTTGATTAATTCCAATTCTGCCTTACACTTTTCAATTGTAAGTCAAGTGAATAAAATCCAAGTTGAACAATTCCTTAATTTAAACCGACATCAACATAACGCCAAACAGGCTCTAATCAGCTGCCAATGCCCAGATAGAGCATGACTAACAGGAAGTATTCGTAATAAACTGGATGTCTAGGATAAGTTCTGGGATTGAATTGCATTATCAACCCCAATTCATTTTTAATTGATCCCAGCCAGGCACAGCCAAATGGTTTTTAGGATATGTAAAGCAAGTAGACCTTTTTCGTGCTGTTCCTCCTTCGACTATGAGCACCGTCCAGTTAGAGAATGTTAACGCCAGCGTGTCACATGATGCGTTACTGCCGACAACAATAACCCACGGCCGGCTAGTTGGTGATTCATTCCTGCTGTCTTTTGCTGGTTCTTGGAGAGTTGACGTAGACAGGCCTATGTACTGTTGCAAGAAAATAAGCTGTAGTTGGGCATAGTTTTTGGACCATTAACACCTATTTCATTCCATAAATTCACGCATATAGGGTGAGACAAAATTCACCTATGTACTTCAATTTATGTACTATAAGTTGCAAAACAAACAGAACATATCTTTACAAATAAAAGATTCACCGACTGGGTACAATATTTTATAATTATTTTGTTCTGAAAAATAGTGCTGATATTTCCAATCACTGTTGAATGTGGATGTTTTGACCACTACAATTTCAAACGCACATAATTTAAATTATTAGCTAATTTCTTAGAACCCAGAACACTTGGAAATAACTTGCTTAATATGCAGTATTATGTACAATATATAATAAGAAGCGGAACACCAAAGATAATTATTGATACGGCTATATATATTTCATAGGCACGCACGCACACACACGTGCACGCACGCACGCACATCAACATGTTTATTAAAGCATAGTTCATGCTAACGGATGTGCTCATCGATCTGACATGAAACTGACTTTCCAAGAATGATATGTCAACATGTCTTTAGCATGTGTGAATATGGGCAGGCACCTGGGCATCTGGAGAAATTGGTACTTACCAAATACACAATGGGCGAGATACCAATAAGAAGGAAGCATGGGATTAGTCGCTTCATGCGTCGAAGGGCCCACTTTGTTTCCACAGCCATTCTGCGAGAATGAATTTAAACATAACATTGTAATGTGATGGCATCATTTTGTTGCATTCAGCAAAAAGGTTTAGAATGGTTACACGTCTTCATTCCATTCTAGTGCAAATTATATGTTTGCTACAAACTTCGAAAACATGTTTAATGAACATATATATTATGCTCATCTAATTGATGTTTAGTTTTATATATCGTCACGATTATGACTAGAATAGTCCCAAAATCCACTACAATTGTGAATTATTGTCATACTGTTCTCTTTTATGTTCATTGAAAGATACAAACAGTACAACATTTGGCGAATGTAGCTTTCGCTGAGGATAACGTGCTATTGTTAATCAAGATTGATAATGTATCTTTAGTGGGAGTTGACCACTATCGCCACCTAGTGAATGATCGGGAAGTAAGAAGAAGCGCACCTGCGGAATGTGGGAGAGTATGCCAGGCTCAGTCAACTAGCGAATGGTGCGTCTACAAGTATTCGTCTACATCTACATGGATAACGGGAAGAGCCATTCTGTCAACACTACCTGTACACTACAGTACAATTCTGTGTATAAACCTGTGGACAGCATCAGTCACTGAGAATTAGAAAGAAAAGAAAATATATTACTTGTAGAGATAATGAACACATAATTTGAGTGACGTGGTAATGTCTGTGGAAGCTGTCCACGGCCCGGCGCTTCCAGTATAGTTACCTATATTAATACCGTTTTTTTCTAATCTGCTCTTAATACTGGAGGTTGTTTCACTGTTGGACATATCGTGGCTTAATGAATTCCAGTCTGTAACTGTGCTTGGAAAGAAACTATATTTGAACACGTCGGATTTGTTTTTCATTCTCTCATATTTTTGATCGATATATTTGTCGGTTAATTTTTGGGTCTAAGGGTAGCACATTCGTGCGTTGGCGTGTCAGCCCTTTTTTGCTACGCTAAAAACAGGTCACATACATTCCCCATTAAGGAAGCGGGTGGTTCGATTGTAGGAGCTTTATAACATTAAATTGTTGATATATCGAATTTTTCGTAATATTAAATTGCACTTTTTCTTCTATTTTTTTCTTTTTGTGCTGCGGTACGAGATATTTGTCAGTTATATCGCTTTCCGGTTCTGATGCCATTGTGATATTATTACAGCACATTTCGGATGATCGCCTTATTAACAATACCGATTGTTGCGAATATAGCGTTGTTTTTGGCACTAAGTGTGCAAAAACACAATAGTTTTTTACAAATATACGTCCGTTTTTGTGCCTGAACGGATGGGGAGTGAAGCAAAGAACACATTAGCATCGACACAATTTTGTAGAAATGTCGTTTAATAGCTTTAATAATTTCGGCCAGACTATTGCATCTTTAGTCTTTACCAAAAGGAAAAACTCTCTCACTCTGGAGTCTGGTCAATGTTACATTATCCATGTAGCGTCTAACCGTGGACAGCTTTGTGTATTCACTCCTACCTCGCTTTATCTATTCCAAGACGTGCATTGCATTAATATCATACTACATCACTTTAGGTGCACCAATGTCACATATGATTATCAAATATTGCGTTTCATGACAGTTGTATTTGTCGTGTTTTCATTCGTTTTAAATATGCCGCGTTTACAGAATGAACACTAATAATACTACCGTTGCATCAGAGTCACGAAGGCGATTCAACACACAAAGGGTAATATAACCAGAGCAAGTGTATACACTAGCTCTGATATAACATAATAACAACGTAAGTAATATTTAATTTGCTCTGCATAGCACGAAATAGGTAGTGGAAAATGGAAATATTCCGAAAATTTTAACATGAAAAACATTATTTGTAGAGCACTAACGGGCACTTTTAGAATAATATTTAAAATAATTGCAAGTGCATTTGTTTCAAAAACACACCATAAAGCGACTTGCTAGAGATGCTTAATTGATCTATGTAATAAAAATTGATAATGAAATATCCGTAAAATTTGTGTACGTCATTCATATATATATATATATATATATATATATATATATATATATATATATATATATATATATATATATATATACATATATATATTTATATAAAGGTATATATATACATATATATATATATATATATATATATATATCTATATATATATATATATATATATATATATATATATAGATATATATATATATATATAGATATATATATATATATATATATATATATATATATATATATATATATATATATATATATACATATAACCCAAAATAAAACTATATATGCAATTACTGGTAAAATCATTTTAGTTAAAGGTAAAATACAGTTTTACTATTGCAAGCAAAACATTACCATTTCTTCAACCAACAATTTTGATTTTTAATTCAGGATAGTTTCTTTAAACCGCACGTGCTAGAACCAACCACGAGAGAGAATGTGTTAGATATAGTTTGTCTTTACAAAATGAATTAGTGGACAATGTCAAATTAAACGAACCGTTGGGTAATGGTGATCATAATCAAATACATTTTGACATGAAAGTAAAATCAAAAAGTAAAAATAAAAAACATACAGGAGAAACTTCCACAAAGGTAAATAAAAAGATATGAGAAAACACTTAGCAAAGCTAGATAGAATGCTGACAAGATCAAATAAAGATAAAATGCTGAGGAATAAGATCGCAATTGAATGTTTGAACTTTCTAAAATATGAAACTGAGAGTACCATTGATGAAAAACAAGGAAAACGGTCTAGAAAGAAACACTTGTCAAAAGAAGCTAAAGAAAAAAATAGTGTGCAAGCAAGTTATCTGGATGGTTTGTAAGCGTACCAGCAAGGATGAAGAATACTCAAATTACAAAATGTCTCTTAATGCAGCTGTGACTGAAATAAGACAACCTAAACGAAGCAATGAGCAAAACGTAGCATGTAATATAAATAATGACAGCAAGAGTTGTATGCATATGTCAGAAATAAACAAAACATAAGAGACAAGGTCGGATCTCAAGAAGACAGTGCTGGAAATATAATAACAAAAGGTTTTTTAATGACGGAAGACCTAAATAATTACTTCAGTTCAGTGTTTACCATGAAGGATATTAGTTCATTACCAGTTCCAGGTGCTAAATTTCAGGAGGATAAATCATACTATTTAGGGCATTTAAGTGAAACTCCAGAAATGGTAAATAATAAAATAAAGGCAATGAAGGATAATAAATCAGCTGGAGTGGATGGAATTCCGCCAAAACTACTAATGGAAACAGTAAAACAAATTAGGACACACTTGTAAGTGTGTTCAATTTGTCATTAATAGAGGGAGTGGTTCCTAGTGACTGGAAAGAAGCAAACATCATTACACTCTTTAAAAATGGTTCGAGAAATAAGTTAGAGAATTACAGAACTGTGAGTTTACCATCACTAATTTGTATTTTGTAATTTATTAGAAGGGTTAATTTAGTCCTATATGGAGGACTTCCTTTTTAGGCATAAATTATTAAATTAATTTCAGCATGTTTTTTTTGAAGAAATGGACAGACGAGGGATCACCAGTAGATATTATCAAAAATTACTACTTAAATTAAAAGCCCAAGGTATCGGGGATAGCATAATCGACAGGATAGAACAATGGCGGACGGACAGAAGAGGTTTCTACCTGGAAATATGTTTGAGTGGCGTACCACAAGGATAAGTGTTAGTACTTTCATTATTCTTAATATATATATATATATATATATATATATATATATATATATATATATATATATATATATATATATATAGCAAAAGATTTAGGACTAACAATAAGTGCTGATACGAAAGTTTCAGAGCAGTGTGGCATTGCAGCTTCAAAGGGTAATATTGGGTTGATTAGGAAAAATATAACATACAAGTAAAACAAAACTAATTATACCTCTGCATCAATATTTAACTAGATTTGCCATCCAAGCTAATGGCCCAGATGGCAAGTAGACAAGGAAGCCGTTGGTTTATCGAGAGTCCATCAGTGTTCGTCTAGGTGTAACCCGCCCTCCTGAGATATGTGTGAGACTTTTAACATATTCACGCTGCTAGCGGTTATACAATCCGCAGATAATTTGTTCCATTCATTTACTGTCCTCTGTGAGAATGAGTACTTCCTGATATCCAATCTACACTGCTCCTTTACTAACTCTACCTCATGTCCTCTAGTTCTGCTATCTTTCTTGAGAGAGAAAAACATATTTCTATCAATATTTTCATACCCATTCAATATCTGAAAAACTTCAACCTGATCTCCTCTTAACCTCCTTGACTTTAGAGTTGTTAAACCACATTCTGTTCTTCATAACTAATGCCTCTCAGTTCTGGAATAAGTTTAGTTGCTCTCCTCTGTATGCGTTCAAGTGTATCTAAATCCTTCTTACGATATGGTATCCACGCTTGTATACAGTATTCTAAATGAGGTCTAACTATTGCTTTATACAGAGGTATAATTAGCTTTTTTCCTTCGAAGTTATGTTTCTCCTAATCAACCCAATAATTGTATTACCCTTTGAAGCTGCAATGCCACACTGCTCTGAAACTGTCATATCGGCACTTAAATAATGGTATGATGTTTGCTTATTTCCTTTAAAAGGAACAACTCCCTCTTTTAATGATAAGTTGAACACTATTGCAAGTGGAATATGGTATCAAGCAATAGTTAGGCCTCATTTAGAGTACTGTATACAAGTTGGGAGACCATATTGTAAGAAGAATATTGATACGCTTGAAATAATGATTCCAGAACTGAGATACCTTAGTTAAGACGAACGACTGGAAGATTGCGGTTTAACAACCCTAGAGACAAGGCGGTTAAGCGGAGATCAAACTGATATTGAATGGTATGAAAATATTGATCCAAATATGTTTTTTTTTTCATTCTAGAAGATAGTAGAACTAGAGGACACGAGGTAACCTTAGTAAAGCATCAGTGTAGTTTGAATATCACGAAGTACTCGTTCTCGCAAAGATCAATAAATTAATGGAACAAAGTATTTACAGATTGTGTAACTGCTGTCAGCGTGAATTTGTTTAAAAACAATGTGGACACATATCTCAGGAGGGTAGGTTACACATAGATGAAACATGTTGGACTCAATAAACCAATGGCTTCCTTGTTAATTTGCCATCTAGGTCTTTGCTTTATGGCAATCTGGTTGTTAAATCTTGTTAAAGCAGCGACACTCGTCTAGTGCGTATCCGGAAACCGCCGAATAGGCCGATATGTTGGAAGTGAGTTGTACCAATAATCATTCTTACGAGCAGTTGTGAGTTCTAGTTGTTGCTGTTCATTTGTAGGAAAGTTATAGTAGCGTTTGTCGTGTTATTTTTTGTATTATCACACTTTGTATAATATGTAATTTAACATATATCAG
The DNA here is from genome assembly GCA_963662155.1 of Lamellibrachia columna. NCBI lineage: Eukaryota > Metazoa > Annelida > Polychaeta > Sabellida > Siboglinidae > Lamellibrachia > Lamellibrachia columna. The sequence continues at coordinate 6,504,286 of OY759261.1, read as the reverse complement.
GTTAAGCCATGAATGTGAATGACACAACTAGGTTGGTTGAAGAGTAGCGTAAGACTTTTTATATCCTTCTTGTCCGCTGGGTGGCAGCACAAGTATATATCATAACTTCTTAAGAAAACACATTTCTTGATCCATTCTCTGGTAACATGTATCGTCCATAATTATAAAACGTCTTCTTAATCTGTTCTCTGCTAATGTCAATCAACATGAACGTAAAATGAACCTGTAACACCAAGGAACTAAACTACGATATGATTTAGAATGTAATGTCACATACGTCTGATTAAGACACTAGTCAAAACTTAAGATTATATAGTTCATATCTCACTGGCTCATAATGTCATGGCACACTTTAGACATCAAGACGGTTTGGTGGGTGCACAGATCTCCCCGCTCTTGTCTTGTATGGTACGTATCTTATGTAAGCACATGCTTGTCCAGCTACCTGGCTTGATTCGTTTCCCTTGCTCTGTTCTTCACAAGTAACCGGCTCAGCAGGATTAAATGCTTCGTGCTCTCCGTCTGTGTTCTCGTCATCATGGCGTCTATCTGGGAGTTTGAAGGTTTCTCCAGTCATTCTTATGTGTCGCCGATTCCTACGATACTGAGCTCCAGATTTGGTGGTGATTAGGTATGACCTCGGTTCGCCAACCTTCTGTTTCACTATGGCTGGTTCCCATTTCTTTGTCACATGATCCTGCCCTCTCACACTTTGAGCTCGGTGCAGTTCCTTCAGTGAACGTGTATGTTGGTTATACTGCTGTTGCCACTTTTCTATCTTGTGGAAATTTGCTTTCCCTGTTTTCATGGTGTTGACGATGGGCAAGTTTGATTGAATTTTGCGGTCAAACAACAGCTCAGCAGGTGATGGAACTCCTGGTTCGATAGGTGTTGTACGAAGGCACAGAAGAGCGATGGCTGAATCCTCTCTGGCTTCGTATGCTTTCTGCAGGTTTTTTTTTACTGTGCCAACGAATCATTCCGCCTTTCCATTGCATTGGGGGTATCGAGGACTGCTAGTCTGATGCTTGAAGTCGTAGTCGGATTAAAATTTGCCGAAGTTTTCTGAATCGTACTGCTTGCCCTTATCACTGATGAAGATATTTGGGATGCCAAATTCTGAGAATAATAGCTTCAGCTTACTTTCGATCGCACTGGATGTTGTGGAGCTTAGCTTTCTGATGATGGGATACGAGCTGTAGTAATCAACAACGAGCAGGTATTCATCTCCTCTCCAGTGGAACATGTCTAAACCAACGATCTCCCATGGATGGGTTGCTTCGATAGGGATCAGTTCTTCTCTTTGCTGTGATGTTTGGTTGTGTTGACACACATCACATGTCTTGATCATGTTGTCAATGTCTGCACTGATTCCACACCAGAATACAGAATCGCGTGCTCGTAGTCGGCATTTTTCTATGCCTTGGTTCCCCGTGTGTATTTTTATCAATACCTCGGCTTGCCTGCTCTTAGGTATGATGACACGGTTTCATTTCAGAAGTACTCCATTGTACACCACAATCTCATCCCTGAAGTTCCAGAAGGGCGTAATGTCTTCCGGACATTGGTTCCTGTATTGCGGCCATCCATTGGTTCCTGTATCGCAGCCATCCATTGGTTAGAACTTGAAGTGTTTCATCACATTTTGTCACTTCCTTGATTTTCTCGAGTCTTGATTCGGAAACACCAGTGATGTCGTGAATAGTCACGTTGATGTCTGGCATTTCTTCCCCGTGAATGGGTAGACGGGAGAGTCCATCTGCTATGGGTATGTCCTTTCCAGGCACATACTTGACAGTGAAGTCATACTTCTGTATACGTAGCAGCATTCTCATCAATCTCGGTGGGGCGTTTGTCAGATTTTTGTGTGTGATGGATTCCAGGGGTTTATGGTCCGCTTCGATGGTGACATGGCGTCCATAGGCGTAATGATGGAATCGATCGAGACCGAACACGATACCAAGCATTTCACGCTCAATGTTTCAATAGTTGCTTTCAGTTTCTGTCAGACTCTTACTTGCATACGCAACTGGTCGTCCATTTTGTAGAAGTGTCGCGCCAATTCCCCTTTTACTCGCGTCTGTCTGTATGGTGACTGGCTTGCTGGGTCGAAGTTAGCCAATGTTGATGATCTTTCACGTTGTTGAACGCTTTCTGATGCTTAGGAACCCACAGAAAGACACTGTCCTTCTTGATAAGATCACGGAGGAGTGCTGTTGTGGTCGCGAGATCTGGCGTGTAGCGTCCTAGGTAGTTTACCTTACCAAGGAAGCTTTGCAATTCCTGGGCACTTGTCGGTGGCGACATGTCAACGATTGCTGCAATCTTGCCCGGGTCAGGTTCTAACCCGTTCGACGAGAGGTAATTTCCGAAGAACTTGATTCTTCTTGATTTCACAACGCATTTGTCAGGGTTGAGACATAGACCGACCTCTTGCGTACGTCTCATGACGTTGTCCAAGTGCTTGTCACGCTCAGCCTCTGTTTTGCCGAACACAACGATGTCATCAGTGATTGCAACAACTCCAGGAAGACCCTCGAAAGTCTGGTCAACTTTCTTCTGGAACACATATTGTGCGGAAACTAAGCCAAATGGAAGACGACGGAAGCAGTACCGCCCGTATGGCGTGTTGAACGTTGTGAGCAGCTACGACTCGTCGTCAAGCTTCACATTCCAGTATCCGGATCGTGCATCTAGTATTGTGAAAACACTAGCGCCTTGCAGTTGCGGTAGTATGTCGTTCATAACCTGTGTATACTGATGAGTTCTTCTTATCCATGCAAGTTCAAGTCCTTTGGATCCAGGCATATACGCATCTCACCTGATGGTTTGGTCACATACACGACACTGTTAACCCAGTCAGTGGGCTGGTCAACCTCCTCGATGATGTCTGGTTGAATTATTCGACTCAGTTCCTTCTTCACCGATTCCTTCAACGATTCATGGACGCGTCTTGGTGGGTGTATGACAGGCTCTGCGTCCTGCTTCAGGTCAATGTGGTACTCGCCAGAAAAAAAGACCAACACCTCGAAAGCATTTCGGGTATTTGTTGAGTAGGTCCCCTTTTGCATCACCCTTCCTACCACTAGATGATGGGTTGTCTCCCTCTTTCTTCAGTGAAGAGACTTGACTGGTGTCGTGACAGTCATAGCATGCTGATTTCTGTTCACAGTTCAGCGAAATCAGTCTCAAATCCATACATGCTTGCAGTCCTAGCATTGTTGAACCGCTGTCTTGAGTGACATGAAACTCGATGTCGAGTTCGATGTCGCTGTGTGTGCAACGTAGCGTGAAACATCCATACTGCTTTACCTTTGTACCACCATATGCACTCAAGCCGACTTTGGGCTTCTGTAAACGTAGTGACCTTCCATGTTTGTCTTGTTTGTCTGGGAATATGTGTTTGAATATGCGTAGTGGCATTACGTTAACCTCTGCTCCACTGTCAATTTTACATTTCACAAGTACGTCTGTGTCTTGTCCCGTCATCTTTACGTTCGCGAAGGCTTGGGACTTGCTTCCTTCTTTGAATATGGATTCAAGTTTTGCAAGCGGCGTAGTTTTGATTTTATCGAGCACAAAGTCGTCATCCGCTTTGTCGCTTTCACCGTTGTCATTAACAGTATGCACTTTCTTCTTTCCATAGTAGCCTCGATTGTCTTTCGACCGGTTCTGGGGCTGTTGTTGGTGTCTTGCTCCGCTCTTTTGGTCTCGTTTTTTCTTTGAGACAGATGCAAGCCCAGTGTCCCTTGAGAGTGCAATATCGACAGGTAGATTCTGCCGCCGGACATGTGTCACTTTTAGTGTGTGTTTTTCCACAATTATAGCAATCAAGAAGATCGGCTCTTGTCTTCTCAATCTTCCTGTATTGGGGACATTGTCTGTTTACTGCCTGTACTTGCCGGGTGCCCTGGATGTCATCCATTTGCCTCTCTGTACCTTCATATGCTCGTACTATGGCCAATGCCTGATCCAATGTTGTTGTCTTGTCCTTGGCGGCGTACGTCATCGCTGTGTAGCCCGGCAATTAGTGTGTCTAGTAGTTGTTCTTCTTTGTCCGTCTACTCGCATTCATTGGCGATTAGGCGAGCTCGCGTCATGAATGCGTCAACAGATTCGTGCGAGTCTTGTTTTACTGCTCGGAGAAAGAATCGAGAAACGCGGAAACTTGACTTAGGTTTGACGTAATCTTCAAAACCTTTCCATTGTGGCGCCAACAATGTCTTGTCGTCGACGGCGAGTCCCCATCCATCGCGAATGTCTCTGCCGTCCTCCCCGACCCATAGCATGAGGTATTGCACCTTAACTATTTCGTCTTTGTCTGCAAGAGGACCGTTTAAAATGTATTCGCACGTTCTCCTGAATTTGCTTAGAGCCTCAGGTAAGTTCGTGGCACGCCAGTCAATTGAAGGTATTGGTACGCCCGTTAGTTCCGCCATCGTTGCCAATAGTGTCAGTCGACAACGTTTACGAACACGGCAGTACCACTACTATAACGCTGTGTTGTGGCTGTGTCGCAGCCTTACAACTTTATATCTATCACTGTCAGTGACGAGTAGGTCTATACCACACATATCAGCGTCACAACGGTGTGTGAACAGTATATACCGCCTTGCATTGTCATATTTGCGTTTTATGACACTGACAGTTCATGCCCTGTATACGAGTGTATTGGCTTTTACACCGTCTAAGGAACGCAACTGTTTTATCGCCCAATCAGTGACACTGTCTCGTGACCTCGTCAGGTCATCGGCTTCGGAGTTTGTTTTTCTCCGTTTCAACCATTAATAATATTGTCTGTTACCTGTGTGCATGGTCTTGATCCCGTCTGACACCATGTCGTGTTATTTTTTGTATACTCACACTTTGTGTAATATGTAATTTAACATATATCAGGATAAGCCATCAATGTGAATGACACAACTAGGTTGGTTGAAGAGTAGCGTAAATCTTTTTATATCCTTCTTGTCCGCTGGGTGACAGCACAAGTATATATATATATATATATATATATATATATATATATATATATATATATATATATATATATATATATATATATATATCATAACAGCGTTTAAGAGCGTTCACCTGTTTTCACTCGTGAGCTACATCTACGAGGTTTTAATTTAGTTATATGCTTTTCCGTTGACAAGTATAACATGTTAGTATCATTGTTTTACTACAATGCCTAAAAACGAGGTGAAACTGTAGAGGTGGACTGGTGATATGTATCATTAGTGGGAGCTGATCACTATCGCCATCTAGGGAATGACCGGGAACCAAGAATGAGCCCGACTGCGCAGTGCGGCAGAGCATGCCAGGCTCATCATGCCAGGCACAGCCATGCTTCAGAACATTCGTGCGACTTATAATTACGACTAAATGACAACAAATGTATGTTGCAAACACGACAACGATCTTAATGTATAATTAAATTAGTGAAACGCAACGTAATCTCTCCTAGTAAGCTGGAGTTATATAGCATTTACTCTGTGAGGTATATTAATATTTCCTAGCATTTTATTCGTTGATTGCATTGTCGATGTAAACTGTATCGGCATATTTCGTTAACATTTCATAACAATCTACCATTTGTCCAGTGATATTTAATGACAAAGGACAATAATTAAACGATATAAATAATGTTTAACACAATGCACCATTATACATAGCATAGCAAACATATAGACCAATAAATACTAAAAGACAAATCGGAGCTACACGATGTGATTGAAATACCCCCAAATGAAGGATTGTGGTAAAATCAAGGTTCCCAAGGTTGAATTTGGTTGTATTTTTGTGGGAACTCTGGGCACAGACCCGGTCATCTTAAAAATGGCTTTTTAACTTAAGGTAACTGGGGTGGCTATTATAATTTTGCTTGCCTTGAATTCATTAGTTTCAGTAGAAGTTATTAAGATAAATTAACAATTTCTTCACAGATTGTAGATGAAATACTATATAATATACCAGATTTAAACAAATTATTTTTCATTGATTTGGTTATGCTATATTGGTTATGTTACGTTTTTGTAAATGTGAACAAATAGCCACTAAAAATTAAGTTGAATCGTTTTGAGAAAATCCCCAAAGAAATAAATTACATATAATATTATACAAGTATGACAGTGTAACTGATAACGTACCAGCAGATTTTGGTCAGCATAAACCAATTATGTCTGCTACACCACCGTGAATAAATTAAGCAAAAGTTGAATGACAGCCTAAAGTGGCAGTGAATTTTTTACACAAACCCTTCATCAATCGTAATTTACTGCCGAATTGCGTTGCGTGCGCGAAAGACGCGTTCATACGCAAAATTGCAACGTCGTAGTGTTGTAGTTTTTCTCAAACAATATTTCAGACATAATTTTCTAGTTATTAATGAAAACACAATATCAATAAATGCTTGTTTTTGTGTTGAAATTTACGGTTGATGTGTTCCGCTTCCACGGCGAACGAAAATAGTTGGTTCGAACATCGTAGCGAACGCAGATGTTACTATGGAAACATTGTCGTTTTTCCGGGAACTCAAGGGGATTTCCAAAAGGACTGCGTTTTTAAAAGATGGATTGGCGAAATATGACGTTAGTGCCGGGTGATTTTGTGTGGTGTCGACGTCTAGTTTATCTAAAACAATGAAACAATCAACTGACACGCTAGTCTCCCCAGCCACATTAAATGTCCAGGTCATCGTTAAATTCTACTGGATTATTAAAACAAATGTCCACGTCTATGTACTTTTAATATGTGTAATGCTGAATGTAGTGAACCTCTTCCGGGTTCTTCCCTGTACTGATACACTCATGCGTCGGAGCCACCACACACTATAAATACCCAATCATATGCACATTAGACACCCTTCCAATGATTCATAGTGGCTCCAATTGGATTACTGGTGTCCCAGACACCACTTTTGTTTGGGGGGTGCAATACCCCAAAACTAGCATAACAATCAATGCTATCAATGTGACATCAACAGCTAGACGAACAAGACACGTTTTATATGACGAACGTAACGATCGCCAAGACACCCCAACCCCCACGTAACGCTCCGTAACGCCTATCCGGACATCCCCAACCCCACGTAGCGCTCCGTAACGCCTACCCGGACACCCCCAACCCCACGTAACGCTCCGTAACGCCTACCCGGACAACCCCATCCATGATCGTGACGTACTTAATGGACAGCCCGTAATATCTTGACGTGACACGATGACTTGAACATATATTCGGTCGAGACATTTGATCATTTAACGAATAAGATAGCACTGTCATATACGACAATATGGCACGCACAGTTTATGGAAAAACAGGTTTGGCTGCCGGTCTGTGGTTCGAACTGTGGTTCGAATCTGCGGGCGTGGTGGCGTGGCGGTTTGAACATCGGACTCTCAATTGAGAGAACCCGCTTTTGAATCCCCGTGCTGCCGTTTCGAAGCTTTTAACATTTCTTTAATTCCACATTGCCACAGTTCACTCGATGAAGGATAAGTGAATGAATACTCTTCGACTAGTAAAGTCAGATTGGCTGACAGCTTTGGTACCACTAGCACTGTGGTTCGTTGGATGTAAAGGTATGTTATTATATTATAATAACTTACCTTTACATCCAGTGAACCATATGTACGTTATTATATTATTATATTATAATAACGTACCTTTACAACCAGTGAACCATATGTACGTTATTATATTATTATATTATAATAACGTACCTTTACATCCAGTGAACGATAGTGCTAGCGGTACCAACATAACAACTTGGAAACAAGTGTTCGATTAATCACTGAATATGACCAAACCGGAACCAGGACAGACGTTTGACAATATTTAAAGTTGCGTAATCGAGCTCAATTTGTAATGAAAGCCGTTGATTGGTCGTATGTCTGGTGTTTCGTTGCCGGTTTACGTGTGTCGTTATCACGTCATTATATTTCACTAGCAAAAATGCCCGTCCCAAGGACGAGATAACTTGGTAGTTCATACGTGACATACATGATAGCAATGTTTATCAAATGCCTCAGACCAATATGCCATCAATAAGGCAGTTCTTAAATGACGTCATTTGATTTTGCCCCTTGTCGTGCGCATGGTGCAACGTTTATGTACAGTGATGTCGAAAATCGTAGGGTACTACAGTTACGCCGATAGTTAGAGTGTCGGGGAATCAAAAGATCCGGAAGGAAGTCGTTTTTGTTGGAGACGTATGCCTGTGTTTTATACTCCTATTCATGATGTACTGAATTATCGCTCCGTCCTGGTAATTCTTATACGACAACTACTTTTCTTGAAACCGCGCCGTGTCAGCTTGTGGATTTGAGTGAAATGTTTCTGATATTCATTAAAATAGTGAGCCACGTTCAATAAACATCAAAGTACAACGTGTGGAAACTATTACAATAATAATAGTGCAACTGCAAGTGACAGTGTCAGCCATGGCATTGGCAACTGGGCAGGGCCCAAGGCATACATGTGCCTGTAGCCTTGTTGGGGCTACTCGTGAATTGCCACTATGATATTATGTCACAGTAGTATGTCTTTGAAACAATACTATTATGTAGCTGATACATAGAAGCAGACACAATAATGAGACTTAGCTAAAACATTTTGTCATGGTGAGGGTGTGATTATTATATTTGCAATACATGTTTTTGTTTTCAAATGCCGAACTATGATTGACGCTAACAAGCAGCGTAGTATCGACCCCTGTGTTGATGGTGGAATAGACCCGATAAAACACCTGTGGTTTCAAATTGTGATATCAAAACAGGCCAATATACATGCCAAGGATAAATCACTACGGGGCGCTAAAATGTAGGCATAGGAGGTAAAGTAAATGTGAACATCTTTCAACTCAGCAAATTTTCAATATTGAGGTATCACTGGCTTAGTATTAGCATGTACATGTACAGAGAATATTGGAACATAATAAATACGAAATATAACAGAAATTCAAATTGCACAAACTGCACCATTCTGAACTTTCCAGCCATGTCCAGCTGCTGGTGACATACTCTATGCAGGTTCCAGTGCTTTCTTCCATACATAAGCCTGGTAGTTTCATTGCTTCATTTGTTGCTGTAAGCTTTCGGGGTGGGGGAGGGGGGAATTTTCATTTCTTTTTCCCATTTGGCAGAACAGCCTGTTCCCTTTCCTCCCAGCTCCCTTGACCGTTTCTCTCGCTCCCCAGCTTTGATTGAGAGGCTGCAGTATTGGCCGAATCCAACATCAAATCGCTGACAACAATTCAGACCTAGAGGTGCAGCGGCCAAGTTAGTACTTGAATGCCACTGCAATCTGGGTGGGCCAGGGAGAATGGCACTGTTGGTAAATCGTACCTGAGGACTTCTCTCAGATGACTTTGCTAAGATCATGAGTCGGCCAAAGAGTTCACGGTTAGCACCAAGAGTGATGACTTTCTGATCAGCCATTTTCAGTTTTCTTCTTGGCCAGATGGTTTGAGAGGGAATCCCAAAATGTCACCAGATTGGTATTCAGTCTATGTTCCACAAATATTGTAGTTGGGTCGTATGGAGAAGTTTGGTCGATCCATTGAGACGAAGTGAGGGGTCATTACAGCAGATGCAGAAGCCAGTCTCCAGTCCTATCTGCCTTGATGAACTGGAGAACCGTGGGCACATAGTCACTCCAGTAGGCAAGCAGCTGGGATTTGTCCAGTTCCTCAGTTTTGAACATTGTGAACTCTGACTCTGATGTGTCGATGACATCGCACATACTCAGCATGGTGTTCTGGCCATATTTACCTTCTTCTAGAGCTAGTTGGTGTGCAATAATTTGTTTTATCACATAATTTTCCTCCACACCACTGTCCTTCTGCTCAAAGAGCCACTGCACGAAGGTACGCTACTGCAGTCGAAACATGGCTTCCATTACTATGGTGTGGGCTATCAAACCACGATTGTAGGACATCCCTTTCAGAAGGGTCGAGGTTTTTGTAATGCCATACATGGCATATCAGCAGATCTTTAATACCTGACATCTGGTACTTCTTCCCAGAAGAGCAAGATTTGCAATGTGGAAGACCCACATGCATATCACCATGTCTTCAATCGCTTTTTGTAGTCGTCAACTGGATCTCTTTGGCTTTCATAAAGATAGCGTGGTAAACTGTAATCATTCTGGCCAAGGCGTGCCATCGTGGACTGCACATTCTTCAAGACTGTGTAAACAGTGCTGAACTATGTTGGAGAGAATCGTTTATAACGCAATAGCCGATGTTAGTGTGAACGGCAACACAAGAGTGAACCACATCATTGAATCCACTCCATCCGGGCACTTGTTTCTGTGGGTGAGAGTTCCACCTCAAACAGATTCATTGCTGTCGTCCTTACCAACGCCTAATCTTGATTTTTGTTTCTGTGGGTGAGAGTTCCACCTCAAACAGATTCATTGCTGTCATCCTTACCAACGCCTAATCGTGATCTTTGTTTCTGTGGGTGAGAGTTCCACCTCAAACAGCTTCATTGCTGTCATCCTTACCAACGCCTAATCTTGATCTTTGTTTCTGTGGGTGAGAGTTCCACCTCAAACAGATTCATTGCTGTCATCCTTACCAACGCCTAATCTTGATCTTTGTTTCTGTGGGTGAGAGTTCCACCTCAAACAGCTTCATTGCTGTCATCCTTACCAACGCCTAATCTTGATCTTTGTTTCTGTGGGTGAGAGTTCCACCTCAAACAGCTTCATTGCTGTCATCCTTACCAACGCCTAATCTTGATCTTTGTTTCTGTGGGTGAGAGTTCCACCTCAAACAGATTCATTGCTGTCATCCTTACCAACGCCTAATCTTGATCTTTGTTTCTGTGGGTGAGAGTTCCACCTCAAACAGCTTCATTGCTGTCATCCTTACCAACGCCTAATCTTGATCTTTGTTTCTGTGGGTGAGAGTTCCACCTCAAACAGCTTCATTGCTGTCATCCTTACCAACGCCTAATCTTGATCTTTGTTTCTGTGGGTGAGAGTTCCACCTCAAACAGCTTCATTGCTGTCATCCTTACCAACGCCTAATCTTGATCTTTGTTTCTGTGGGTGAGAGTTCCACCTCAAACAGCTTCATTGCTGTCATCCTTACCAACGCCTAATCTTGATCTTTGTTTCTGTGGGTGAGAGTTCCACCTCAAACAGCTTCATTGCTGTCATCCTTACCAACGCCTAATCTTGATCTTTGTTTCTGTGGGTGAGAGTTCCACCTCAAACAGATTCATTGCTGTCATCCTTACCAACGCCTAATCTTGATCTTTGTTTCTGTGGGTGAGAGTTCCACCTCAAACAGATTCATTGCTGTCATCCTTACCAACGCCTAATCTTGATCTTTCACACATCCTGCCGAGTACAGACTTTCGGTGTATTTGAACCCGTCGGCCTGTATCTTCCTGGAGAAACTGGTAAGAGCAGGCCGCTTTACATAAGCCCTGTACTGTCTGATGGATTGGCATACGCCAGTGGACTGAAGTGACAGTTTCCTTTTTGTTTGGTATGTGTAGACCCTCGGTTTGGGGGCTGGACCAAACTGCTCTTGCTGATAGAAGACCAGTATTGTGGTATGGGAAGTCTTCTTTATTGATGTCATTTTTGTCTCCTGCCACCTGGACAAAGACGCATGGGACATGTTTGATGGCAAACCACGCCAAAGAAGTCGCTCTGGGCTAGCATCGCCTTTGCAAGGCTTGTGTCTATCATAGTAGAAGTCACAGTGGCCCATTCATTGCCTCTACATCATCGAAGGAGTACAGTGGCCCATTCATTGCCTCTACATCATCGAAGGAGTACAGTGGCCCGTTCGTTGCCTCTACATCATCGAAGGAGTACATTAATTTAGTTCCCTCTAATGCTCGAAGATGTTAAAGCAAAGTTATTTATCTGGCCCTATGGTGTCACCAACACAATAGAACAACCTTGATTCTATCAAAAAATATTAATTTTTCACTTTAATTAGGTTCTAAAACAATGATAAACAATATCATTAGACATAGTTTTCCAGCGATATCAAACATGATAACATTTCGTTGATCTGTTAATCAGTTGGAAACAAATACATTTATGCAATCAACAACACAACACAGAAATAGAGATATGAAAAGGCGAAATGAATTACGTTTATTGTGGGGATTAAGTGTAAGCCCACTTTCAAAGGGAATTTTAGAAAATAAAAAAAATAAAATGTGGGCTACACAACCCAATGGAGCCCACATTTCAACACATAAAACAGTAGCAGTATTCCTAGGACAAATAAAAGAAGCAATGTCATTACTATTGTCATAAAGCACCCTCAAACCAAATAGCCTATGCCCTACATGCTATCACGCAGTCTATGTATACAAAACTACCTGCGTAAGACTACACTAGCTATAACTGGAATAACTATAAAAGTGGGGCCAATTCGCCACCTGACACCGATACATGTGATCACCACACCAACTCTAAGTAACCGCTTAAGTTAAGGACCTTTAAATAGAACAGTTATTACTCCAACTCAAGCATTTCTGATGTATTTGCATCCGAAGTCCACCTGCCTGCCGCTCTGATCTGCGCTTCTGATTCTCCCCTCAGTGCAGCTGCAGTGGCCGCCCCAATACGAAAGCTGTGACCCTTTAAAGCGATAGTTTAGTAGCCACAGAAACCAAGTAGTTGCTTCAACGACACATCAAATTCACTACGTAACTTTTGAGTCATCTGGATATGCGAACAGAGAAGCCTGCACATTGCCCCTGGTCAGCTGGAAACCTTTCAAAAAAAAGAAGCGGGGTGGATTAAAGTCCCCTGAATGGACTCGCCTCTGAACTAGAGGGATTGGGGACCTTCCCGCGCGTTATGCTTAAAAAGGTGTATATAAATTTGTATCAACTCCCCAGATAACCAAATCCATGTGCAAACAGTCACGTATCGTGCCACGTGATCGAGGCACCATTTCCCCTATCCGCAAATACTCTTCGATCTCTAGATTAGCCATCGGTCGCTATTCGGCGCACTAGCACGACTCTTACTCACCAAAATATCAATCGCTAGGTGGCTAAAGTAAACAAGCTAATTATATACATCCTCACACAATCTCCGATCTGTGACAAGCTTGCGTACAGTACTCGGATTTAGAGCAATGATGTGGCATATGGAAGACATTGTTATTACCAAAGTGCCTCTTTAGTCGAAATTTCAGTCGACGTTTCGACAGACCCTCCCTGTTCACGCAGAAAATATTTGTATCTGTCGAACACTATTGACATATTAAAGGCCTTTCCGCTATTCAGGTCAGCAGAGATATCTTCAGCCAATTTTTGGAATGTTGCATCATAAGACGTTTCTTGTCTCCGTTCATGGAAGCCAGCATATTGCAGATTAGCTTTGCTGATGTACGAGGTATCGCAAGCTCTGTGATGTCTAGCTTCGGCTGCGACTCTATCATTATTGGCAGCACCTGTGATCCACAACGTGTCCTCATCGCCCTTTGTGGTTGGACAGTTGTTAGAATGTACTGACAATGGTCATCATCTTAACCTATTTGTGTGTTTTCCTCTTGCAGAAGAGACACAGGGTCCAGTCAGTGGACGTTGACCGCGACCTGGACACTTGCGCAAGTAGCGCAGGCTATATTTGCCTGTCATTTAAGAACTGCCTTATTGATGGCATATTGGTCTGAGGCGTTTGATAAATATTACTATCATGTATGTCACGTATGAACTACCAAGTTATCTCGTCCTTTGGACGGGCATTTTTGCTAGTGAAATATAATGACGTGATAACGACACACGTAAACCGGCAACGAAACACCAGACATACGACCAATCAACGGCTTTCATTACAAATTGAGCTCGATAACGCAACTTTAAATATTGTCAAACGTCTGTCCTGGTTCCGGTTTGGTCATATTCAGTGATTAATCGAACACTTGTTTCCAAGTTGTTATGTTGGTACCGCTAGCACTGTGGTTCACTGGATGTAAAGGTACGTTATTATAATATAATAATATAATAACGTACATATGGTTCACTGGATGTAAAGGTAAGTTATTATAATATAATAACGTACCTTTACATCCAGCGAGCCACAGTGCTAGTGGTACCAAAATCACAACAGCACGGCCATTTTTTTAGATACAAGTGTTTGATTGATCACTGAATGTGACCAAACAGGAGCTGTATTATAGCGCGGTATCCAGTCCTTGGGACTGCTCAAAGAGCTGTACATTTCACCCCCCCTGGCGGCAGACGTGTTTATTCCAACTACAGCTAGATTTATCTGGAAAGCTGTCAGCCAATCTGACTTTACTAGTCGAAGAGTATTCATTCACTTATCCTTCATCGAGTGAACTGTGGCAATGTGGAATTAAAGAAATGTTAAAAGCTTCGAAACGGCAGCACGGGGATTCAAAAGCGGGTTCTCTCAATTGAGAGTCCGATGTTCAAACCACCACGCCACCACGCCCGCAGATTCGAACCACAGTTCGAACCACAGACCGGCAGCCAAACCAGTTTTTCCATAAACTGTGCGTGCCATATTGTCGTATCTGACAGTGCTATCTTATTCGTTAAATGATCAAGTGTCTCGACCGAATATATGTACAAGTCATCGTGTCACGTCAAGATATTACGTTACGGAGCGCTACGTGGGGGTGGGGGTGTCCGGGTAGGCGTTACGGAGCGCTACGTGGGGTTGGGGATGTCCGGATAGGCGTTACGGAGCGCTACGTGGGGGTGGGGGTGTCCGGGTAGGCGTTACGGAGCGCTACGTTGGGGTTGGGGTGTCTTGGCGATCGTTACGTTCGTCATATAAAACGTGTCTTGTTCGTCTAGCTGTTGATGTCACATTGATATCATTGATTGTTATGCTAGTTTTGGGGTATTGCACTCCCCAAACAAAAGTGGTGTCTGGGACACCAGTAATCCACTTAGGGCCACTATGAATCATTGGCAGGGGGTATAATGTGCGTATGATTGGGTATTTATAGTGTGTCGTGACTCCGACGCATGAGTGTATCAGTACAGGGAAGAACCCGCAAGAGCTTCACTACATTCAGCATTACACATATTAAACGTACATAGACATGGACATTTGATTTACTAATCCAGTAGAATTTAACGATGACCTGGTCATTTAATGTGGCTGGGGAGACTAGCGTGTCAGTTAATTGTTTCATTGTCTTAGCTAAACTAGACGTTGACACCACAAAATATCATCCGGCACTAACGTCATATTTCGCCAATTCATCCTTTAAAAACGCAGTCCTTTTGGAAATCCCCTTGAGTTCCCGGAAAAACGACACTGTTTCCATAGTAACATCCGCGTTCGCTACGATGTTCGAACCAACTATATTCGTTCGCCGTGGAAGCGGAACACATCAACCGTAAATTTCAACACAAAAACAAGCATTTATTGATATTGGTTTTAATTAATAACTAGAAAAATATTGTTTGAAAAAAACTACAACACTACGACGTTGCAATTTTGCGTATGAACGCGTCTTTCGCGCATGCAACGCAATTCGGCAGTAAATTACGATTGATGAAGGGTTTGTGTAAAAAATTCACTGCCACTTTAGGCTGTCATTCAACTTTTGCTTAATTTATTCTCGGTGGTGTAGCAGACATAATTGGTTTATGTTGACCAAAACCTGCTGGTACATTATCAGTTACACTGTCATACTTGTATAATATTATATGTAATTTATTTCTTTGGGGATTTTTCTCAAAACGATTAAACTTCATTTTTAATTACTATTTGTTCACATTTACAAAAACGTAACATAACCAATATAGCATAACCAAATAAATGAAAAATAATTTGTTTAAATCTGGTATATTATATAGTATTTCATCTACATTCTTTGAAGAAATTGTTAATTTATCTTAATAACTTCTACTGAAACTAATGAATTCAAGGCAAGCAAAATTATACTAGCCGTCCCAGTTACCTTAAGTTAAAAAGCCATTTTTTAAGATGACCGGGTCTGTGCCCAGAGTTCCACCAAAAATGCAACCAAATTCAACCTTGGGGAACCTTGATTTTACCCCAATCCTTCATTTGGGGGTATTTCAATCACATCGTGTAGCACCGATTTGTCTTTTAGAATTTATTGGTCTATATGTTTTCTATGCTATGTATAATGGTGCATTGTGTTAAACATTATTTATATCGTTTAATTATTGTCCTTTGTCATTAAATATCACTGGACAAATGGAAGATTGTTATGAAATGTTAACGAAGTATGCCGATACAGTTTACATCGACAATGCAATCAACGAATAAAATGATAGGAAATATTAATATACCTCACAGAGTAAATGCTACATCACTCCAGCTTACTAGGAGAGATTACGTTGCGTTTCACTAATTTAATTATACATTAAGATCGTTGTCGTGTTTGCAACATACATTTGTTGTCATTTAGTCGTAATTATAATTCGCACGACTGTTCTGAAGCATGGCTGAGCCTGGCATGCTGAGCCTGGCATGCTCTGCCGCACTGCGCAGTCGGGCTCATTCTTGGTTCCCGGTCATTCCCTAGATGGCGATAGTGATTAGCTCCCACTAATGATACATATCATCAGTCCACATCTACAGTTTCACCTCTTTTTTAGGCATTGTAGTAAAACAATGATACTAGCATGTTATATTAGTCAATGCAAAAGCATATAACTAAATTAAAGCCTCGTAGATGTAGCTCACGAGTGAAAACAGGTGAACGCTCTTAAACGCTACTATAACTTTCCTTCAAATGAACAGCAACAACTAGAACTAATAACTGCTCGTATGAATGATTATTGGCACAACTCACTTCCAACATATCGGCCTATTCGGCGGTTTCCGGATACGCACTAGACGAGTGTCGCTGCTTTAACAAGATTTAACAACCAGATTGTCATAAAGCAAAGACCTAGATGGCAAATGAACAAGGAAGCCATTGGTTTATTGAGTCCAACATGTTTCATCTATGTGTAACCTACCCTCCTGAGATATGTGTCCACCTTGTTATTAAACATATTCGCGCTGATAGCAGTTACACAATGTGTAAATACTTTGTTCCATTCATTTATTGATCTTTGTGAGAACGAGTACTTCGTGATATTCAAACTACACTAACTAATGTTACCTCATGTCCTCTAGTTCTACTAACTTCTATAATGAGAAAAAAAACATATTTGAATCAATATGTTCATACCCATTCAATATCAGTTTGATCTCCGCTTAACCGCCTTGTCTCTAGAGTTGTTAAACCGCAATCTTCCAGTCGTTCGTCATAACTAAGGTATCTCAGTTCTGGAATCATTCTTTCAAGCGTATCTATATTCTTCTTACGATATGGTCTCCCAACTTATATACAGTACTCTAAATGAGGCCTAACTATTGCTTGATACCATATTCCACTTCCAAGAGTGTTCGACTTATCATTAAAAGAGGGAGTTGTTTCTTTTAAAGGAAATTAGCAAACATCATACCACTATTTAAGTGACGATATGACAGTTTCAGAGCAGTGTGGCATTGCAGCTTCAAAGGGTAATAAAATTATTGGGTTGGTTAGGAGAAACATAACTTCGAAGGAAAAAAGCTAATTATACCTCTGTATAAAGCAATAGTTAGACCTCATTTAGAATACTGTATACAAGCGTGGATACCATATCGTAAGAAGGATATAGATACACTTGAACGCATGCAGAAGAGAGCAACTAAACTTATTCCAGAACTGAGAGGCCTTAGTTATGAAGAACGCCTGAAAGAATGTGGTTTAACAACTCTAAAGTCAAGGAGGTTAAGAGGAGATCAGGTTGAAGTTTTTCAGATATTGAATGGGTATGAAAATATTCATAGAAATATGTTTTTCTCTCTCAAGAAAGATACCAGAACTAGAGGAAATGAGGTAGAGTTAGTAAAGGAGCAGTGTAGATTGGATATCAGGAAGTACTCATTCTCACAGAGGACAGTAAATGAATGGAACAAATTATCTACGGATTGTATAACCGCTAGCAGTGTGAATATGTTAAAAGTCTCACACATATATCAGGAGGGCGGGTTACACGTAGACGAACACTGATGGACTCTCGATAAGCCAACGGCTTCCTTGTCTACTTGCCATCTGGACCATTAGCTTGGATGGCAAATCTTTTTAAATTGATGCAGAGGTATAATTAGTTTTTTTTTACTTGTATGTTATATTTTTCCTAATCAACCCAATATTACCCTTTGAAGCTGTAATGCCACACTGCTCTGAAACTTTCGTATAAGCACTTACTGTTACTCCTAAATATTTTGCTTTTACAGTAGTACCTATAATAGTTTTTCCCACATTATAGTTTACACCCAAATTTTACTAACATCTGCCATTTTTCAGACCATTTAACTTATTTGTCTAGATCGTTTTGTAATTTTTTTTATCGCCATCATTGTTAACCTTTTTTTAACACTTTTGCGTCATCCGCAAATGTCAATACTTTGCTTGTATTGATATATATATATATATATATATATATATATATATATATATATATATATATATATATATATATATATATATATATGTATATGTATATATATATATGTATATATATATATATATATATATATATATATATATATATATGTATATATATATATATATATATATATATATATATATATATATATATATATATATATATATATATATATACATATACATGTATATATATATATATATATATATATATATATATATATATATATATATATATATATATATATATATATATATATATATATATATATATATATATATATATATATATTTCTTCAAAAAAACATGCTGAAATGAATTTAATAATTTATGCATAAAAATTAAAAATACAAATTACTGATGGTAAACTCACAGGTCTGTAATTCTCTAACTTATTTCTCGAACCATTTTTAAAGAGTGTAATCATGTTTGCTTCTTTCCAGTCACTAGGAGCCACTCCATCTATTAATGACAAATTGAACACACTTGCAAGTGTGTCCTAATTTGTTGTACTGTTTCCATTAGTTGTTTTGGAGGAATGCCATCCACTCCAGCTGATTTATTATCCTTCATTGCCTTTATTTTATTAGTTACCATTTCTGGAGTTTCACTTAAAGACCCTAAATAGTCTGATTTATCCTCCTGTAATTTAGCACCTGGAACTGGTAATGAACTAATATCCTTCATGGTAAACACTGAACTGAAGTAATCATTTAGGTCTTCCGTCATTAAAAAACCTTTTGTTATTATATTTCCAGCACTGCCTTCTTGAGATCCGACCTTGTCTCTTATATTCTGTTTACTTCTGACATATGCATACAACTCTTGCTGTCATGATATATGTTCCATGCTTCTTTTTGCTCGTAGCTTCGTTTAGATTGTCTTATTTCAGTCACAGCGGCATTAAGAGACTTTTTGTAATTTGAGTATTCTTCATCCTTTCTGGTACGCCTACAAACCATCCAGATAGCTTGCTTGTACACTATTTTTTTTCTTTAGCTTCTTTTGACAAGTGTTTCTTTCTAGACGGTTTTCCTTGTTTTTTTTTCAAGGGAATAAAATCATCAATGGTACTCTCAGTTTCATGTTTTAGAATGTTCAAACATTCAATTGCGATCTTATTCCTCAGCATGTTATCTTTATGTGATCTTGTCAGCATTCTATCTAGCAATCTAGCTTTGCTAAGTATTTTCTCATATCTTTATATTTACCTTTGTGGAAGTTTCTCCTGTATGTTTTTTATTTTTACTTTTTGATTTTACTTTCATGTCAAAATGTATTTGATTATGATCACCATTACCCAATTGTTCGTTTAATTTGACATTGTCCACTAATTCATTTTGTGAAGACAAACTATATCTAACACATTCTCTCTCCTGGTTGGTTCTAGCACGTGCTGTTTAAGGAAACTATCCTGAATAAAAAATGTTGGTCCTCACCCTCTATACTCTGTAGGGTCATACAAGTTTATTACATATCATGGGTAATTTAGGAAACGATACGAAATGGTAATGTTTTGTTTGCAATAGTAAAACTGTATTTTAACTTGTAAAATTACTTTATCAGTAATTGCATATATAGTTTTATTTTTGGTTTTATATATATATATATATATATATATATATATATATATATATATATATATATATATATATATATACGTATATACATATATATATATATATATATATATATATATATATATTTATATACATATATATATATATATATATATATATATATATATATATATATATATATATATATATAAATATATATATACATACATATATATATATATATATATGTATTTATATACATATATATATATATATATATACATATATATATACATACATATATGTATATATATATATATATATATATATATATATATATGTATATATATATATATATATATATATATATATATGTATTTATATACATATATATATATATATATATATATATATATATATATATATATATAAATATATATATACATACATATATGTATATACATATATATATGTATATATATATATATATATGTATATATATATATATATATATATATATATATATGTATGTATGTATGTATATATATATATATATATATATATATATATATATATATATATATATATATATATATATATGAATGACGTACACAAATATTACGGATATTTCATTATCAGTTTTTATTACATAGATCAATTAAGCATCTCTAGCAAGTCTCCTTATGGTGTGTTTTTGAAACAAATGCACTTGCAATTATTTTAAATATTATTCTAAAAGTGCCCGTTAGTGCTCTACAAATTATGTGTTTCATGTTAAGATGTTTCGGAATATTTCCATTTTCCACATTCAATTTCGTGCTATGCAGAGCAAATTAAATATTACTTACGCTGTTATTATGTTATATCAGAGCTAGTGTATACACTTGCTCTGGTTATATTACCCTTTGTGTGTTGTATCGCCTTCGTGACTCTGATGCAACGGTAGTATTATTAGTGTTCATTCTGTAAACGCGGCATATTTAAAACTAATGAAAACACGACAAATGCAACTGTCCTGAAACGCAATATTTGATAATCATATGTGACATTGGTGCACCTAAAGTGATGTAGTATGATATTAATGCAATGAACGTCTTGGGATACATAAAGCGAGGTAGGAGTGAATACACAAAGCTGTCCACGGTTAGACGTTACATGGATAATGTAACATTTGCCAGACTCCAGAGTCAGAGAGTTGTTTTTCCTTTTGGTAGTCTGGCCAAAATTATTAACGCTATTAAACGACATTTCTACCAAATTTTGTAGATGCTAATGTGTTCTTTGGATCACTCCCCATCCGTTCAGGCACAAAAACGGACGTATATTTGTAAACAAATATTGTGTTTTTCCACACTTAGTGCCCAAAACAACGCTATACTGGCAACAGTCGGTATTGTTAATATATATGGCGATCATCCGAAATGTGCTGCAATAATATCATAGTGGCATCAGAACCGGAAAGCGATATCACTGACAAATATCTCGTACCGCAGTACAAAAAGACAAAAATAGAACAAAAAGTGCCATTTAATCTTACGAAAAACTCTATATATAAACAATTTAATGTTATAAAGCTCCAAAAATTTAACCACCCGCTTCCTAAATGGGGAATGTATGTGACCTGTTTTTAGCGTAGCAAAAAATGGCTGATATGCCATCGCACGAATGTGCTACCCTTAGACCCAAAAAATAACCGACAAATATATAGATCAAAAATATGAGAGAATGAAAAAAAATCCGACGTGTTCAAGTATAGTTTCTTTCCAAGCACAGTTACATACTGGAATTCCTTAAGCCACGATATGTCCAACAGTGAAACAACCTCCAGTTTTAAGAGCAGATTAGAAAAAAACTGTATTAATAGAGGTAACTAAACTGGAAGCCCCGGGCCGTGGACAGCATCCACAGACATTACCACGTCACTCAAATTATGTGTTCATTATCTCTACAAGTAATACATTTTCTTTTCTTTCTAATTCTCAGTGACTGATGCTGTCCACAGGTTTATACACCGAATTGTGCTGTAGTGTACAGGTAGTGTTGACAGAATGGTTCTTCCCGTTATCCATGTAGATGTAGACGAATACTTGTAGACCTATCTTTCGCTAGTTGGCTGAGCCTGGCATACTCTCCCACATTCCGCAGGTGCGCTCCTTCTTGCTTCCCGATCATTCACTAGGTGGCGATAGTGGTCAACTCCCACTAAAGATACATTATCAATCTTGATTAACAATAGCACGTTATCCTCAGCGAAATCTACATTCGCCAAATTGTGTACTGTTTGTATCTTTCAATGATCATAAAAGAGAACAGTATGACAATAATTCACAATTGTAGTGGCTTTTGGGACTATTCTAGTCATAATCGTGACGATATATAAGACTAAACATGAATTATATGAGCATAATATATATGTTCATTAAACATGTTTTCAAAGTTTGTAGCAAACATATAATTTGCACTAGAATGGAGTGAAGACTTGTAACCATTCTAAACCTTTTTGCTGAATGCAACAAAATGATGCCACCACATTACACGGTTATGTTTAAATTCATTCTCGCAGAATGGCTGTGGAAACAAAGTGGGCCCTTCGACGCATGAAGCGACTAATCGCATGCTTCCTTCTTATTGGTATCTCGCTCATTGTGTATTTGGTAAGTACCAATTTCTCCAGATGCTCAGGTGCCTGCCCATATTCACGCATGCTAAAGACATGTTGACATATCATTCTTGGAAAGTCAGTTTCATGTCAGATCGATGAGCACATCCGTTAGCATGAACTAGGCTTGATGTTGATGTGCGTGCGTGCGCGCATGTGTGTGCGTGCGTGCATATGAAATATATATAGCTGTATAAATAATTGTGGTGTTCCGCTTCTTAATATATATTATACATATACTGCATATTAGACAAGTTATTTCCAAGCGTTCTGGGTTCTAAGAAATTAGCTAATAATTTTAATTATGTGCGTTTGAAATTATAGTAGTCAAAACATCCATTCAACAGTGATTGGAAATTTAGCACTATTTTTCAGATCAAAATAATTATAAAATATTGTACCCAGCCGGTGAATCTTTTATTTGTAAAGATATGTTCTCTTTGTTTTGCAACTTGTAGTACATAAATTGAAGTACATAGGTGAATATCGTCTCACCATATATGCGTGAATTTATGGAATGAAATAGGTGTTAATGGTCCAAAAACTATGCCCAACTACAGCTTATTTTCTGACAACAGTACATAGGCAGGTCAACGTCAGCTCGCCAAAAACCAGCCCAAGACAGCAGGAATGAAACACCAACTAGCCGGTGGTGGGTCATTGTTGTCGGCAGTAATGCATCTTGTGACACGCTGGCGTTAACATTCGCTAACTGGACGGTGCTCATAGTCGAAGGAGGAACAGCGCGAAAAAGGTCTACTTGCTTTACATATCTTAAAAACTATTTGGCTCTGCCTGGCTGGGATCAATTAAAAATGAATTGGAGTTGATAATGCAATTCACTCCCAGAACTTATCCGACACATCCAGTTTATTACGAATACTTCCTGTTAATCATGCTCTATCTGGGCAATGGCAGCTGATTCGAGCCTGTTTGGCGTTATGTTGATGTCGGTTTAAATTAAGGAATTGTTCGACTTGGATTTTATTCACTTGACTTGCAATTGAAATGTGTAAGGCAGAATTGGAATTAATCAAAAGTATTTGAAAGGAATTTAAATAGAATTGATCGATTGGAATTTAAATTAACTGTAATTTATTAAACGGAATTGTATAACGGCTCAAATAATTAATTTCCACTTTCAATGATACTGATAAGCTTCTACGTAATGATGTTAACATGGTCATAAACATTGTGTACACATAAGTAGTAGGTAAGGGGTTTATGATACGCAATTGTGGGTCGATTTTTGTGGTAGCTAAAAATAGACGGTAGCTAAAAATAGACATTGGTTAATTTTAATTTTCTAAAAATAGACATTGGTTAATTTTTATTTTCTAAAAATAGACATTGGTTAATTTTAATTTTCTAAAAATAGACATTGGTTAATTTTAATTAATTTTTTTTTATTTTAATTTCGGGAAAAACCCACATATCGCTGACGTAGCGGTTAGTGGGAAAAACCCACCTATCACTAACGTGACGGTTATTTAGGGAAAACCCACATATCGCTGACGTGCCGGTTATTGAGTACTGCATGAGAGAGCTAATCAATCAGGGTTCAGTACGTTATCGGTGAATGGTGTAAAGAGCTGCGATTCGTCGGTTATAGTTTCATAAAAGTTATGCGTAAGAGTTTCATAAAAAATCGTGGATGATTAATGAGGTGAGGAGTCTGAATGGCTCGTGTGTCCATCTGCTTACCGCCGAAACGCGGCCATCTTAAAAACGGAACAAACGCAGTCGGTCGTGTGCACACACACAATCATATTTTAATTGCATAACAATACAGATACTAGCAGCTGGTAAGTATTACCAATACATCGAAGCAATAAATAAGCTATGCTGTATTACAGTTTACCCTATCTCAGGGTCTTAACCCAATCAAACACGCGACAATCGTTTGCTACTAAATCACTACCAAATGAATTGACGAAAGCCTTCATCGGTATGCCGTTACAACGAAGCACCAAATAAGCAATGCAGTATTGTCCGCACACGTTAGATAGAGGACTCTGAAGTCTCTTGGCATTGTGACTCCACTCGGAACAATGTTCGTTCAGGAACACGCGAAATGTGCCATGTAGCGGCGGTAGTCCGTACGAGCAGAAGTATTCACCGCGTCTGTCGGCATCCACGTAGAGAGCGATCCAATGTTGACCGGGTTTATCGCCGTCGTGAGTATTGCATACGAAAGCGAACGGGAAAGCATCGATCATCGTAGGCAGTCCGTCTTTGGGTACGACGTCGCGAACGATCGAACGAGTTCGTGCGTCTCTCGCCAGGAGACGTGCAATCTGGCTTGTCTCCATCAGAAATCGTAGATGACGTTCCTGCTCTTGTCGATTTCCAGCACCGATTCGAATTCTGCGTACACGACGACGTTGATGGTCTGTTGGAGCGCTGCAGCGAAATGCATCTCGATGCGCAGGTTGCCCTTTTGTACCAGATGGAAGCACGATCCATCACACGCGTCCGGGGTCAGGTCGAAACCAAAGAAGGTGTACCCATCACGGAAGTCGTCACGAGTCAGACCGTTCCCTTCGTCCTGTGATACCTTGCCAGTCGAGGTGAACAGGTTGAGGTAACTTCTGATGAATCGATTCTCATCGAAATTCGGCTGGAGTGGTTTGGAGGGTACCTGTCGACCATCCACGTAAACGGCGAGGAAGTTGACGTTGTTGTGCTTGGCGTGAAACGGGTTCTTCGCGTACGAACCGTTGTACGCGTCGTTGTCGATGCAGCATAGTACCAGACGTTTCGGTAGGGTACCGAGGAACAGGTTTTCGTGCGTGTGCGACATGGCCCCTGTGGGAATGGAATATACTTTGCAGTCGACGGAACGCAGCGGGTACTTGGCCGTGCCCTTGTCCAGTGCCTTGATGTGCGCAACCTGAACGCTCGGATTCAGTGTGGCTTTCCTCGCGAACATGGTGGCGTTGACGATGTGTACTTTATAATCGAGGTTGCCACCACCGGCCATGAGCGCGAACGTGTCCTTGCTTCGCACCAGTCGTATCTTGACGTCGACGCCGTTGAGCAGGTAACGATCTTGTAGGAACAGGTCCACGTGTAGTCGTCCCATCATGTCAACGACACGACTCTGCGTGACGTGCGCTCGCCGAGACACCAACCCTCGGTTCATTACGTCCTCGTCGACAATGTTGACGGCATCCATGCGACCGGCGGTGTCTTTGTACCACAGTTGACTCGTCAGTTGAGTCTCTTTGGCCTCGCTGCCGTAACTCAAAAGCGTTTCGATATAGGCGCGATACGGGTACGTGTTTGTCGAAGGAGTCACGAGCGTACCGTTTAGGTAGACGTCGACTTGACTGAATAACGAATGCAACCAATTATTCACCGGAGCCACAGCGTTGTCGGGGTCGAGAGGTGTCCCGTTGCCTTTGGTTACCTTCGCTTGCACGTGCAGGTAGCTGCTGGCGAGATCCAGGTAAGTGTCTCCCGATCCGGGTAGCAAGAATTCTATGGGACCACCCGACTCGAGGGAGGCCATCGGTTGGTGTTCCACCCATTGCGCGTCTTCGATGCTGGTCTGGGTCGGCGGCACGCCGAAGAGATCGAGTTCGCTCTTGACCCCCTCGCAAGATTGTCTATGCACGAAAGCCATCGTCGAACACGTCACGTTCACGAATCGTCTGCGCTTTACGACGTCTTTTCACTGCACTGACCAGTCGCGGTGCCGTCGCGCGTTTTATACGTTTTTGCGGTCGCACGCCAGGAGTCGTCAACAGACCACGTATCAAATCTTTACCGGCATCGGTGGCGCGTCGTTTGGCCGCCGTTTTTATGTTCTGACCGGACATGACGTCGTCGGCTATGCGCAAGCCGGTCTTCAACGCCCCCTTTCCCAAAGCCACGGCTCCTCGCTTGATGAGTGGCATGGCGCTCCGAATCAGACCTCCGAACAGACTACCCAACCCGTGTCCTCGTTGCACTCTGGCACCGACAAAGTAGGGTAAAGCCCCTCCCGCTTGTCGGGTGTAATAATCGTTGTAATTCATTCTTCAGAACAGACCAGTCTTACGACGTCGAAAATGAAGCGTCACCGTCACCTTGCCGCGTTCGAATGGCACGGCATGCCCGGTATCGTCTCTTATATCGATTTCGATTGTTCCAAACTCCTTGCGCAACATGGGCAAGTACTGAACGTGCTCGAAATGTCTCGAGATCGTATGTCCGTGTTCGCCTTGTATCGGAACAATCCTCAACAGCGGTACGAGACTGTCGCCGACGACGCGCGATTCCACGACGTTCGTGTACACGTAGAGTGACTCGAACCCTTGCTTCATGTCCACCACGGAATCCCCTTCTTTCACGAAGGTGTACACCTCTCCATCACCATCTAGCGGCACGTGACTTTCAGGACTACGGATGGTCCTTGCGTCGAGACCTAGTATGACTCCCATAGAACCCTGGGTTGTGAATTCGGTACTCGGTGACATGCGTACGGATACTTTTTGAGTGATGTCGCTGTAGCTTAATTTCACTCTTTGACGTACCGCGATACCCGCTAGCGAGCGGTTGATGGCTCGTATGAGTTTACGAGTTCCGTCGTAATATCCCGTTGCTATGCCTCCAACAGAATGACCATCGCTAGAGCTTTCCGAGAGGAAGAACCAGGAATCCTTCTCTCTGACATTGTACCAATCGTGCGGGTACTGGATCTCCACCAACCCGCATTCCCATTCGCCGGACAGACTGATGCGTTGCGGTAAGGACGTGACGTAATGGGTCAACGTGTTGTCGGGATGCAGGTGCATCGACGCGTTGCTAGGCAACGTCAGGTAGAAATCAGCCGTCATCGCGTTTCACGGATGGATTGGGTAGCAGGTAGCCCAACGAACTACTCAACAGGGCCGTCCAAAGATTAGAGTCGGTGTGACCGGTTGTCAGATTGAAGATGCTGACCGCGATGATCGTGTACAAGACGACGACCTGACACAAGAACACGATTTCCGTCTTGGGACAATCGGTGCCGAAGAGGTGCCAACGCGATGCAACAACCTCGTTGTCGTTGTCGTTGTCGTCCGTAACGTCTATCCCTTCGTTGTCTTCTTCGACGATAGACATCGTTGGAATGAGGAGTCGACCGACGCGTAACTACTCTTTATACCGAACGAGCGCCTTGGCATCGATCCAGCTGTTGTTCGAAGTGGGGTAGCCGTACCATTTGACTAACGCCTCCGTTCGTTTTCCCACCTTCCGTCGCTGCAGCACCGATTCCACGCGGTACAGTTTATCTTTCGAGACCAATACTTTCTGCAGTTCCGGTTCGTAGAAGGTTCCGTCCAGCACCTCACCGAGATCGTCGACCAAACGGTACACGGGTGGATCGGAGGCGTGAACTTCGCGTATCGTGAAGAGCTCCTCGCTCCAATTTGCCATGTACCCTTTCTCGAACCGCCGCTTCGCTTTGCTGATGCGCACGCGATCATCCACCTTGAACTTTGGTACACCCTTACCATCGTGACCGTACAAGCGCTGCCACACCTCCTCTTGATTCGCCGCGTTCACTTGCGAAGGGGCCATGCCTATGCTTCGATGATAGGTGTCGTTGTACGACTGCACAAAATCCTGTAGCGCGTCGATGTACCGCACCGTCTGATATTTCGTAAAATATCGCCACATACGCGTCTTCAGCGTTCTGTTGAACCTTTCGACGATACTCGCCTTGGTCTCCTCGTTATGAGTGGAAAAATGATGGACACCGTGCTCCTTCAACAAACGCCTCACGGATCTGTTGAGGAACTCCAAACCTTTGTCTGTTTGCAAGGTTGTAGGCGCAATGTTGACCAACAATCCTTTCAATGCCATCACCAGAGACGACGCCGACTTGTTTTTCAGAGGAACGCACCAGGCCCGTTTTGAAAAGACGTCGATCACCGTCAACAGAAACACGTATCCGTCGTTGTCTTTTTTCAGTTTCGACAAATCGACGAGATCGGCCTGCCACTGGTGGTTGCGTCCACCCACGATGACACGTCGTCTCTTGAATCGAATTCTCACCGGTTTGTGTAAGGTGTACGCGTCTTGTTCCGACAACCATTGCTTGACGGCTTTCACTGGTGCGCGCGTGACACGTCTCAGTGCGTTGACCCCACCATAACTTCCGACGCGTTTCGGATCGAAGTAGACGCGTTTGAGTGATTCTTCGACTCTACGTCCCATGGTTTGCACCACACGACTAGAGGAGACGAACTGAGGTAATATCTTGCGACGAGTGCGATAATGTATAGTAGGATACAAAACAGTACTCCCACGAATATAGGTCGATATCCTACCATCGAAGTAGCGGCAAGACTTTTTTCGCGAGCGGATAGTAGTCAGCGGTCATGTACAGCACCGAGACAAACACTCCTGTCAGTGGGTAGTAGTCGGCGGTCTTGTACAGTACTCCTAGGACTACCAAGCGATATGTGTCCACTATCGATACCATGGTTAACTGTTGAATCGTCGTAGCGCACAACTCCTTTAAAACGACTCCCAACCATCAAGTGACGGCAACCGACGATGACGTTTTTTTCGAGGACTTTTGGACTGTTCCACTTGCCAACGACTGTAGGGGGTCCAACGCGGTAACGGACGATTTCTGGGTGTCACCGCCACCGGTGTTGCCGTTGCCGCCTGTCGTATGTAGCGTCTCCGTTCGACGTTACCGATCAATTCCATGGGTAGGTTGATACGTTTGAGCTGCTGCGCGAACGCTTGCCATCCTACAGGATCGCTCTTTCTTCTTTTTCGCAATACATCGTTCACGAGATCCACCATGTTACTTCCAGGCAACGGCGTACCGTCGTGTAACAATTCGCCTCGATCGGTCCACGAGAGCTGGGTTTTGAGACGATCTATCAACTTCTTGACCTTAACCTTCATGGTCTTTGGAACGCTGTCCACGATGTCGGCCTCTACGGCAGAGGGAGCTGCTGTTGCTGGTGCTACTGCCGGCTTTTCCGGTGTCGCTGTTTCTGTCGTTGCATCATCGTTCACTACAACCACTCGTGTCGGCTGTTTGTCGCGTCGATCGGACAAGTGGTTGTAT
Source organism: Lamellibrachia columna (assembly GCA_963662155.1). Taxonomy (NCBI): domain Eukaryota; kingdom Metazoa; phylum Annelida; class Polychaeta; order Sabellida; family Siboglinidae; genus Lamellibrachia; species Lamellibrachia columna. The sequence goes on along the minus strand of OY759261.1, from coordinate 6,474,521 downwards.
CGCTGTAACACCTGATTGTACAGTTTCACTTTGTCCCCATCGTTTAGGTCTTTTTGATCGAGAATGGAGGTCATCTCGGCGTCGAGTCCTTGCATGACCTTACCAACCGTGTCTGTAGGCGGTGGTGGTAATCGAAGGGTCTCCAACAATCGTGGATCCACCAAGGCCATTTTTCGCGCGTGCTCCATCTACGCGAGCACCTGTCTGAGCAAGGGAAGAATCACCGAACCTGCCAACGGAGCTAGTAAAGCCGATAGGAAACCACCGGTCTGTTCTTGTAGGATGTGTCTCCTCCTCGCGATGGGCAACCGTCTCTTAGCCAACTCGCGCAGTTCTTTCCTGTATTTTTTCAACCGCCTTCTATGTGTCGGAGTCAACGGAACGTTCCCTTTCAAGATGTTGTAGGCACACTCGGCCAGAGCGCAAATGAGATCGGCGTCAGCGTTGGCGAGGATGGCCCTTCTCAATTTGTTGTTTTTGTATCTATTCAGCGCCTGTATACACAGGATGTGTCTTTTCACCAGTTCGGACATCGTGCGAATGAAGACTCGAACCAGCGCTCAGCGTTTTTATACCTTCGGTAAGTAGACGTACTGGACGGGGTCGTCCGGAAAAATGGTCGTACGTAAGCGTAGATCTTCGGGCGTGTCCTGTTTCAGATCGATCAACAGGTAGCCATATGGTACCGCCGTTGCGTCTTTGAAAGCTTCTTGCACGAATTTTACACGACCCGGATACATTTGTCGTGCCAAGTGCGTTATCTGCGACGTGTCACGGGGATTCTTGAACACCACCATGTATTGAGCGTTCAGGCTGATGGTGCGACTTTCTTTGTTTTTAGGAAACAGGTTCTGCACGAGATAGAGGACGGATGTGTTACTGTGATGACTCTTTCTGGTGAACAAGGTCGTGACCCGACCGTCCGTTTCAGCCATCAGATCATCTATGACGACGAGGTTCCTCGTCTTGGGATCGAACAATGACGCATTCGGTAAGCCTTCCTCGAACTGCAAGTTGGGCATGCTCATCGACGCGTAAGCCGATTGCCATTCTCCGTAACACCACGTCATTTTCTCGGGAGGAGGGTTCATCGTCATTGATGCGTGAAGTAGCAGACGCGTCACGAAGGTGCTCTTACCACACCCCGTCGGTCCGGCGATGACGCACGTGAATGGATGCTTCCATCGCGCGTCCATAGTCACTTATGAATGTCTTCCGTAGCGCGTCATCTTTTCTACACGTTCACCGGACCCGTGCTCACCCCGTCTTCGAGCACCACGCGTTTTGCATAGAAGTAGGTGAGGGCGACTCGTTCCTGCACATATGTCAACACGGACGAGTGGTTCACTCGGAACCCGCGATTCTTTCCGCTACCGCTCCTTCTATTGGTGAGTACCTGGAGGAACGCGTCTTTGTCGATCTCGTTGTGACGTTTGCTCAGACCTTTCGTGCTATACTTGTCGGTGGGTCCGAAGCAATAGTATGTTTTGCTGCACAACCCCACGAACCCATCGCCAGACCACTCCACCTTGAACAGACCGGGTGTCCTCTTGTCATATGCTTTGCGCGCAACACAGCATGATGCAGAGCCGATCCAAGGATGACCGGCGAGTCGACAGCGCACGTACTCTGTCTCGTGGTCGACGCAACATTCGGATGGGAGCCATTGGGATCGGTGTCGGAAGTAATGCTCTCGAAGTTCCGGAGTTACGATATCGTCGACGGACTCACCGGCCAAGGCCAAATAGGCGCTATCCGTATCCATCTCGCAGTACTGGAACAAAGGTCGTTCCAGGTACCTGTCGATAAAGTCGTAGTAGAACTGCAGCATGCGCATTTTGGCATACTGTAGAACGAAAAATCCTACGTGTATAGGCAAGGCATACGTCACTGTTCTCTTGCTCATCTCGATCTCATACGCGTTGTCGACGACCACGTCGAGTTGACGGAATCGACGATCGTTGATCATGCGCGACGCTTCAACCTCCGTGCAGTATTTCACGTCGCGATGTCGGTCTACGTTGGTGATGGTCTTCCCGTACCCCGAATTCCCCAGGAGTTTCATGGTGTCCGCGATGATGGCCTTGTGGGGGTGGACATCTCCCTCCCGTCGGGCCGTAGATACAGCGTCACCGAACCGATGGAAGCACGGGTTGGGTTCGTACTCGATGACCTGATAAACGCGCGTCACCTCGAGTCCGTGGTCCAGGTACCACCTCAGGAGCGGCGTGGCGAACAGCATCTTATCGCCACGGAAACTACCAACGAGCATGCGCCTCGGACGCGTCATGATATCGTGATCTTCTGCGTATCGACGCATGAATGGTCCGAGATCATCGCGGGTCATGTTGACGTTCTTGAACACGGGCTGCATCTCAGCAAAGTGCGCGCGCAATTCTTCCGGTACGCGAACGTCGCACTCAATCATACCGAACAGAGTACCGGTGCGCACATTTGTCAAGATCTGCTGTTGCGTCATCTTCCATTTCGTGTGTCGTCGACGAGGAAACGCTGTGTCTAGGCATCTTTTCACGGCCGCATCTTTTCTCATGTTTTTCCACTGACATTCCCACAACTCGACAACCTTGACGAAGTGACGTAAGTATGCAGTGTTCTTTCGGGTCTCGGCGAGAAGTTGGGTCATGGGTTTCCCATTAACGGCGTTCGTTTCTAGAGCCAAGCACGGGCAGCCATGAAAGTAACATCCTTGGTACTGATACGCCGTCTTCGTTGTGCTGCACCATCCGTCCACCGGAAGTTTACCTATCCTCTTCTCCCGACCGTTGACCTGATGCCGGATAGAGTGTCCCGTCCGTTCGGACTCCCACGTCAACCATTCCGTGGCCATCTGCCCGTGCAGCTGCGCCGATTCGGGTCGGAACTCGTTCTCTTCGCGTCGACGCTTGTACCATCCCGTCGGCATATCTTGCATCAGAGACCACAGGTATAGAGCGTTGGCATCGTAACCGACGATCGATCCACACGGTCGAGCAGTCTCCCCATACTCGGTCTGACGTATCTTGGTGACCCCTTTCTCGTGGTATCTTTGAAAGACTATAGATGGACCACCCACAATACCGTCTTTCACGAGTTGATGAAGATCTTTATTCTTCTCGTTGAAGATCGTAAAGTATGTCTTCTCCGGTAGGTCGTTGAACAGGTAGAGCAAGGTCAGACCGGGTACGCTGATCCCTTGCTTGAACATGTCGATGCCACGCTGCTCATAGAAGGCGAACTGTCTGTGAATGGCTTGCAAAAAAGGCACTACGTCTCTGTTGTTGTACCAAACGAGAAAGTCTCGTAAAGTCGTCATGCCATTATCGCGCCACGCCTTCTCGCAACTAGCGTAATCGTCGTCGGAAATACCTTCGTTCTTCAGTCGACTATAGAAGGCTTCTTTCGGTGGAAGCATTGTGTCGTCGAGCCTCTCCAAACAGTCCATGTACTCGTACGGGAAATGACCTTTTGTGACCTCGCATCCGTATGCTTTCAAGTACTTATCGTAGCTGAACCCCGGGGCAATGTAATTCGTCATGTCTAGGAATTTCAGTTGATTCGACGATAGGCACATGAACGTGTTGTTTCGTTTGATGACGAAAAAGGATCCGATACCGTCTTCTTCTTCCGATTTTTCCCTCGGACCAAAACCTTCTGCGCATTCTTCCGTTGTTTCGGTGATGAAGTGGGGAATCAGAAACTTTTTTATGGCGTTGAGATCGTACTTCCCCGAATTGAACCCGATCACGGGTAATTGATGTAGCCACCCGTACAGTTGTCCCATCAGCGTTTTGTAGGGATTTTTTGGTCGCGACTCCTTATCGTTGGCGTCATCTTCCCCAGATGATCGTGCGGCATGCTCTCGTTCGTCCCAGTCGGTTATCGCCTCGGCAAGTTGTTCCAACACATCCTCATAAGAATCTTTTAGATCTTCGTACGCTGCATCGCTCATTGCTCGTAGGATGTTCATCATGTCGGCCACCAACTTGTCAGGATTTCCATCTGTGACGAGACATTGCACTTGCTCGTGTCCGGGCACGTTCGACGCCACGCTGACGCTCAACGGGACGTGACGTGCTATCCAGTGGACTTTGTCACTATCCGACGGAAGTTGTGCGGTGTCGAAATAACACTCAAAGTCAAAAGTGGCACGGTATGGATAGTAGCGCAATGATTCGGGGACTCGAATGTTCTCATCATCCAGACGTTCGAATACCGAGGGGGTGGAGTGGTAGACACCTCCCGGATACACTTGACGTACACCCCCCTCACATGTGCGTTCGTGTCTGTGCAGTTTATATGCATCTTTCCATAGACAGTCGCCACACTTTCGACACCGATACGAGTGACAGTACATGTGCTCGTCTTGGATATAGGAAAAGTGTGTGTCGTGCAAGTTGACGTTCAACGTCTCGGGGTAGTGACACAACGATCTTCTGACGAGTTCGGCAGTCGTCTTTCCATCATTTTCCGACTTTACAAGCTTGTACACGCACACGTTCGTTCTGAACATGATTTCTACCCGATAGAGGTCATCGAGTGTGACCCCTGTAAAGTCTTGCATGGGTACCCCGTCATCGCGATCGTACATCTCGTACAACATCTTCACTGCCGGTTCCAACCGACGCACGTCGCATCCTCGATGCAGGGCCAGGCAGCGGAAGAGACACAGGTTGTCAGTGTACCTTTTGGAATGGTTGGATTCCCTTTCCAGACCGATGACAGCTTTGTTGTTCTTCACATAAGCGGGAAGGGTCAAGCCCACACAACCAATGGGATGATCGATGATACGATTGACGAAGAAGGTGGCATTTGTCACGAGTTCGCACACCCATGCCGAATCCGGTCTTTGAGCGATGGCCCACTGCAAGACGTCGGTTTCTCGAATTCGTTCCAGAAACTCGTCAAAGTCCTTGCTGTTGGTGATGAGACTGGGCGTATCCAGGTACCGTCCGCAACAGTTACAAGACGCGTGATAATACCTGTATCGTCCCGTGTTCTTATTCCTCAAAATGAACCCGTAACTGAGATTAATTTTGAATGCAGTGGTCTGCTCCTGGAACATTCTATTCAAAGGCTCCTCTAGAGCGGTCGTGTCTAGAGTGGTCAATCTGTAATTGAACCTGGTCTGAACAGGTCCTCTCGCTACGCGTGTCCTTATGGTCGACCAGTGCTCCCGAACGACGTATAACAAGTCCGTCGACAGAGCGTCTGGGAAGGGAAGTCGATCGAGTGGTTCGACGGGATCTTCGACGAATGGGGGGAGGGTCATAGTACTTTCCCATCTCGACCGCTTCGGTAAAGGTGGTTCGACGTCGTCACCACACGCGGTTCGAGCGTGTCTGTTCAGGTGAGCGAGTGAACTGAAAGATCGGTCGCATCTCTCGCATGTCTTCTTTTGTTTATTGCATGCAGTTCTCGCGTGTCGCAGCAGACTGTCTCTTCTCCGAAATGATCGACCGCATGTCTCGCAAGCGTGTGTCTTGGTGCTATCATTAGATGACGATGCCTTTGAGTGTGTGGGTTGATCAACAGATGACGTTCCGTGACTCTCCACGTGACGTCGTAGAAGCGCATAATCTTCGAACGTCTCACCGCAGTGGCGGCACACGTGTACTCGCATGGTGTCAGCGTCTACAACTGAAAAGACACCATCATAAATACACCTATATGTTGTGCGAGGTGGGGTGGTGTGTTTATGAGCAATATTTGGTAGGAAAAACGCGTTAATTCAGGATACAATGTAAGTGTCGACGGTAGCGTTTACACACTAGAGGTGCCACTACAATAATGGAACTAACGAGGTCACTATATGTAATGAGGTCACTATTGGAAATTAGACAGTATGTTGTTTTTAATGTGTCAAGGTATCGTATTAATTAGGTATACTATAATAGGTTATCTTCCTGGTAACTAATAACTAACGAGGTCTCTATATATAAAGAAATCACTATTGGAAATTAGACAGTATGTTGTTTTTAATATGTTAAGGTATCGTATTTTGTTACGTATGCTATAATCTTCCTGGTGACTAATAATGGAACTAACGAGGTCACTATATGTCTCAATCGAAAGGATCAAACAGAATGAAAGATTATACATTGTGTTTAATTTGTGTTTAATTAATTATACATTGTATTTGTTTAACCCTATAATGAACCAACATCATAAGGCGTACACACAATTATTATTTACATTTTATTTTTATTGCTTAATAAGCATGGTATAGAATAGCAACATGTGTACTATTATTATAGTTAAATATACATTTACTAGATATGTAAATGATCCAGTTTAACCTGAACACCTGTAGGTGAAGAAGCTGATTTTTAAAGTCATGCTACTAGGAATTGGAATCCAGATTATAACATTTTTATAGCAGCAAACAGTTGAGTTACACAATACTACCTTGGCATTGATGTTAATGAAATCTAATAATGATTATACTTGTGGGTTTTCCTTTAAATACTTGAAGTCTGTCAAAAACTCTTAGTAAATTTAATAATTACTTATCACTGATTGTCATAGGGTTAACCAAAAGATAGTTAATAAATGAAAAATATATTGATGAGTTGACCGACTTCAGAAGTATTCATCTTTCAGGGCCCTCAAAGAAGGGATGAGGAGTATCCACAAATCTCATTACTATTTTGAAATACCAAAACTTAATATTATAATTTAGAATGTATGTTTATTGAAGTTAAGACTTGATCTAAGAAATGTAAAAAAGAAATTAATAATTGGTGTTATTTATCGGTCACTAAATATAAATATTACTGATTTCACTAATCAAAACACTAAAAATGTGCAAGTACTCAAAGTTGTGAAAAGTGTTACATTAAAGGCGACTCCAACATTATTTTGCTTAACTATGATAGCCTACATAGATACAATGTCACAATCACTCCAACCACTTTCACAGCAATAGACAATATATTTGGTGAATATTACCAAATGCACAGATTAATTTATTCAGACATTTCGGATCATTTCCCCAAAAATTAGATAATAAAGGAAAGTTAAGAAACCAGGATATGTAATGAACAGTGTAAAGATTTTGAAGAAGGTTATATACAATATGTCATAAAGAAGTATACACTTTCATGAAGTGATGAGTTCTTAATTGAAGATATATTTACACACACAAAAAATATTGCTGATAAGTTGAATGAGTATTTTACGATTTTAAGCATCGCAAAAAGAAAACAGTTGTATCAAAGGTTCCTGATGACTATCTGTAAGGAGTTTATAAAATTCCATGTTTCTAACACCAACAACTATAGGTGAAATATAGAAACTTATTTAGCATGTGAAAAATTTTGTCAGGGATGGGATGGCATAAAACCGAACATGAGTTTGCTTGAACCACCATATTGTTACCTTACTGTTTGACAATAGATATGTTCCAGATCAGCTAAAATTGTCAGTATAGTTCCCATTTTCAAGAATGGTGATGTTACATTAATAAAAAGTTATTGACCTATTTTTTATGTTGTGCTCAAAGATTTTTTCTAGACTAATAATATGTGTTGCGGCATAGGAAATCCAGTCATTGTCCAAAACAATTTTAAGTGTTTTTAAATTTAATGCATGGAAAGTAACACCCTTTCTCATTCCAAAACAGTTTAGTGTGCTCCCACTAGAATCAAAGTTACAAGAATTTAAAGAGGGCACCCGTCAAAAACTATTTATGGAGAAAAAATTACTTGTAAAGTTGAGTCGAAAATCATCAAAACAAAACGCTGCCACAGTATAACAACTTATCCATTGTTATTAGTATAACCATGTCCAATCCAGTGAAGCAAATGTAGATAGGTCTGTTAGCTTCGGTACACTAAAACTATTATTAAATTCTGATGGTTACATTTACAATAAAAAAATTACTACAATCTACAATCATGATACTTCATGTGATAACAAAACTTCACCACATGTAATAATTATCTATTGTTATTACTATATCCAATCCAGTGAGGTGAATGTAGTTATTTTTTGCAAAAACAAAACATTTATATTAATAACCAACACCCAAGAGGTGGCAATCTCTTCTTGTGATTAGCTCTGAAAAGTACCGTTGTTGTTGTTGTTGTGTGGCTCAGTGCCTCCAGGTGACAGACACACTGTCACACGTTCGACTCAAATAAGTCAGAGTCATCGTCACTATTGCCGATTGGGCATGTCCCAAAATAATCACTCGCAAATTCATTGAGCTTGAGTCTCCGCTTGCGACATTCTGCATGTTCATCAACGTCAATGCGTAGAGACAACGAGCAACTTCGTTCGATCCAACCACGGACGCAGCCATCTTGGATTTTTCGAAAATTGTAAACACGAAACGGAATTCGTCCTGTAGTCTTACATTTACAATTAAATCCGCTTCGACAACAGGTTATGCAGTTGAGTAATATATACAGATATAAACCACAGCAGCATCAAACTAAACTAATCACTAATCGATCTACACAAACACTCCAATCCAACTTTCTTGCGCACTGCCAATGGCACTGCCACTGGCACCGCGTAATTTATAAATAGCTTTCGAATGGGGTGCTATATAAATAGATTTGACAATTACTGACCTTCGCAAAATAGTGCGCATTTCATTTTAAAATACAGCAATTTAGAATCAACTCTACAAAAACATAAAAAGTACACTTATACGTAAATATGCTAAATTAAACATCGTAGTAAAATAGACCCAGGCCCAGGGACCAGGCAATGTCAGTTACAGTGGCGCGTATTCACGATTATGATGCGTTTACGTGAAATTTCCCCTAGTGATTTCCGACTGGTTTTTCTACACATATAATAGATTAATTAAATATATTAAAAACATAACATACTGTCTAATTTCCAATTTGAATTTTAAACGGGTATTCTACTGATTTGAATATATACATATTAATGAGTAATATTATAATCTTACCTGTTGAAGTTACATCAGGTCCAACTCTCTTTTCGTATGCAGCATTTTCTGAGCCATGGCCCGTAGACAGTCGAGTCCCAATACACGGGTATTTAAAGACCCCGACTTACCAGGCTCACAACCCCGCACGTCGACAGATTAGCCACTCACAAAGCGCATGTCGATAGATTATCCAATCGCAACACGTTGGTGATGTGAAGGACGGGTGAAAACATTTCTAACCGCCTGTGTAACGTTTTCTAACTGCCTGTTCGAAGTTGCACATACGCGTTTTCTCATCAGGTTTTCGACAACAACAAACTCACCCTTATGACCCTCGCTCTTATTTTATGAGTTCAATGGTCACAGGAATGTTACGTTATGTCACCGTCTGACGGTTCACAACAGCTGGCTCGCGCTGAGTTGCGTCGGGTTGTGGGTTAATTGACAGCAGGAATGCTTACCGTAAAACGGTCCGCCGTCCCAATTGAAATTAAAATTGAAATTGAAATTGAAGTTGAAGTTGAAATAAAAATAAAAATAAAAATAAAAATTTAAATTTAAATAAAAAATTAAAAATTAAAAATTAAAAATTTTAAATAACAAATAAAATTAACCAATGTCTATTTTTAGAAAATTAAAATTAACCAATGTCTATTTTTAGAAAATTAAAATTAACCAATGTCTATTTTTAGCTACCGTCTATTTTTAGCTACCACAAAAATCGACCCACAATTGCGTATCATAAACCCCTTACCTACTACTCACATATATAGGTGATTCTCCGGTGATGAAAATTGGAATATGTTTCCTTGCTAATGTGGCGGCTATTCTTCGTGCTTATTGAATTTCAAGTGAACAAATTTGTAATTGAGTAGGATGAACATATTTTTAGCCCTGTTGTTTCTATCAACGAAACACATGGCATTAATAATACGTTTTCAGGCATTCTCGATGTGTTATCCTGAACGTAGATGAGATCGATTGGACGACTACTCAGTTCCTTCTGTCTAATAACCGGCAGACTCGTCTCCTTGCGGCTTACCTCTATGCCATCCAGGTTTGTAACCACGTGTTTGCACCAAACACTGAACATTTGGTGCATTTAGGCAGCTATAAATGTTGTGCTTCTTTTACCAATGTCCTAAACAGCAATATTTGTATCGTGAGCCGTGTACACAGAGGGAAAATATACCCCGCTAAATCCTTATTTCGGGCTCGTTAAAATGTGTTTATTTTCCACCATTTTGTATAGTTCATATAAAAACACGGTAATCTGGCGAAACCTATAGTTCTTAGTTTGCACACATGTCAACCTGCTATGATCAAAATGTCGACGCGAAATCGTCCTCACACGTTGTTAGTTTTAAAACCAGCAAAATGTTGATAATTTCTTGTGAGTTATTTGTGAAATATTTAAAACATTATTTATTTTAAATGACAAACGTTCACATTCTGTCTTGCAGCGTGGCGCCAATGCTATCTTACCCATCATGGTGTCTGGCGATGCCAGCACGATACAGCCGCCCAGGCATACAGCCACGGTCGGACCACACACGGGGCTAGTCGCCACGTCTGGCGGCAATATGTTTGACGTCGCAGCCCACTTTGGCTGCAACAGGACATCACATGGAAAGCACTCCCCATCAGCACTGTCGTATTCAATGTGCCGTCACAAAGTCGCTGCCATTCAGACGACGGCAGCGTGTTCTGGAGTGCGGACTCCAGACCCGTCGGTCACCCGTCCAGTCTGTGATGCCCACGCCCCACCGGTAGCGTTGGCCAACGCAATTTTCGCACCAGTTCATCTTGAAGACGCCCTGTACACACGCGACGCATTTTGGGCCCTGCCTGCAGCGCTGGTGACTGATCCGGACGAGAGCTTAATGTGGAGTTTAGTTGTGCAGCGTTTACTGTGGCTCAGTGGGAACCAGGTTGTTGTACGACGTTGTAGGACTAGCTTGAATTCGTCAGCGAGCAGTCGGTTATTCTCCGCACCAACTCGACTCAACAAGTGGCAGTGTCGATCTACGACTATGAAACGATGTATTCACGATCTAATAGCCAATAATTCTGGGCTGCTGAATGATTCAATAGCGTTTTCTTACAGCCGCTGGTTGGATGCTTTGGATAAGACTGGTTATATGTTTCCACAATTCAGCGACTCGTTCATTGAAGGATGTGAACCGGTGATATGGCATGCAGTAGATTACTCTGTGCCTACGTTGCGTCGTCGTTTCGGTGCAGGATTATACTCCCCAGTCACTAATATCGAGCCTCTAACGAAACTCTACAACGACACATGTCACAGCCATAACGTAACGATGCCTAATTACGTACACATCAACTTTGCACATCCGTGGACACAGTTTGATGATGTGCTTCTCTTAGTCGTGTTCAACAAACCGCATTATGAAGCAATTCCATTCGTAGAAACACTATATCGGCCATTCTTCCCCAATATTCTATACTGTGGCCCAATTATAATCGATGTGAATCGTTATCCAAGTGTTAATAATTTTACATTTTCTTTCATTTCCTATGGAGTAACCCCTCGGGGTCACATCGCCGGTGCTTTCAATTACAAGTGTATGGCAATGGCATTACAACTGGACTACGCTGTCCAGGGCTATTTAGCAACGGCTGATGATCTGTTTCTTGTGGTGCACACGTTGTCAGAGCTGGCGAGGAAAGCCGTGTGGTTTTGGCCGAACGAGTGGTTCCGAATAAGTGAAATCAGCAAACTTCGCGAGTGTAAGCTCGGAGTGTGTGACGTTGTCCCACACTGGCCCTGGTGGCGCCGATACAAGGTTGCAACGGTCGATGCTCTCATAGAGATTGCAAACCGAAAAAACTCGTCTGTGGTCATGCGCGCATGTTACCAACGTTTGTTGTTCGAGAACGGCGCAGCTGACCGAGCTAATGGCGCTTTCTCCGACATTTATTACATTCCAAGCAAACTTTCGCAAGAATTCCTTGAAATTGTTGACGTATTTCTGCGCCATAGGGTGTTCTTGGAAATTGGCGTGGCAACGACAATACGATGTCTAGTAGCACCAACGGATGTACAACCGCTCCTTGGAGATGCAATTTGGGATAACACACGGATGCATCCAATGATGCATTTTAATACAAAATCCCTGTATGGGAAGAGTTATTATCATCCCGTCAAGTGGGGATTCTTAGCACGTGGCTCAACTGAATATATCCAGTTGTACTGCACCAAAGTTCTGCCTTACGTACACGACCGTCTCGCGAGGACCATAGATTAAAATATACCATAAGTGCATTGCTGCTTTTTGTGGTACACCAGAAGTGTCTTAAGGCAATGGCATTCTGTCTTTTGCCGTAAAGTTGAGATGGGTAGACAGAATGCTATGCACAACGCTCTAGTTGCACAGTATTTGTAGAATATGTACAATATATGTAGCAATAGAGATTATACATGGAACAGTCACACACATTAACACAACCAACACACGGGGTTCTCACCCGCGTTATTCAATATATTGGAGTATTACGCTGTTTTCTGGCAAAAGGCATCACCTATATATATATATATATATATATATATATATATATATATATATATATATATATATATATATATATATATATATATATATATATATATATATATATATATATATATATATATATGTACTAGTAATTGGCACCCTATATATATATATGTCTAATGTGTACTAGTAATTGGCACCCTTACGGCCGGCCAAGAATTGGCCAATCAGTGATCGACAGCAGCTGTACTCGTCGTGATCTTTCTTCAAAAATCAAATCGGGAATGGAGCGAGTGGAGAGCAAAGTGGCAGTGTCTAGACACGTCGCTCGTCTAACCACACACATCATTTAGTATGGACACGTCGCTCGTCTAACCACACACATCGTTTAGTAAGGACACGTCGCTCGTCTAACCACAAACATCATTTAGTATGGACACGTCGCTCGTCTAACCACACACATCATTTAGTATGGACACGTCGCTCGTCTAACCACACAAATCATTTAGTATGGACACGTTGCTCTTCTAACCACACACATCATTTAGTATGGACACGTCGCTCGTCTAAACACACACATTTAGTATGGACACGTCGCTCGTCTAAACACACACACACACACACACACATCATTTAGTATGGACACGTCGCTCGTCTAACCACACACTTCAGTTAGCTGCGCAGTATCATGTGACACCGTGTCACCTGACCTGTTGGGACACAAAATCGGTTTTTATTGTAAGGTTGGTTTCATAGATAGCGCCAATTGCTCGATCTGTCTTGAATGTAACAAGTACATCAAACGCAGACGCCACTGATAAATCTAGATGAAGTCCTCCAAAAAAACAGTGGCTGGATAAATAACAGGTGACATTGTACTGTATTATGTAAGAATGTTTCGTAATAGCTGACAGTTCACGTAAACACTTTGTATTGTCTTATGTAAGAATGCTTATTAACAGCTAACTGTTCACAAGAACACATTGTGTTGTCTCATGAAAGAATGTTTAATAGCAGCTGACTGTTCACATGAACACATTGCATTGTTTTGTGTGTAAATATGTGTAATAAGAGCTGCCTTATGAAAGACTGCTTAGTAGCAGCTGACTGTTCACATGATCATCAGTGTCTTACGTAAGGATGCTTAATACCAGGTGGCTGTTCACATGAACACATTGCATTGCATTATTTAAGGACTAAGTAACAGATGACTGTTCACGTGAACACATTGTAGTTTTGTGTTTAATAACATTAACTGGCTATTCACAAGAACACATTGTATTGTGGTATATAACGGTGCTTAGTAAATCGAATCAAAACACTGAAATCGAACTACAACATTTTGTGTATCTTGTTATCATAAGACAACTAACAGTAAGATTAATAACACTACTGAATTGTATATGTTTCTCGGTAATTAAAGTTTACATTATTTACTCATCTGGTAGTTACTCAGTTTGTATTATGCTATGATGACATATGTGGTATATAAACACTTTCGTGCATGGATTATCCAATATCTTATAACTTTTCTGGAAACAATTGAGTTAATGTTAAAGCGAAATGTTTTCAACAGAAGGCCGGTAATCTGGCCCGTTTATTACCGACAGGTCTGTCACCAATGCCTGGCAACGCAGAACTTAAGTCTCATTACCTAGTTTTAGCTCTGGGCCGAGATTCGCATTAGTTAAGCCGATTTGTGACCGCTTGAACGACGCGCCTTATCGCCCACCAAGTTACGTTATTGTTTACAACTAGTTTATCTGTTTATTACAGCTTTATTGATTTTATTATGGCGTTATGGCTTCAGTTTTATGACATCGATTATATATCAAACTCAACCAAGAACGAGAACGATAACGAGCCAGCCGGCTTTTGACAGCGGACACATTTTTAACTTTATGTTCGCAGTTCGAATGTTATTGTCGAAACCGCGGCGTCGTCCGTTGCCGTTTTTCAACTTCATATGTCAACGAAGGACACAGCGTACAAAGTAACTGTCACATGTCACATGTCAACGAAGGACACAGCGTACAAAGTAACTGTCACATGTCACATGTCAACGAAGGACACAGCGTACAAAGTAACTGTCACATGTCACATGTCAACGAAGGACACAGCGTACAAAGTAACTGTCACATGTCACATGTCAACGAAGGACACAGCGTACAAAGTAACTGTCACATGTCACATGTCACATGTCAACGAAGGACACAGCGTACAAAGTAACTGTCACATGTCACATGTCAACGAAGGACACAGCGTACAAAGTAACTGTCACATGTCATATGTCAACGAAGGACACAGCGTACAAAGTAACTGTAAATTGTTAAAATCGAATATATTTAATAACACGATAAGCGTTAAAGGAAATGTGGCTATACTTACATTAAAATATAATCTGTCCAATAGCGGTGCAGTCATCCTGTATATGGTTTGTAAATTACTCGAAACATTAATTAGAGACCACATGGTGGAATTCTTTGTAAAACATGAATTAATAAATACATCTCAACATAGGTTCCTAAAAGCAAGGTCATGTCTAACTAATCTCTTATGTTTTTTGGGAAGAAATTACATAGTGGGTAGATGACGGGTCACCAGTGGATGTTGTCTATTTAGATTTTCAGAAAGCTTTCGATAAAGTGCCATATTAAAGATTGTTACTTAAACTAAAAGCCCATGGTATACGTAATGATGTAATTAACTGGATAAAAAAGTGGATTACACACTGAAGACAGGGAGTAATAGTAGATGATGAGATTTCACATTGGAAATCTGTTTTGAGTGGGGTACCACACGGATCAATATTAGGCCATATACTCTTTTTAATGTATACAAATTATTTGGAAGATGACATATCTAACAAAGTACTGAAATTCGCAGATGACGCAAAAGTATTCAGAAAGTTAATAATGATACAGATAAACAAAGTTTACAGGTTAGTTAAATGGTCAGAAAAATGGCAAATGTTATTACATTTTGGGAAGTGTAAATGTATACACATAGGGCATGGAAACATGGACGAAGAATATAAAATGGAGTATGCTGTACTAGGTAAAACCATACAAAAAAAGGACTTAAGAGTAACAATTAGTGCTGACATGAATGTTTCAGAGCAATGTGGGATTGCTGCTTCGAAAGGAAACCAAATTATAGGGCTAATTAGGAGAACTATCACGTATAAGGAGAAACAGCTCATTGTACCCCATGTAAGCATGGAGGCCGTACCGTAAGAAGAACATAGACAAGCTAGAAAGAATACTTCCGCATTGCAATGAACTGTATCTGTTCTTGGAAAGAAGTTCCAGGCATCGAGGATCTGCTGCAGATAGGACTGGATACTGGCTTTTGCGTCTGTGGCAGTGACCCCTCGACCCAACTATTCCTTGTGGCTTCTAGTTTAGGTGGCTGACATGAATCAGATGTATGAGACCCACCGTGCCATCAATGAGAAGTTCCTGTCTGGGAATCGTGCCATCAGTCGGTCGACTCAGTCTTTTGTTCAGATATGGATTGACATGGCCCTAGAGCAGTCCACAAACCTTGACAGCAAGACAAGCGGTGGCATCATAGACATCAGTCAGAGACCAGGAGCTGTGGAGCGATGGTTCCATTCCTGACATATCACGAACGAGCAGCCACCGCAAGAGCAATCAAGGAGATGTGTACCATACATAACTCGTATTGGTACCACAGAGAAGCCGCACCAAAGAGGGTGGAGAGAGGTGAAGGTGACGTTCGGAAGATGCTGACTGTCATCACATCAGTGCTTACGTCCCTGGACGAGGATGATGATGGCATTTCGCCACTCATCAATATTGCCACAGGACTAAGGATGCCCCAAGATTGCTCAACTCCTTCGAACTTGGCACTGCTCAGATTACAACATTTGTGGAACAGAGACGGAATACTAATGACAGGAAATTTTAGGATTCCTGTCATACCTGAAGATCAAAACATTTGCAACTAATCAAGACGAAAACAATGAAAACGTCTGAAGAGAATGTCGTCACTCTTGGTGCTGACAGTGAACTCTTTGGCCGACTCAGCTACGTGTTATCAACAGTTCCATCCTTCCTGGACCATC
The DNA here is from genome assembly GCA_963662155.1 of Lamellibrachia columna. Lineage (NCBI taxonomy): Eukaryota > Metazoa > Annelida > Polychaeta > Sabellida > Siboglinidae > Lamellibrachia > Lamellibrachia columna. The sequence continues at coordinate 6,458,011 of OY759261.1, read as the reverse complement.
CAGATGGCAGTTTGAAGAAAACCAACAAGATGTCTACTGACTACTGTGAGATGTCTACTGCCCACATCTTCGATGCGATGCATACATATGACAAAGTCTGCTGGTGCAGCAAACTTTGGTGAAATGGCAATGAAGTATTAGCCTGGTTACTGCATCTCTAAGTCTGAATAATTGTTGGCGAATTGATGTTGTCTTCGACCAATAATCCAGCCTCTCAATCAAAGCTGGTGAGCTAGAGAAACAGTCAAGGAGGGGGCTGGGAGGAAAGGGAATAATGTCAGATACAGGCTGTTCTGCCAAAAGGGACAAAGAAATATAATCCCCTACCCTCAATCCCCCCCCCCTCCGACAACTTACAGCATCAAATGAAGGGAAGAAACAGCCAGCCATATGTACGGAAGAACGCACTTGAACCTACACAGAGTCTGCTAGCAGCAACTGGAAAGTTCAGGATGGTGCAATGCAGACTGTGCTCATGACCAAAGGTCCAGCTCTACGAGGTCTTCCGGACCTGACTGTCTGTCAATGCACGAAGACAGCATGTCGCCGAACGGACTGAAGAACCATAAATATATCATGCATAATAGCTTATGAATACTTAGGCCAACGAAACTTGTGAGAATCGAAGGATAGTCCGTGAATCCACCGATGAAGAAGATGCTCACTGAAAGTGCATCAGTGTTGACATACACAACTCCCGGTGTTAAGCATAATAACTATTATCATCCACTCTGGTGAATGTGCATCAATGTTGTCATACACTAGTCACAGGCGAATGAACAGTTGCCGCCTTCTCTCTGAAAGATAAACATCATGCAAGTCAGAAAACCTATTTTTTTTTATTTAGTATTCATTATTTTCCAATAACTGTAGAGATTCTGGCAGATATTTATAATACGAAGCCAATGATACTCCAATATTGAAAATTGGTTGAGTCTCGACAAAAATATTCACATTTACGTTACGCCTAAATTTTAGGCCCCCGCAGTGACTGATCCTTGACATGTATAGTGGCTTGTAGTTTGTTTATGATACCTCAATTTGAAAAAAACATACTGGCTGGAGGGTCTATTCTACCACTTTGTCAAGTCAAACCTTTTCTGTAAGGGGAAAACATGCACCTTGCATGCAGGACCTTTTTGTAATATGCAATTAATGTGTGTATGAAAGATCATTAATAGAATACACACAGGGTAAAACATGTTAATATTATAAATATTGAATATCAAGTATCACGCAAGATTAGAGGCATTGACAGACTTGTAGTAAATCAACAGTGTAAATTATTAGATAGAACTGAAATTTGTAATAATGTATGGTCATATAACAGGAAGACATTTTATCTAGAGAAAGTATCATTACTTGACATCCTGGAAATAATTAAGATGTTATACTGTCGAGCCATTTGTTTAAATTTGTATATCTGGAAAATACTTAACAAATGCATTTTGATTGCATAGTATAACTGCTATTTCTATAAGATTAGGAGGTTGGACATTGACTAGGTTGGACATTGACTAGGTTGGACATTGACTAGGTTGGACATTGACTAGGCAACACAAATATGATAAGAAAAAGTAGTGCAAGATTTGTAACAAGGGTGCATCCTTGGATGCAGCAGAAACTATCCAGCCTACTTCTAATGGTGTATGACCAGACATGCCAGAGCAGGCTACGTAGAACCCACATTGGAGATGGCAGGTATGACATGTTCCGAAGACACGGCACACAAAGACCTTCAGTCATCAGAGCAGACTACGTAGAACCCACATTGGAGATGGCAGGTATGACATGTACCGAAGACACGGCACAAAAAGACCTTCAGTCATCAGAGCAGACTACGTAGAACCCACATTGGAGATGGCAGGTATGACATGTACCGAAGACACGGCACAAAAAGACCTTCAGTCATCAGAGCAGACTACGTAGAACCCACATTGGAGATGGCAGGTATGACATGTACCGAAGACACGGCACACAAAGACCTTCAGTCATCAGAGCAGGCTACGTAGAACCCACATTGGAGATGGCAGGTATGACATGTACCGAAGACACGGCACAAAAAGACCATCAGTCATCAGAGCAGACTACGTAGAACCCACATTGGAGATGGCAGGTATGACATGTACCGAAGACACGGCACAAAAAGACCTTCAGTCATCAGAGCAGGCTACGTAGAACCCACATTGGAGATGGCAGGTATGACATGTACCGAAGACACGGCACACAAAGACCTTCAGTCATCAGAGCAGACTACGTAGAACCCACATTGGAGATGGCAGGTATGACATGTACCGAAGACACGGCACAAAAAGACCTTCAGTCATCAGAGCAGACTACGTAGAACCCACATTGGAGATGGCAGGTATGACATGTACCGAAGACACGGCACAAAAAGACCTTCAGTCATCAGAGCAGGCTACGTAGAACCCACATTGGAGATGGCAGGTATGACATGTTCCGAAGACACGGCACAAAAAGACCTTCAGTCATCAGAGCAGGCTACGTAGAACCCACATTGGAGATGGCAGGTATGACATGTACCGAAGACACGGCACAAAAAGACCTTCAGTCATCAGAGCAGGCTACGTAGAACCCACATTGGAGATGGCAGGTATGAAATCTTCCGAAGACACGGCACACAAAGACCTTCGGTCACCAAAGATAAGACGTGGCGAGAAAGATCTTCAGACACTGACAATTGCTTTCCACAATTTCATTGATCCATTTGAAGTTGAGGTCAAGGAAGATCTGTTTTCCATTTCTTCTGGCGCACGAGCCCAAGCTGAAGCTGCGAATGATATATTGAAAGATGAAACAGTTGGCATTCAAAACCTTTATCCAGAAGAAGTTTGTTGCCAAAACTCTCAACTTCCATGCATCTCTCCCAATGCAGTCCTTGACATCAGCTGATGGCATCACAGTAGAAAGTTATCCCGTCTCAGCATTCTCCTCGTCTGTTTCCATATAGCTACATCATGTACATCTGACCTCATCGTCCGATCGCCCGATACCGATGTGTTCATGTTGCTTCTATATTATGGTAACGGAATAGAGCAGAACGTGTACTTTGACACTGGCTTTGTAAACAAAAGAAGACTGATGGATATACAATGCCTCATCCGTAAACATGGTGAACTGACGAGTTCAGCAATGCTTACATTGCATGCATTTTCTGGGTGCGACTCTAGCAGCGCATTCATTCGCGAGGGGAAAGTCACAGGCATAAAAACTGTGTTAAAGCATCCTGTATTTGTGGATGTTTTCGGGACATTTGCCCTTGACACTGACAGTGACGACACACATGTTCGCGCGTGCATATGTGCGTTCGAGTGACCACGTGTGTGGGTGCGTGAGTAGGTTTCTCTATCAGTTTTATTCATATATATATATATATATATATATATATATATATATATATATATATATATATATATATATATATATATATATATATATATATATATATATATATATATATATATATATATATATATATATATATATATATATATATATATATATATATATATATATATATATATATGTATATGTATATATATATATATATATATATATATATATATATATATATATATATATATATATATATATATATATATATATATATATATATATATATATATGTATATATATAAACCCACCCGTGGAAACGATTTATACTCCAACATACGTAAAGTATACCTTTTTCAATGATACCCAAATTCATAAATTATGATTCCTTTGACATGAAAACTAATTATGACATGTTGTTGTCTTCACGGAAAATTATATATATATATATATATATATATATATATATATATATATATATATATATATATATATATATATATATATATATATATATATATATATATATATATATATATATATATATATATATATATATATATTCATGTCAAAGGAATCATAATTTATGAATTTGGGTATCATTGAAAAAGGTATACTTTACGTATGTTGGAGTATAAATCGTTTCCACGGGTGGGTTTATATATATACATATATATATATATATATATATATATATATATATATATATATATATATATACATATACATATACATATACATATACATATATATATATATATATATATATATATATATATATATATATATATATATATATATATATATATATATATATATATATATATATATAATTTTCCGTGAAGACAACAACATGTCATAATTAGTTTTCATGTCAAAGGAATCATAATTTATGAATTTGGGTATCATTGAAAAAGGTATACTTTACGTATGTTGGAGTATAAATCGTTTCCACGGGTGGGTTTATATATATACATATATATATATATATATATATATATATATATATATATATATATATATATATATATATATATATATATATATATATATATATATAATTTTCCGTGAAGACAACAACATGTCATAATTATATATATATATATATATATATCCAGTGCAAGAAGTCAAAATGTCGCCGAGCCGAGTGCGCCTGTAGAACCAACAACATGCCGTTCACAGAAGTTTGTGCATGAATGGTTAAAGAAACTTGTGAGAATCCAAGGATAGCCCGTGAGTCCACCGATGAAGAAGATGCTCACTGAAAGTGCATCAGTGTTGACGTACAGAACTCCAAGTGTTTAACGTGAGAACTATTATCATCCACTCTGGTGAATGTGCATCCGTGTTGACATACACTAGTCATAGGCGAATAAACAGTTGCAATTTTCTTTCTGTAAGGTAAACACCATGCAAGTAAGAACATTTGAATTTGTGTTATATTTCGTATTATAAACCGAATCCAATGATGCCTCAATATTGAAAACTTGTTGAGTCTGGATAAAGATATTCACATATACGTTACCCCGTACGCCTAAATTTTAGCGCCCCGCAGTGACTGATCTTTGCATATACATAGTACCTGGAGGTGTTCTATCGGGTCTATTTCACCATCAACATCGATAATACGCTGCTTATTAGCAGCACTCACAGCTCGATATCTGAAAACAAAAACATGTATTGCTAATATAATAATCATAACTGTAATATCCTGGACTATGTTGCATGATTGAGTAGGCACTCATGGGTGAGTTGGCTAGAGCACTGTACCGATGTAGACAGCCGTTCAAATAAACATTACAGTTAGTTGAAAAGCTAGCCTTATTATACTGAACCCAGAAAGAGAACTTTACATGGTGGCAGCGGTTCGATGCAAAGAAAGCACGCATGGACCACGTAAGAACATTGAATGTCAAACTAACTTGAAATATGCGATTGTTGTGCCACGAAGGCAGCATAGCGAATGAAGTCAAATGAAGCCGAACTATTTTCACGTACAGCGCACTGCAGTAGAGACGTCCATCGCTAGAAAAGCAGGCGTATGAATACATTGAAAGCTACAAAAGTAAAGCGGCACATACAACGAAAAGCGTGACGCGACAAAAGCGAAGAAGTGTGATGATCTACGCTATACGTAATGCTCGTCGACGCACGAGTGTAGCGCGTGCAAGACGTACGCCGTGTTGTGATTGCTATAAATAAAGAAAAACATTGTATGCAATACACACTGAACTGACTACTGCGAACACGGAATAATGTCTGACCATCCACGAATGGACTGGTCTAACGCAGACCTAGCTGGAACATTCAAACTGTTCAAGCAAAAATGTGAAATATACTTCAATGTAAAAGACACAAAAGTCGACAAAATGGCCAACCATATACTGCTATATGCCGGTGATGAAGGTATAAAAATATACAATTCGTGGAACTTATCAGATAGTGATAGAACAGATCCATCACTGGTGTGGGAAAAATTCCAAGCACACATTGAGCCCAAAGTAAACTTTAGGGTGCAACGTTTTTATCTACAGAAATACAGTCAGGCAGGAGGTGAATCAATCGATGATTACGTCACACGGTGCAAGCTGCAAGCGCAAAAATGCAAATTTAATCAAGCTGAAGCAGAGGAAAGACTCATTGAACAGTTGATCATCGGCACTAACATTGCAGAGCTACAAAAAGAGCTATTGGGTCATGACGATAAACTCACGCTAGAAAAAGCACTGGACATAGGGCGCACAACAGAAGCGTCAATAAGTCACATGACGCAGCTGCAAAGCGTACAGTCGAATCACACCAACGTGCACTATGTCCGCGCAGCCAATCCCAGTAAAGGCTGTCGATTCTGTGGGAGGGCTCACCTAAAAGAGGACAGATGCCCAGCATACGGTTCCACCTGTAAGAAATGTGGCGGCAGAAATCATTGGCAGGCGGTGTGTAAGAAGTCTGATGGGGGTCAAGGTCAACCTAAAAGGGGGAGAGGACAGCATGTCGTCAGAGCGCGATCCAAGACAAGACGCGAATGGCACAGCGACGGGGCATCCGCAGCATACAGGCGGAAGCGAGACGTCCACGCTGTAGGTCTGCAGAGAGGATACGCGGAGCCACAAGACAAATTGGAAGCACAATTTGAACACCTGAGCTTCGCATCATTGACGACAAACGGCACTACAATGGAAACACGCGACGAAGTATTCGCCAATCTCGACATCAAACTGCCCAATATACGCAAGGGGCAAACAGCAGACCTGAAGGTCAAAGTGGACACAGGGGCCCAAGGGAACATACTCCCGCTGAGGGTATTCAGGAAGATGTTCCCTGACGCGATAACTGGACAACACCCGACACATGGAACGTTGATGCCGCGAGACCACACGATCTTGTCTGCTTATAACGGTACACGAATTCCACAGTATGGAACAATCCAATTGGCATGTCGATATCAGCAGAGCGATTGGGTGGACGCCGAATTCTTTGTGGCAGACACAGAAGGTCCAGCAATCCTAGGACTACCAAACTCTCGCCAACTACGACTCGTAACTCTACACTGCGCCATAGAGAAGAATACGATCAGTCAACAAGCCGATCCGATTGGGTCAACGCAAGTGCTGAAGCAGACGTACCCAGATCGCTTCGACACCTTGGGAAACTTCCCAGGAACATATCACATCGTGACAGACCCAGACGTGCAGCCAGTGATACACGCGCCAAGAAAGTGTCCGATTCAACTGAAGGAGGAGCTCCAGAAAGCGCTAGACAAGATGGTGCAAGATAAAGTCATCAAGCGAGTCACCGAACCAACAGAGTGGGTATCTAGTCTGGCATTCTTGCGCAAGAAGGACGGTTCGTTGAGGATATGCCTGGATCCCAAGGATCTCAACCGAGCCATAAAGAGATGCCACCACAAGACACCGACACTTGAAGAAATCACTCACAAGTTCACAGGCGCGAAGCACTTCTCAAAGCTAGATGCAAAGAACGGCTATTGGTCAGTGAAACTGGACCATGAAAGCAGCCTTCTGACGACCTTTAACAGTCCCTTTGGCAGGTACTGCTTCACAAGAATGCCGTTTGGTCTCGTCATGTCGCAAGACGTGTTCCAGCAGAAGATGGACGCGATCCTCGACAACTGTCCCGGGACGGTCGGCATAGCTGATGACGTCGCCGTATTTGGACGCACAGAGGCGGAGCATGACGCCAACCTACGGAATCTCATGAACGTTGCCCGTGAGTACGGCTTGGTGTTCAACAGCAAGAAGTGTGTGGTGAAGGCATCACAGATCAGCTTCTTTGGTATTTTGTATGACGACAAGGGCGCTCACCCAGACCCGAAGAAGGTGGAGGACATTCAGATGATCCCAGCTCCAACGAACAGAACGGAACTGCAGGAGTTCTTGGGAATCGTCACATACATGGGCCCGTTCGTACCCAACTTGTCGCAGAACACGGCAATGTTGCGCGACCTACTGAAGAAAGACGTCGAATACCAGTGGTCACAGATGCACCAAGAAGTCTTCGATAAGGTCAAGTCCTCGATATGCGCTGAGACGACACTCGCGTATTTTGACTGTGATAAAGACTATACAATACAAGTTGATGCGTCAGGAAGAGGATTGGGAGCTGTCCTGTTACAGGAAGGAAGACCAATCGCATACGCTTCCAAGAGCCTGACAGACACCGAAAAGCGGTACGCCAACATAGAACGAGAACTACTCGCTGTTGTGTTTGGCGCAGAACGTTTCAGAACATACGTGTATGGCAAACACTTCGTAGTTGAGAGCGACCACAAGCCTTTGGAAATGATTCAGCTGAAGAACTTGATGGCAGCCCCACCTAGACTGCAAAGGATGCTACTGAGGATTCAGCACTATGACATCACTATCAAGTACAGGCCAGGAAAGGAGTTGCTCCTAGCCGACGGGTTGTCGAGACTGCCAAACCCTCGAAGTAGAGAAGAAATTGACCTCGATGTGATGGTCAGCATGGTGCAGTTCTCGAACAACAAGATACTGGAACTGCGAAGGGAGACGGACACGGACACGATTCTCCGCGACTTACAAGAAGTCATCATCAGAGGTTGGCCAAAGACGCGTGCCGACATCCCGATAATCTTGCGACCATTCTGGTGCTACCGTGATGAGCTCTCGGTAGAGGACGGAGTCATCCTGAAAGGCGAGCGTGTAGTTATACCACAAAGTATGCAGGCGGACGTGATCCAGCGCATACACGCCGGTCATCAAGGCATCGAGAAATGCAAGATGCGGGCGAGAACTAGCGTCTTCTGGAATGGCATCAACAATGACCTTGAGGACGTAGTGAAGAGATGTGCCGTGTGTCAGGAACACCAGCACACCAATCCCAGAGAGACACTGTTGCCGCACGAGTTGCCAACACGATCGTGGCAGATCCTGGGGACAGATCTGTTCCACTACAACAACTCGGAGTATTTAATAGTAGTTGATTATTACTCCAAGTTTCCGTTTGTACGCAAGATGCCGACACCGTGTACCAGTCACGCGGTAGTAGCGGCAACGGCAGACATATTCTCAGAACACGGGGTTCCAGAGAAGGTCGTGAGCGACAACGGACCACACTACGATTGCGTCAACTACAAGAAGTTCGCACAGGAATGGGGATTCGAGCATGTGACAAGTTCTCCTCACTTCCCACAGTCAAATGGATTTGTTGAGCGCACCATACAGACGGTCAAGCGCACTCTTCTGAAGGCGAAGGAGAGCAACATGAATCCATGCAAGGCGATGCTGTGCTTGAGGACGACGCCTCTCGATCATCATCTACCGTCACCCAGCGAACTGTTGTACGCACGGAAGTTGAAAGGCGACCTCCCCATCCAGATTCGCAACCCGTTGACGCGTAGAGACGACATCTACAGGCGACTGCAGGAGCGCCAGGACACGCAGAAGACGTTTCACGACGCGCACGCGCACGACATGTCACAATTGACGGCAGGGCAACATGTGCGCATACAAGACCAAGCGTCTGGCCGGTGGCAGAAAGCCACTGTAACAGCGACCTGCGAAGAGCCGCGGTCGTACCTAGTCGAGGCGCAGAACGGTCGCATCCTGAGGCGCAATCGACGTCAGTTACAAGCGACACCATCGCCAAGAAGGGTACACTTCGCAGACGAAACACTGACAGCGGTAGGCGGCGATGACACACCCCGCGCACAGCCCACAACAACGGGGCAACACGATGAGCACACGAGAAGAGCTGACGACGCGACGCAACTGGCATACCGAACGCGGTCTGGCAGAGTTGTCAAGCAGCCGGACAGGCTTGACCTGTAACTATTTAGAATAGTGTGCCATACTAGAATAGTTGTGCCATACTAGAATAGGTGCGCCATATTAGAATAATACAATACATGCAGAGACAATAAGTTATAGTTTACTGTTCTTGTTCACTATGTTAAAAAGGGGGATGTAATATCCTGGACTATGTTGCATGATTGAGTAGGCACTCATGGTGAGTTGGCTAGAGCACTGTACCGATGTAGACAGCCGTTCAAATAAACATTACAGTTAGTTGAAAAGCTAGCCTTATTATACTGAACCCAGAAAGAGAACTTTACAATAACCTCACTATAACACCATGTTCTAACTAAGTCTCATTATTTTGCTGCTTCTAGGTATAAGCTACGTAATAGTATTTTTCATCGACAGATTACTTTGACAAAATATTATAGACACAATTCACGAGTATCCCAAACAAGGTTATATGCACGTGTTTGCCTCGTACCCTGTCCCGCTGCCCATGGCTGACACTGTCACGGACACTGACAGCTGCTCTATTATTATTGTAATAGTTTCCACACGTTATACTTTCAAGTTTATGTAACGTGGCTCACTGTTTTACTGAATATCAGACACTCAAATCAACAAGTTGACACGGCGCGGTTACAAAAAGGTGTTTTCATATAAGCATTATTAGGACAGAGCGATAATTCAGTACATCATAAATAGGAGTATAAAACACATGCATACGTCGCACCAGGCACATCCTTCACGGTCAATTCAACAACGCAATCCATTATGTTAGAAACCATTTTCCCTCGCGAAAGTCCGCACGGGGATTCCCAAAAGGGCTGTAGCCAATCAGCAGGTAAGAAGCAAAATAAAATGACGTAATTTAAGAATTGCCTTATTGATGGCATATTGGCCTGAAGAATTTGGTAAACATTGCTATCATGACTGTCACGTATGAACTACCAAGTTATCCCGTCCTTCATCATAACTACAACTCGACTTCTCTGGGAAGCTTTCAGCCACGCTGAAATTACTGGTCGAAGACTATTCGTTCACATATTCTCCACCGAGTGAACTGCAGCAACGCGGATTACACGAAACTTTCCAAGCGCTACGTGGTGTTGGGGGTGCCGGGTAAGCGTTACGGAGCGCTACGTGGGGTTGGGGGTGACCGGGTAGGCGTTACGGAGCGCTACGTGGGGTTGGGGGTGCCGGGTAAGCGTTACGGAGCGCTACGTGGGGTTGGTGGTGTCCGGGTAGGCGTTACGGAGCGCTACGTGGGGATGGGGGTATCAGGGTAGGCGTTTCGGAGCGCTAAGTGGGGTTGGGGGTGTCCGGGTAGGCGTTACGGAGCGCTACGTGGGGTTGGGGTGTCCGGGTATGCGTTACGGAGTGCAACGTGGGGTTGGGGGTGTCCGGGTAGTAGTTACGGAGCGCTACGTGGGGTTGGGGGTGCCGGGTAGTAGTTACGGAGCGCTACGTGGGGTTGGGGGTGTCCGTGTAGTAGTTACGGAGCGCTACGTGGGGTTGGGTGTGTCTTGGGGATCGTTACGTTCGTCACATAAAATGTTTCTTGCTTGTCTAGCTGTTGATGTCAGATTGATAGCATTGATTGCTATGTCAGTATGCACTCCCCAAACAGCAGTGGTTTCTGGGACACCAAAAATCCCCGTGGGGAACACTATGAATCCTTGTGAGGGTGTCTAATGTGTATATAAGTGCGTATTTTTAGTGTGTCGTGACTCTGACGCATGAGTGAATCAGTGCAGAGAAGAACCCCCAAGAGCTTCAACACATTCATCATTACACATATTAAAAGTACATGGACATGGACATTTGATTTACCAATCCAGTACAAATTGACGATGACCTGGACATTTAAGTTAAAAAGCCATTTTCTAGATGTGCCCAGAGTTCCAACAAAAAATGCAACCAAATTCAACCCTGCTGAATTTTTTTATCATAATCCTTGAGTTGGGGGTATTTCGGTCAAATAGTGTAACTCCGATTTGTCTTTAAGTATTTATTGGCAAACTCGTTTGCTGTTCTATGTATAATGGTGCATTATGATAAAAATTAATTATATAGCTTAGTGTCATTTGTGAATGCTGATCACTTGACAAATGGAAGAATGCTGTGAAATGTTAACGAAGCAGGCCGATAAAGTTTACACTGACAATGCAATCAACCTATAAAATGCTAGAAAAATTATTAATATACCCCACAGAGTAAATGCTATATCTCTGCAGCTACAATTTAACTAGGAGAGATTGCAATGTTTTTCATTCATTTAAGTATACGTTAAGATCCCTATTGTATTTGCCACATACATTTGTTGTCATTTAATCGTAATTATAAGGCGCACGAATGTTCTGAAGCATGGCTGAGCCTGGCATGCTGAGCCTGGCATGCTCTGCCACACTGATATTTGCTTCTTTCCAATCAATAAGAGCCAATCCCTCTTTTAATGACAAGTTGAACACTATTGCAAGTGGTGCACTCATTTATTCCACTGGTTCCATAAGTAGTTGTTGAGGTATTCCATTCACTCCAGGTGATTTATTATCCTTCATTGCCTTTATTTTGTTAGTTACCATTTCTGGAGTTACACTTAATTGCCCTGAATAGTCTGATTTAGCCTCCTGAAATTTAGCACCTGGAACTGGTAATGAACTAATCTCCTGTATGGTAAACACTGAACTGGAGTAACCATTTAGGTCTTCCGCCATTAAAATCCCTTGTGATATTATATTTCCAGCACTGTCTTCTAGAGGTGCAACCTTGTCTTGTACGTTTTGCTTACTCCTGACATATGGATTCAAATCTTGCTGTCATGTTTTATGTTACATGCTACTTTTTGCTCATAGCTGATTTAAAATTATCTTATTTCAATCGTAGCTGCATTAAGTGCCTCTTTGTAATTTATGCAGCCTTCATCCTTTCTGATACGCATATAAATACTCCACATATCTTGATTATGCACTATTTTTCTAATAGTTTCTTTTGACAAGTGTTTCTTTCTAGACCATGTTCCTTGTTTATTCAAGGGAACAAATTGATCAATGATACCGTATTTCATTATGATCACTGTTACCCAATGGTTCATGTATTTTGACATTGTCCAATAATTAATTTTATAAAGACAAAACTATATGTGTTCTCCCCTATTTGGCTCTAGCTGAGTAAGAAAACAATCCTGAATAATAAAAAAAAAAAAAATATATATATATATATATATATATATATATATATATATATATATATATACTTATCATGGGTAATTTAGCAAACTCGTAAAAGTATTAATGGTATATATATATATATATATATATATATATATATATATATATATATATATATATATATATATATATATATATATATATATATATATATATATATATATATATATATATATATATTAGAGTTTGCTAAATTACCCATGATAAGTAATATACCTGTATGACCCTACAGAGTACAGGGGATGAGGACCAACAGTTTCTATTTTTAATTCAGGATTGTTTTCTTACTCAGCACGTGCTAGAGCCAAATAGGGGAAAACAGATATAGTTTTGTCTTTATAAAATTAATTATTGGACAATGTCAAAATACATGAACCATTGGGTAACAGTGATCATAATGAAATACGGTATCATTGATCAATTTGTTCCCTTGAATAAACAAGGAACATGGTCTAGAAAGAAACACTTGTCAAAAGAAACTATTAGAAAAATAGTGCATAATCAAGATATGTGGAGTATTTATATGCGTATCAGAAAGGATGAAGGCTGCATAAATTACAAAGAGGCACACATATATATATATATATATATATATATATATATATATATATATATATATATATATATATATATATATATATATATATATATATGACCGCTTTGTGTGTTGAATCGCCTTCGTGATTCTGATGCAACTATAATATTATTAGCGTTCATTCTGTAAACGCGGCATGTTGAAAACTAACGAAAGCAGGGCAAATGCAATTGCCATGAAACGCAATATTTGACAATCATATGTGCCATTTGTGCATCTAAACTAAGGTGATGTAATATTATATTGATATAGTGAACGTCTTGGGATAGATAAAGAAAGGTAGGAGTGAAACACAACGTTGTCCACGGTTAGACGCTACTTGGATAGTATACTGGTCGGTGTAGTTTTCGACCTACTTAATAGAACATGCCTTTTTTTTTTTATCTGAAGAACCATTTGAGATCGATCTACCAAATCTTTTAAAGCTACTTCATTTATTCAATGCAAACAAATTATTAAAACAGTTGTTTTGAGTGAAAACACAGATTAAGATACATTAAGAACACAACATATTATTTTGATGGTATTATTACATTTATTTCATTAAGTCTAAGAACATAACACTATAACCTCGTTGGCCTACAGCGCATAACAATCTTAACTGTTACTGTTGCTAACATTAATAATTATAATGTTTGGTAAGCTGGCTTGATTTTTCAATCATCGACATGATACCATTATGATCAGCTCTTCTGAAAACATAAAAGTTACACACATTTACTGGCAATGATTTGCTTACAAAGTCAAAGTATGTTAGTCACACATTAATCATAAATCACACAATGCTAACCCTGGCCTTAGGCTTAGGCGGCTTGGGTTTAGGTTATAACCTTTACCATCCGTAATGCGGCATTATCAATCGGTATACAGGTTCTGTCAATTTTTTTCTACATGTCTGCTTAAAAGAGTTTTATAAAGATAAAGGGGCGACATGTAGGGGAAACATATGTGGCCTATTTTAGTGAAAGCATAGCAAACAAATGCCGAGATGCTATGACATGAAATTGCTACCTTTAGACGAGTGACGGCAAAAAGACTTCAACTGTTCATTGTTCAAGATGGATGTATCTCCTTGGCAACCACACACCAGCCCCTCTCAAATCATGGAGTAGTAAACTTTTCTTTCGCGAGTCTGCTGTTGCTACCACATAATTTTCCTATCTCTTTATATATATTTCCCACCTGTTTGTATAAGTTTCGTATGTTTCAGGCTCAAAAGAAGGTAATACTTGACATATGTGCACATTCCAAAAAAGGTGACAGAGGGCTACCAAAAACCTACCTACCTATTTCTTTCTGTAAAATCATGGAACATGTCCTATGCCATTTTATCATGGCACATCTTGATAAAAACAACTTCCTGATTATCTCCCAACATGGTTGCATGGCTCATGGCTCCGTCTTAAACTAAAACACTGGCTTCCAAGGACAGACATGGCGTTGGATCAGTTTTTGTTCTACAAATAGGACATAGCGTGTTGTAGTTGACGGCGATGTTTCGCACAAAATTCAAATGTTTTCTGGCATTCCCCGGGGTACTGTGTTCCCCAGGGTACAGTGTTCCCCGGGGTACTGTGTTCCCCGGGGTACTGTGTTCCCCTGGGTACTGTGTTCCCCAGGGTACTGTGTTCCCCAGGGTACTGTGTTCCCCAGGGTACTGTGTCCCCCGGGGTACTGTGTTCCCCAGGGTACTGTGTTCCCCGGGGTACTGTGTTCCCCAGGACACTGTGTTCCCCGTGGTACTGTGTTCCCCAGGGTACTGTGTTCCCCATGGTACTGTGTTCCCCGGGGAACTGTGTTCTCCAGGGTACTGTGTTCCCCAGGGTACTGTGTTCCCCGGGGTACTGTGTTCCCCAGGGTACTGTGTTCCCCAGGGTACTGTGTTCCCGGTGGTACTGTGTTCCCCAGGGTACTGTGTTCCCCGTGGTACTGTGTTCCCCGGGGTACTGTGTTCCCGTGGTACTGTGTTCCCCAGAAATTTTTTACTTCCCCGGGGTACTGTGTTCCCCGGGGTACTGTGTTCCCCAGGGTACTTTGTTCCCCGTGGTATTGTGTTCCCCAGGGTGCTGTGTTCCCCAGGGTACTGTGTTCCCCAGGGTACTGTGTTCCCCAGGGTACTGTGTTCCCCATGGTACTGTGTTCCCCGGGGAACTGTGTTCTCCAGGGTACTGTGTTCCCCGGGGCACTGTGTTCCCCGGGGTACTGTGTTCCCCAGGGTACTGTGTTCCCCAGGGTACTGTTCTTGCGCCGCTCATGTTTCTATTTTATATAAATGATATCGGAAAAATGTTACTTCCCGCATTAAGCTATTTGCTGATGACTGTCTGCTGTTCAGGACAATTGACTGTGTCGCTGACACAGTTGCTCATCAAAATTATCTCTACAAAATGTCACTTTGTGCCTGGCAATAGCATATGGTTTTTAATACAGAGAAATGCTATACACTCCAAATGTATAAAGCCAATAACCCACTACAAATGGACTATGTCATGGAAGGTATCATTCTCAAGTCTGTCAGTCACCATCCATATCTTGTGTCGAATTATAGCGCGATCTTCAATGGAAATCCCACATCGATCACATCACCTCTAAAGCAAATAAAACTCTCGGGCTAACCAAAAGAAACCCACATAAGTGTTCACAAGAGGAAAAGGCGAAAGCATGCACTACCCTTGTTAGATCTAATCTCGAATATTCCATACCCATACCGTAAATGTCAAATTAATCCACCAAAAAAATTCAACGCAGGGCTGCCAGTTTTGTGCTACACTATTACTGTAGATAATCCAGTGTTACTTGTATGTTGTCCACACTTAACTGGCCAACTATCCAAAATAGAAGGAAAGTTGCAAGACTGTGTGTATTCCACAAAGCCGTACACCACTCCATACCCCCAGCAGTTCAATCCGACGTGTTCAAGTATAGTTTCTTTCCACGCACAGTTACAGACTGGAATTCCTTAAGCTCCGAATGTCCAACAGTGAAACAACATCCACTTTAAAAGCAGATTAGATAAAAACTGTATTATTAGTGTAGGTAACTAAACTGGAAGCCCCGTGGACAGCATCCACAGACATAACGACGTCACTCAAAGCATGTGTTCATTGTCTTTCTAATTCTCAGTGACTGATGCTGTCCACAGGTTTACACACCGAATTGTACTGTAGTGTACAGGTAGTGTTGACAGAATGGTTCTTCCCATTATCCATGTAGATGTAGACAAATGCTTGTAGCCGCATCATTCGGTAGTTGGCTGAGTCTGGCATACTCTGCCGCATTCCGCAGGTGCGCTCCTTCTTGCTTCCAGATCATTCACTAGGTGGCGATAGTGGTCAACTCCCACTAAAGATACATAATCAATCTTGATTAACAATAGCACGTTATCCTCAGCGAAAGCCACATTCGCCAATTGTTGGTAGAACAATCACAAGATAATTGTGTACTGTTTGTATCTTTCAATGATCATAAAAGAGAACAGTACGACAATAATTGTGTACTGTTTGTATCTTTCAATGATCATAAAAGAGAACAGTATGACAATAATTGTGTACTGTTTGTATCTTTCAATGATCATAAAAGAGAACAGTATGACAATAATTGTGTACTGTTTGTATCTTTCAATGATCATAAAAGAGAACAGTATGACAATAATTGTGTACTGTTTGTATCTTTCAATGAACATAAAAGAGAACAGTGTGTCAATAATTGTGTACTGTTTGTATCTTTCAATGATCATAAAAGAGAACAGTATGACAATAATTGTGTACTGTTTGTATCTTTCAATGAACATAAAAGAGAACAGTATGACAATAATTGTGTACTGTTTGTATCTTTCAATGATCATAAAAGAGAACAGTATGACAATAATTGTGTACTGTTTGTATCTTTCAATGATCATAAAAGAGAACAGTATGACAATAATTGTGTACTGTTTGTATCTTTCAATGATCATAAAAGAGAACTGTAAGACAATAATTGTGTACTGTTTGTATCTTTCAATGAACATAAAAGAGAACAGTATGACAATAATTGTGTACTGTTTGTATCTTTCAATGATCATAAAAGAGAACAGTATGACAATAATTGTGTACTGTTTGTATCTTTCAATGATCATAAAAGAGAACAGTATGACAATAATTGTGTACTGTTTGTATCTTTCAATGATCATAAAAGAGAACAGTATGACAATAATTGTGTACTGTTTGTATCTTTCAATGAACATAAAAGAGAACAGTAAGACAATAATTGTGTACTGTTTATATCTTTCAATGAACATAAAAGAGAACAGTATGACAATAATTGTGTACTGTTTGTATCTTTCAATGAACATAAAAGAGAACAGTATGACAATAATTGTGTACTGTTTGTATCTTTCAATGATCATAAAAGAGAACAGTATGACAATAATTGTGTACTGTTTGTATCTTTCAATGATCATAAAAGAGAACAGTATGACAATAATTGTGTACTGTTTGTATCTTTCAATGATCATAAAAGAGAACAGTATGACAATAATTGTGTACTGTTTGTATCTTTCAATGAACATAAAAGAGAACAGTAAGACAATAATTGTGTACTGTTTATATCTTTCAATGAACATAAAAGAGAACAGTATGACAATAATTGTGTACTGTTTGTATCTTTCAATGAACATAAAAGAGAACAGTATGACAATAATTGTGTACTGTTTGTATCTTTCAATGATCATAAAAGAGAACAGTATGACAATAATTGTGTACTGTTTGTATCTTTCAATGATCATAAAAGAGAACAGTATGACAATAATTGTGTACTGTTTGTATCTTTCAATGATCATAAAAGAGAACAGTATGACAATAATTGTGTACTGTTTATATCTTTCAATGAACATAAAAGAGAACAGTATGACAATAATTGTGTACTGTTTGTATCTTTCAATGAACATAAAAGAGAACAGTAAGACAATAATTGTGTACTGTTTGTATCTTTCAATGATCATAAAAAAGAACAGTAATACAATAATTCACAATTGTAATGGATTTTGGGACTATTCTATTCATAATCGAGACGATATATAAGACTATACACGGATTAGATGAGCATAATATCAGCATGTTTTCAAGGTTTGTAGCAAATCTATAATTTGCATTAGAATGGAGTGACGACTTGTAACAATTCTAAATCTGTTGTTGAATGTAACTGAATGATGTTACCACATTACACCGTTATGTTTAAATGATGTTACCACATTACAGCGTTATGTTTAAATTATGTTATCACATTACACCGTTATGTTTAAATTCATTCTCGCAGAATGACTGCAGAAATAAAGTGGCCCCTTGGACGCATGAAGCGACCATGCTTCCTTCTTATTGGTATCTCGCTTATTGCATATTTGGTAAGTACACATTTCTCCCAATGCACAGGTGTCTGCCCATATTAACGCACGCTAAAGACGTGATGACATATTATTCTTGGAAAGTCATTTTCATGTCAGATCCATCAGTACATCTGTTAGCATGAACAAGGCTTTAAATAAACTTGCAGATATGAGTGCGTCCGTGCATGCGTGTGCGTCCGTGCATGCGTGTGCGTCCGTGCACGCGTGTACGTGCGTGTGCATGTGTGTGCGTGCGTGCATGCGTGTGTGTCCGTGCATGCGTGTGCGTCCGTGCATGTGTGTGTGCGTGCGTGCATATGTGTGTGTGTGTGTGTGTGTGTGTGTGTGTGTGTGTGTGTGTGTGTGTGTGTGTGTGTGTGTGTGTGTGTGTGTGTGTGTGTGTGTGTGTGTGTGTGTGTGTCCGTGCATGTGTGCGTGCGAGCATGTGTGTGCGTTGGTGCATATGAACTATACTTAGCTGTATAAATAGTTATCTTTGCTGTTCCGCTTCTTCAAGCACATACTGCATATTAGCCAAGTTATTCCCAAACGTTCTAGGATCCAAGAAAATAGCGAATAATTTAATTTATGTGCACTTGAAATTATAGTGGTCAAAATATCCACATTCAACAGTGATTGGAATTATCAGCACTATTGTTCAAAACAAAATAATTATAAAGGATTGTACCAAGCCGGTGAATCTCTTATTTGTAACAATATGTTCTGTTTGTTTTTGCAACTTGTTATAAATGAATTTAAGTACATATGTGAATTTTGACTCACCACATATGCGTGGATTTATGGAATGAAATAGTTGTTAATGGTCCAAAAACTATGCCCAACTACAGCTTATTTTCTGACAACAGTACATAGGCCGGTCAACGTCAGCTCCCGAAGAACCAGCCCAAGAAGGAAGCAGGAAGGAAGCACCAACTAGCCGGCGGTGGGTCATTGTTGTCGGCTATAACGCATGTGACACGCTGGCGTTGACATTCGTTGACTGGACGGTGCTGATGGTAGATGGAGGCACAGCGCGTCACAGGTCTATTTGCTTTACATATCTTAAAAATCATCTGACAATGCCTTGCTGGGATCAACAAAAAATGAATTGGAGTTGATAATGCAGTTCAATCCCAGAAAAGATCCGAAATGTCCAGTTTATTACATGTACTTCCCGTTAGTCGGACTATATCTGGGCATTGGCTGCTGATGATGTTTGGCGTTATGTTGATTTCGGTTTAAATTAAGGAATTGTTCGACTTGGATTTGATTCACTTGATTGCAATTGAAAGGTGCAAGGCAGAATTGGAATTAATTCGATACAAAATTAAATTAGAATTGATCGATTGGAATTTAAATGAATTGTGAATTATTAAGCTGAATTGTATAACGGCGCAAATAATTTATTTACACTTTCAATGACATGGAGAAGCTACTACGTAATGATGTTCACATGGTCATAAACCTTGTGCACGCATATATAGGTGATTCTTCGGTGATGGAAATTGGATTATGTTTCCTTGCTAATGTAGCGGATATTATGTATGCTTATTGAATTGTAATAATATAATGTGTAGCTAGTTTTCAATATCGACCTATTAGCCTAAACGTAAGTTTCACTTCTTTATCCCTTGGAATTTATTTTAGTTTTACCACATAATTCAATACTGTGTCACCAGAACAATTATTACCTACAGTTTTTTTAATTACATTTCAGTATGTAGGTGATAAATGTATAAATGGTTAACTGAACTGTATTTAATGAACATGAATAACTACTAAGTATAATTAACCTTATACTTTTCGTTCCTTGTAGATAAAGCTTTATTCGATATTCAGGTTCACACGATTGCTTTGACTCTGGTCTGGCACAAAATGTTGGTGTAATTGAAACAATTTGTAATTGAATATGGTGTAAATATTGTCAACCGTACTGTTTCTATTAACGAAGCACACATGGCATTAATAATACGTTTTCAGGCATTCTCGATGTGTTATCCTGAACAGAGATGACGTCGTTTGGACGACCACTCAGTTGCTTCTGTCTAATAAGCGACAGTCTCGTCTCCTTGCGGCTTTCCTCTATGCCATCCAGGTTTGTAACCACGTGATTGCACCAAACACTGAACCTTCGGTGCATTTAGGCAGCTAGAAATGTTGTGCCTCTTTTACCAATGTCCCACATAGCAATATTTGTATCGTGAGCTGTATACTCATAGGGAATATATACCCGCTAAATCCTTATTTCGTGATCGTTATAATTTGTTTATATTCCACTATTTTTTTATTGTTCAGATAAAAACACGGTAATCTGGTGTAGCCTTTAGTTCTTAGTTTGCATAAATGTCAACGTGTGATGATCAAAATGGCTAATGATTATAAGATTATTAGCCAATCGACGCGAAGGCCCAACTGCCTCTTATCTGCATAGTCGCCCTCACACGTTTCTAGTTTTAAAAACCAGCATTATTGTGAGTCATTTTTGAAATATTTAAAACATTATTTATTTTAAATGACAAACGTTCACATTCTGTCTTGCAGCGTGGCGCCAATGCTATCTTACCCATCATGGTGTCTGGCGATGCCAGCACGATACAGCCGCCCAGGCATACAGCCACGGTTGGACCACACACGGGGCTAGTCGCCACGTCTGACGGCAATATGTTTGACGTCGCAGCCCACTTTGGCTGCAACAGGACATCACATGGAAAGCACTCCCCATCAGCACTGTCGTATTCAATGTGTCGTCACAAAGTCGCTGCCATTCAGACGACGGCAGCGTGTCCTGGAGTGCGGACTCCAGACCCGTCGGACACCCGTCCAGTCTGTGATGCCCACGCCCCACCGGTAGCGTTGGCCAACGCAATATTCGCACCGGTTCATCTTGAAGACGCCCTGTACACACGCGACGCTTTCTGGGCCCTGCCTGCAGCGCTGGTGACTGATCCGGACGAGAGCTTAATGTGGAGTTTAGTTGTGCAGCGTTTACTGTGGCTCAGTGGGAACCAGGTTGTTGTACGACGTTGTACGACTAGCTTGAGTTCGTCAGCGAGCAGTCGGTTATTCTCCGCAGCAACTCGACTCAACAAGTGGCAGTGTCGAACTACGACTATGAAGCGATGTATTCAGGATCTAATAGCCAATAATTCTGGGCTGCTGAATGATTCAATAACGTTTTCTTACAGCCACTGGTTGGATGCTTTGGATAAGACTGGTTATATGTTTCCACAATTCAACGACTCGTTCATTGAAGGATGTGAACCGGTGATATGGCATGCAGTAGATTACTCTGTGCCTACGTTGCGTCGACGTTTCGGTGCAGGATTATACTCCCCAGTCACTAATATAGAGCCTCTAACGAAACTCTACAATGACACATGTCACCGCCATAACGTAACGATGCCTAATTACGTACACATCAACTTTGCACATCCGTGGACACAGTTTGATGATGTGCTTCTCTTAGTCGTGTTCAACAAACCGCATTATGAAGCAATTCCATTCGTAGAAACACTATATCGGCCATTCTTTCCCAATATTCTATACTGTGGCCCAGGTAAAATCGATGTAAATCGTTATCCAGGTGTTAATAATTTTACAATTTCTTTCATTTCCTATGGAGTAACCCCTCGGGGTCACATCGCCGGTGCTTTCAATTACAAGTGTATGGCAATGGCATTACAACTGGACTACGCTGTCAAGGGCTATTTAGCAACAGCTGATGATCTGTTTCTTGTGGTGCACACGTTGTCAGAACTGGCGAGGAATGCAGTGTGGTTCAGGCCGAAAGAAAATATCAAAATCGGTGAAATCAGCAAACTTCGTGAATGTAAGCTAGGAATGTGCGACGTCAACTCACGCTGGAGCTGGTGGAAGCCCTACCAGAGTGCAACGGTCGATGCTCTCAGAGAGATTGCAAACCGAACAAACTCGTCTGTGGTCATGCGCGCATGTTACCAGCGTTTGTTGTTCGAGAACGGCGCAGCTGACCGGGCTAATGGCGCTTTCTCCGACATTTATTACATTCCAAGCAAACTTTCGCAAGAATTCCTTGAAATTGTTGACGTATTTCTGCGTCATAGGGTGTTCTTGGAAATTGGCGTGGCAACGACAATACGATGTCTAGTAGCACCAACGGATGTACAACCGCTCCTTGGAGATGCAATTTGGGATAAGACACGGATGCATCCAAGGGTGCATTTAAATACAAAATCCCTGTATGAGAAGAGTTATTATCATCCCGTCAAGTGGGGATTCTTAGCAAGTGGCTCAACTGAATATATCCAGTTGTACTGCTCCAATGTTCTGCCCTACCTACACGACCGTCTCGCGAGGACCATCGATTAAAATATACCATAAGTGCATTCGTGGTGCTTTTTGTGGTACACCAGAAGTGTATTGAGGCAATGGCATTCTGTCTTGTGCCGTAAAGTTGAGATGGGTAGACAGAATGCTATGCATAACTTTCTAGTTGCACAGTATTTGTAGAATATGTACAATATATATGTAGCAACAGAGATTATACATGGAACAGTCACACACATTAACACAACCAACACACGGGGTTCTCACCCGCGTTATTCAATATATTGGGGTATTAAGCTGTTTCCTGGCAAAAGGCATCACCTCTACATATCTGTCTAATATGTACTAGTAATTGGTACCCTTACGGCCGGCCAATCAGTGACCGACAGCAGCTGTACTAGTCGTGATCTTTCATCAAAAATCAAATCGGGAATGGAGCGAGTGGAGAGCAAAGTGGCAGTGTCTAGACACGTCGCTCGTCTAACCACAAACATCATTTAGTATAGACACGTCGCTCGTCTAACCACACACATCATTTAGTATGGACACGTCGCTCGTCTAACCACACACATCATTTAGTATGGACACGTCGCTCGTCTAACCACATACATCATTTAGTATGGACACGTCGCTCGTCTAACCACACAAATAATTTTGTATGGACACGTCGCTCGTCTAACCACACACATCATTTAGTATGGACACGTCGCTCGTCTAACCACACACATCATTTTGTATGGACACGTCGCTCGTCTAACCACACACATCATTTTGTATGGACACGTCGCTCGTCTAACCACACACATCATTTTGTATGGACACGTCGCTCGTCTAACCACACACATCATTTAGTATGGACACGTCGCTCGTCTAATCACACACACATCATTTAGTAGGGACACGTCGCTCGTCTAAACACACACAGCATTTAGTATGGACACTTCGCTCGTTTAACCACACATATCATTTAGTATGGACACGTCGCTTGTCTAACCACACACATCATTTAGCTGCGCAGTTTCACGTGATACCGTGTCACCCGACCTGCTGACTGTTCAAATGAACGTTATTGTCTTACGTAAGGATTTTTAATACCAGCTGGGTGTTCACATGAACACATTGCATTGCATTATGTAAGGACGTTTAGTATCAGATGACTGTTCACGTGAACACATTGTAGTCTTGTGTTTAATACATTAGCTGGCTATTCACAAGAACACATTGTATTGTGGTATATAACGGTGCTTAGTAAATCGAATCAAAACACTGAAATCGAGTTACAAAATTTCGTGTATCTTGTTATCATAAGACAACTAACATTATGCTTAATAACACTACTGATAGTCAGTTTATGAACTGTATATGTTGCGGTTCCTGTGCCGTGGAATCAGCATCATTGTTAATGTCTTCAATTGGCATTGTACGGTAATTAAAGTTCACATTAATTACTCATCTGGTAGTTACTCAGTTTGTGTTATACTATTATGACTTATGTGGTACATAGTCACATTCGTGCATGGAGTATCCAATATCTCAGAACTATTATGGAAACAATTGAATTATTGTTAAAGCGAAATGTTTTCAACAGAAGGCCGCCACGAATGCCTGGCAACACAGAACGTAAGTCTCGTGACCTAGTTTTAACTCTGGGGCGATGTTTGCGTTAGTTAAGCCCATTTGTGACCACTTGAACGACGCGCCTTATCGCCCACCTAGTTACGTTATTGTTTACAACTAGTTTATCGCTTTATTACAGCTTTATTGATTGTATTATGGCGATATGGCTTCAGTTTTATGACGTCGATTATATATCAAACTCAACCAAGAACGAGAACGATAACGAGCCAGCCGGCTTTTGACAGCGGACACATTTTAAACTTTATGTTCGCAGTTCGAATGTTATTGTCGAAACCGCGGCGTCGTCCGTTGCCGTTTTTCAACTTTTCAAATATGTCAACGAAGGACACAGCGTACAAAGTAACTGTCACATGTCACATGTCAACGAAGGACACAGCGTACAAAGTAACTGTCACATGTCAACGAAGGACACAGCGTACAAAGTAACTGTCACATGTCACATGTCAACGAAGGACACAGCGTACAAAGTAACTGTAAATTGTTAAAATCGAATATATTTAATAACACGATAAGCGTTAAAGGAAATGTGGCTATACTTACATTAAAATATAATCTGTCCAATAGCAGTGTAGTCATCCTGTATATGGTTTGTAAATTACTCGAAACATTAATTAGAGACCTCATGGTGGAATTCTTTGTAAAACATAAATGAATAAATACATCTCAACATGGGTTCCTAAAAGCAAGGTCATGTCTAACTAATCTCTTATGTTTTTTGGAAGAAATTACAAAGTGGGTAGATGACAGGTCACAGTGGATGTTGTCTATTTAGATTTTCAGAAAACTTTCGATAAAGTGCCATATCAAAGATTGTTACTTAAACTAAAAGCCCCATGGCATAGTTAATGATGTAATCAACTGGATAGAAAAGTGGCTTACACACAGAAGACAGAGAGTAATAGTAGTTGGAGAGATTTCAAACTGGAAATCTGTTTTTGAGTGGGGTACCACAGGGACCCGTATTAGGCCCTATACTCTTTTTTAATATATATAAAATTAATGGTTTTGAAAATGACATATCTAGCAAAGTACTGAAATTTGTAGATGACACAAAAGTATTCAGAAAGGTTACTAATGATACAGATAAACAAAGTTTATAGATTGATCTAGATAAATTAGTTAAATGGTCAGAAAAATGGCAAATATTATTAAATTTTGGGAAGTGTAAATGTATACACATAGGACATGGAAACATGGACGAAGAATATAAAATGGGGGATGCTGTACTAGGTAGAACCACACAAGAAAAGGACATAGGAGTAACATATAGTGCTGACATGAAAGTTTCAGAGCAATGCGGGATTGCTGCTTCGAAAGGAAACCAAATTCTAGGGCTAATTAGGAGAGCTATCAGGTATAAGGAGAAACAGATATTTGTACCCCTGCACAAAGCAATAGTTAGACCACATTTGAATATTGTATACAAGAATGGAGGCCGAATCGTAAGAAGGACATCTCTAGCATTATGTGTAATTTGGACCTGAGGCTGGTATGGATCACCCATGTTAAATGCAGTAAATGTCAACTCATTACAATTTTTTTTATAAATATGGGGCTCCCTTCCGTCTGATACCTGAATTATGAGGATGTCTTTTTGATAATCTACCAGGGAAGACTGTCAGTGCAGCTGGCTTCTGAGAATCATGTAAAAGCTTAAGTAACTCACCCTTCTTAGTCTGGAGTTCTTGTAATTTAGTTGCTTGATGGGACCTTTGCAGTAAAGACTGTTTACAACTGAAGACGTTACCTCCACCACGTGTATTACAGATTGTGGGGAACAGGGCAGACAAACAGGGAGGAATTTTTTATGCAGTAGCAAAATACAATTCCAACAATTTCAAGTGATCATGGCATTTGTTTGTAGTCGCTAGCACTGCGTGTCAGTACTTGCCAGTTCCGGCACCAGATGAAGTGGTTTACATTGTTAATATATCCCTTACAATATGATCTTGCTTAAATTTTATTCACAAGGAACATCCATAGTTTGCATGGAATTGTATTTTGCTACTGCATCAAAAATTCCTCCCTGTTTGTCTGCCCTGTTCCCTGGAAACAACATGGTGGAAAGTTTGGGATGCATGCGTATTCAAATGTTCTAGCAAATTTGCACTGGATGCATTTAGTGCGTAGTGATGGTCATGTCCACGTTGTTTTTATTTTCTATTCTAAAGTGACAAGTGCCCACCCATGTTATTCCCAATTGGAATGTGATTGAGTTTTCCTGCCTTAACCAGAATGATTCCTTTTGTACGGAAGCATAGAAAGGACATGGTGCAAATCGCAAAACATGTTTTGTGGGATAACTAGTTTCTTGTCATGACAAGATAGGTTACTAGTTTCTTGATATAACACAAACATTATATTGTTATAACAAGAAACTTTCTTGTTATATCAAGAAACTAGTTACCTATCTTGATATAACAATAAACTAGTTATAAAAGAGTTTCTTGTTATATCAAGAAACTAGTTACCTGGGTACCTATCTTGTTATAACAAGAAACTAGTTAGAAAAAGCAAGGTAACTAGTGTCTTAATATGTATCAAGTGTCTTAATATGTATCAAGTGTCTTAATATGTATCAAGTGTCTTAATATGTATCAAGTGACATGACAAGAAAGTATCACGTGATAGTTTGTTGATATAACAAGACACTTCTTCCGTACAACGGGGTGAGTCGAACGGAGTTGATTCGATGTTATTTCAGTCTAGGATTGACACATACAGAAATAACGCCATGTCTCGGTATCCGACATAGCATACA
Organism: Lamellibrachia columna; assembly: GCA_963662155.1. NCBI lineage: Eukaryota > Metazoa > Annelida > Polychaeta > Sabellida > Siboglinidae > Lamellibrachia > Lamellibrachia columna. The sequence goes on along the minus strand of OY759261.1, from coordinate 6,430,488 downwards.
GCTATCCGAGCGTCATCTGAGAAGAGTTTTGACGATAATGCGATTGTACCGTGGAAAGAAATTTCGGATATACTGGATGTGGCTGACTACATTGATCAATATAAGGTTGGTTATAAAGATGCTTGACCCAGCAGGGGTTGAACTGAGAGAACGGCGAGACTTATGACGGCGTCAGTACAACAGGGAACCAGATTTCACGTGGATGGTTATGGACGGCTATGATAAATTGTTTGGCATATTGGCACACATGGCATTGACATTGGCACACATGTTGATGGGTTTTCACGAAATATCTTTTGGCTAGAAGCCTACAAAACTAATAGTGACCCAAAGGTAATTGCCAGCTATTATGTCAATGCGGTCATGAATCGTAATGAATGTCCAAGGCTTATTCGTGCTGACCACGGTACAGAAACCGGGCACGTTAAATAACGTCAACATTATCTCCTTTGCTGGTGTAAGTTAGAAGCACTTCAAATCAACGGATTAAAAGTTGGTAGGGAATTTTACGTAAGAAGAATTCACAGTTTTGGATGAATCTATTTGAACAAATAAAATATGAAGGCCTCTTCTCCGGAGACTTTCTCTACAAAAGCCTCGTACAGTTTTGCTTCTTGAACGTAACGCAGGCAAGTAACCGTTCGTTTCACTTCTACGAATGGAGGGAAATGCATATGTGTTGTACCCATATATACAGCAGTCGTGATACTGCTTGTGTTGTATGTCTCGTCTGCAGAGCGGTCATTTAGTACCATGCAACGCCACGGTAACAACTGAGCGTTTGTCGGTATTGACCCTTACACATGTCCACAAAGACAAGACGTTAGATGCAGAACGCATTGTCCACCAGTTCAGTTATTTAGCGCTAACATTCCGACCAAATGGAGGATGCTAGAATGTAGAATGGCACGCACTCAATATATTTGTATATATATAAAGAGTGTTCCCTATAGTGTGTAACAGATATCACATTTATGACCTACCTGGAATATGGTGACCCCCATGGCACGAAACATGTTGATGATTTCTTTGCCAGATTGCACAATCTCAATGACATTCTGCGTAATGACGTCATCAAACAACCGGTGCGGACATATCTTCCACTTACTGTTGTGTTCGTGAAGAACAGCATTGTTTCTCATATGGCATACAAATCACACCCGTCCTCGTGGTTTTGAAAAGCGGGAGTGCGGGAGTCTGGCGTACACAATCAGCCGGGGATTTCTGGGATAATTCTTCTTTAAAATGTTTAGTTTTACATAAATTTTCTCAAAAAGGGGGTTCGTATGGGGATATGCGACATCATTGTAAAAAGGGGGTTCGTATGGGGATATGCGACATCATTGTAAAGCTTCACTTGGGATTCTGTAGAATGGTAATCAGGGGCGGATCTAGGCTTGTTGGCAGGGGAGTCTCAGTCAGTCGTAGTCATGTCGTTCTACTTACGAGCAGGGGGGACGACACAATGTCAATAAATCTACTCTTAAATGTATGTTTGGCAAACTAGGTAGGTCACCACAACTTATACAAATTAAGCAGAGGATAGTTAATTTATGGATTAAGCTAGCACAAGGAAAGTATTCAAAGTTATCAGGAATTATGTACAAGTTATAATGAGTATGAATCACCATGGATAGCAAGTTTTCAAAATACTTTACATGAAAGTGGTCTTTCTAACGTTTGGCACTTTCCTAGTGTCGTCAATCACACACGACTAATTGTCTTAAACTCGGACTTCATGATGAATGTCGTCAATCACACACGACTAATTGTCTTAAACTCGGACTTCATAATGAATGTCGTCAATCACACACGACTAATTGTCTTAAACTCGGACTTCATGATGAATGTCGTCAATAACACACGACTAATTGTCTTAAACTCGGACTTCATGATAAAAGTCGTCAATTACACACAACTAATTATCTTAAACTCGGACTTCATGATAAATGTACTCAAACATGGTCACCAAATGCATTTCAAAATGGAAAATGTATTAAGTATAGAATATTTAAAGAAGTATTCGACCATACTTGATATGGTTATCTGCGAATGATCTTTACCCAACTTAGGCTTCGTAACACAACATTGCATATTGAAACAGGCAGATATAATAGAAATACAAGGTATCATAGTCCGCGCAATAGAAATGAGATTGGAGATGAATTTAACCTTTTGTTTAAATGTGTCACTCTAAGAGAACAAAGAAGTATCTTTCTGCCTCGATACTGTATTAATCACATCTGTAGTGTCATGTTCTCTGTGTTGTTTAACATTCATAGTTTAAATAAACTAAACATAATGTGTAAATTTATCAAAAAATATAACTGGTAAGTTTAGCTAACTGTTCTTACTACTGTAAAATGTTATACAAATACTTCCAAGTACTCGAAGTACTGTATCTTTATTGTCTACACCATTGTATGGTATTAGAAAAGACGTCTAGTCTTGTCTTACCTTTTCTTGTCTCTACAGGTAAATAAAACTTTTGGATATGTAAACAGAATTGTACAGGTGTATTATCAAGCATAACTATCTTGAGAAACGTTCAACGACAAGAACGTGATGTTTGTTGAATATTTATTATATGATACACTTGATAGATTAGTAAGAACTTGAAACTTGTGCAATTAGAAACCATGCCTATTTACAAAGAGAGCTGACCATAGTTATTCATGTCGCCCACTAATATACATATGTATATACATTGTACACAATACACCTGTAAATGTAAACACATACATGACGCTGTACAAGACTGTACGATTCTAGGTCTAAAGCTAGAATTTTCAGTTCATATAGCAGTGAAGTAAAATTGCATTTTAAATACAACTGAGACTGTGCTGAAGTCTTTTCAGAACCCCAATTAAAAACATATGTATGTAGTTCAGTTTCAGCAATAATTAGTTTAAATGAAACTGAATTTCAATTGTAGCGGCCTTTAACAAAATTAAAATAGAATCCATTTACATAATTCTGCAGATTTGCATATGTTCACACAAAAATGGTCACAGTTCTGGCATTTAAAACAACCTGATCTGATCAAGTAAAAATTACCCTAGAAAGCAAATGTTGTATCAATTTTCATAATGGTCAAATTACCGAAATACCAAAACACTACACGATTTCCAACAACATTTTCTATGTCGTCAAACAAAAGCAGTACCACAGGATCTGATCAAGCACAAGGCCTATTCCCAGCAACAAATGAAACTTGAATCCTTTGATATGAATTTTGCAGAACTAAAATAGAACTTTTTTAAACAACAACCAGAAAATTTGATTCCGATAACTCAGTATGAATATGTAAAAAGGCATGTAGCACAAATGGAGGGGGGGGGGACTGCTTTAACCTCAAGTTACGTTATGTGTGCATAATATGAAGAGCTGACAACATGGATGTGGAGCACCTAAGTTTGTGACATCTACTGCGTGAATTATGTCTAGTATGTAGCTCGTACTTTATGATAACTAATTATTCATAACACATAACCAGTTAGTGTTAGTACTAAACTAGCAATGGATAGAAATACAGCAGTAGTGTATGCATTGTATAATGAATCAACCACGTTTTGTGTACAATATACAAGATGAAAATACTGTTTCTTACAGTGAGCAACTTCCTGTTCGCATGAACACATTGTATTGTCTTATGTAAGAATGTTTAGCGACAGCTGACTGTTTACATGATCACATTATTATGTAAGAATGTTTAGTAAATGCAGCTGGTTATTCACCTGAACACATTGTATTGTATTATGAAAGAATGTTTAGTAACATCAACTGACATCACTCACATGACTCTTACATAATTAACACTCAGTGCATCACGAGGTCGTTAAGTGCACACTGAGGTCATTAAGTGCAGCAGCCAACCAATAAGCACTGAGCAACTATTTCAAGATATTGAAGTGCATCAATTGTTGACTTATGAAACACAATAATTTTTATTTTATGTACGATAATTATTCCAACTCTCTGTTACTGGCCATGTCAAAACATTGGTGTTTGATACAAAACACAACTGACATGGGGGAGAGGGGGCATTGAGGGGGGCATTGAGGAGGCATTGAGGGGGACATTGAGGGGGGCATTAGTGGCTGTTTCTCTTAGCGTTGTGCATCAACAGATCTTTCGCCAAAACACTGTTTTGTTTTGCGTTATGACGAGAGGAACATGGGGCAGGGAGGGGGCGGGGGAGGGGAGGGGGACGGGGTGGGGTGAGGGTCTGAGGGAAATGACACTGGTTTTGTGTAGTATCCTACACCAATATCTAGAGATGGCCCCTTACTCCAATAGTGTAATATCGTACACCAATCTCTAGAGATGGCCCCTTACTCCAATAGTGTAGTATTACACACATTTATGGTCATTCTCTCCCAGTTTATTTTCTGCACTTAGCATCTCAGTTTCTGGTAGAGTTGTCACATCTAATCATAACTCATTGTAAGCGAACAGATTCATCAGGTGGGTGACTGCAATCTAGTAATAGTTTTTCACAATCTTTTCTCTGTAACGTTTCGACAGCATTCAGCTGCCTTCATCAGACTAACGCTAGATGGCAGCCTCATGAGGAGCCCAGCCCAGAAGGAGGCTGCAGGAGCTCACACCAGTGACTGCCCCGGTGTACCCTGACTAACGTACTGCCACCTAGTGGTAGTTAGTATTATAAAGACAGCTGAAAGCTGTTGAAACATCACAACGAAAAGGGCAACACTTTACTAATAATCCAAAATTATTAATAATCCAAACTCCCTTCTGTGTTTCACAGTAGTTATGCTCGTATTAGAACTTGATAAATTGCACACTTGCCCAATTTCCAAAGCCCATTGTAAAGGATGGGCAAGAACAGCTGAAACGCCAGCCCAATGTCATGGAAACACATCCTAATACAATTACATGCGGCAGTAGTTTTGCTTCAACCACAAGTTCACAGTTTGAGGGGCGACATTAAACTGAACATAGTCAACATGTTAACAATCGGTGTAACAAAAACAGTAACTGCATATTTCTTTCTATATTAATTGTACGTTTCCCGTGAGCTAGCATAAACACACCCGCATTTCTCAGGGGGGTCTGTATACAATTGCTAATAAAGATGCACATAATAATTATTATCAACATAAACATTCCGTTTCAGCAAATATAACTAAATAAAACATAAAATAAAAAGAACGAAGTGCATAAAAATTAAAGACTTCTATATATATATATATATATATATATATAACTGTCCATCTAACAGAAAAACACAACACGTAAAAGACGTATATTAAAATAATAAAAAATAACTAAAATTAAAATTTACCACTTGTTTTGCTAGTGCACTCATAACCAATTCTATCGCAGGATAATATCTTCACATAACATACAATGCTGCTATAAAAATACATTGTCCCTGAAAACCTCCATTTTAAACCCCCACACATAAGTTAGATTTCACTCCATCAGAAACAACGTTTGGTGCCAAATTAAAACAACTCAGAAGCTAAAACAAACTAGAAAACATTACTAGAAATGACCATGTATCAAACAAGTATGATGTTCCGTAGAAAAGCGTCTGTGAAACCGTTAAACTAGGCCATATGAGTACAGAACACCAACTAGATGCAACATAACTTGCCATAACTAATACCTCTCATCAATCTTGATTTTGCAATTTGACCATTTATAAATTTGCATATTGAAGACAACTAGGAAACAATCAACACAGCATTATTTGTTAATTATTGCAAACAAAATTATATATAATGGTTAAACTTTGTCCCAACTGTCCATCGGTGTTTTACTTCTATTTGTTTCACCTGGTGCTGAAGGACACTAGGTCTACTTCATTTTAACTGTTAGTTTTTTATAATAATGTGGCATACAGAGGGTAAATATACAAAGAAATCCTGGTTGTTCAATTCCGCTGCATAGGCAACTGTATTCACCAAGTTCCAAATATTACCAAGATATCCATCAAAACAATAAAATCACAGATATTAGCCTGCTTTATAAACCTATGGATTTGACATCTCCATAATTGATAAACACAGTTTCCTAAATAACGTTTCCATATTTGTTTAAGGTACATGTCCCTTTATTCAATGAAGACATTGCTATTACGTACGATGGCAAAATGCAAGTGTATAATGCAAGTGCCAATTGTACAGCAAGAAATAGCACAAGAACAACAACTTCAGGTGTATCAAAGGTAATATACACGGTGGCTTTGTTTTTGTGGCATACATAAGCACCAACTTTCCCGTCTTTCTCCATTTACAATCACAACCTTCAATAAGCTAAACAAAACCGCATCATCCTTTTCATGCATAGCTGTTTTTCAATGCCTTATGATTTGTTTTGTGAAATGTTTCTAAAAAAACATCAAAGTATTCTTTAACTTTGCTACCGAGACATTTGAACAATTTACTTGCTGGTGAATGACACCAGAAAACAAATAATGAGGCAAACCCCTGAAGGATAGAGAAAGGAGATGTCTTGATATTCTGCTTCGAGACATCTGCGAATAATTCTTGCCCAGAAGTTACTTCTGCATTTTGCTGTACAATGTGTGGCGTGTGTTGTGCTTGGGCCTATGTAAAGAGAAGGAAGATTGACAGAAGGACGTTCTCCACTCCGTACATACGTGTCAACCATAAGTGTCCACCTGCTATTCATGCCAGCAGATGGCGCCACTCATTCAACTCGGGGAATAATCTTGTTCCTCTGAAGCCACATCCTTGTAGCTTGTCCCTGCAGTATCCCCCATTAGGCAGACTGGGAGAGTCATCAGTGTGGTCCATGCTGAAATGAGAAGACAAATATTTTGACAATACTACTAGCTGATGTGCCTTAACATGCACAGACAAAGAGCCTGTAACTATAGCGTTTGTTATACACTAGTCTCTGTTCACTTACACCGACTCTCGCCTGCTTTAGTGAACTCGCTGAGAAGAGAGTCTGGTTCGGAACACGTCATTTGACTGTTACCCACCCACTAAAATGTTGAGCCTAATTAATCTAATTATGAATGCACCCAGAATCTGGGTGCATTCATAATTTCAGTCACAATGAAAAGTATGGTTTGGATCCAGGCAATAATGTGTGCAACAAATAGTGGCGCCACATTACAGAGCCTGGATGATAAAGGCTAGCTCTACATGTGTCCCCTGCTGTCAGAATGATCAAGGCTAGCTCTACATGTGTCCCCTGCTGTCAGAATGATCAAGGCTAGCTCTACATGTGTCCCTGCTGTCAGAATCGACAGTTGCATTTAAGAATTCACACCACAAGCTTTTGAAGTTGGACTGTTGCCTATTGGCTGAAAATGTAAATTTTTCATATTACTAGGCTACGTTGTCAAACCGATGCTCTTTCTGACTGTTGTGCTTTTAAATGAATCAGGAGGTCCCTTCCAACTATATTTTTACAAAATAGTTTAGTTCAAATTCAAAATGGCAGAGTTTTAAGAGTTAGGCAGCGTTTTGAATGATACTAACTAATGATACTAGAGACAGTAGTGGTGCAATAACATAAGGATCATTCCATGTGAACTCAACCAATGGGTGTTGCACTGATCTCTTCATTTTATGTCAGCTTAATGCACATTAACCATCAACGGCATTATTGTTGCATGATCTACACATTGCAGAGAACAATTCCATCAAGTTTTATTGATATAGGTTGATTAGTTCATGAGATATTAATCTGTGAAATATGAGTAATGTTATGTATTTTTAAAATGCCATAATAAAACGTCGCAAAAAAGTAATACATTTCAAAATGCAACAGCTCGAAAACTACTGGAGCTAGGACACTAAAATTGTGGCTACATGCTTATCTTAAATTTGGCTACATGCTTATCTTAACTTTGGCTACATGATTCTCAAAAATGAAGAGAATACAAATGACATTTTGGTAGAGTTCATGTGGAATGAGTTTGAAAGGACCGCTTACCTTGAGTGTGTGGGAGTCGATATCCCCCAGAGGGGCACTCTGGCTATCCTTGGGGGAAGGTGAGGAGAATGGCGGCGGTGGTGGGGGGAAGGGTGGGGTGGATATGCTGGTCTGCAAGCCCTGTTGCTGAAGCACCCTCAGAATGAGGGCGATGTCCCCACTCATTTTATCTTCGAGTCGCGTCAGTTGGCTGTGAGCAGGAGAAAGGGGTAAACATGTCAATGAGGGTAATAGTAGGGTGAGGATGCTTAATTATGAAGATCACACAACTGATAGAAAACCATTAATCTGTCAGTCAGTTGCTGAAGACATTTTCTGTTAGTAGGGGCACTGACACGAACACCATAGTTCATAAAAATCCATCAATTTACATAAACTTTATCCATGCCCAATGCAAACTACCGTCCATGCGTTACTATCAAGTTACATTATGTGTTATATTGTACATATATAAGTTCACATCAATATACCCATACACGCATACTATACCTTACCATACCACACCGTACCGTACCGTACCGTACCAACATAAGTTTTATATTAATAAGAAAGAAGCATATACTTTCAACAAATTAATGCTAAATTCAAAGCGTACATTCTATGATAATTATATACAATATTTAAGGCCATTCTTGAATTCCATGACTTTACAAACAATTCCATGACATTCCACATCAGGAAAATCTATTTAGAAATTCCATTACTTTCCATGACAGCCCTGTGTTTAGTAGCTAACCCCAGTGGCAGACAGGACACGTCACAATGACATCTGTGAAATGAAATGAGACGAGCGATAAAAATGGAAGGACAAACCTTTAAGATCAGTGGTTGAATGGTACGGAACAAGAAGCCTTCTAGTGGCAGTGCATAAAAACAAACCTTGCCAGCTGATCGAGTTTCTGCTCCACATCAACTGGACTTGGTAGAAGTGGCGCCACCACGTGGTGAGCCCTGTCCCCGTCAGGACCGAGCGGCATGGGAGGGGGAGCGTCGTCAAACTGGGAATGACTGGAGGAAGGTGAGACAGGTAGCGTGACGCTGGAGGACGACTTGGGGACACTTGACAAAGACACCAGCTACAACATGGAACAGTTGGAATTAGTTGGCTCTATACAGTACGTACCATATAGAGCCAACTAAATATACGGTACGTACCGTATAGAGCCAACAAAATATACGGTACGTACCGTATAGAGCCAACTAAATATACGGTACATACCGTATAGAGCCAACTAAATATACGGTACATGCCGTATAGAGCCAACTAAATATACGGTACATGCCGTATAGAGCCAACTAAATATATGGTACGTTCCGTATATTTACAATTGATAAAAAAATTTATAACGCGTCTAAAAACATACTATTGAAAGACTATGCTAAGACGCTGAGATATGTTTGTTTGAAAGTAATCTGGTTCCTGAATCATTCCCTAGAGGCATTCCGCACACTATGTGCAGGAAACACATTTGTGTAGATAGAACAGTGGCGCCACACTGTGGACTGCTCAATAAGCCATTGACCGACTTATGACTTGTACTTCTGGACATTGGCACTCCACATGGAAGGAAGTGTGCGCACCTTGATGTGTCGACCGATTGTTAGCAGGTCTCAATGTGAACTGACCTTGTGGTGTGTTGGCGGACTCGACCCAGACGGCTGTAGGATGAGAGGAACGAGCTCATGGCTCCTCTGTCGACCATTCGATGTCACTGAACTCATGAGATTGTTGACGCTGGAGAGGGCTCCTGACATAATGATAAAAATAATAATTTATTCACCCAAATACAAGATCACACAATCATTGTTCCTCAATGTTTCTGTTGTTAAAATAGAGGGGATGTGCAGTGTTCAAAGTCATAAAATGGATCTTGCGTTTTTTGAGACCGTCAAAAGGTTTCTGTAAAGGCCTTCAATTTGATTTCTCCAAAGTAGGCCTAGGTACAATTCAATAAAGACTGCATATCACTGGGCAATATAGCCATATACGTCTTTAGTCATATGATATGGGTTTATCAGCAAATAAATAAATGACCCCTAGAGAATGGTTGAAAAAAATTTCTTGTTATTTTATATTGAATTTGTCATGGAAAAAGGTCTTAGATTTTTTAAGTACTTGTCTTAAAAAGGTCTTGTATCTGATTGGCCCAGAGTCAAGCAAGCCACGGAATAGAGAGAGCACAGTACAAGATGTTTGAAACATACAAAGGTCTCATCTTGGCAGCAGTGCCATCTGGTGCTAACACAGTGAAACAGATTGCTGAATAAATGTAATATTTCCACACTTTTTTGTATTTTAGTCAGGGTTGTTTGATTTAAATCATTTGATTTAAATCATTGATTTAAATCATGATTTAAATCGCTCCAAAAAATAATTGATTTATGATTTTTTTATTTTTTTGACTTCCGGTTTTTTTAATCGTTGATTTATATGAATTTAACACAAATAATTGTTTACAAGCATCGAGATCAACAAAGTTTTGTGTGTTTTTAATACAAAAGCACAAAGTGCGCACACTTGTGTAGCTGTATTGACACCAGATAACCTGATAGTCAAATATTTTATGACATTGTGTATACCAGATTAAAAAAAAATCAAATAAAAAAAATCTGATTTTTTATTTTTTTTAAATGATGATTTCTTCAACCCTGATTTTAGTTAAAGTAATTGACATAGGTGAAAATTGCACCCATCTTATTGCAGAGAAAGGGTAATAATTTTAAAAACTGTTTCTTAAAGAATGTACAACTATACATGTTCTTACTTCACAGAGGATATAACACAACGTCCAAAGAATATTTTTGAAGTGTGAGTTTCATATATGAACCAGTCATCTGCACAATGTATTAAATGCCCAAAGCACAAACTATGTAGTGTTTTTGTATTGTCGTCAAGTTGATAGTAATGGAGGTAAAAGCATTTTATGGCAAAACACGAAATGCACCATGCTACTGATGAATAGTATAGAATTCTTTTATTTTAGGTACAAAACCCACAAACACACAAATACTAGATGAAAAACTTGTTTTCCTAACTATTCCTTAACAACATGCAACAGAAAACGTGATTTATTTTGAAACACAAATTGTATGTCACACGTTTACAAATAGATGCCTAATATATAATGTAAACTACACATATGGTGTCATTTGACATGATTTTTGACAAAATAATATTTTGTTGCACCCACTTCTGTGCACCCACCAGCTATGGAAGAGAACGTTCCCGCTGTATGCCTTCTCTCCCGATCCCGCTCAGAGAATTGGAAGTTAGCGGGCGTGATGTCTTGTCCAGCTTTCTCGGGAGAGAACTCCAAAATTCCAGTGCCACTGTTTCGGTAGTTCTCCTCATCTCCGCTAGAGGACTCTAGCAGTTGGTTGACGACATCGTGGAAGTTCTTTGGTTTGTGAGCGTATCTCAAGTTATTCATGTGAATATTCTTTGCCTCTTTCTCCACTGATAAACAACAATGCAGTCTTATACATAATTTAAAATATAATAATAATAATAATTTTGTTCTTATATAGTGCATACTACTGTAGATAGATCAACACACTTACAATAAAATAATACATACATAAAAAAGCACACAATTATGCTGATAATCCAGATAAAAAAATGTATATAACATTGTAAATTATTAAATAAATACTCATTTAAAATTAGTTAAAAAAAAATATATATATATATATATTAATAATAAATAAATAAATTTAATAGTTTATGTAACATCCTCAACTGATTTAAAAAAACATTCTTATTTTTGTGGGCACAGTTCAAACTCCAAAAGTTGAGTTTGAACTGGCCCCCCAAAAATGTATAAATTAGTATACATAACAAAGCAGTTTTTGTGCGCAGAACTAAAAAAGACACTGCTTTAAATTAGAATAAATAATAATTTAATAAATATAAACCAAACATTGTCGTTCACGTGTGGACTTCACAAGGAAGAAGTAGTTTGTCACAACTGTAATTTTATATCGAATTAGCGTAGAATTATGAATCGGCGGGGTGGGGCCGATAACTGATTGAATCGGCGGGAAGTATTTTGAATCTGCGACTGTCGAAAAAAAGGTCTTAATTAATTTTGAACACTGACTACATACAAAACTTGCACAAACGAGCTAGCATGTTGCAGTAGATACTAGGTAGGTTTGATTTTTCGCAAAAAGAATTTGAAATGAGGCTAGCAAAATTTTGTTATTGAGGAGGAACCTTTAAATGCTGACACATAAGACATATTAAATAAACATGGCACATGTTGCAGGTTTAGTGGGTGGGGGTCACCCAACTCTATCAGCCAATCACAATGGCCGGACATTTGGTTTAAGAGTGATATCACTGACGTACTTGCTGCAACAGACTTGCGGTAGATAGAACCTTGCTTCTTGTTGTTGTTACTGCAGAGGAACGAGTATCGCGGCAGGTCATCCTTCGGCGCTGGCGGAGGACACACTATCAGCTCATCCTGACAGACAGACAGACAAGTTACATGGTCTGAAAGACGCACGGACAGACAGACAGATGCAAGTGATAATAGCAATTAGTGCGAGTGATAAATAACTTTGTTTATGATTGGGAAAGGGAGCGAGATTGACTGTTCACCTAAAAGATGACGCAGTGCCATGTTTATGATTGGGAAAGGGAGCGAGACTGTTCACCTAAAAGATGACGCAGTGCCATGTTTATGATTGGGAAAGGGAGCGAAACTGTTCACCTAAAAGATGACGCAGTGCCATGATATGCTGCTATCTTTTATGCTTTGGAACTTCCATGACAATGAACAAGGCCTGCTTTCAGAATTACGTGGCATTCAGTTTTAATGTGAAGACACTGAAAATGAATAGACCATTTCCACCACATCCCTGGTGGGTTATAATGGAACATAAAAATTCGGGTAAAAGAACCATAGGCAGCTTGATATTCCATATTGATCCAGCAGGTAGTGTGGTTGTAATGGGAAGGGTCTATTCACAACAGTGAAACAGATTGTAATCCAGCAGGTAGCGTGGTTGTAATGGGAAGGGTCTATTCACAACAGTGAAACAGATTGTAATCCAGCAGGTAGTGTGGTTGTAATGGGAAGGGTCTATTCACAACAGTGAAACAGATTGTAATCCAGCAGGTAGCGTGGTTGTAATGGGAAGGGTCTATTCACAACAGTGAAACAGATTGTAATCCAGCAGGTAGCGTGGTTGTAATGGGAAGGGTCTATTCACAACAGTGAAACAGATTGTAATCCAGCATGTAGCGTGGTTGTAATGGGAAGGGTCTATTCACAACAGTGAAACAGATTGTAATCCAGCAGGTAGTGTGGTTGTAATGGGAAGGGTCTATTCACAACAGTGAAACAGATTGTAATCCAGCAGATAGTGTGGTTGTAATGGGAAGGGTCTATTCACAACAGTGAAACAGATTGTAATCCAGCAGGTAGTGTGGTTGTAATGGGAAGGGTCTATTCACAACAGTGAAACAGATTGTAATCCAGCAGGTAGCGTGGTTGTAATGGGAAGGGTATATTCACAACAGTGAAACAGATTGTAATCCAGCAGGTAGCGTGGTTGTAATGGGAAGGGTCTATTCACAACAGTGAAACAGATTGTAATCCAGCAGGTAGCATGGTTGTAATGGGAAGGGTCTATTCACAACAGTGAAACAGATTGTAATCCAGCAGGTAGCGTGGTCATAATGGGAAGGGTCTATTCACAACAGTGAAACAGATTGTAATCCAGCAGGTAGTGTGGTTGTAATGGGAAGGGTCTATTCACAACAGTGAAACAGATTGTAATCCAGCAGGTAGTGTGGTTGTAATGGGAAGGGTCTATTCACAACAGTGAAACAGATTGTAATCCAGCAGGTAGTGTGGTTGTAATGGGAAGGGTCTATTCACAACAGTGGAACAGATTGTAATCCAGCAGGTAGTGTGGTTGTAATGGGAAGGGTCTATTCACAACAGTGAAACAGATTGTAATCCAGCAGGTAGCGTGGTCGTAATGGGAAGGGTCTATTCACAACAGTGAAACAGATTGTAATCCAGCAGGTAGCGTGGTTGTAATGGGAAGGGTATATTCACAACAGTGAAACATATTGTAATCCAGCAGGTAGCATGGTTGTAATGGGAAGGGTCTATTCACAACAGTGAAACAGATTGTAATCCAGCAGGTAGCGTGGTTGTAATGGGAAGGGTCTATTCACAACAGTGAAACAGATTGTAATCCAGCAGGTAGTGTGGTTGTAATGGGAAGGGTCTATTCACAACAGTGAAACAGCTTGTAATCCAGTAGGTAGCGTAGTCGTAATGGGAAGGGTCTATTCACAACAGTGAAACAGATTGTAATCCAGCAGGTAGCATGGTCATAATGGGAAGGGTCTATTCACAACAGTGAAACAGATTGTAATCCAGCAGGTAGCATGGTCGTAATGGGAAGGGTCTATTCACAACAGTGAAACAGATTGTAATCCAGCAGGTAGTGTGGTTGTAATCCAGCAGGTAGCATGGTTGTAATGGGAAGGGTATATTCACAACAGTGAAACAGATTGTAATCCAGCAGGTAGTGTGGTTGTAATGGGAAGGGTCTATTCACAACAGTGAAACAGATTGTAATCCAGCATGTAGTGTGGTTGTAATGGGAAGGGTCTATTCACAACAGTGAAACAGATTGTAATCCAGCAGGTAGCGTGGTTGTAATGGGAAGGGTCTATTCACAACAGTGAAACAGATTGTAATCTAGCAGGTAGCGTGGTTGTAATGGGAAGGGTCTATTCACAACAGTGGAACAGATTGTAATTCAGCAGGTAGTGTAGTTGTAATGGGAAGGGTCTATTCACAACAGTGAAACAGATTGTAATCCAGCAGGTAGCGTGGTCGTAATGGGAAGGGTCTATTCACAACAGTGAAACAGATTGTAATCCAGCAGGTAGCGTGGTTGTAATGGGAAGGGTCTATTCACAACAGTGAAACAGATTGTAATACAGCAGGTAGTGTGGTTGTAATGGGAAGGGTCTATTCACAACAGTGAAACAGATTGTAATCCAGCAGGTAGTGTGGTTGTAATGGGAAGGGTCTATTCACAACAGTGAAACAGAATGTAATCCAGCAGGTAGTGTGGTTGTAATGGGAAGGGTCTATTCACAACAGTGAAACAGATTGTAATCCAGCAGGTAGTGTGGTTGTAATGGGAATGGTCTATTCACAACAGTGAAACAGATTATAATCCAGCAGGTAGTGTGGTTGTAATGGGAAGGGTCTATTCACAACAGTGAAACAGATTGTAATCCAGCAGGTAGCGTGGTTGTAATGGGAAGGGTCTATTCACAACAGTGAAACAGATTGTAATCCAGCAGGTAGCGTGGTCGTAATGGGAAGGGTCTATTCACAACAGTGAAACAGATTGTGTAATCCAGCAGGTAGCGTGGTTGTAATGGGAAGGGTCTATTCACAACAGTGAAACAGATTGCAATCCAGCATGTAGTGTGGTTGTAATGGGAAGGGTCTATTCACAACAGTGAAACAGATTGTAATCCAGCAGGTAGTGTGGTCGTAATGGGAAGGGTCTATTCACAACAGTGAAACAGATTGCAATCCAGCATGTAGTGTGGTTGTAATAGGAAGGGTCTATTCACAACAGTGAAACAGATTGTAATCCAGCAGGTAGCATGGTCGTAATCCAGCAGGTAGTGTGGTTGTAGTGGGAAGGGTCTATTCACAACAGTGAAACAGATTATAATCCAGCTGGTAGCATGGTCGTAATGGGAAGGGTCTATTCACAACTGTGAAACAGATTATAATCCAGCAGGTAGCGTGGTCGTAAAAATTTTTTTACTCACATCTCTGAGATCAAACGTTACTTCAAGGTTCTTAATGAACTGTTCAGCAAACTCCGGGTACATCTCGAGTATGTCGAGGATATCATCGCGTTGAATCTTATGAAGGTCACAGTAGGTCAAAGCCCGCACGTTGTAACTTGACTTCCCAATTGTCTCGTGTTGACAAATGTTCTCGCCAAAGATGTCATCTTTTCCTGACAATACACAGTATTTTGTTACAGAAATCTGATACACATGACTTTTTAAATAACGTTAAATAAGTTCCTTTGTGGTTTTTTATTTCACAATGTTGTCAGCTTTAAAATGCTGCCCACATCATATTTTACAAATGTTCTAAATAACTATTGTGTAAGCAAAAAAACCTTAAAATACGTTGGACTCAGCACAACAGAATTGCATCAGCCGTTTAGTAGATTTAGTAAATTGGCTGCGACAGAATCACTCCTTATAGGAGCTGTATTAAAATATGATGCTTAAGTGAATCAGCTGCTTAATAGAATCAACTTGCTATGGCCCGAAGTGATTCTATTAAGTGAATCAGCCACTTAATATAAACACCTTGCTCTGGCCCGAAGTGATTCTATTAAGTGAATCAGCCACTTAATAGAATCACCTTGCCCAAAGGGATTCTATTAAGTGAATCAGCCACTTAATAGAATCAACTTGCTCTGGCCCAAAGTGATTCTATTAAGCAGCGTCCACTGTAATGACAAAATAACCTCACAAGTGCAAAAAGTATAAAATGCCAAATGTTTAAATGATGGCACATTTGATATTCTGATTTATACCTGAGTAAGGTCTCAAAGTCTTACCTAATATCGCCATGACGATATCATCTTTCAATATTTCGATGGAACCCCGAGAGATGAAGTAGAGGGCATCAAGCACATCTCCATGGTGCACCAATGTGTCACCAGGGGGCACATGTGTAGTTTTGAATTTGAGGGAGAGCGCTCGAAGACAGCCTGGGCTTGCTCCTGTGAATGCATTGGGTATGACTGACAGCGAGAAGTATTACAATATTGAACAAGATTGCCATTCAAGATAAAAGGCTGAGACGGCAAGTGGACAAGGAAGCCATTGGCTTATCGAGAGTTCAAACAACTTTCATCTATGTGTAACCCGCCCTTCGGAGATAGGACATATTCACACTGCTAGCATTCACACAATCAGTAGATAGTTTGTTCCATTCATTTATTGTTCTCTGTGTGAGAACGAGTACTTTCTGACATCCAATCTATGCTGATCTTTCACTAGTGTTACTTTGTGTCCTCAAGTTATCTTTCTTAAATAAAAAAAAAAAATTTCTATCAATATTTTCATACCCATTCGATATCTTAAAAAACTTCAATTCAAAGACTAACATCTGGGTCAGAGATAAAGCTGGGGTTAACAAAGAAGGTCTGCTATGTTTCATTAAGAGATGAAAGCTGGACAAGTATGGCCATTGGAATAGACAACCACGGAGTCTGATATTCAGCAGCATAGGAGGAGAACTATACGATGCTAAATGAAGCAGCTGCTACCACCCTCCCCCCTCTCCCTCCCCCCTCCCCCCCAATGAAAACAATATAATTTAGTATAAAACATCTGTGTTTTCAGATGCCCTTATTCCTGGGGTTTCATGGAGGTTAAAGAGTTTACCTCTGAAGGCGGGGCAGTTTGTGAGCAGATTCCTGTTGAGATGCAGACAGATGTCAGCTTGCAGACAGTCTGGGAATCCTTTCAGCACCTGCCAAGTAACAATACAATTACACATCACATTTGGTAACATAAAAATAAATTATCAACATTTAAATACTAATAATAATGGCGCCTTGTGCTTTAATGGGATAAAAGCAGGCTTGTTAACAAGAGCAAATGCATTTGAATGTTGAGCATTTGAATGTGCATTCAAATGCCTTCATAATATTTTTAATGCATTTTCATTTGAATGCGTACCTTAAACATTTGCATTTGAATGTGACCCACAGACATTTGATTTGTCAAATGCACAATCAAATGCATGCGTAATTCTTTGAATAATTATTATTGTTAGATTCACTTTCACAAGTTCACAACATGGCATTGGAAAAAGTGCTCTGTAGTGAGCAGTACCCTCAGCAGATAATGAAATCGTTGTCTGACCTATGAATCCACTTTCATAATGTGCTCTTTGAAAAAGTGCTCTGTAGGTCAACTGGTCAATGCCTGAGGTATTATTCATACAACATGAAAAGACCAACTGGTCTATAGGTTGATGGCTTCCGAGATTACCTGTACATTGATACAAATCAAACAATGCAGACAAATGACTCAAAACAAACTGTTAATATAAAGCCAAAACATATGAAATTAATTTAAATGCATATGCAAATGTATAACCAAAACATTTGCATGCGACCTCAAAACATTTGTACTTGCATTTGAATGCATTCCTGGA
Source organism: Lamellibrachia columna (assembly GCA_963662155.1). Classification (NCBI taxonomy): domain Eukaryota; kingdom Metazoa; phylum Annelida; class Polychaeta; order Sabellida; family Siboglinidae; genus Lamellibrachia; species Lamellibrachia columna. The sequence goes on along the minus strand of OY759261.1, from coordinate 6,412,297 downwards.
AAATGGCATTTGCATTCACATTTGAATCAAGTGAAACATTTGCATTCAAATGCATTGACATGCATTTGTGAACAAGCCTGGAACAAAGAGGACTGGGTGAACAATAAAGTATACCAGGACATGCTATTAGGAAAACAAATAAATAAACTTTAAATTACATGTACAATTATAATAGAAATAATTATAAATTATAATCAGAAATAATGTCCTATATTTTATTTAAAGTCTATACCATGTATTGATTTTATCTAACCAACGCTGCGGAAACAAAGTATTCTTTCTGTGTCTGCCAGCATCTAGTTCAACCAGCTGTTGCTTGTCAAAGTCAGTCCAGAAGCTATTCCTACAGAAACACTAACTGATTCCCAACACTGGTAGAATAACGACACCAGCAACATCTTTATTCATTTGATTACAAGTGAAGATTGCCATACAAATATGATTTGTTCCACATGCCTGTTTAACTGGTGCTACTCGTGCCAAGCTTGCCATCCATGTATTGGGTTGGACAACTTGCCAGAAATAGATGGAAATGGCAATTCAAATATGTTATTTATAGTTGTAAACATGACCCAGATGCTACTTAAGGAAGCCAACAGGAAGACACAGTTAGCAAATTCTTGTAACATCACCTCACAATTGTCTTAGTGACGGCGTCTACGTAATTGTGACACAGATGCTGTCTTACTCCTAGACTGCCTTAGTTATCAGGTGTGTCAAGATGACCTTAGATCTCAATAATATCTTAGCATTGTGTATCAACAACAACAAGACACAGAAACAGCATGAGATGCCGTCTCATTTACTAGGTTCATGTCACAATGACCCAGATACTGTCTCATTCACCAGGTTCATGTCACAATGATCCAGATACTGTTTCATTCACCAGGTTCATGTCACAATGACCCAGATACTGTCTCATTCACCAGGTCCGTGTCACAAAGACCCAGATGCTGTCTCATTCACCAGGTCCGTGTCACAATGACCCAGATACTGTTTCATTCACCAGGTCCGTGTCACAATGACCCAGATACTGTCTCATTCACCAGGTCCATGTCACAATGACCCAGATACTGTTTCATTCACCAGGTCCATGTCACAATGACCCAGATACTGTCTCATTCACCAGGTCCGTGTCACAATGACCCAGATACTGTCTCATTCACCAGGTCCGTGTCACAATGACCCAGATACTGTCTCATTCACCAGGTCCGTGTCACAATGATCCAGATACTGTTTCATTCACCAGGTTCGTGTCACAATGATCCAGATACTGTCTCATTCACCAGGTCCGTGTCACAAAGACCCAGATGCTGTCTCATTCACCAGGTCCGTGTCACAATGACCCAGATACTGTCTCATTCACCAGGTCCGTGTCACAATGACCCAGATACTGTCTCATTCACCAGGTCCGTGTCACAAAGACCCAGATGCTGTCTCATTCACCAGGTCCGTGTCACAATGACCCAGATACTGTCTCATTCACCAGGTCCGTGTCACAATGATCCAGATACTGTTTCATTCACCAGGTTCATGTCACAATGATCCAGATACTGTTTCATTCACCAGGTCCGTGTCACAATGACCCAGATACTGTTTCATTCACCAGGTTCATGTCACAATGACCCAGATACTGTTTCATTCACCAGGTCCGTGTCACAATGACCCAGATACTGTTTCATTCACCAGGTTCATGTCACAATGATCCAGATACTGTTTCATTCACCAGGTTCATGTCACAATGACCCAGATACTGTCTCATTCACCAGGTCCGTGTCACAAAGACCCAGATGCTGTCTCATTCACCAGGTCCGTGTCACAATGACCCAGATACTGTCTCATTCACCAGGTCCGTGTCACAATGATCCAGATACTGTCTCATTCACCAGGTCCGTGTCACAATGATCCAGAGCTGGTCTCATTTACATACGCACACATGCATGCATGAACGAATCGACATATTTTCAAATCAGCCTAGGTTGCCATAGTTACCAGGTTCATGTCGATACCATTGGTGTAGGACCAGGCATGCTGGAAGTATTCCTCGAGGCGCTGGCGAAGTGGGTTCGGGATCTGGTGGAAACGGATGAACTCCTTGACCTTCTGCATCTGAGAATGATATCGGGCTGTACCCGAGTAGAGGCGCTGGATGATGGCACTCACGTTGCCGAAGATGCTCGCGTACATCAACGCTGGCAATATACAAATGACATTGCAGTTCTCAGATCGGATAATATTTTCTATCTAATAATTTTATTATCCTGAAAAAATATATACCGTATTCAACTTAATAAGCGGACAGCTTGAAAAAAATTGGGCCATAAAAAAATGTCAAGGAATCTGTTCTTATAAGCATACACCAAAATGTGTTTCTCTAGACAATAAGGTAGCCATTTAACACTACTGGTGTCATTTGGTGACTAGTGTAGAACAACTGAAAAGTGGTTCCAACTGTTTAACACCAGATGGCGACACTTTTCAGTTGTTCCACACTAGTCAAATTACAATTATGGATTCTGCTGATTAAAAAGGGGGTTACGCTAATTAGGGCAAGTACGCTTAATAGGTCAAATACATTAGTTATAAATCACTACATCAACACTGGCGAGACACAAATAACACTGGACTTCTCACAATCGGAAATTATTTCTATACAATAAAACAGTTTGTGCCTTTGTATGTTTGTTTGTTCCTGCATATCTCTGTCAGTTTTGTAGGTATAAGAGAGGTATTCTGTAAGTGTGCTTGGGGGCCAATGGGATGCATTTAAAAAATAGTGAAATTCCCAGGGGTGAAGATCTTATGAAGGAACTTACATGTGGGCATTTCATGTAGTGTAACTTGGAACAATTATAGTTACGTACAATTGTTTGTGATGCTATGCACGTTTACTACGATCGTTCTGAGTTATGTGATCTATATCAAATGTTCTTCTTGCAATACATATGCTTCGTGAAATCGGCAGTTGTATATGATTTTTGGGGAAGTTGTTATTGTCACTGCTAAACTTGTCTACGTAGTGCAAGGAGTCATTAGTGCAAGGAGACATTAGTGCAAGGAGACATTAGTGCAAGGAGTCATTAGTGCAAGGAGACATTAGTGCAAGGAGACATTAGTGCAAGGAGACATTAGTGCAAGGAGACATTACTGCAAGGAGACATTAGTGCAAGGAGACATTAGTGCAAGGAGACATTAGTGCAAGGAGACATTACTGCAAGGAGTCATTAGTGCAAGGAGACATTAGTGCAAGGAGTCATTAGTGCAAGAAGACATTAGTTCAAGGAGACATTAGTGCAAGGAGACATTAGTGCAAGGAGTCATTAGTGCAAGGAGACATTAGTGCAAGGAGACATTAGTGCAAGGAGACATTAGTGCAAGGAGACATTAGTGCAAGGAGTCATTAGTGCAAGGAGACATTAGTGCAAGGAGACATTAGTGCAAGGAGACATTAGTGCAAGGAGACATTAGTGCAAGGAGACATTAGTGCAAGGAGACATTAGTGCAAGGAGACATTAGTGCCAGGAGACATTACTGCAAGGAGACATTACTGCAAGGAGACATTATTGCAAGGAGACATTAGTGCAAGGAGACATTAGTGCCAGGAGACATTAGTGCAAGGAGACATTAGTGCCAGGAGACATTAGTGCAAGGAGACATTAGTGCAAGGAGACATTAGTGCCGGGAGACATTAGTGCAAGGAGACATTAGTGCAAGGAGACATTAGTGCAAGGAGACATTAGTGCCAGGAGACATTAGTGCAAGGAGACATTACTGCAAGGAGACATTACTGCAAGGAGACATTACTGCAAGGAGACATTAGTGCAAGGAGACATTAGTGCAAGGAGACATTAGTGCAAGGAGACATTAGTGCAAGGAGACATTAGTGCAAGGAGACCTTAGTGCAAGGAGACATTAGTGCAAGGAGACATTAGTGCAAGGAGACATTAGTGCCAGGAGACATTAGTGCAAGGAGACATTAGTGCAAGGAGACATTAGTGCCAGGAGACATTAGTGCCAGGAGACATTGGTTCTTGCATTGGCTGCCTTTTCTCTCATGCAATGCTGGGCAACTCGACTTGTTCTATATAATAGATTAAACTGAAGTGACAGCTGATGGAAGTTTCCGTTGGTGTTTAGAGAAAGGCGACATGTAAAAAACCGCTTGAGAATAAAACTGCAGTGAATACTCACAACCAATAAGCATGACGCAGATGGAGAAGACTTTCTCAGAGTTGGTGTTGGGTGACACGTTACCAAAGCCGACACTTGTGAGACTACTGAATGTGAAGTAGAGGGCGGTGATGTACCTAGACCTGATGGTCGGTCCGCCGGTGTTGTTAATGTATGGCTGACGGGTTTGTCTACTTAATTCATCCAACCACCCGATTTTTGGTTCGCTTAATCGTGGTCTTTCGACACTGCCGATTGCATACCAGATGCAGGCAAGCCAGTGAGCAATCAGCGCGAACGACGCCATTAGCAACAGGAGCACGGCAGCACCATATTCAGAGTAGCGGTCGATTTTACGCGCGACTCGAACCAACCGCAAGAGACGGGCTGTTTTGAGAAGTCCGATCAATGTGGTTGTCTGTGAAATGTACAAGATAAATAAAAATACATACGTACACACAAATATGTGAAGGGTTTTAAGGCAAAACGTGATATTTCTGAACGGGCGAAATTTTAAATTTGCAATAAAATATAGATTTCAGCTACAATTTGCTTTGGTGTTGGATCCTTAAGATATACCGATATCACCTACAAGTTTCCATTTACGTTCATAGGATAAAACACAGACGTGAGTTAAAATACACGGATTTATCACGTTTTGTCCTGAAACCCTTTATATATTCATACACATATTTAATTTTCACCACACACATTCTGTAAGTACTTTTGTAATTTAGTAACCATTTCACTGGCATCACATATAATTTTATCACGGGCGCAAAGTTTGTTGTGCAAGAAAAACACTGCCCTTTTTCAGATACTCTGTATGTGTGTGCCTATTGAACAAGTGAAATCGACATACATACACTATTCAACTTCTGCTATGTTAATAACGTCAATAGTTCAAGAATATATTGACATTTTCAGCCTTAAAAAAATTAACACATCAGAAGTTGAATACTGCATCTAAAATAATACAAGAAACTCTGACAATGTGAAGAAAAAACTATACAAAAGACAGTAGAAATTTTAATGTCAATAAATAATGAACAAAGCTCATTATTGCTATTGTGCTGTGCTGACTGACAGTCAAGAAAAAACATCACTGCATTAGAACGAGAAATCCGTTAAAGATGACACAACTAAAACAACAAACCCACCTCATCGGTGTCAGAGCCGAACAACAAGAGGTCAAAGGGTATCGCCGCGACGACATCAATGAGGAACCAGCCCTTGAAGTAGTGGACAGCGATCTTTCCCGGATGACTGACCACCTCGTCGTTTTTATTAACATAGGTTGTCCGAAAATTGATCAGAATGTCAATAATGAACATAATATCGACAGTGAGATCGATAATCGTCAGTGGATCGTTGTAGCGATCGTATTTGCTCCTCATGCTGTCAGTCGAGGCGGTGGACCGCCAGCCACCGTCCTGCTCTTTGAGGAGGAAGGCAGCGACGTAGGGGGTGAAGATTGCTGTGTAGATGACTAGGATGAGGATGAGCCAGTCCCAGACTGCCTTGAAGGGGGAGTAGTGTAGGATGGTGAACCGATGCATGCGTGGGGACTGCAGCTTGTACTCCGGGAGAACGTCCGCTCCCAGGGACAGCACCTGAAGCAAAAACAAAACATCTGTATAAAAAAGTAGTTTGTGACTCTGTCTGTCTGTGTGTCTGTCTGTCCCCTCATATCTCCGTCAGCTACTCATGTACAGGGTTGACATCTTGCAGGGCCCTTGGGGATGCTTTTCTAAGTTTGTACGCTAAAACAATTTCCCCGGGGGTGGGTATATTACATATGTGGATGTTTGACATAGATTACGTAACTTAGTATGTCTAAGGCTATGTGTGTTTTCTATCATAGTTAGTTAGATCACGAGTTATACAATCTACATCAAACGTCCACACACAACTGCTTCATGAAACCGGCAGTTATACATGATTTTTGGGGCAAAAAGTTGTCATTGCCATGGCAACTGGGTAGTGCAAGGAGTCATAAGCTCTTGCACTGGTTGTCATTGTTCCCGTGCAACGTCGGGTAACTGGTCTAGTCTTACTATAATCCAGCAAGTGTATGTATGTATGTATGTATGTATGTATGTATGTATGTATGTATGTATGTATGTATGTATGCTGTGCTATTCCTAGATGCTATGAATCTCGGGGGCCAAACTTTCAGGGCTTCATCCATGACACCATGATCGGGTAGCAAAACTGTTTTTCTCAAAATAAACCTCACTATTATCCTTTCTGTGAACAATCGAATCACCCTTTGTAGTTATTACGTACGTTGTCCGCAACGGCATGCAAACAATTACGTACAATTGTTGACAAAGTCATGCATCTTTTCTATGATTGTCCCAAATTATGTAATACAAGGGCAAGGCATCGCTACACGTTACAGTAATTGCCCATATTACATCGCAATTCTGAGAGTTTGACTCCAAGATATCGACTGGCAACTAAGGCATTTATGGACATTTTTGTAACGATGTTGTATATATATATATATCCTGACATTTTGTAAATACTGTTACTATGACAGTCACTTACGAACTACCAAGTTATCCCAATTTGTTAGCGGTGACAAGATCCCATCATATCATTGGTCTCAAAAGCAACCAATGTGATCAACTGTCTGAGTGAATCCAAGCCATCATGGTGGCTTCATTTCCACCAACAGAAAACACATCTGGTTCTAGTTCTAGTTGTTTCCAGCACTCGGCAATGTTCTATTAACTGTCTAGTCTGTATGTTGTGGTTACTACAAATGTGTGGTGTTTCGAGGTCTCATTCAACTAGTCAGTCTTTTACAGAACATTATCGCCAAACCGACCTTTATATGCTGGCACTGCCAGGGTAAATGTCTTCCTCTATGGTTCTTTTACGTCCCAATTAATGAGATGGGACCGACATTAACATGGTCATCCGAGTCACGAGGGATACACGGTCCCCAATTTTGAGATCCAGGTTTTTACACCAAACATTTCCTGGCTCCTTCGGGGTCTTGAACTTAGTACTCTGTCATGTAAAGCACTAACCACTACACTACCGTGCCTCTCTAAGTGAAAAAAAAATGCCAATATTAATATTCATTTGATTTGTTTAGTAATACATCAGGAACTTGACAACGGCAAATAACTTTTAATTCCTCCTCGTATATCAGAATTTGTTCTTGAGAGTTATCTCAAGTCACTGACCTATACGACCTTTCACTGACCTGAGCGACCTTCTCCGTGACATTGTGCTTCATATTCTGCATGGGAAGAAAGATGCCTTGCTTTGACGTGAGTATGCTATCGTGGTCGTGTGGCTTATGGTAGATGAGTTCGTTTGTGATATTCGACATGCTTGTTGACAGATGTGCCCGATACGTTTCCAGTTCGGAGTCGCTGCGTGCCTGGTTCAGAAGGTTACGCCGAAGGTAGTTCCCACTGGAGGCTACAAAATAGGGGTCACTTGAAGGTCAACAAGGTCATCAACTATGGAGGTCATAATAACTAGGTCATGGGAATAGCCAAATATGGTGTTTCAGTGCATAAAGAGAAAAATAATCATTATCAGCTTGGATAACGGGTGGATAAATTAAACTGAATTATCTTTATATAAATGATATTTCAAATTGAGCAGCTCTCACCTGTATTATTTTCAAATAAATTTTCTTTAATTCAGTAGAAACTTGACCTCTACATGAGGTACCTTGAACGTTCACCTCAATTATCATTTGCTGTGATTTTGAAAGATACTTTGGTGTTCAGTTTGTTATGAGAAAAATTTCATAAGTTTATCTATGCCACAATTTTATTAACAATTACAAGTTATATGTGACAAGAGAGAAATGTCATATTTAATTTTGTTAATTATTTCAATAATAAATGAAATAAACACATCCTAGTCAGGTTGGCATCACTTTATATTATTCAATTGAAACATGCAAGCATAGACTGTTCTATGTATGATAGAACATGTTTTAACTGAAACATGCTTAAATAAAGCATACATTGCAGAACTTAGACACAATATATTAAGTGGAGCAAAGAAGATATAAGTGACTACATATGTATATAAAGAAAAATCATGCATAAAACATTAATGCATATAGCAATGAAAGCACATAGCAGTTCACATTTACGATCGTTGCAGAAATATGAATTATCTTGTTTGAGCCAATGAACAAGCTAATGTAAATTTCCATAAAGTAGAGCTGTTTACATGAGCGATTTTTGTTGGACTTGTCAGCCGACACAGTGTCCCATGATATAACACTGCAAGAACTTATTATGTTATTGTAGACATCTGCACAAGACCAATTAGCAAGGCCAGTTTGTTTAATGATCATGCCGGTGAGAATCGGGACTGGTTTCAATCTCACTAACAGGTGACCCAGTGGCCAATCAGCAATCGACATCAGGTGCACCTGTTGTGACTTCTCATCAAAGCTCAAGTTGGAAATTGTGTGAGTCAATATCTAGGTTGCAGTGTCTAGATATGTCACTCGTCTAAAAAAAAAAACGATACGGGGCAAAACCCCTTATGTAAGCCATGCTGTGACACTGGTCACAGAAATAAAACAATGCTGTAACACTGGTCACAGAAATAAAACCATACCGTAACACCGGTCACAGAAATAAAACCATGCTGTAACACTGGTCACTGAGCTAAAACCATACTGTAACAGTGGTCACTGAAATAAAACGATGCTGTAACACTGGTCACATAAATAAAACCATACTGTAACACCGGTTACTGAAATAAAACCATACTGTAACACTGGTCACTGAAATAAAACCATACTGTAACAGTGATCACTGAAATAAAACGATGCTGTAATACTGGTCACAGAAATAAAACCATACTGTAACACTGATCACTGAAATAAAACCATACTGTACCAGTGGTCACTGAAATAAAACCATGCTGTAACACTTGTCACTGAAATAAAACCATGCTGTAACACTTGTCACTGAAATAAAACCATACTGTAACACTGGTCAATGAAATAAAACCATGCTGTAACACTGGTCACTGAAATAAAACCATACTGTAACAGTGGTCAATGAAATAAAACCATGTTGTAACACTGGTCACTTAAATAAAACCATGCTGTAACACTGGTCATGGAAATAAAACCATGCTGTAACACTGGTCATGGAAATAAAACCATGCTGTAACACTGGTCATGGAAATAAAACCATGCTGTAACACTGGTCACTTAAAAAAAACCATGCTGTAACACTGGTCATGGAAATAAAACCATGCCGTAACACTGGTCATGGAAATAAAACCATGCCGTAACACTGGTCATTGAAATAAAACCATGCTGTAACACTGGTCATTGAAATAAAACCATACTGTAACACTGGTCATTGAAATAAAACCATGCTGTAACACTGGTCATGGAAATAAAACCATGCTGTAACACTGGTCATGGAAATAAAACCATGCTGTAACACTGGTCATTGAAATAAAACCATGCTGTAACACTGGTCATGGAAATAAAAACATACAGCAATAGTGGTCATGGAAATAAAACCATGCTGTAACACTGGTCATTGAAATAAAACCATGCTGTAACACTGGTCATGGAAATAAAACCATGCTGTAACACTGGTCATTGAAATAAAACCATGCTGCAACAGTGGTCATGGAAATAAAACCATGCTGTAACACTGGTCATTGAAATAAAACCATGCTGTAACACTGGTCATGGAAATAAAACCATGCTGTAACACTGGTCATTGAAATAAAACCATGCTGTAACACTGGTCATGGAAATAAAACCATGCTGTAACACTGGTCATTGAAATAAAACCATGCTGTAACACTGGTCATGGAAATAAAACCATGCTGTAACACTGGTCATTGAAATAAAACCATGCTGTAACACTGGTCATGGAAATAAAACCATGCTGTAACACTGGTCATTGAAATAAAACCATGCTGTAACACTGGTCATGGAAATAAAACCATGCTGTAACACTGGTCATTGAAATAAAACCATGCTGTAACACTGGTCATGGAAATAAAACCATGCTGTAACACTGGTCATTGAAATAAAACCATGCTGTAACACTGGTCATGGAAATAAAACCATGCTGTAACACTGGTCATGGAAATAAAACCATGCTGTAACACTGGTCATTGAAATAAAACCATGCTGTAACACTGGTCATTGAAATAAAAACATGCTGTAACACTGGTCATTGAAATAAAACCATGCTGTAACACTGGTCATTGAAATAAAACCATGCTGTAACACATCATTCATCTAAATGCACACAATGAAGTTGATATTACGATATGGCGCAGTGTTGACTTGTGTAAGCCAGCCTTGAAGGATGAATATCAAACTAATTACTTGTGTAAGACAGCCTTGAGGGGTGAATATCAAACTAATGATTACTTGTGTAAGCCAGCCTTGAGGGGTGAATATCAAACTAATGATTAGTTGTGTAAGCCAGCCTTGAGGGGTGAATATCAAACTAATGATTACTTGTGTAAACCAGCCTTGAGGGGTGAATATCAAACTAATGATTACTTGTGTAAGCCAGCCTTGAGGGGTGAATATCAAACTAATGATTACTTGTGTAAGCCAGCCTTGAGGGGTGAATATCAAACTAATGATTACTTGTGTAAACCAGCCTTGAGGGGTGAATATCAAACTAATGATTACTTGTGTAAGCCAGCCTTGCGGGGTGAATATCAAACTAATGATTACTTGTGTAAACCAGCCTTGAGGGGTGAATATCAAACTAATGAACACTTGTGTAAGTCAGCCTTGCGGGGTGAATATCAAACTAATGATTACTTGTGTAAGCCAGCCTTGAGGGGTGAATATCAAACTAATAATTACTTGTGTAAACCAGCCTTGAGGGGTGAATATCAAACTAATGAATACTTGTGTAAGTCAGCCTTGCGGGGTGAATATCAAACTAATGATTACTTGTGTAAGCCAGCCTTGAGGGGTGAGTATCAAACTAATGATTACTTGTGTAAGCCAGCCTTGAGGGGTGAGTATCAAACTAATGATTACTTGTGTAAGCCAGCCTTGAGGGGTGAATATCAAACTAATGATTACTTGTGTAAGCCAGCCTTGAGGGGTGAGTATCAAACTAATGATTACTTGTGTAAGCCAGCCTTGAGGGGTGAATATCAAACTAATGATTACTTGTGTAAGCCAGCCTTGAGGGGTGAATATCAAACTAATGATTACTTGTGTAAGCCAGCCTTGAGGGGTGAGTATCAAACTAATGATTACTTGTGTAAGCCAGCCTTGCGGGGTGAATATCAAACTAATGATTACTTGTGTAAGCCAGCCTTGAGGGGTGAATATCAAACTAATGATTACTTGTGTAAGCCAGCCTTGAGGGGTGAGTATCAAACTAATGATTACTTGTGTAAGCCAGCCTTGAGGGGTGAGTATCAAACTAATGATTACGTGTGTAAGCCAGCCTTGAGGGGTGAGTATCAAACTAATGATTACTGTTCAGTGGTCAGCGTTTCTAACGAACTTTCCGACCATATAAGCAACTTATTAAGATACTCTAAACAGACGCAGTGAAGTCCTGATGCAGAGGCACAGGAAATGTATGATACTGAATTACTGATTGAAGATGTAACAAAACACTCATCATGCAAGATTTCTCCTTAATCATCGTGACAATAAATGGCTTCATAGCATGACGAGAGTACATTTTGGTACATAAATTTTATTACTGAAACGAGGATTATTTTCAATAGGATTTTTATGTAGACCAAGGAAGACATTTCATATCATAGTGTACATGTTTACCTGAAGTGTGCATCTTTGAGTACGATATGTGAGTTACTGTAAAAGTGTCAATGTTACAACTCCCTCCTCAACTAATTTAGCCTGACGCGAAAACAATACAAACCAAACTGGGATACCACTGGATTACAAACCAAGCTGAAACCCCACTGAAATACAAACCAAGATGGAACACCACTGGATAACAAACCAAGCTGAAACACCACTGAAATACAAACCAAGCTGAAACACCACTGAAATACAAACCAAGCTGGAACACCACTGAAATACAAACCAAGCTGGAAAACCACTGAAATACAAACCAAGCTGAAACACCACTGAAATACAAACCAGGCTGGAACACCACTGAAATACAAACCATGCTGCAACAACACTGACATATAAATCATGCTGTAACACCACTGAAAATACAAAGCGTTCTGGAATACTGAAATACAAAGCATGCTGGAACACCACTGAAATACAAAGCATGCTGGAACACCACTGAAATACAAAGCATGCTGCAACACCACTGAAAATACAAAGCGTGCTGGAACACCACTGAAATACAACTGAACCATCCATCACGTCACAGTCAGGGGTGAGATTTAGCGGTCGCCCAGTCGCCAATGGCACCCAACAATTGGTTTGGGCGACTTAAATTTTTTACTACAGTGGCCTGCATGGCGACTCGAAATATTTATGGAGCTGCAATATTTTAGACGTAGCAAAAATAAATGGAATGTTAATAAACATCTCAGAAGTGTTGTCCTGGCTATATCGCATTTATGGTAACCATAAATCGTGTGTTTGTGACACGTCTGACATTGCAAGAAATGCTGCCAAACCGTAGCCGAAGCGATATCAATAGGGAGCATTCATTGTACTTTTAATCAACTACATCGACGCTCAACATGTAACTGAATGGTCATTCTACACTGAAATAATAACCGGTCATGTTAATAGTCTTGGTGCCTTGTGGCGCCACTTATATATATGGTGTACATGGTGCGTGGAGCGCTTCTGGTGAATTAATTGGGAATCTGGTTAAAGTTTCTGTAGCACTTATTTTTATATCCAAGTGGTGCGCGTGAGACCTTTTTTTAGTAATATTTGGAGGTTAAATCAGGTCCTGTGAAAAATCAGCAGGTCCTGTAAACTGTTCAGTTCATAGGACCTGATGTCCTGTGACGCTTGGAGACTTCGCGTAGACTGTTGGTGTACCATGTTATGAAAGCAAAACAATCTGTCACATGTGTACAATTGTATACTGTATTTTATTCAGTATTAAAAATTAATTACATTGCATTGATCCTGAAAATAAGTGTTTCAAAACTGTTTGTTTTTGATGTTTTTATTTGTCGTTGATGTCAGTTATACATTCTATCTTCAAAGTATTAACTTTCTATCATCAAAGTACTGATTAGCAAGTGGGCTACCTGTTGGGCTACTTCACTTTGCAAAGTTAGTAGCCCGACTGGCTACCTTCCATGACTTGCTAAATCTCACCCCTGCATAATAGAAACAATGACATCCGATATAACCCACATTGCACATACATAATGTTGATTGCAGTTGAAAGGTAAAGTGCAAATATGCAAATGGGCAGAAGAGCAAAATATGACATTGTGAGAACACAGGTTGAATGTGGAAAAAAGTGGAAGACGTGAGCAGGCAGGTTGGGGTGAAGTGGAAGCTACGAGAGGGTGACTTACTTCCGTCGAGCGTGTAAGCGCGGCTACGCCTATCTCGTTGAATTACAAGTTTCTCTGGAAGGGGCAAGAATACAGGCGGAAGACGTGAGCATCATGTGAGACGGGGGCATGGTTAACATAACTACACAAGTGGTGAGGATTGTAGTCGAACGGCATAGAGGAAGAACTCGCTGCTGAAGGTGTATTACAAGAACACTACACGTGACTGAGCCTGTTGGGGCTCACTCATCACGCGTCTCATAACAAGTGTGTCACAAAACACAGAACACTCAACAGAACAACACATATATGGTTAACTTAATACCCAACACAATACCTGAATGTTAAAATGATTAATTAACACCAACCACAACACCAATGATTAACTTAACACCCAACACAACACCTGAATGTTAAAATTAAAACCTTACACAATTAACACCAACCACAACACCACTGATTAACTTAACACCCAACACAACACCCGAATGGTAAAAAGAACACGTCCGCAACAACAAAAAAACAATCACAAAACTCAAACAGTCAATAGAATACCAAACACATGAACAGTTAGACAAACCTCTGCCATAACATTTTGTTTCGGAACGGATCACCAATAGGTAATTAAGATAAAGACAGTGGATTATAAAGGCATTCAATTAAATTACAAATTTTAATGCATGATATAGTTCTGGCTTATGGTTATGACAAACATGGTCTTGTGCCATTCTGTTGTAGAAGATAATAAAATATCATATTGAAAAATGGAATGACATTGCATTGCAGATGAATTTATTTCATTTCAGAACTGCTGACAATTATTATATTGCCTATGAGAATTTTGCTTCGGGGAATCATAATGACATATACCCCATCAACGCAACACCATGATCTCTCTGAAATCTGCTAACCATTCAAAATGTCAACAATTATGCCACATGTCATGTCGATGACAAAAGCTTGCTGGCATCCTGCAACATTCTCGAAACATGCATGGAGAGGTCACAGGTCATCAGGGGTCACATGTCATCAGGGGTCATCAGCGACACACAGCTCTAGCAACATACAACCAACCATCTATCGAAGAAAACTATGCTGACAGATCACACAACAGAGGGAACAGCACGAGTTAGTAATAAACACAACCGCTCATAGGTGACGCCACCGGGACAATAACGATCTACACGTTACGAGCCCAGCACCGAAACTTGCACCGACAAGTGGCGCCACCTACCAGCAACGTGTTGCAACAACGTGTTTCTGTTATTACCAGTAGAAGGCATGTTTGACCGACTGTTGAGATGTTCGAGGGATGACGCCTTCCGCAGACTCCCTTGACTTCCCTGTTTTCCCTCCAGGAGGTCAACGTTCGACCTATTTCTCCGGTCGGTTGGCAAGTCAGCCTCGCCCAGTCGGCGGTCGTACATGGCGATGGCTGATGTGGTGCCATCTGGTGGCAGTGCAATGTGACTGAGCGGAACGCTCTCGTCAGGGTTCTCGACGTCTGACAGTTCGCTACCCTTGCAGGATGCACGCCGGATGTCGCGCCGGATCGATGGCAGGCGCAGTCGGAAACTCTTGTGTCGATCTGAAAATTAAGGTCAAGGATATTTAGGGGTCGTCCACAAATGTTGACATTTACCTATTCGTGCAAAGCGTACTAAATCTCTGACCCTCTCCCCGAATTAGTACTTCCAGACTGAGAAATATATAGATGTAACAATGTCCTGACACAAAGGGATATAAAGATGATTGGGTCCGCAGTTTACACAAGGAAACTAACTCGTTTCACAGTACAAAGAGAAATGTACAGTTTTTCATAAAAAAAATCAAATGAAATCATAAAAGTTACAACATATCATAGTATAAACTAGTTTCAAATAACAGTATTAACACTAGCATTGTCACATATGTCAAACAAATAATGTATATATTCTCAATCAAAATAACACAACTTAGGAATAGATTAAAAAAAAACATCAGACAAAATTAATATTGTTTTGTGTGCACAGAAATTTTAGAAATATAAAGTTTAGTGCATTATAATATTTACATAATATATATCTCAGAAGCCAAAAGAGGCTTAGCTCATGCGTAGCCCTAGCCGACCGATATGGCCTAGAGACCACGGTGCTGACGGAAAAATAAGAGAAAGTTAGCAAGAATAACTGGGTAAGAAGATTTGCAGGAGTGAAAAGAATCGACAAGCATAGAATGGAGAAGTTGAGGGAGGAAGTTGGTGTGAGAGAGAGTCTCCCGAGGAAGTTGGTGAGAGAGAGAGTCTCACGAGGAAGTTGGTGTGAGAGAGAGTCTCCCAAGGAAGTTGGTGAGAGAGAGTCTCACAAGGAAGTTGGTGTGAGAGAGAGTCTCACAAGGAAGTTGGTGTGAGAGAGAGTCTCACGAGGAAGTTGGTGTGAGAGAGAGTCTCACGATGAAGTTGGTGTGAGAGAGAGTCTCATGATGAAGTTGGTGTAAGAGAGTCTCACAAGGAAGTTGGTGTGAGAGAGAGTCTCACGATGAAGTTGGTGTGAGAGAGAGTCTCACGATGAAGTTGGTGTAAGAGAGAGTCTCACAAGGAAGTTGGTGAGAGAGAGAGAGTCTCACAAGGAAGTTGGTGTGAGAGAGAGTCTCACAAGAAGTTGGTGAGAGAGAGAGTCTCAAAAGGAAGTTGGTGTGAGAGAGTCTCACGAGGAAGTTGGTGTGAAAGAGAGTCTCACGAGGAAGTTGGTGTGAGAGAGAGTCTCACGAGGAAGTTGGTGTGAGAGAGAGTCTCACGAGGAAGTTGGTGTGAGAGAGAGTCTCACGAGGAAGTTGGTGTGAGAGAGAGTCTCACAAGGAAGTTGGTGTGAGAGAGAGTCTCACAAGGAAGTTGGTGTGAGAGAGAGTCTGACAAGGAAGTTGGTATGAGAGAGAGTCTCACAAGGAAGTTGGTATGAGAGAGAGTCTCACAAGGAAGTTGGTGTGAGAGAGAGTCTCACAAGGAAGTTGGTGTGAGAGAGAGTCTCACAAGGAAGTTGGTATGAGAGAGAGTCTCACAAGGAAGTTGGTGTGAGAGAGAGTCTCACAAGGAAGTTGGTGTGAGAGAGAGTCTCACAAGGAAGTTGGTGTGAGAGAGAGTCTCACAAGGAAGTTGGTATGAGAGTCTCACAAGGAAGTTGGTGTGTGAGAGAGTCTGATAAGGAAGTTGGTGTGAGAGTCTCACAAGGAAGTTGGTGTGAAAGAGAGTCTCACAAGGACGTTGGTGGGAGAGAGTCTCACAAGGAAGTTGGTATGAGAGAGAGTCTCACAAGGAAGTTGGTGTGAGAGAGAGTCTCACAAGGAAGTTGGTATGAGAGAGAGTCTCACAAGGAAGTTGGTGTGAGAGAGAGAGTCTCACAAGGAAGTTGGTGTGAGAGAGAGAGAGTCTCACAAGGAAGTTGGTATGAGAGTCTCACAAGGAAGTTGGTGTGTGAGAGAGTCTGATAAGGAAGTTGGTGTGAGAGTCTCACAAGGAAGTTGGTGTGAGAGAGAGTCTCACAAGGACGTTGGTGGGAGAGAGAGTCTCACAAGGAAGTTGGTATGAGAGAGAGTCTCACAAGGAAGTTGGTGTGAGAGAGTCTCACAAGGAAGTTGGTATGAGAGAGAGAGTCTCACAAGGAAGTTGGCGTGAGAGAGAGTCTCAACAAGGCAGTTGGTGTGAGAGAGTCTCACAAGGAAGTTGGTGAGAGAGAGAGTCTCACAAGGAAGTTGGTGTGAGAGAGTCTCACAAGGAAGTTGGTCTGAGAGAGTCTCACAAGGAAGTTGGTGTGAGAGAGAGAGTCTCAACAAGGCAGTTGGTGTGAGAGAGTCTCACAAGGAAGTTGGTGTGAGAGAGAGAGTCTCAACAAGGAAGTTGGTGTGAGAGAGAGAGTCTCAACAAGGAAGTTGGTGTGAGAGAGAGTCTCACAAGGAAGTTGGTGTGAGAGAGAGTCTCACAAGGAAATTGGTGTGTGAGAGAGAGAGAGAGAGTCTCAACAAGGAAGTTGGTGTGAGAGAGAGAGAGTCTCACATGGAAGTTGGTGTGAGAAAGAAAGTCTCACAAGGAAGTTGGTCTGAGAGAGAGAGTCTCACAAGGAAGTTGGTGTGAGACAGAGAGAGTCTCACAAGGAAGTTGGTGTGAAAGAGAGTCTCACAAAGAAGTTGGTGAGAGAGAGTCTCACAAGGAAGTTAGTGTGAGAGAGTCTCACAAGGAAGTTGGTATGACAGAGATAGTATCACAAGGAAGTTGGTGTGAGACAGTCTCAACAAGGAAGTTGGTGTGAGAGAGAGTCTCAACAAGGAAGTTGGTGTGAGAGAGAGAGTCTCAACAAGGAAGTTGGTGTGAGAGAGAGAGAGTTTCAACAAGTAAGTTGGTGTGAAAGTCTCAACAAGGAAGTTGGTGTGAGAGAGTCTCACAAGGAAGTTGGTGTGAGAGAGAGAGTCTCAACAAGGAAGTTGGTGTGAGAGAGAGAGAGAGAGAGAGAGTCTCACAAGGAAGTTGGTGTGAGAAAGAGAGTCTCAACAAGGCAGTTGGTGTGAGAGAGTCTCACAAGGAAGTTGGTGTGAGAGAGTCTCAACAAGGAAGTTGGTGTGTGAGAGAGAGAGAGAGAGAGAGAGAGAGAGAGAGAGAGTCTCACAAGGAAGTTGGTGTGAGAGAGAGTCTCAACAAGGAAGTTGGTGTGAGAGTTTGAGAGTCTCACAAGGAAGTTGGTGTGAGAGAGAGAGTCTCAACAAGGAAGTTGGTGTGAGAGAGAGAGTCTCAACAAGGAAGTTGGTGTGAGAGAGAGAGAGTCTCAACAAGGAAGTTGGTGTGAGAGAGAGAGTCTCACAAGGAAGTTGGTGTGAGAGAGAGAGTCTCACAAGGAAATTGGTGTGTGAGAGAGAGAGAGAGAGAGTCGCAACAAGGAAGTTGGTGTGAGAGAGAGAGAGAGTCTCAGATGGAAGTTGGTGTGAGAGAGAAAGTCTCACAAGGAAGTTGGTCTGAGAGAGAGAGTCTCACAAGGAAGTTGGTGTGAGACAGAGAGAGTCTCACAAGGAAGTTGGTGTGAGAGAGAGTCTCACAAGGAAGCTGGTGTGAGAGAGAGTCTCACAAGGAAGCTGGTGTGAGAGAGAGTCTCACAAGGAAGCTGGTGTGAGAGAGAGTCTCACAAGGAAGCTGGTGTGAGAGAGAGTCTCACAAGGAAGCTGGTGTGAGAGAGAGTCTCACAAGGAAGTTGGTGTGAGAGAGAGTCTCACAAGGAAGCTGGTGTGAGAGAGAGAGACTCACAAGGAAGTTGGTGTGAGAGAGAGTCTCACAAGGAAGTTGATGTGAGAAGGAGAGTCTCACAAGGAAGCTTGTGTGAGAGTCTTACAAGGAAGTTGGTGTGAGAGAGAGAGTCTCACAAGGAAGCTGGTGTGAGAGAGAGAGTCTCACAAGGAAGCTGGTGTGAGAGAGTCTCACAAGGAAGTTGGTGTGAGAGAGAGAGAGTCTCACAATGAAGCTGGTGAGGAGCCGGCTAAAGTGGGCTGGATACGTGGAAAGAATGGAAGGGAACGGTTGACGAAGAGAGCAGATGCACTTAGAGTCTCAACAAGGAAGTTGGTGTGAGAGTTTGAGAGTCTCACAAGGAAGTTGGTGTGAGAGAGAGAGTCTCAACAAGGAAGTTGGTGTGAGAGAGAGAGTCTCAACAAGGAAGTTGGTGTGAGAGAGAGAGAGTCTCAACAAGGAAGTTGGTGTGAGAGAGAGAGTCTCACAAGGAAGTTGGTGTGAGAGAGAGAGTCTCACAAGGAAATTGGTGTGTGAGAGAGAGAGAGAGTCTCAACAAGGAAGTTGGTGTGAGAGAGAGAGAGTCTCAGATGGAAGTTGGTGTGAGAGAGAAAGTCTCACAAGGAAGTTGGTCTGAGAGAGAGTCTCACAAGGAAGTTGGTGTGAGACAGAGAGAGTCTCACAAGGAAGTTGGTGTGAGAGAGAGTCTCACAAGGAAGCTGGTGTGAGAGAGAGAGTCTCACAAGGAAGCTGGTGTGAGAGAGAGTCTCACAAGGAAGCTGGTGTGAGAGAGAGTCTCACAAGGAAGCTGGTGTGAGAGAGAGAGTCTCACAAGGAAGTTGGTGTGAGAGAGAGTCTCACAAGGAAGCTGGTGTGAGAGAGAGAGACTCACAAGGAAGTTGGTGTGAGAGAGAGTCTCACAAGGAAGTTGATGTGAGAAGGAGAGTCTCACAAGGAAGCTTGTGTGAGAGTCTCACAAGGAAGTTGGTGTGAGAGAGAGAGTCTCACAAGGAAGTTAGTGTGAGAGAGTCTCACAAGGAAGTTGGTATGACAGAGATAGTATCACAAGGAAGTTGGTGTGAGACAGTCTCAACAAGGAAGTTGGTGTGAGAGAGAGTCTCAACAAGGAAGTTGGTGTGAGAGAGAGAGTCTCAACAAGGAAGTTGGTGTGAGAGAGAGAGAGTTTCAACAAGTAAGTTGGTGTGAAAGTCTCAACAAGGAAGTTGGTGTGAGAGAGTCTCACAAGGAAGTTGGTGTGAGAGAGAGAGTCTCAACAAGGAAGTTGGTGTGAGAGAGAGAGAGAGAGAGAGAGTCTCACAAGGAAGTTGGTGTGAGAAAGAGAGTCTCAACAAGGCAGTTGGTGTGAGAGAGTCTCACAAGGAAGTTGGTGTGAGAGAGTCTCAACAAGGAAGTTGGTGTGTGAGAGAGAGAGAGAGAGAGAGAGAGAGAGAGTCTCACAAGGAAGTTGGTGTGAGAGAGAGTCTCAACAAGGAAGTTGGTGTGAGAGTTTGAGAGTCTCACAAGGAAGTTGGTGTGAGAGAGAGAGTCTCAACAAGGAAGTTGGTGTGAGAGAGAGAGTCTCAACAAGGAAGTTGGTGAGAGAGAGAGAGAGTCTCAACAAGGAAGTTGGTGTGAGAGAGAGAGTCTCACAAGGAAGTTGGTGTGAGAGAGAGAGTCTCACAAGGAAATTGGTGTGTGAGAGAGAGAGAGAGAGTCGCAACAAGGAAGTTGGTGTGAGAGAGAGAGAGTCTCAGATGGAAGTTGGTGTGAGAGAGAAAGTCTCACAAGGAAGTTGGTCTGAGAGAGAGAGTCTCACAAGGAAGTTGGTGTGAGACAGAGAGAGTCTCACAAGGAAGTTGGTGTGAGAGAGTCTCACAAGGAAGCTGGTGTGAGAGAGAGTCTCACAAGGAAGCTGGTGTGAGAGAGAGTCTCACAAGGAAGCTGGTGTGAGAGAGAGTCTCACAAGGAAGCTGGTGTGAGAGAGAGTCTCACAAGGAAGCTGGTGTGAGAGAGAGTCTCACAAGGAAGTTGGTGTGAGAGAGAGTCTCACAAGGAAGCTGGTGTGAGAGAGAGAGACTCACAAGGAAGTTGGTGTGAGAGAGAGTCTCACAAGGAAGTTTATGTGAGAAGGAGAGTCTCACAAGGAAGCTTGTGTGAGAGTCTCACAAGGAAGTTGGTGTGAGAGAGAGAGTCTCACAAGGAAGCTGGTGTGAGAGAGAGAGTCTCACAAGGAAGCTGGTGTGAGAGAGTCTCACAAGGAAGTTGGTGTGAGAGAGAGAG
Organism: Lamellibrachia columna; assembly: GCA_963662155.1. Classification (NCBI taxonomy): domain Eukaryota; kingdom Metazoa; phylum Annelida; class Polychaeta; order Sabellida; family Siboglinidae; genus Lamellibrachia; species Lamellibrachia columna. The sequence continues at coordinate 6,391,143 of OY759261.1, read as the reverse complement.
AGTCTCACAATGAAGCTGGTGAGGAGCCGGCTAAAGTGGGCTGGATACGTGGAAAGAATGGAAGGGAACGGTTGACGAAGAGAGCAGATGCACTTAGAGTGCATCTGCTCTCTTCGTCAACCGTTCCCTTCCATTCCAGAGGGAAGGAGAAGAGGATGACCGAGACTGAGATGGGAGGACTGTGTGTAGAGAGATTTGGCGGTAGTGGGAGGGGAGAATGAGAGCGAGCGATGGGGGAGTGGAGACGGGTGGCGGAGATGGCAGTGAAACGGGATCAGTGAAAAAGGAAAGGTAAGTTCTTATGTAGCACGGTATCCAGTCCTTGGGACTGCTCAAATCACTTTACACTTCACCCCCTGGCAGACCTGTTCATTTCAAGGCCATTTCAACTTCTCTGGGAAGCATTCAGCCATGCTGCAATTACTGCTCAAAGACTATTTGTTCACATATCCACCACTGTCTGTATTGGAAGGTACTCATTTATACAGCTGAGTGAACTGTGGCAACGTGGGGTGATCAAACTTGCCAAAGGTTCGAAGCGATCATAGTGGGATTTGAAACCTGGTTCTCTCGACTGAGAGTCCAGCATTCTAACCGGTATGCTATCACGCTCCATAATGAAGTGATGAAGAAGAAGGAAAACAAAAACTGATGACCAGTATTGGTGCCAGCCTCACCCTGGACTACAGGGATAAAGAGGTATTGGTGCCAGCCTCACCCTGGACTACAGGGATAAAGAGGTATTGGTGCCAGCCTCACCCTGGACTACAGGGATAAAGAGGTATTGGTGCCAGCCTCACCCTGGACTACAGGGATAAAGAGGAGAGCAACAACAACATTTAAAGAGCACTTACTGTTCTTGAGAGAGTTCCTATAGGAGTCACTCTTGATGGGAGCGTCTGTGATGTCCTCCAGATTGAGGATGAACAGAATCGTCTCATTGCCTTCATTCTTGACGGGTGCCACCAAAACGCTGCATAGGAACTTGCTGCCTGAAACAACACAAGGCTTGACATGAACAGCAAGGCAAAGATGACATCAGACCAAGTAGTCGGGCTGTGTACATCATATTCTGGATTCTATATAACACATATAAATATAGCAACACACTGGATACTTTCCACACAATTTCAGAACTGCCACATTTTTTACTTAGTTCTGTATAAAGCAGTGTAAATCCTTATAACATGTTTCCTTGAATAATTGACTTCAGGGCTTGACATTAATGGTTGCCCGATTGCCCGGAGCAAGTAAAATGTACGGGTTTATACTGCATGCTATTATCATTGTTTATTGTAATGCCGTAAAATACGGTAAATAAACACGCCACCAATCCAACGACAAGGCAGATTTTGCGTAATGTATAACGCCAACTAAGCTACCAGGTGCATAGACAGTACTCCTAGGTCATTGTAGTCACCAGGAGCCGCCCTGTCGAATGTGTGAAAAACGAAAGGTGTGTTTGAATGTCCGAGTTCGTTTGCGATTAACATGTTCCTAACACCGCCAAAAGCAGATCAGAAACCTGATCAGTTAACTGCTAGACAAGCAGAACACAGAACAGCAGAACACAGAACAGTAGAACACAGAACAGCAGAACACAGAACAGCAGAACACAGAACAGTAGAACACAGAACAGTAGAACGTGGAGCAGTAGTGAATAACTATGAACAGGGAAAACGAAAACATTAATCTGTAGACAAATGGAAAGATGAATTTCTATGGGTGCAACACGAGGCAGACAAACGATGATACATCTATTTTTATTTGTATTACAAACACTTGCACGCACAAATTTAACATTAACAACTTCAGTTTGACCTAAAGCATTCCGATTCTCTTAATGTTAACTTTGAACTGGTGGCTCTGTTTACGCAGAGGTTGCTGGATGTCATTAAGAGTGTCAGGCACATGGCAGCCTATATCGCTATTCGCGATATGCTGACGGGCCGTGTGCTCGACCTGCCCCCCCCCACCCAAGCTGCCAGTGCACAACCTTACGACTACTCGGCTGGACTCCCGACAGCCGGCTTGTTGGAGCTAGAGACCAAAAACCCAGGGTGCTGGGTCCCCGATCGAGGTGGAGAACGCTTCCCCACCGAAGAGAAGAGCCCTACGCAACCCTGTGGGAGACGGGGTGGGCCAAAGGTACCACTCGTCGGCCTCCTGGTCTGACAAGGAGCTGCAGCTCCTCGCCCGAACGGAACTGCGGGTGCTCAAGGTGTACCCGGGTGGGCACAATATCAACCAGCTCCTCCTCCGAGTAGTGCCATGTCGATCTTTTGATGCGATGAAAGGAACCTGCTGTACTAACAAATACAAGGCAGTGAGGAGGCTCTGGGCGATGGAGCTGGAAGAGAGGGAGCCTGACGGCCCTGCAGTTGATGGCAAGGAGTTTGCCCAGCACTCGTCAGGGGACAGGGAGATAACAGTAACCCGTTGAGTTCCCGGTTGTACCGGCCTCGTATTGACAGCTCCGTGAGGCAGAGCAACGATACCACGGATTTTGTTTCCCGGATTGTCCGGCCTCATGATGTACTTAGCTTAGGAGGCAGAGTGATTTGGACCGGCCTGTGGTTGACATTGGTATTGGGAGGCAGTGCCACGACCTCTGTGATAAGGGTGAGCCATCTTGTACTACTGTTACAGGCCCTGAATCGGAACAGGCTGAGGCGGAAATTTCTGCCCGCCCTTGTACCTCGGACCTTGTTAGGGACTTTGAATGTAAGCTGATTGTAAACAGCTCTAGAAACCCTACGTAAAGGCAATGCATGTAATATCGGCGAAGAAGCGGATCGTTCTTCCCGGGCATCCTGGCCTCGTATTAACAGTGACATCTTTGATTTACCCCGGTTTAACTGGCCTCAACCAGATTGCTCCGGGAGGCGGAGCCTGCATCGTCACAACCCGACAGTGGTTGTGGAAGTAGCTGCAGCGGAAGAGTGTCGTCCCGACAACCGTTTGTTCGAAAGTAATGATGTAAGGTTGCCTTTACAGCGATCCAGCCTTGATAGTCCATCATGTAATTCCCGGTCTGGAATGATGGTGATACCTTTTACTGATAAAGCTGCCTCTGATATCCAACTATGGAAGTCAACTTTGTACGCTGAACTGGTTTCTACACATGAATACTTACGTGGAATTAATTCCATCGATCTACTGGACTTCTGTGTTGCTGAATAAGTTCAATCACTATGGAATAAGAGGAATAAGCAATAAATGGTTTGCCAGTTACCTATCTAATCGCAAACAATATATTTAGATAGACAAAAGCAAGGAACCCAACCGGCATATCAAGGAAGCCATCTAGATCAGGAAAACCAGAACACCCGTCAACAGAGATGAGGGCAATTACGAACTGCCTCAGGTGTACGATGACGTCATTCAGTGTCATTGGTACTGATGAAGTTGACGTGATAAGTTGACGAAAGCATCTACCAGGTAAATTAAACACACTTGGATATGTAAAATGAAAGTTCTCTGATTTGATTATAATAAATGTTAATTTCAGACAAAAAGTTCATACATATACATAAATTACAAGTAAAAATATGTATAAACACGCACACATGTTGTGTATTAAAAGGACATAACTAAAAAAAAGTTAAACTAAAAAACAGTTTAACTAAAAAAAATTTAAACTAAAAAAAATAAGTTCAACGAAAAAATAATATATCATGCTTTAAAAGTGTGTAATAATTCTTCACTGGACTTTTGTAATAGAGAAGTGTGAAAATAAAAAATTATTATTATTCGACCTGTTTCATCTGAAAGACTGAATGTGCCACTTCATGAATGAAGGCTATATTGGGTTGGTGACTTCATACATACTGAACCACCATGTCACAGATGAATGTCCTTAAGTGATGACATGCAATACATGATTAGAAACTACTGGCAATCCCATGTGGACCTTCATCACCCTTTCTTCTCTAAATGTGACCAGTAGTTCCATCAATTTGGTCAGTAATACAATTAGTTTGGCCAATAATGTTACTAATGCAATTGGTCCTACTTGACATCCCTTGACAATGACTTCATAATTTTTCTAGACTGGACCAGGACGTCCATGAGAGGGGAGACTTCAAAACAAGACATCATTGGTAGAGCAAAAAAGAGCAGTACTTGTTGACAGGACGGCAGATTTTTAATTTCACACTTGTGATACCTCAATACAGACTCCTAGAGAAATGTTAAGAAATGAATGCAGTACCATGGTGATAACTGACCCATCAGTTCATTAGACATATTATTTGTTGACATTCTTCTGCAGATTGAACCAACAATATTTCTCCAAACAGAATGTATTGAATGGAAGATATTGGATATCCATCAACAACTGTTTGCTTGTCAGACCATAAGGTAATTGTACCATAAGGTAATGGTACCATAAGGTAATTGTACCATAAGGTAATTGTACCATAAGGCGATGGTATCATAAAGAACAAACTGTTACATATCCTGGACAACTGGTAAGCCCACCGCCCACACAAGATCCATACATTTTCCTTTGCATTTTCACTGATGTACAAGATGACCTGGTGGTATTTTCCAGTCCTAATGTCTACCAGGTGATTATAAATCAGTTACATATCTGAGATGAAGGCAATATGTAACCATAGGTAGGAATAAGCTCCAAATTTATGACCCAATAGCTGGCTGGACGAGTATTCCTCTTGACGCCACGCACTGGAGGAGAAGGGTCGAGATGGATACTGCAACAAGGAACAAGATTATTCCCCATTCCAGTTGCAGTTTCCAGATAATGGCACAAGTTTGTAGACAAGAACAGAGAGACTGACCAGGTGACCTGCCAGTTAGAGTGGACTGATAAGACCACTGACCACTTGACCAAACAGTCAGCTTCAAGGAACAAGCCTTGTTGCCAAGCTTGTTTCAACACACAAACATCTTGCAGTGCTCAAGATAGGGGCTGTTCCAATGACTGATCACACTCAAGTGGCTGTTCCAAAGATATGGCACCTCCCACCACCAGTTGACAATTATGACTAGCACAATTCTTTCATAAGCACACTACCTACCTACCCCCCCCCCCGTGTTACAAATCCCAGTTAACACTAACCCCATATCAGCCAGCCCATAAAACGCTGATAAACACTGGCACGCCCAGACAGTGTTTCATATTGCTGGTCCACTAAATTACGCTCATGCGTGACTTGTTTGAATATCACAGAGTCCAGGACATTTCATCCACATTGAAAATGAACACGATAGGCTTTTCCCAGTGGATATGACAGCCAGATTAACACGTACATCACGTATCTACCAGACAATGGCCAATACATCAGTGTGTGGTGTGTGCTTCAAATGTAAAGCTGTGAAGCTGTCTTCATTCTCCAATGAACCGTCTCAAAAACGACATCAGAGTCATTAATCTCTTCCAGAAATGCCTTTACGACTCATTGCCAAATGAGCCATTTAACATATACTTGTGGATTGACCACTCCATTGTCCTAGCAACCAATTTGTCTTAATGGCCACTGGTGCCATGACAGAAAGGCAGGAGGTCATTCTAATGCTGAACAGCACAGACATGCACCAGGGCACAACATGTCAGCACAGACCTGCACCAGGGTACAACATGCCAGCACAGACCTGCACCAGGACACAACATGTCAGCACAGACCTGCACCAGGACACAACATGCCAGCACAGACCTGCACCAGGACACAACATGTCAGCACAGACCTGCACCAGGACACAACATGCCAGCACAGACCTGCACCAGGACACAACATGTCAGCACAGACCTGCACCAGGGTACAACATGTCAGCACAGACCTGCACCAGGGTACAACATGTCAGCACAGACCTGCACCAAGACACAACATGTCAGCACAGACCTGCACCAGGACACAACATGCCAGCACAGACCTGCACCAGGACACAACATGTCAGCACAGACCTGCACCAGGACACAACATGCCAGCACAGACCTGCACCAGGACACAACATGTCAGCACATGCAAGACCGTGCAGGGCAGTGACCAGCCAAACATTCTCTAGAGAGGAAACTGAGGCAGTTTTGTAAAGAAAGACAGTACTACATACTCTTTGAATGCATATTTGTTAACAAATGCTTGTCAATGTATTTGAATGCAATTATTTCAATTTATTCAAATATAAAAGTAAATACACCCTTTTCAAGGAACCAAATGCAAATTTTATAGTTATCCATTTGTAAATGCATTTGAGTTCATTTCAGATGTTTTGTTACTAGTAATATAAAACTGTATTTCAGGCGCAGAATCTAACAATACTAATTATTCAAATGATAATGTCTGTATTTGAGATGTATTTGATAGGGCATTTGAAAGGTAAAATATCTTGGGGTCGCATTCAAATGCAAATGTTGAGGGTACACATTCAAATTCACAAAAAATGTCACGGATGCATTTGAAAGCACATTCAAATGCACAACATATCCAAACAAGTTCTGTGGTAACACCACTGCCAACAACCCTAAGCCGTGTTCACATCTAATTTTCAGCCGAATTACGATGCGGATCAACTAATTTGGCTCTGTTCACATTCACCGAGTTAAGCCGGATTAAACTGCCAACCGAATTAGTGCACCAGAGGGCGTGGTGTGCAGGTCATATGCACTCATACAGTTGTCTCGCAAGAGCGGAAGTCAACTTGTCAATATGGCAGATTACCAGCTCGAAGTTACTTTACTGATAGTTGTCCTTTTGACTGTAGTAGGAGTAATAAGCTGCCCGGAGATGCTTTATCTTTATGCGAATCTGTGCCACAGACCGATCACATCCCTTTTCAACCATCATTGCGGCTATCAGTTTATATGCCTTCGTGTTTTTGGCATTTCCGTCAAAATGCCGCATCACCGCTTGGTTGCCCCACACTTCCACCAAATCTGCCACCTCCTCTCTGCTCCACGTACTCCCCTGCGCCATATCAGTGAAAAAAATCAGTCGTGATAACGGTATATCGATGGAAAAGTGACAGCTTACACAAAAGAACTGGGTCTGACCTGATAAAAAAATGGAATTTCAGGTCACCTAGGGTCACATACAGTCTCACGAGACTACAGCCGTCTGTCATGCAGCAGTGCCGTCATCACCGAATCAAGGCAAACGGAGCATTCACATTGGCTAATCTGCATCCTAATTCACCTGTTTTTCCACATTAGAATTCGGGTAGCTTAATGCGGATTAAGGGTGTTCACATTGCGCTACCGGAATTGGGATCCGCATCCTAATGCGGATTAACTTTGTATGTGAACACGGCCTAAGTACTGCTGAAATATCTCACATTTTCTAACAAGCCTGTTTGAAAGTACTGAGAATGTACAAAGTGAGCTTGAAAAGTACATAATGGCTTCAAGTACTGCAACCACACAAACTTGATTAGTACATAATGGCTTCAGGTACTGCAACCACACAAACTTTATAAGTACATGATGGCTTCAAGTACTGCAATCACACAAACTTGATAAGTACATAATGGCTTCAAGTACTGCAACCACACAAACTTGATAAGTACATAATGGCTTCAAGTACTGCAACCACACAAACTTTATAAGTACATGATGGCTTCAAGTACTGCAATCACACAAACTTGATAAGTACATAATGGCTTCAAGTACTGTAACCAAACAAACTTGATTAGTACATAATGGCTTCAAGTACTGCAACCACACAAACTTTATAAGTACATAATGGCTTCAAGTACTGCAACCACACAAACTTGATAAGTACATAATGGCTTCAGGTACTGCAACCACACAAACTTGATAAGTACATAATGGCTTCCAGTACTGCAACCACACAAACTTGATAAGTACATAATGGCTTCAGGTACTGCAACCACACAAACTTGATAAGTACATAATGGCTTCAAGTACTGCAACCACACAAACTTGATAAGTACATGATGGCTTCAAATACTGCAATCACACAAACTTGATAAGTACATAATGGCTTCAAGTACTGCAACCACACAAACTTGATAAGTACATAATGGCTTCAAGTACTGCAACCACACAAACTTGATAAGTACATAATGGCTTCAGGTACTGCAACCACACAAACTTGATAAGTACATAATGGCTTCCAGTACTGCAACCACACAAACTTGATAAGTACATAATGGCTTCAGGTACTGCAACCACACAAACTTGATAAGTACATAATGGCTTCAGGTACTGCAACCACACAAACTTGATAAGTACATAATGGCTTCCAGTACTGCAACCACACAAACTTGATAAGTACATAATGGCTTCAGGTACTGCAACCACACAAACTTGATAAGTACATAATGGCTTCAAGTACTGCAACCACACAAACTTGATAAGTACATGATGGCTTCAAATACTGCAATCACACAAACTTGATAAGTACATAATGGCTTCAAGTACTGCAACCACACAAACTTGATAAGTACATAATGGCTTCAAGTACTGCAACCACACAAACTTGATAAGTACATAATGGCTTCAGGTACTGCAACCACACAAACTTGATAAGTACATAATGGCTTCCAGTACTGCAACCACACAAACTTGATAAGTACATAATGGCTTCAGGTACTGCAACCACACAAACTTGATAAGTACATAATGGCTTCAAGTACTGCAACCACACAAACTTGATAAGTACATAATGGCTTCAGGTACTGCAACCACACAAACTTGATAAGTACATAATGGCTTCTGGTACTGCAACCACACAAACTTGATATGTACATAATGGCTTCAGGTACTGCAGCAACACAACAAGATAAGCCCATATAAAGACACAATGAACAATAAGAAGACAACCACCCTAGGAACAACACTCATCACAACTAGTTCATGACAGTACAAAATAAAACATGTTAATTACATTAGCAAACAGCAGCCAAGATTGTCTCATGCATATCAGAAGGAAATTTCCTTCACCATCCGGAGGCCTCATTAACATAACGTGTCCAGTGGACTTTAGCTACTGAAATTTTTTTTTTTATTGTGTTTGCCGATCAGTTTTGCACAAAACATAACTGGCAACTAATAATAATAACACATTTTATTTGGCATAGCATCATATAAAAATTTTGTTCTTGTGTTTCACAACATATTATGACTTAGACTTATTTAATGATACAACTTATGACTTTGTTAATGACACAACCCTTACTGAGATTAACAAACTAATAACAAATTTTTTTTCTACAAAACACTGTTTCACATACAGCTCTGTATGTCCGTGCCCAGTATTAGCTAATGCAGAGAACAGAAGAACCCTGGTCGCTGGCTCTGTCTGAAAGACACCGCAAACTTGCTGCTTGTCAACAGAATCACTGTGTTGTGTCAATGAGATGCAAATCCAACATCCTTCTAAACAGAAGCCTGGAACTAAGACCAAATTACACGGAGACAAACGACCACTCTGCAGGACAAAGCTTGACCATGGAGAGTCATTGAGGTGAATATCCCTGGACACAGCTGTGGTAATTCCACCGTTAACGTCAAGGCCTCCACTTGCCATCAAAATTCCTTCTGGATGAAGAGTGATGCAGGATAGGACAAATGAACTGACTGTCCACTCTGTAGTGATTGGCAGCCTCCTCTGTGGACACAGCAAGTACATCAAACAGCCTGGCCGATTCTAAAGAACTAATCGTGCAATCATCAACTGTTGTCAGCTCACCTTAACCAATCACTGGAGAAACCCTCCAAAAATGCTGCACTGATGCAAACATCGACACATCAATCCTGCCATCTGATTGGCTAAATTGAATCCAAAGCAATAAAAAGGTGTCTAAGGAGTATGATGAGATATTTGTCTCAAACCAGCTACTTGTGATACCCAACAAGGTAGATATGATAAAATGATCAAGTGAGAGGTTATGGGTCTGATGTTATAGTCAATTATCCATGGGTTGCAACGGTAGATATCATACTGAATGCTGCAGGAGGCTCAAGGTATATGGGGTGCAAGTCTGCTTTTTGTTAACTCCTGGACAAATAGGCAGTAATGATCTATATTTTGGAGAGCCATGTTTTAAATGCCATTTTAAACCACTAACAATTATGTATTCGATTGATGGAGTGCAAATGTCAAAATGAACTGGTAGAACATTTTGCTTTTTAACCCTGGGAGCGAACACTGGGCCAAATTCAGCCCACACGATCATTACGAAAAGCATTAAGGCTGATTTTGTGCTGGTTTTGGTATCCCCCTGCAGGAAAAATTTTCGTTTCTGTCACCAGTACCTCACACAGGAACAAATGGTATCATCTGAATGGTGAATCACTCTTTGTTTTGATTTGTATTTATTCATGAGTATAGTTGTTTATAGCTAATCATGATTTAGCCTACAAAACTCGTCACATAGTTGGTGCCCATATTTGGCTGCTTTTACTATGCTCCGCAGAATAAATTTACGTTTCCAATCATAGTATCTAAATATGTAACATGTTCTACATATTTAGAAATAGCTTTCACTTTGGAAAGATCTATGATTGGCCTACTCGAATACATGTGAATGAGCAAACGGGCTATATGCAGTGAATGGGCCATCGTCGTTACAACGCTGTCTGGGCCATCTGAGCTTTTTACTTACTCATCCGCCATTTCGCTTTCTCATTTCGTTCTGTGTCAGTTCACTTTAGGCCGGATTACTTCAAGTTTCTGCATTAATATTTCGGCAAATTGAATGACAGCATTAAAACACATTATTATACTAGTTCAGACAGAACGATGTTGCGGGCTTTTTTGAGGTAAATATCAGCAAGTTGCCATCACAATTTCTGCCGGCTTCGAGAGCCCTCACTACCATTGTAAACAAAGCGGGAGATTGTAAACTAATATCTCAACATTGTACACAATACTGTGAGCAGGCACTTGGAAGGAAGTTACTGTACCATAGTGCACATTACAGCATGGAATCTGTGCCAAAGAATACGTTAACTTGGAAGGAAGTTACTTTACCACAGTGCACATTACAGCATGGAGTCTGTGACAAAGAATATGTTAACTTGGAAGGAAGTTACTTTACCACAGTGCACATTACAGCATGGAGTCTGTGACAAAGAATATGTTAACTTGGAAGGAAGTTACTTTACCACAGTGCACATTACAGCATGGAGTCTGTGCCAAAGAATATGTTAACTTAGAAGGAAGTTACTTTACCACAGTGCACATTACAGCATGGAGTCTGTGACAAAGAATATGTTAACTTGGAAGGAAGTTACTTTACCACAGTGCACATTACAGCATGGAGTCTGTGACAAAGAATATGTTAACTTGGAAGGAAGTTACTTTACCACAGTGCACATTACAGCATGGAGTCTGTGCCAAAGAATATGTTAACTTAGAAGGAAGTTACTTTACCACAGTGCACATTACAGCATGGAGTCTGTGACAAAGAATATGTTAACTTGGAAGGAAGTTTCTTTACCACAGTGCACATTACAGCATGGAGTCTGTGCCAAAGAATATGTTAACTTGGAAGGAAGTTTCTTTACCACAGTGCACATTACAGCATGGAGTCTGTGACAAAGAATATGTTAACTTAGAAGGAAGTTACTTTACCACAGTGCACATTACAGCATGGAGTCTGTGACAAAGAATATGTTAACTTAGAAGGAAGTTACTGTACCACAGTGCACATTACAGCATGGAGTCTGTGACAAAGAATATGTTAACTTAGAAGGAAGTTTCTTTACCACAGTGCACATTACAGCATGGAGTCTGTGACAAAGAATATGTTAACTTGGAAGGAAGTTAATGTACCACAGTGCACATTACAGCATGGAGTCTGTGACAAAGAATATGTTAACTTAGAAGGAAGTTACTTTACCACAGTGCACATTACAGCATGGAGTCTGTGACAAAGAATATGTTAACTTGGAAGGAAGTTACTGTACCACAGTGCACATTACAGTATGGAGTCTGTGACAAAGAATATGTTAACTTGGAAGGAAGTTCAAATACTCACTGCAGAATTCTTCGATTAAATGACCACAATAATGATCTTTACAATTTGGGCAAGTAAATGTGACTTAATTGCGCTTTCTGCTTGCCAAGACTATCAACAGTCAAATATGCTAAAACAACACAAGCCAACAGTCAGTAGAAGGCAATATCTTGGTTCCCAAGTGTTGGCAGAAGTCAAATGAGGTGACTCAGCCAACTCATTTACATGCAACTGGTTGACAGAAATCATCAAAGTGGAAGCGTGTGTGTCAATGGTCGGCCGTAAGTCACATGCCTCGAGTGGTTTCAGAGATATCGACAACACGTCATGGAGCATGCCTCATCTCCTGCTATATTTATCCTGTGTCCAGTTATCACAAGGCCTTGGATACCTTGGCTTCTTGAATGCACAGTTGGCTCTCATACGGATTCAGTGTATTTCTTTATCTTTTCTTCGGACCTGCTAACTGAATAGTTAGCCTTTGTGTCTTTCAATGATAAAGAATCTATTGGCTGGCTAAATGTGGGCAAGGTATTACAGTACACTGAAGACACAACCACATAGTTCAAAGGACTGAAAATACTACGTCTAAATGTCTTTTATTATATCGTTAACTTCAAACCACTTAATATGTCTTATCACAAATACACCGTTTCACAACATCTCCAACACTCAAAGCACACACCCCAATCCTCCATATTGACAGAAAGCTGTATAGAAGTTTACACTTTCTGTACAACCCAAAAACAACCTCGTTGAAGGTAAGCTACGCATCACTACACACTGCTGAAGACAGAACTCTTTTTGACAAACTGATTGAACATTAGTTCTGGGTCTTCAACTTATTAACTGGCTAAAGGCAGTCTTTTAATGACAAAGAATATATGTGGTACAATATATTTATATATATATATATATATATATATATACATAAATTGGTTGAAAGCATGCAGATGTCCAAGTCTTTCACTGACCAGAGTACATAAATTGGCTTAAGGCAGGACAAGGTCCAAGTATTTCACTGACCCAGATTACATAAATTGGTTGAAAGCAGGACAAGGTTCAAGTATTTTGATGACCCCAACTATAAAAACATTTTGTAGAGTTCAAAAGACATTGTAAGAACAACCCTAACCTTCTTTGGATATCCAGAATATGAACTTGTCATGTAGCCTGTATGCACTCCACACATTTTTAATTGAAGGCAAATATAGTTTATACTACAAAATATAATATGATTTTGTTATAAAACTTATCAGCTTGTATATGTTTAAAACTATGTATATGTATTGCATTATGTAGCTATGTGGAAACCTGTTTCTGCTCATCAAACAAGAATGTTTTTTGCAGATTATATTTGGGAACTTGTTTTTGTGTCTTGTATTAATGGATACATTATAAAACTCCATTAATGGTCAGTTTGGTGTATATTTACAGTGCTGTGAGTCAGTGGATATGTGTCTTTGTCCACACTCCACTAAAATCATGATGCCAATGTTTTTTCACAAAGAGACTCAAAGAGTTGAAAATATGTGTTTAGAGTGACTCACAAGTCACAATATGTAAACTTTGTGAACTGCGTATCAACTCCTAGCATCGATAATAAAAAGGAACCCATCTTGACTATGGTAGGCAAAACTGCAGCTTTTCCATGAGAAATAATGCATGAATTGGCTCAATGCTGATCAAGCATTGTAATGTACTGCTAAATTTAACATTCCGCTACTTTTTTGAAAAACCATCTTGGCTATGATAGGCAGAACTCTTACTTTTGAGTCTTTCAATGACCCAGAGTATATCAACTGGATCAAGGCAGGTCAAGCTTTAAGTCTTTTAATGACCCCAAATGTATCAACTGGATCAAGGCAGGTCAAGCTTTAAAAGTCTTTCAATGACACCAACTATAAAAACCGGTTGAAAGTGGCAAAGACTGATACATTCATGGAAACTGTTGTAATCCCTCTGGAGTTGTATTTGCCTAGGATGACCTGGGAGTAGTATTTCCTTAGAGTGACTTGCAAATAGTATTTGCCTGGGATGACCTGGGAGTAGTACTGCCCCAGGATGACCTGGGAGTAGTATTTCCCTAGGATGACCTAGGAGTAGTATTTCCCTAGGATGACCTGGGAGTAGCATTTCCCTAGGATGACCTGGGAGTAGTATTTCCCTAGGATGACCTGGGCGTAGTATTTCCCTAGGATGACCTGGGAGTAGTATTTCCCTAGGATGACCTGGGAGTAGTATTTCTCTAGGATGACCTGGGAGTGGCATTTCCCTAGGATGACGTGGGATGCAATGTTAGTGTTCCACGGCCAATAGTGCTTAATGACGAAACTGGTCAAGTTGGAAGCAGCCACTGTCGACACTTCAATCACTCCCGGAGTTCCCTAGGACCGCCGATGGTCAACCAAGATGTTTCTTATGCGATGAGGCGGGTCATATGCAGCGACACTGCCCGAATGAAACGTCCTTTCGTGTGTGCCCTGTGCCACGGTAACACCTGGGAAATTATATATATATATATATATATATATATATATATATATATATATATATACTGAGGCATAGAAAATGCATCTCATGGAAGGAAAACATCATTGAGTGGACCAAGACTTGAACAACTGCATGAGAAGATGTGAGAACACGATCCACTGGTTTCAACCTTCTGGACAGACAATAAGATGACTGATGGCGATGGCATAAGATGGAGGCTACCAGATTTCTTAGTTGAGGATGAGAGGAAGAAAGATCATCAGGTAGTCATCCACTGGTTCTGTGATGATTTTTGTCCAGTCAGACATGAACTGTGAAGAAAAACATCACTGATTTCCCAGTGTTTCTATTCATAACAAATCAGTTGCTGTCAATGTAATTGTTTGGTTTTCCAAATATAATAATCTGGTTAAAATACGTATATATGACCTGTATTGTTTGTGAGCTTCCAATCGCTGACTTTCATAGCAAACATTTTAGCTGCTATTGTAATAAGGGTTATTCATGCTTCATTTGACAAAAACAAAAACTTAGCAAAGATGGACATCACACAAGACATGTTTTTTGACATAAATTAACTTGATATCTGTAGTACAACATGCTGTACAAAGAGTGAACTGCCTTTTTGTCACCATAGCACAATTAATACTGAATATCACCTTGTTTAATGTGGTACATGTACAATAATTGCACAGGATGTAAGAGACCATACAATTCAACTATGGACAACAATGTGTACTTAAATTAGC
Source organism: Lamellibrachia columna (assembly GCA_963662155.1). NCBI lineage: Eukaryota > Metazoa > Annelida > Polychaeta > Sabellida > Siboglinidae > Lamellibrachia > Lamellibrachia columna. The sequence goes on along the minus strand of OY759261.1, from coordinate 6,375,958 downwards.
ACCACAAAAGCTGTATTTTCACACAAAAATACAGTCAGCAAGCTAGGAGAGTTGTTCTTCTTAGACATTCATTGTAGTAGAGGTGTCGTGAGGCTGGGTGGACTGTAGCTGGTAAAACCCATGAGTTTGGGTTGACCATGAGAATGGATGTGAAATATGACCAGTAATGTGTCTGGACTACAACAAGTCGAACCAGATCTCTTGGTAAATCAATGTGAGTTAGTCGTAGTTGCGACATGACACGATGACTTGCGCATTTAGGGGTGTTGCTTTAGATTTTTTGTTTAACAAACATCAGTGATAACCACACATGATGACTCCACCTCATTGGAGACCTGCTTGGGTGGTGTCGACCAGCCACATGCAGAAAGGGACTCCCAACGCCAGCGTGTCATCCAAATAGGAAGTTCACTGCGGTGACAGCATTATAAGCCATGCAACATGCGATGTGCGGCACGCACCATGGGCCCAGCACTGTTATATGTGCGTTGAAATCAGTCATGCATGAGACTGTTGTCGACGAGTGATGGTAGCAGACCACCTGAGCGACCCGAAGACTGGCTGGTGCTTCAACATGCAGGAACGACTTCGAAAGATGGCATAACATGTGGCTGCGAAAAACACAGTTCCACCAAGCTGTCAAGTGGAACATGAAGACTGTTGATCTGTTTACTTATAACTTTGCCTCCAACATTATAAGTTAGGCTTTGTGTATTATGATCTCCTATTATGGTATATATCTCATACTATTGTATATATATATATATATATATATATATATATATATATATATATACAACTCTCCTAGCTTGCTGACTGTATTTTAGTGTGAAAATACAGCTTTTGTGGTACTAATTTAAGTATACATTGTACATACTTGAATTGCATAATATATATATATATATAGCGAGTTATTTGTAGTCACGTCCTGAGTGAAGTAGGGATAATGTCTTGATGTGACGCGATGACTTGTACATTTTGGTGAGCGTTGCTTTTGATTTTTTTTTTCAACAAACGTCGATGACCACCAAACACAATGGCCCGCCCTGCCCTGTTCAGACGAAGATGGTCTGGCATCATTCTTCAAGGCATTTGTCGACTGGCTTGACCACCGTGTGCCGTGACCAGACTGCCCCCCGTAGAGCCAGTAAGCCTGATCATGACAGCTTGAACTTGTTGCCAAAATTGTTTCCCCGTTTCCCTTTGAGAATGTTACCATGACAACGGTGGACATGTGACGACATTGGAGATCACCAATAAAGTTGACACCAGTCATCATATATCATCAATGGTGACAGCAGATCTGCTGACAAATCTGTCATTACTGATTGTGTCATTTTCACATAAATGGATGTAAGTAATTCATATGTTCACATCACCCTTTATCAAGCTTGATGAAGTAGGAGAGAATTCTGCAGGAGCACCCCATGGTTTTCACCCATTGGTGGGGAAGGTTAAAGGTTATGAACCCATACTGAAGGTGGAAATAGACAGCAAGCCTCACATCAGTCAATCACGCCCTGTGCCATATGTGAAGTGGTCAAACAGGAGCTGCACCGCCTACAGTGCCAGGGAAATATCATGCCCATGGAATACATCAAAAATGATTTCAAGGTTACCACTGGCATTATCCCCGTACTAAAAATGGATCAGTACCCATTCCTGAAGAGGATAGTTTCACTAAACTGTCTACTGGCCAAAGGTTTTCGAAGATCGACCTACCAGAAGCCTACCTCCAAATGGAAGTGTCAATTGACGGCAGAGAACTGCTCACCACACATGCCCACAAGTCATAATATCTAAAGCTCTTCACCTTGACCAATTCAGAGTAGACTGTCAGCTCAGGCAAATTACCATTCGCAAGACACAAAAGTAACCAATCCTCTTTATAATGACAGGCAAACATGGTAATATGACCACTAACCACCGTCAATGACAAATAAACCTCAAATTGTCGGATTAGTACCATCCTTACAACTTCTGTTTGATTGATGGCTGTCAATTTGTCCTGATGATATTGATGAATCTCCGTGCTACGGCGGAGGCTGTACGTGGAATGGTTGTCAACATGTCTGGTGATTATATAAGACAGACAAATAGTTGCAGCAGACATGCATGAATCAACAGGTCTTCATATTCAAACAGTGTTAAACCGCCTATAAATGACGTGTAGCATGAATACAGTATTTGCGTCATTCTTCACTGAGTAGAATATTAAAGCACAAAGACAACACGATATGCAAAATGTCCAATGGAATGAACCAATTCAATGACACAGAATAGATAAACTGGGGGTAAATGGAAGTACATTCAACTTGTAGATATGACAGCCCAAGAGGTGAGACAGAAATGAAATGGACAAAATAGAGTGGATGAACCAGGTGGATGAGTGGATGAGTGATTTTCCTGACAGACACATCCCAAACAATTGAGTTCCTGCAGCACCTACTCATTTCCGGCCAATCAATGATGTGCAAAAGTGTCTACTCAAAACCACATTCTGCAGCATAGCCAAACAGCAACATGTGTCCAACATGTACGTAGTTATTCAATAAGCTACGTCGGCTGTAAATAAATAGGTACAGGTTGAGTCATGCGATAGATAGGTACAAGAAAAAGGTCACAGCTCAAAGACCTGTTCCTTCTCAATTCGATTTTAATCGCTCGCTTCAGATTCATTTCGTGACAAATTTGATCAAATTTAGTGTACGTGCACTAGGACATGCTAGCTAGTTTTTTGCTATAGTTTTGGTGAAATCAGCGGACAAACTATTAAGTTATTTTTTAAATTTGTCTAAATTTTGCAAACTCAGACGTGTTTTATTTGACATATAGTCTCATGTAGGAACATTATAAAACAAAATTCAAGATAGGTCAGGGACACTCCCATTAAGACATCAAATGTTGCTAACATGGGAGCCACTAACATGGGAGCCATGTGCACTAACATGGGAGCCACTAACATGGGAGCCATGTGCACTAACATGGGAGCCACTAACATGGGAGCCATGTGCACTAACACTGGAGCCACTATCATGGGGGCCATGTGCACTAACATGGGAGCCACTAACATGGGAGCCATGTGCACTAACACTGGAGCCACTAACATGGGGGCCATGTGCACTAACATGGGAGCCACTAACATGGGAGCCATGTGCACTAACATGGGAGCCACTAACATGGGAGTCACTAACATGGGAGCCACTAACATTGGAGCCACTAACATGGGAACAAACATATGTCAAAAGTGGCCCGGCTCAATATGCTATAGCAAAAGGCTTTTCCAACTGATTGATGTTGATGACGTCATAATTAATTTGGGCAGAATGTTCTTTAGCTAGAAAGAAAAACTAGACATGTTTCAACCAATTATGTCGTTTGTCTTCTTTGCTACAAGTGTTACACTTGCAGTTACAAAGTGTTACACTTGTAGCTACAAAGTGTTACATTATAGCTACAGCATATCTTGAGCAAAAACATTCACTGCAATGACAGGCTCCCCTTGTAATAGATGCAAAACAGGATACTTGTTTACGACTTCGAGACGGGTACAATTTGTTTTAACAGACTGCGAACACAGAAGCAATCATGGTGACATAATACACTTGACTGTACAAATGGACCCAACAATTCAGACCGCCAGTAACTATGCAAATCAATATGCACCTTCGGGCCGATTATTAATTTAACAATGCCGCCCGCGGAAGGATATTAATTGCATCCACGTGACATTACCTGACCTGTATTGATTTCTTCCTACCACAGTGGCACTTAAGTTAATGTGCTGGCATCTGTCGGGCTGTTTAATTACCATATTATCCCTATTAGATGCACATTGCTTACCTCAGAGTTGCTCCATCCAACTTGATACCAAAATGGCGGACTTCATACAAAGAATGCAGACTTCATACAAAATGGCAGACTTCATTCAGAGATGGTGGACTTGATACTTAGATGGCAGACTTGATACCAACACGGCAGACTTGATACCAAAATGGCAGATTTGATATAAAAATGGCAGACTTGATACTAAAATGGCAGACTTGATATTAAGATGGTGGACTTGATACTAAGATGGCGGACTTGATACCAAAATTCAGGGTATTCACGGAGTGGCCATGTTGAGACCAGAACGAGACCAGTTGCGCTACCACTAGTGCCGCCTACTGAATTCGTTGAATAATCAATGCAAAAATGGTAGGTCCATCCAAGACGGTATGGTTCAAGTCAGAAAAAACTTCCTAAAATCGGCTACTGTGATGTAGAAAACTATGAGATCTGTTGCGAAGGTACCGTAGAACTGACGAAAGGATACAAGTTTTTTGCAGAGGCATATGTGCATAATGTTGAAGGTAAGTTCGTATAGCAACTAGTGAAATGTGTCGTTGTGATGTGTATTACAGCGTGTGCATATTGCGTATAGTCTCTTAATGAATTACATATGTAGCTTACACGCACATACTGTACCGACAAATACTTATGATGTACGTGAAATAAATTGAATAGAAAAAAAATATTCTAGGAAAATCCGATGATTTATAGTGTTTACGCAAGCGATAATATGCAACTTCAATAATACTTGTACATATGGCATGAAATGAAGGTTGACCGTGCCATGATATGACATAGTATGTTATACATGTGTGTGCATAGTAATATTACGCACATTTTTTATTTTCATTTAAGCAGTTGATAATATAATACAGATTTAATTAATGGTACCCTTCATAAGACCTGGCATCCTAAAATTATTGGAATATGACTTGTTGCTGCAGTGAAAGTCACCCCAGAAGCATGTTTGGTGAGAGCTGAGTGCTTCCATTCGATGTGGAAAAACGACGAGCCACACTATTTGTAGGTAAATAAACAGTACAACATATAATGGTGAATTTACATTTATGTATTGTGCTATACTTTTGTGACAGGGATGGCATCACAACTTTGGTGACAGGGATGGCATCACAACTTTTGTGACAGGGATGGCATCACAACTTTTGTGACAGGGATGGCATCACAACTTTTGTGACAGGGATGGCATCACAACTTTTGTGACAGGGATGGCATCACAACTTTTGTGACAGGGATGGCATCACAACTTTTGTGACAGGGATGGCATCACAACTATGCATTGCTTTTATGAAATTATACTTGATCAAACAGTCTTTGGTATGCACTGAAGATGCATACAAATATGTTATATATTCCTTGTATACTAACATCTTTGTAAACCTAAATCACACACACAGTATAACATTGTATGTCGCAGGTTTACTTAGTGGCTGGCTCTCCTACTGCTGTGACCGACCACAGCTACAGCTGCGTTGCCGGAAAGGGGGTCTGCAACCACACGGTCAGTCTTCTTTACCAGTTGGCACATTATGCAACGCTGAATCTTTCCGTAGTGCCACCTAGTGTATCGAAGACAGCACAGCCACAACAGTGGCGTATACCGTGAGCTCGTGGGATACGTCCCGATGATGTGGAGAACCTCAGCATGCGATGTGTTTGTTCGCCAAGTACTCGCAAGAAACATAAATCGGTGATCCGCGAGGAGTGTTAGGTCAACCCTGTACAGGGCAGTGCCTACACCACTATGGGATATATCATTTGCGGAAGACTTTGTGAACTTGCTAGCTCCTTACGATGACTTACAAAACGTTCAATTATTACACATTGCCAACCAGTGGCAATGAAATTGAACGATTCAGTGTATGGTCCCGTTCCGAAGGGCAGTGTGCTTTCACACTAGCAGAGAGCGCCACTTGTTTCTGAATGTACTGGTCTTGTTGACGCACCTTCGCACCCACAATTCCCACTTCCTACACTGCACTCCACATGTACCAACTGTGGCAGAAACCATGATTTTAGATGGAAGGTGCATGACCGTAACCGACAGCGAGGCAACCATGCAGCAGTCAGAGTGTGATATGTGGCACCAGCTGAGGAAGGACAGGGTAACATCACATCTTAAGTCTGTCTGTTCACGTAGGGATAACTTTGGTGTTTTGGTTGTGTGACTCAAGCATCAGGTGCAGACACAGGCGATGTGGTGTGGGCTTGAGAGTGAGGACTCGGCAGTCAGGCAATGTGTAGCCAGTAAGGTGCAAGCGACAGGTGCAGACACAGGCGATGTGGTATGGGCTTGAGAGTGAGGACTCGGCAGTCAGGCAATGTGTAGCCAGTAAGGTGCAAGCGACAGGTGCAGACACAGGCGATGTGGTATGGGCTTGAGAGTGAGGACTCGGCAGTCAGGCAATGTGTAGCCGGTAAGGTGCAAGTGACAGGTGCAGACACAGGTGATGTGGTATGGGCTTGAGAGTGAGGACTCGGCAGTCAGGCAATGTGTAGCCAGTAAGGTGCAAGCGACAGGTGCAGACACAGGCGATGTGGTATGGGCTTGAGAGTGAGGACTCGGCAGTCAGGCAATATGTAGCCAGTAAGGCATGTCTTGTGTACTCATGTGCATTTGTTGTAAACCCCTCTGTGCCCCACCTGGGTTGTATACCCGACAAGAAGGTGTATGACCCCAGAGAGACCTGCCCCGATTGTTTGCTGGAGGTCAAACGTCCCCAGATTGACACATTCAGTGAGGCAAAATATCTGAAGTCGGTTAATGGCACCATGGTACTACTATCAGGTAATAGGCCAGATGGCCATAACTGGGTGTACCAAGTGTGATTTTATGGTGTGGTGTACCAACGACTATCACATTGAGAGGGTATATTCTGATGCCAGCGTGTTCAGTGAACACAAGAGGAAACTAGACATGTTCTATTTCAAGCACTATTTACCAGAGGCTGTCTGCGATGCAATTTGAATAAATGTCACTGACTACAGGGTAAATGTGTAACAATCCATGTATATTTTAATAGTGAATAAACAATGTTCACCATGTTACAGTATCATATATACAGCAGGTCCATGGAAGTGAGAAATCTACATGTTGACTACAGTAAAACTGTATAACAATCCATGTACAACAGATGGTGTTCACCAATAAACTTTATGTGCACATATGTTGTTGAATGTGTATTTCAATGAAATCATGACATCAGTACAAAGAAACTCTGAAATTAGTCATGCAACAGCACACTGACCAAATCTGATTGATAGGCCCCCACAATGATGATGGGAATTATCCCATCAGAAACATGGTATTCACGGATCCTACCAAAGGCCCTTTTTACATGGATACATAGATGGGCGATATTTTGGGTTCTTAACACTTCCTCGGCACTAAAACTCTTCCTTTTGGAAGTTAGAAGTGGGGGATTACTAGGTTTGCACCCACATCTTTCATTTCAGCTTCTAAAGTAAAACCGTTGTCCATCATGACACTGTCACCACTCTCTAACATCATGACACTGTCACCACTCTCTAACATCATGACACTGTCACCACTCTCTAACATCATGACACTGTCACCACTCTCTAACAGCTGCAACATGCCAGAGCACTTGGTCATCTCTTTGTCAGAAATCGACCCAGTATAAAGTTTGCTGACAAATGATACTCCTCCTGCCAGAGTGATGCCAACAAGGCCCTTAAGAGTGGTTGTACTTTTATAACTAGAAATACATCTGAGAATTAATGACCAGTGACGCTGGCATCTGAGTGTTCAGCTCAGTGCAGTCAATGATAACTCTTGTCTTTGGATACACTGCAAAGCATTCTGGCATGGTTTTCCGAATCTGCTGCCTAGACGGCCATACAGCTAAAGTGCCAAACACAAAATACAAGTAATTAGCCCAGGTTATCAACATTCTGCTCACAGTAGACTGAGACACTTTAAACCTTACTGCCAAATCCTATTCTCTAAAACCTTGTCGAACAAAACGCGTAAACATAAAAAACTTATCGACCTGTGGCAAATGTTCGATTCGGAGAGCATTCATCCTTATAGACTCACTCAGATCCCCTCGCCTGCACTGAATCTGATTCGGAGAGCATTCATCCTTATAGACTCACTCAGATCCCCTCGCCTGCACTGAATCTGATTCGGAGAGCATTCATCCTTATAGACTCACTCAGATCCCCTCGCCTGCACTGAATCTGATTCGGAGAGCATTCATCCTTATAGACTCACTCAGATCCCCTCGCCTGCACTGAATCTGATTCGGAGAGCATTCATCCTTATAGACTCACTCAGATCCCCTCGCCTGCACTGAATCTGATTCGGAGAGCATTCATCCTTATAGACCCTCTCAGATCCCCTTGCCTGCACTGAATCTGATTCGGAGAGCATTCATCCTTATAGACTCACTCAGATCCCCTCGCCTGCACTGAATCTGATTCGGAGAGCATTCATCCTTATAGACCCTCTCAGATCCCCTTGCCTGCACTGAATCTGATTCGGAGAGCATTCATCCTTATAGACTCACTCAGATCCCCTCGCCTGCACTCAATCTGAGTCCATGTTACACTTCTTCGTCCCCTTTCGTGCGATTGTCGCTCATACACAATGGCACACAACAGTGTCTTGCGGCTATTTTAACAGCTTCGCTGCCCGAGGATGCATACCTAGCCTCGTTCTGACGCTTAATTAGGTCACCCGTGAATACACTGAATGGCAGTCTTGATACCAACATGGCAGACTTGATACCAACATGGTAGACTTGATACCAACATGGCAGACTTGATACCAACATGGCAGACTGACATAGTTGCACTGGTAAACTTCTCCAGTCTCATAACACATCCTAACTCACACTTCATCAATCACAAAGAAACTAATGGAAGTACCGCACTGGTTCGTAAAGATGCAAAGACCATGGATATGTTAAACACTAACATGGACACAACCTGAATTGAAGTAACAATGTAGAAAAGTGAGCTCTGAAGAAACAATCAGGCAAACAAAGGAAGATGTATTGGTTCATATTGAAAACAAACTCATTGGAATGACTAGAGATGATTAAGAATGTTTTACCAGTGAGCTGGTGTACTATCTGTGTGCCCCTATTGAGTTGACACACAGGGAGGAGCTGGTATACTATATGTGTGCCCCTATTGAGTTGACACACACAAAGGAGCTGGTGTACTATCTGTGTGCCCCTATTGAGTTGACACACAGGGAGGAGCTGGTATACTATGTGTGCCCCTATTGAGTTGACACACAGGGAGGAGCTGGTGTACTATCTGTGTGCCCCTATTGAGTTGACACACACAAAGGAGCTGGTGTACTATCTGTGTGCCCCTATTGAGTTGACACACACAAAGGAGCTGGTGTACTATCTGTGTGCCCCTATTGAGTTGACACACAGGGAGCAGCTGGTATACTATATGTGTGCCCCTATTGAGTTGACACACACAAAGGAGCTGGTGTACTATCTGTGTGCCCCTATTGAGTTGACACACAAAGGAGCTGGTGTACTATCTGTGTGCCCCTATTGAGTTGACACACACAAAGGAGCTGGTGTATTATCTGTATGCCCCTATTGAGTTGACACACAGAGGAAGGAGCTGCTGTATTATCTGTGTGCCCCTATTGCGTTGACACATACATAGGAGCTGGTGTATTATCTGTGTGCCCCTATTGAGTTAACACACAGGGAGCAGCTGGTGTATTATCTGTGTGCCCCTATTGAGTTGACACACAGAGAGGAGCTGGTGTATTTTCTGTGTGCAACTATTGAGTTGACACACACAGAGGAGCTGGTGTATTATCTGTGTGCCCCTATTGAGTTGACACACGGGGAGGAGCTGGTGTATTATCTGTGTGCCCCTATTGAGTCGGCACACAGGGAGGAACTGGTGTATTATATGTGTGTGCCCCTATTGAGTTGATACACACAGGGAGGAACTGGTGTATTATCTGTGTGCCCCTACTGAGTTGACACACAGAGAGGAGCTGGTGTATTTTCTGTGTGCCCCTATTGAGTTGACACACAGAGAGGAGCTGGTGTATTTTCTGTGTGCCCCTATTGAGTTGACACACAGGGAGGAGCGAAGCAGGACAGGTAGGAAGAAATCAAAGAGGTAGATGCATCATGGCAGATAATGATCCAAGTGTCACTCCCAGCAGGGAGCTCTTGGTTGAAGTAGGACACCAAGGACAGCCATATAATGAACACATGCTGAAGACCTTGCTTTTGGAAAAATACAATAACTAACCTTTGATTACCGGTACACTGTCTCACCACAAGCCCAACCATCTATCATCTGTCCAAACTGGACAATGGAAGACATGTTGGTTCATCTAATGAATGATTACCATCAAATAGTTCCACCTCATCGTAATGACTTCACAGTGTGAAATACCATTTATTATCGGGGGACTGAACTTCTGTAATAATTTATATTCCATCGATTGCCTTGACCAAACTGAACAATGGAGGATGTAGCAACGCTTATTAAATGATTACCATAAAATAATTCCACCTGATCGTAATGACATCACAGTGTGAAATACCATTCATTATCTGTGAGCTGGACTTCAGTAATCATACGGCACCACATTTCCTTTGACAGCCACCACAGGGAGCCAATGCTTGGTCAGATAATTCCAGCAAGCAATTAAGCTGAGTCAGCAGAATAAATCAATATGATGCAATCCTAATTCACTTGGGTGTCTTCTTTGATTACTGCAGCATCAATTAACACATGACAGCTGGACTAATCAAAGCAAGGACATCTGCAATGTTTCATCCAGATGAAGACAACAGAACAGTGATGACATTCACACAGAAACTTATCATTTAAGATATAACCTTTGCTGAAATGTCCAAGAATTAATAACAAATCCTACACCTGAATTTGATACATTGTCTAACTAATGATGACACTAATAATTGTTTTTAAATGGCAGGGTATGCAGTACAGCAGCCCTCTCTTATAAGGCCACTCCTCCCCCAAGGGTGTAATGGCCTTATAAGAGGGTAGCTCTCATGAGGGTGGAACTATCATGTGGGAAAGTCTTATTTGCTTCACAACAAGTTGGCCTGTGGACAGAGAGGGGCATTGTAAGAGGGTAGTTCCCAAAACATCCACGATGCCCTCCCACTTACACAATGCATGATCAAACCCTGCTAATATGGCCACCTCAGTAATATGGCCACCTCAGTAATACAGTCACCTCAGTAATATGGTCACCTCAGTAATATGGTCACCTCAGTAATACAGCCACCTTAGTAATACAGCCACCTCAGTAATACAGCCACCTAAGTAATACAGCCACCTCAGTCAGTCACCTCAGTAATACAGCCACCTCAGTAATACAGCCACTTCAGTAAAACAGTCACCATAGTAATATAGCCACCTCAGTAACAGTCACCTTCGTAATACAACCACCTCAGTAATACAGCCACCTCGCCATTATGGTCACCCTGGGACATAAATTATTTCTAACACAATAAAGTTCACGGCATTTTGGCCCAGTACCTAAGGTTACCTTAACAGTAAGGTTCCACTGTACTTAAATATGAAAAATGCCACATTTGTTATCAGGCACACCAATGATTAGGTAGCTTAAATGGATATGTTCAACTTCACAAGCCTGCACAGTCCAACTAGTGATGACTGATACTCCTGTAGCGCTGGTCCACTTCATCATCCCTGACAATCAGAGAACTCTGTCATTCAGCTATCTGAGGCGAGTGGCCCTTCTACAATCACAACTGACCTGGCCCCTGGATCTAGGCTGCTAGTGGACAAACTGATAAAGAAAATTCTCCACAATTGAATCATCAATCATAGAATCCTGTCCTCTGGGGTCATTTCCTGGAAGTAGAAAAGCAGCACACTTTACTCTCCCTACAGATTGTCCAGAAATACACAAATTTATTTGGTTAGATTCAGCCGACTACACTTGTGGAGGGTGTCTGTCCCAGTGTCAAACACCTGGTAGGCCTAATGCACTTAGTTAGGGGTGTATTCAAGTATAAGCGTAGACTGGGTATTCAGCCATACATGTTCCTGGTATTAAGGTATTACACACACATCATTGCTTTGAAATGATCCCTGACTCTTGAGAAGGTAAAACAAATGTGTTCTGTGTCTTAATTGAAAGAACAATCCATAGAAAAGACAATCGATCATTTCTATGAAGATTAGCATACTTTCTAGCACAATTTCAATGTGGAATTACTAAAATGAGGTTAATTAAAACATATCTGAGAAAAATACAAGTTAACAATGTATCATCTATTTATGTATATACTTATGTAAAACAACTAGGCTGGATGAATTAATAAATTCATATTGGATGGTTCCCAAGATAGCTAATGACCTCTTTGGTCTTTCGGGATTCTCGTGGGGCTAGATAGTACTTTTTTCCATATTATATGTGCATCAATTATACTCCAAATAGTATTTTGATTCTAAACAACTCATCCACCTTATACCATATAAATACAATATAAAATACTTCAGGAGACCCAAGCTCGGCAGTGCACCAAAACAAAATGGGTTAAGCTCGACAGTGCACCAAAACAAAAGGGGTTAAGCTCAGCAGTGCACCAAAACAAAAGGGGTTAAGCTCGACAGTGCACCAAAACAAAAGCAGCTAAGCCCAGCTGCGCACCAAAACAAAAGGGGTTAAGCTCGGCAGCACACCAAAACAAAAGGGGCTAAGCTCGGCTGCGCACCAAAACAAAAGGGGTTAAGCTCGGCAGCACACCAAAACAAAAGGGGTTAAGCTCGGCTGCGCACCAAAACAAAAGGGGTTAAGCTCGGCAGTACACCAAAACAAAAGGGGCTAAGCTCGGCTGCGCACCAAAACAAAAGGGGTTAAGCTCGGCAGTGCACCAAAACAAAAGGGGTTAAGCTCAGCAGTGCACCAAAACAAAAGGGGCTAAGCTCGGCAGCACACCAAAACAAAAGGGGTTAAGCTCGGCTGCGCACCAAAACAAAAGGGGTTAAGCTCTGCAGCGCACCAAAACAAAAGGGGTTAAGCAGTTCATAATCAGTAATCAGTTCCAGTTGTAAACAGTTGGATTGGTACGCTGGAGAGCTATGGAGGATAAGCAAGTTTATTAACAGGTGGGTTTTTAGTTCAAGGCAAAATGTTGTTATATTTCCTACAGACTTAATACTAAGAGGGAGTGAGTTCCACAGAGTCGGTGCAGCAACTAAAAAAGCTCTAGTTCTGACACGGACCACTGGACCCACGGACCATGGTCTGTCTAAACCAGCAACAAAAAGCATCGGTTTATTGTTCACTGTAAACGCTAATGTCACTGTAGCTATGTAAAGTCTGCCCGTCCACTTTTGGTCAAACATTTATAGGAATTCAGAAGTAAAAACATAGGAATAATATAGGACTATTAAAATAATATATAGGAATATCAATAGCAAACATTGTAGCTTACAGCATTACTTCAAATGGCGCCATCTACTGACTTATGTTAATGAAAATTTGCAATTGCTGGCTTTCAACTTTACGCCATAAAATTGTCCAATTTTGCCAATCTGATAAGGGTACGGATGACCCACATTATACCACCCAAGGTGGTCATCGACATGTACATTTCCACACAGAAATCTGTTTGGTAATGGCTGAGTGACAAGAAACTACAAAATCTCCACAATTATTAGGAAAATATTAATGGTGAACCTTGTGTTGACACCAGGAAGCGATTCTGTCTGAAAGACGTTCACCCAAAAATCTGTTTCAATGGATATATCTTTTAATTGCAACCATAACATTTTTCAATACTTTGTGGAAATTTCCATTCAGCTGCAGCTCACCGAACTGATGCTGCGTTTCTGCGAGAGGGCAAACAATATCGCATTCATCATAACGGCAGTGACTAAACATTCTTCCATGTCAGTGAAGTTGATGCTAAAAATTGCACTGGAATAAAAGCTTTCGGTGTTCACTATTTGCCCAGAGGAAATGAATCAATGATTTGGACTATATACCACAGGAATGCTGGCATTACTGCAGCTCAAACACAACAGTTCTTCTGGCAGTTTCTTATAACAGCTTATAACAGCTTATAACAGCATCCACAGCTCACAACCTTCAGCAGGGTATGAAATTAATGGTGGTCCAGTTGCCAGAGTCTGCCAAACGTTCCGTCAAAGACTTCCTATGCAGTGGTCCAGTTGCCAGAGTATACCAAAAGTTCCATCAAAGACTTCCTATGCAGTGGTCCAGTTGCCAGAGTCTACGAAACGTTCCGTCAAAGCCTTCCTATGCAGTGGTCCAGTTGCCAGAGTCTTCCAAACGTTCCGTCAAAGACTTCCTATGCAGTGGTCCAGTTGCCAGAGTCTACCAAACGTTCCGTCAAAGCCTTCCTATGCAGTGGTCCAGTTGCCAGAGTCTACCAAACGTTCCGTCAAAGCCTTCCTATGCAGTGGTCCAGTTGCCAGAGTCTGCCAAACGTTCCGTCAAAGACTTCCTATGCAGTGGTCCAGTTGCCAGAGTATACCAAAAGTTCCGTCAAAGACTTCCTATGCAGTGGTCCAGTTGCCAGAGTCTACCAAAAGTTCCGTCAAAGACTTCCTATGCAGTGGTCCAGTTGCCAGAGTCTACCAAAAGTTCCGTCAAAGACTTCCTATGCAGTGGTCCAGTTGCCAGAGTATACCAAAAGTTCCGTCAAAGACTTCCTATGCAGTGGTCCAGTTGCCAGAGTCTACCAAAAGTTCCGTCAAAGACTTCCTATGCAGTGGTCCAGTTGCCAGAGTATACCAAAAGTTCCGTCAAAGACTTCCTATGCAGTGGTCCAGTTGCCAGAGTCTACCAAACGTTCCGTCAAAGCCTTCCTATGCAGTGGTCCAGTTGCCAGAGTCTACCAAACGTTCCGTCAAAGACTTCCTATGCAGTGGTCCAGTTGCCAGAGTCTACCAAAAGTTCCGTCAAAGACTTCCTATGCAGTGGTCCAGTTGCCAGAGTCTACCAAAAGTTCCGTCAGACTTCCTATGCAGTGGTCCAGTTGCCAGAGTCTACCAAAAGTGCCGTCAAAGACTTCCTATGCAGTGGTCCAGTTGCCAGAGTCTACCAAAAGTGCCGTCAAAGATTTCCTATGCAGTGGTCCAGTTGCCAGAGTCTACCAAACGTTCCGTCAAAGACTTCCTATGCAGTGGTCCAGTTGCCAGAGTCTCCCGAAAGTTCCGTCAAAGCCTTTCTATGCAGTGGTCCAGTTGCCAGAGTCTACCAAAAGTTCCGTCAAAGACTTCCTATGCAGTGGTCCAGTTGCCAGAGTCTACCAAAAGTGTCGTCAAAGACTTCCTATGCAGTGGTCCAGTTGCCAGAGTCTACCAAACGTTCTGTCAAAGACTTCCTATGCAGTGGTCCAGTTGCCAGAGTCTACCAAAAGTGTCGTCAAAGACTTCCTATGCAGTGGTCCAGTTGCCAGAGTCTACCAAACGTTCTGTCAAAGACTTCCTATGCAGTGGTCCAGTTGCCAGAGTCTACCAAAAGTGCCGTCAAAGACTTCCTATGCAGTGGTCCAGTTGCCAGAGTCTACCAAAAGTGTCGTCAAAGACTTCCTATGCAGTGGTCCAGTTGCCAGAGTCTACCAAAAGTGTCATCAAAGACTTCCTATGCAGTGGTCCAGTTGCCAGAGTCTACCAAAAGTTCCGTCAAAGACTTCCTATGCAGTGGTCCAGTTGCCAGATTCTACCAAAAGTGTCGTCAAAGACTTCCTATGCAGTGGTCCAGTTGCCAGAGTCTACCAAACGTTCTGTCAAAGACTTCCTATGCAGTGGTCCAGTTGCCAGAGTCTACCAAAAGTGTCGTCAAAGACTTCCTATGCAGTGGTCCAGTTGCCAGAGTCTACCAAACGTTCTGTCAAAGACTTCCTATGCAGTGGTCCAGTTGCCAGTCTACCAAAAGTTCCGTCAAAGCCTTCCTATGCAGTGGTCCAGTTGCCAGAGTCTACCAAATGTTCCGTCAAAGCCTTCCTATGCAGTAGTCCAGTTGCCAGAGTCTACCAAATGTTCCGTCAAAGCCTTCCTATGCAGTGGTCCAGTTGCCAGAGTCTACCAAACGTTCCATCAAAGCCTTCCTGTGCAGTGAAAAAATGAAGGCTGTGATTAAAAATGCATGTTTTTACTTCCTAAAACACGTCAACTTCTTTGCCCAATTGCTCTAAATTTACGCTTTTAGTGGCAGTAAGAATATTCTGTCATCTGCATTTGATGTTACACAGGTATCTTCTGCTCACTAAAACCAGTTCAGACCACCAGAAATTTGGCAGGACCACCAGATTTCAAGGACTCATGGTCTGGTGATCCACTGCCCAGTTCATTTCTAACCCTGTTCAGCCCATATATATCTGCACAGTGCACATAAGTCACAGGAGTATTAGACAGTTATCTGTGGCTGAGGTCACACCATGAAGCCCCAGCAAGGAGACTGCAATAAGAGCTGAGATAAAGCACCCTTAGAACTGTCAGAAGGAGTGCATGATGGCAGAGCAGCAGAGCATCAAAGAGAGTCACATGGACTGACAACAGCAAGGCATGGATGCCATATTGTAAAGGTTGAGGTGGTTATAACTTGTAGTAACTTTGTAGGATGTGTACTGGTTCATTCCGTAGAATGAGCAAGAGTTAACAACGTAGGATGAAAGTCCAACTAGCTGTAGAAGATGACTAATAGGTCAATCATCATAATGTACATTAAGTCAAACTGCTTATAGAAAGATGCAGGACATAGATTACTATATTAACAACTGTTGGACGTTCAACTTTAATGAAAATCATAGCACTACATTAATGTGGCGATTGTGATTACCCCCTATGATGAGGGTGGACATTAAGGCAATAATGATATACAATAAATCATTGAACTGTTATTGCGTATCCGGGTGACTAAACATGGTCCAGGATTATAATTCAGGAATCTACCCGGCTTCATTAAATGTATAATCATGAGGGTTCAAGATTAAAATCTTTTCGACATATAAATAGAAGTATTGTCAAAAAAGAGAGATATTGATGGTCCGTGGAAGTGATGTAGTAGGGTTCAGTTGCATTACTGACATTGTCTAATAAAGTCCACACTGTGGGTCGGAACTTGGAATCTTCTGAGATGTGTGTTTCTCTCTGTGGATTAGTGTCATGGCAGATTGCTGAATGAAGTAGGTGCAATGTCATAATGTGACACGAACCAGTATAGACCCAAACACATACAGTAGGATGATCTAGTCAGGACAGCACAACAGTGTTGATCCTGGATAATTATAGCTGAGCTTCCTGGAGGTGGCATCACATGGTACATTGTGTAGTTATTGCCTGTACTGGACATTAAGTCCAAATGGCTGAAGGAAGATGCATGCAGCAGGTCAAGACGATTACTAGATTAGTAACTGTTTGACGTTCAGCATCAATCTGACCACCATGGTGATATGTCATTAGTGACGACCATGGTTGATATTACTCCCAACGATTATGGTGGACATCAAGGTTATGATGATATATATAATGGAACATTCAATTGCCTTGATGTGACCATTAGTATGATATCCCGTTAATATCTAATGAAACATTGGATCACCTGTCAGGAAACTGTACAATCACGGGGGTCCAATATTAACAGCTGTTGGACTTATAAATAGGAGAGATGTGCAGTGTTACCTCACTATCACAGTCACCCTCAGTGAAACCTCACTATCACAGT
Source organism: Lamellibrachia columna (assembly GCA_963662155.1). Lineage (NCBI taxonomy): Eukaryota > Metazoa > Annelida > Polychaeta > Sabellida > Siboglinidae > Lamellibrachia > Lamellibrachia columna. The sequence goes on along the minus strand of OY759261.1, from coordinate 6,358,392 downwards.
CACCCTCAGTGAAACCTCACTATCACATTCACCCTCAGTGAAACCTCACTATCACATTCACCCTCAGTGGAACCTCACTATCACATTCACCTTCAGTGGAACCTCACTATCACAGTCACCATCAGTGGAACCTCACTATCACATTCACCCTCAGTGGAACCTCACTATCAGTCACCCTCACTGGAACCTCACTATTACAGTCACCCTCAGTGGAACCTCACTATCACATTCACCCTCAGTGGAACCTCACTATCACATTCACCCTCAGTGGAACCTCACTATCACATTCATCCTCAGTGGAACCTCACTATTACAGTCACCCTCAGTGGAACCTCACTATCACATTCACCCTCAGTGGAACCTCACTATCACATTCACCCTCAGTGGAACCTCACTATCACATTCATCCTCAGTGGAACCTCACTATCACAGTCACCCTCAGTGGAACCTCACTATCACAGTCACCCTCAGTGGAACCTCACTATCAGTCACCCTCAGTGGAACCTCACTATTACAGTCACCCTCAGTGGAACCTCACTATCACATTCACCCTCAGTGGAACCTCACTATCACATTCACCCTCAATGGAACCTCACTATTACAGTCACCCTCAGTGGAACCTCACTATCACATTCACCCTCAGTGGAACCTCACTATCACATTCACCCTCAGTGGAACCTCACTATCACATTCACCCTCAGTGGAACCTCACTATCACATTAACCCTCAGTGGAACCTCACTATCACATTCACCCTCAGTGGAACCTCACTATCACATTCACGCTCAGTAGAACCTCACTATCACAGTCACCCTCAGTGGAATCTCACTATCGCAGTCACCCTCCGTGGAACCTCACTATCACAGTCACCTCCGTGGAACCTCACTATCACAATCACCCTCCGTGGAACCTCACTATCACAGTCACCCTCGGTGGAACCTCACTATCACATTCACCCTCAGTGGAACCTCACTATCACAGTCACCCTCGGGACTGGGGACAAAGTGACCTGAATAACAAGGTGACCATATTAGCAGGACTATTCTTTACTATTATTGAAATAATTTGTGACAGTCCCAGCTTGACCACAGTGACGAGGTGGCTGTGTTACTGATGTGTGACTGTAGCATGACTAAGATATAGTACTGTTGTCTAATAATGCCCATCACATCTTGGAATCTTCTAGTAGTACCAAGGTTTGTTCCTTATTTGTTGGTCAAATCACGAACGAGTTCTGAACCTGACATGACACAATGCACAACATTACAAAGTGATGATCAAAGTCTTTTCAGACAGTCTACTACTGAATAGTACTGATGACATGTCACTATCGATGACATTTCAATATTGATGACATGTCAAAGCATTATCAGTACACAAGCCTTGGGACAGATATAAACACAATGATTTCCGTTCTGTGTACACAAACACATGCGAACTGCTAACTGGCTCACATTAGACCTGAGTGATGATTATGTTCTGAGACTGAGCAATTGTTTGCAGCCTAAAAAGAAGTGCCAATAAATTATTTACAGACTTGTCAGTTGTGGTCTGTCAGTTGTGGTCTGTATACAAACCGACACAAGACACAAGCAATGTAACAGATCACTCTAGCTCTGCACTACAACCAATCTCACGTACAGCTGTGAAGTGAGGTTATTGCCTAAGGTTTACCATGTGTACTCTTTAACCCCATCTGATGTGTAATTAGGTTGGTTCCCTAGTGGACTCCAAGCAAATCATACACTCTGGACAACTCGTGATGCTAGACGAGAATGTGCGCCGTGTATGAAGCAGCAAGCATACGTTGAACTAATAAACCAGGGAATGTGATGTACACTATGAAGTAAATAGTCAGGGAATGTGATGTACACTATGAAGTAAACAGTCAGGGAATGTGATGTACAGTATGAAGTAAACAGTCAGGGAATGTGATGTACAGTATGAAGTAAACAGTCAGGGAATGTGATGTACACTATGAAGTAAACAGTCAGGGAATGTGATGTACACTATGAAGTAAACAGTCAGGGAATGTGATGTACACTATGAAGTAAACAGTCAGGGAATGTGATGTACACTATGAAGTAAACAGTCAGGGAATGTGATGTACAGTATGAAGTATATAGTCAGGGAATGTGATGTACACTATGAAGTAAACAGTCAGGGAATGTGATGTACAGTATGAAGTAAATAGTCAGGGAATGTGATGTACACTAGTAAACAGTCAGGGAATGTGATGTACAGTATGAAGTAAACAGTCAGGGAATGTGATATACACTATGAAGTAAACAGTCAGGGAATGTGATGTACACTATGAAGTAAATAGTCAGGGAATGTGATGTACACTATGAAGTAAACAGTCAGGGAATGTGATGTACACTATGAAGTAAATAGTCAGGGAATGTGATGCACACTATCACAGCTTTGCATCCAAAAACTTGATTGTTTGTGTTTCATAGAGAAATAAATCTTGTACACAGAGATACACACCACCTAGGCTTCTGACCCTAATGCCTGACGCACACTACACAACACTCAACAGCAATGCAAAGCAATCGTCCATGACGAATCATTAGGTGTGCAGCCCTTCATAATGGACCTACGACCATCATAGACCGATTTTTCATCGCGTCGTGGATTGGTTTTATTTTTCATGTTGTCTAATAATGCCCATGCTGTGGTTCGGATATTTTGAATCTTCCAAGTTGTGTACGTTTGTCTCTGTACATTAGTCGTGTCATGACAAAACAGTGAATGAAGTAGGTACATGACATGACGACATGACATGACGACATGACATGAATCAGTACAGAACCAAACATGTACATCAACTAGGCCTCATAATTCACTGAAAAACAAGTCAAGATAAAACATTGTAACCGGTCACTGCCATTGCACAAAACAATGATCTCAATATAAAACATTGTAACAGGTCACTGCCATTGCACCAAACAATGATCTCAATGTAAAACATTGTAACAGGTCACTGTCATTGCACCAAACAATGACCTCGATATAAAACATTGTAACAGGTCACTGTCATTGCACCAAACAATGACTTCAATGTAAAACATTGTAACAGGTCACTGCCATTGCACCAAACAATGATCTCAATGTAAAACATTGTAACAGGTCACTGTCATTGCACCAAACAATGACCTCGATATAAAACATTGTAACAGGTCACTGCCATTTCAACAAACAATGACCTCAATATAAAACATTGTAACAGGTCACTGCCATTGCACCAAACAATGATCTCAATGTAAAACATTGTAACAGGTCACTGTCATTGCACCAAATAATGACCTCGATATAAAACATTGTAACAGGTCACTGTCATTGCACCAAACAATGACTTCAATGTAAAACATTGTAACAGGTCACTGCCATTGCACCAAACAATGATCTCAATGCAAAACATTGCAACAGGTCACTGTCATTGCACCAAACAATGACCTCAATATAAAACATTGTAACAGGTCATTGTCATTGCACCAAACAATGACCTTGATATAAAACATTGTAACAGGTCACTGCCATTTCAACAAACAATGACCTCGATAAAAAACATTGTGACAGGTCACTGTCATTGCACCAAACAATGATCTCAATGTAAAACATTGCAACAGGTCACTGTCATTGCACCAAACAATGACCTCAATATAAAACATTGTAACAGGTCACTGTCATTGCACCAAACAATGACCTCAATATAAAACATTGTAACAGGTCACTGCCATTGCACCAAACAATGATCTCAATGTAAAACATTGTAACAGGTCACTGTCATTGCACCAAACAATGACCTCGATATAAAACATTGTAACAGGTCACTGTCATTGCACCAAACAATGACTTCAATGTAAAACATTGTAACAGGTCACTGCCATTGCACCAAACAATGATCTCAATGTAAAACATTGCAACAGGTCACTGTCATTGCACCAAACAATGACCTCAATATAAAACATTGTAACAGGTCACTGTCATTGCACCAAACAATGACCTCGATATAAAACATTGTAACAGGTCACTGCCATTTCAACAAACAATGACCTCGATAAAAAACATTGTGACAGGTCACTGTCATTGCACCAAACAGTGACCTCGATATAAAACACTGTAACAGGTCACTGTCATTGCACCAAACAATGACCTCAATATAAAACATTATAACAGGTCACTGTCATTGCACCAAACAATGACCTCGATATAAAACATTATAACAGGTCACTGTCATTGCACCAAACAGTGACCTCGATATAAAACACTGTAACAGGTCACTGTCATTGCACCAAACAATGACCTCAATCTAAAACATTATAACAGGTCACTGTCATTGCACCAAACAATGACCTCAATATAAAACATTATAACAGGTCACTGTCATTGCACCAAACAATGCATCAGTTTCTGCGTGGGGCATCATCTGACCTCATTCACTGGCGGCATCAACGGAATGAATAATTTTGGCATTGAAAGAATCACATTGGCATCATCAAGTGATTGTGGACCAGATAACACTGAAGTGATGTGGAAGTGCGTCACATGGATCTAACACATGGATGGATTCCTTGTAAACAGCAGTCAAATTACGTTAATGATGAGACTAACAAGCCTAATTAGACAGACCTATTTCTACTTACATTACCGATCTTGGGCTTACAATACTCAGACACCCGTACAATCTTGTTATACATGTTGTTGACATTTCGCATAATTTTTTCATGACTTTATTATCATGGCAGTGATAGAGAACATTCATGAGATTGAAAACACGGGGCCTGCTCCATCTCCTCTTTACCACCAGAGGACACTGAGCACATCTCTCGTGGTTGTCTGGTTTTTGTCCTGCAGGATAGATGAAAGCATATATTTGGCTGACATTTCTGAGCAACAACAATGATTTCATTAAACAATTCCCATAGCAGTGTCCAGTGTTGATCTGGTGTGAATCTAAGTACACATAAGAGATGTGACAGCATTACAATGTGGTGCATTGGTAGATGTGAGATAACTAGTGCCTTGCACTACTTGGTGCAAGCACCTGGGTCACATCAGAGGTCACGCCTGTCTCCCATCCACATCTCCAGAAGTCTACATTGGATATTCAATGCAGTGAATAAAATTTAATACATAGAATAATGTTGTGAGATAAAAAGGGTGCATGACAAATATTTGTGTTTCTTCATTCAACAATCCACAGTCCCCATTTCAAACAGTTAAACGGGAACATTCACATAGACTCAGTGGTCTCCCGATATAGAAAATCGCATGTGAAAAAATCCAGGTGGCTATCGTGTGCCCTATTGCACACCTGTGCCTTTCTGTTAGATTAGCGACATAAAATTTTAAAGAGTAAACTAAATACTCACTATTTCAATATAGTGTACAATTATGTGTATATATATGTATATATATATATATATGTATATGTATATATATATATGTATATATATATATATATATATATATATATATATATATATGTATATACATATATATATATATGTATATGTGTATATATATATATATATATATTATGTATATTTATATATATATATATATACATATATATATATATTAGTTCCGTTATTTCTTAATTCATTGTTTTATCTTATCATAATCTTTCTATTGTGTTATCTTTTGTGTGTATAGCACCATATGATACAACTGTGCAAATTATATATATTTTCACACTTTTATTTATTATTGATTAGACACTGGATTGGTCAATTGTATGCTTTTAATTCATGTTTGTACTTTTATACAAATATATTTTTTATCCTGACTTATTTTATATATATATTTTTACTACACGTCATGTATGTATGTATATATATATATATATATATATATATATATATATATATATATATATATATATATATATATATTTTTTTTGTTTCACTACATGTACCTCTGTTGTTCATCATGTGTGTATATTTATGTTTGTTTTACTTGTATGTATATATATGGGCTCTTTCCTGAAATAAAACATTATTATTATTACATATATATTTTTATTTTATCATCATAATTTTTTATTTACTTTTATTTTTTATTATATACAGCACCAAAGAATATCAGTGTATAAATGTTGTGCTATATAAATTAATAAACTCCAAGTGACAGGTGAAACAAACGTCTTCAGGCCCTGATGGTTTATGAGACCGTCTCGCCTGACGTCCCACCAACACCTGCGCCACCAGGAAGTGATGTATATGCTACTTCCAGAAAAACCATGACAACATGCATGAATGCGCAACCAAGAAAATGTGACTCGGTGCACTGAACACAAGATGACTCCAGATTTATAACCTGCCTGCAGCAACACTTCAAAGCTAAGCCACAATGCCTGATAAACAGCATCTCTGGCCATTTCACAGTGTTATGATGGATGGGGCTGTATAACCAGTAGTCAAAAATAGACAACAGTGAATTATGGGCATGTTCTGTGTGTGTGCCATCTGTGCGCATGCACGCAGGTAGCATTTGAAATCAATCATGCTCTTGGCAAACAGAATGACTCCAGGTGTCAGAAAAAGGTTCGACGGGCATTGCAATAAGTATCCGATTAATACAATGAGTTAATATTCCAAGTCATACAGAAATTCAGCAGATCGTTTACAAATGAAAATGTATAAACTCCTAGCTCTATTTGAGTTGGTCCCAAGAATGTGTGTGCATGTGTGCATGCGTGTGTGCACGTGCACGATTTATGATTCTGACATTCCTCACCAACAGAAAACTAACATCAGCCGCATCAGAACTCGGCATGGACGATGCGGACATCTGATGTACAAATGGCGCATCAAAGATACGGCCAAGACCAGAAAACCATTGACCACATCTCTGAGGTCCACTCAGCTTCCCAAAATAGACAACAGTGAATTATGGGCATGTTCTGTGTGTGTGCCATCTGTGCGCATGCACGCAGGTAGCATTTGAAATCAATCATGCTCTTGGCAAACAGAATGACTCCAGGTGTCAGAAAAAGGTTCGACGGGCATTGCAATAAGTATCCGATTAATACAATGAGTTAATATTCCAAGTCATACAGAAATTCAGCAGATCGTTTACAAATGAAAATGTATAAACTCCTAGCTCTATTTGAGTTGGTCCCAAGAATGTGTGTGCATGTGTGCATGCGTGTGTGCACGTGCACGATTTATGATTCTGACATTCCTCACCAACAGAAAACTAACATCAGCCGCATCAGAACTCGGCATGGACGATGCGGACATCTGATGTACAAATGGCGCATCAAAGATACGGCCAAGACCAGAAAACCATTGACCACATCTCTGAGGTCCACTCAGCTTCCCAAAAACAATCGAATGGGTCAACAACCTCAAAATACAACTATGAAACTCTGCTCTATCCACATGAAAGAAGAGCCATTTGGCAGCATTCTTAAGAGGTGGAACCTGATAAACTGAGATAGCAGTCTACACCCAACCACCAGTTATCAATATGGCCCGACCCAATTTAGAAATAGATTTTCACATGACACCTCTGCCACACATGTATGTGTACTGGGAGTGTCTTCAACACCAGCACAGTCTGTCTCTGTATCTTTTTATATTTTATTGATGCCAAAAACTCCAAAGAGAAGGACACGAGACAATGGGACAAACTTGGCACATGTCACGACGAACCAAAACCACAGCAAGGAAGTCATCATGTCACCACGTTAAGTGGACAACATAAGTAAGTAATCCGTAGTTATCCAAGTCCAAGCAGCAGTTGGCATGACAGTGCTAAAATGTGGGCAATTCCCAGAAACCAATGGTGTGACATACATGAAGACCATTTATTCATCTTGTACTTACGTTGACATACATTAGGCAGACATGTGTTCAGTTGTCCTCCACTGTGAAATTACATCTTTTCTATTGCATACAATTAATCTCCAAGTTACTGGGATAATAAAGCACTATGATTAATGCCACACAAAGGTAGTACACATTTCAAACAAGAAAAAGGTGAATTAGGGAATACCAAAATGTTTGAAACAAAGGAAACAGCTGCAATGATTCAAACATAAGAAAATGCTGGAAGGTTTCAGTGGATCATTTCTCAGAGGAAAATAAATGAAGAGAACAAATGATCTACCGACTGCATAAATTCTAGCCACTTCCTTGTCCACTTGCCAAGTTGCTATATGGGTGTTTAGCTTTGGATGGCATCTTGTTAAATCTTGTCAAAGAACTAAATGAATCCAGTTGCTTACCATCTTTCTTGTAGTACAGCATCTCCACCTGTTTCTCAACAGAGCCATTCAACGCTTCCTTGAGGAGTCGAATGGCGAATGCCGTGGTCAGTGGACCGTGAAGGAAGTCACAGGAGCATGGCTTCTGCATGACCTCAGCGCGAGAGTAGCCACACAGCTCGCAGTAACCGTCATTGCAGAATATGATTGGCTTATTTTCAACCTGCGCGTTTGCAATGATGAAGTTTCGATCTGCAAACACAACATAAACATATAAACATATTGCAATTTGTGCTGCAACAAGATCCTGTGGAAGGCTGAAAAAGGTAGAAAAGTACATTCGTATAAACTGTCATGTCAAAGCAATAGGCAGAATCTACAGAAAAAAATCAAACTACCTTAACTTGGAAATATGATGCACTAGAACCACCAAAGTTTGATAAAGGATAGAGCAGACACAGCACAAGTCGAGGCTTCAATAATCCAATGTTCATCAACTCTGCAGTTACTGCCGTTTGCCTTTGCATGACATGATATCTACAGCATGTCATCCAGTCCTCGGGTCTACTCAAGATGCTTTACAATTCACCCCCGTGTACGAGTGATTGTGTCACATCAAACACTCTATGCTAGCACAATAGGGTGAGCACAGACTGACTGACTGACAGAGCATCAGCCAAATCTGCTACGACATAATTTAATTGTCAACCATTAATGCTTCTGTAGTCAGGAAGTAAATTAAATGTACCCAGTCCACACAAAAAGCAACAGTTCTTGATTGCCATATTGTTAATTTCCCGCAGGCACAGTGAGGTGGCTTTTATTACATCACCATGGAACAAACACATCTCGAGACATCCCTGTATGACACTACACCATACCAGTATTATTTAAGCCTCGTCCCCCTGACACCCCCTGGCCCTTAGCTCCTCCTGCCCCTGGCTCCCACTGCCCCCCTACTCCTGGCTCCCCCTTGTTCCCTGGCTTCCTCTGCCCCCATGCTCCTGGCTTCCCCTACCCCCTGGCTCCCCTGCCCCCTTGCTTCATCTGCCCACTGGCTCCCTCTACAAGAAACTGAATTACATCGACCTGTGAACACACAGAACCATCCTCACAACAAGACTTCTGACTACATCAGTAGACCTGACAGTTCTACCCTTGCCACCAGAGACTTCTGACTACATCAGTACCCCTGACAGTTCTACCCTTGCCACCAGTGACTTCTGACTACATCAGTACCCCTGACAGATCAACCCTTGCCACCAGAGACTTCTGACTACATCAGTACCCCTGACAGATCAACCCTTGCCACCAGAGACTTCTGACTACATCAGTACCCCTGACAGTTCTACCCTTGCCACCAGTGACTTCTGACTACATCAGTACCCCTGACAGATCAACCCTTGCCACCAGAGACTTCTGACTACATCAGTACCCCTGACAGATCAACCCTTGCCACCAGAGACTTCTGACTACATCAGTACCCCTGACAGATCAACCCTTGCCACCAGAGACTTCTGACTACATCAGTACCCCTGACAGTTCTACCCTTGCCACCAGAGACTTCTGACTACATCAGTACCCCTGACAGATCAACCCTTGCCACCAGAGACTTCTGACTACATCAGTACCCCTGACAGATCTACCCTTGCCACCAGAGACTTCTGACTACATCAGTACCCCTGACAGATCAACCCTTGCCACCGGGGACTTCTGACTACATCAGTAGCCCTGACAGATCAACCCTTGCCACCAGAAACTTCTGACTACATCAGTAGCCCTGACAGATCAACCCTTGCCACCAGAGACTTCTGACTACATCAGTAGCCCTGACAGATCAACCCTTGCCACCAGAGACTTCTGACTACATCAGTAGCCCTGACAGATCTACCCTTGCCACCAGAGACTTCTGACTACATCAATAGCCCTGACAGATCAACCCTTGCCACCAGGGGCTTCCGACTACATCAGTACCCCTCACAGATCAACCCTTGCCACCAGAGACTTCTGACTACATCAATAGACCTGACAGATCAACCCTTGCCACCAGGGACTTCTGACTACATCAGTACCCCTGACAGATCTACCCTTGCCACCAGAGACTTACTTTTTGTACTTAAACAAACGCTCGAGAAACTGTAGAAAAAAAGACAAGAATTGGGGTGGGAGACACAGACTGAAGCCAAACAAAGACAAGAATTGTGGTGGGAGACACGGACTGAAGCCAAACAAAAAGACAAGAATTGGGGTGGGAGACATGGACTAAAGCCAAACAAAAAGACAAGAATTGGGGTGGGAGACATGGACTGAAGCCAAACAAAAAGACAAGAATTGGGGTGGGAGACATGGACTAAAGCCAAACAAAAAGACAAGAATTGGGGTGGGAGACATGGACTGAAGCCAAACAAAAAGACAAGAATTGGGGTGGGAGACATGGACTAAAGCCAAACAAAAAGACAAGAATTGGGGTGGGAGACACGGACTGAAGCCAAACAAAAAGACAAGAATTGGGGTGGGAGACATGGACTAAAGCCAAACAAAAAGACAAGAATTGGGGTGGGAGACATGGACTGAAGCCAAACAAAAAGACAAGAATTGGGGTGGGAGACATGGACTGAAGCCAACCAAAAAGACAAGAATTGGGGTGGGAGACATGGACTGAAGCCAAACAGGTGAGACTGAACTAGAGATGGAGCACTGCAGCCTTGTGGGCCACCAGGCCCCAAGAGGATAGGTAAGTAAAACAATTATTGGCTCCTCTAGTGCTTGAAGTGTATAAATTCTTCACCAAGATGCCCCCACTGACTATCGTGATCATGCAAGTGGCTGTAGTTGTGGCATGCATGTTGTATAATGTGAAAGCTACTGTAATTTTCCGTGTATAATACGCATTTTTTCCCTTCATTTCTTACTTAAAAGTCCAGATGCATACTATACATGATAACAAGGCTAAAAAGTCGGATCAAATACGTGGTAATCAGGAACTACAGATTGGCCTAAGTTATTTATGCCGCTAAACAACATTCTTACCTAATTTTTTTCTATGCCAACGCATTCATCCAATCATTCCATATACAAAAAACAAATATTCTTAAACAATATTGTTTTTCAAACAGCACTGCGGAGCAAGTGATAATATATCCTGGTTATGCTCAAGGCAGAAGACACTGATGCAACACAGCGCTACTTGGACCAACAAGATACACCAGGCTAAGGGACGCTCTACACCAGGCTAAGGGACGCTCTACACCAGGCTAAGGGACGCTCTACACCAGGCTAATGGACGGTCTACACCAGGCTAAGGGACGCTCTACACCAGGCTAAGGGGCGCTCTACACCAGGCTAAGGGATGCTCTACACCAGGCTAAGGGATGCTCTACACCAGGCTAAGGGGCGCTCTACACCAGGCTAAGGGATGCTCTACACCAGGCTAAGGGATGCTCTACACCAGGCTAAGGGACGCTCTACTCGTTAAATCACTGGCAGTTCCAGCACCTTCCATCCCAGATGAATGTGCAATATTAACAATTCCTGCACTAAACCGAAGTGCCCTGACTAGGTTGGGTTGCCATGCTGTGCCACGTGGTCGAGCTGAGATATGAGATTAGGGTATTCATGGAGAAGAAGGGTGGAGAAGTACCGGCATTCACTGACCCCTTATGGATCTGCGATTTTGCATTTTAGTCTGCGTCACGGAGCACCTCACTCTGCTGAATGCCCAACTCCAGAGAAGAGACTAACAACTAATCAATGAACTGTGCCAGTTTGTCTCCGCTTTCGAGACCGGGTTTCTATTGTGGGAAACACAACTGCGGGATGCAAATTACTTCCCGACACTCATAGAAAACAAACTAGCTACTCCGGACATGTAGACCTTCGTAGCATTCATTGAGCTGCTGAGACGGGAGTTTGCTGACCGATTGACAATCTCAGGGCTCGCAACAGGGAGTGAAAAATGAAGATGAACTTCGTGGAATGCAAGCCATGAACGCATCTAACAGACGGACACTTGGATGACGAGCTGAGGCTCGCAGTGTCAAGTCTGCAGCCAGATGTGGGACACTTGGTGGCGCAGCAACTCTAGCATCAACATCTCTAGCATCAGGTGTCAGTGTCACACGGGTCAACATGACATCAGCGGCATGCCAAGAACACGTAACATGAATAATGTGTTTTTTAACAGCATAGTGACCATCAAACTGTTGTTCAAAATCAGACCTATTTACAACAGCAACGTATGTATGTTGCATGCATGTGTGTGTGCGTGCGTGCGTGTGTGCGTGTGTATATGTATATGTGTGTATGTATGTATGTATGTATATATAAATATATATATATATATATATGTGTGTGTGTATGTGTATATGTGTATATATGTATATGTGTGTATGTATGTATGTATGTATGTATGTATATACATATATATATATATAAATATATATATATATATATATATATTGTACGTGTTACAAGAAAGATAATATCCTTATGTGCGCGCGTGCGTGCGTGATTCCATGTGCGTGCATGTATGTGTGGCCCGCTGACCTATTCCAAGTAACTAATTTGGCCCTCCGTTCAAAAAGGTTGCCGAACCCTGCTCTACACCATGTGAAAAATTTTATGTGAAAAATTTGGGGTGCATATTATAAAAGGTAATAAACAAATTCTGTCAGATATGAACAAAAAGTCAGGGTGCGTGTTATACTTGGGGTATATTTTACATAGAACATCACACTACTAGTTTGAACTGTGCATGAGCAGGTATTTGTGGTAGACCAGACAATAATTTGTGCTATCAGTGTTATAGTCAATAAACAAGCACTGCAGACACACCCAGAGGGTGGAGGAGTGTTTGTTTACACCTACATTTTGTGAGCAGTCTTTAGACTTCAAACACACCAAGAATGCCTCGGAGACATGGTACCATATATCAACATATCAATTATGGGAGAAATACAGCTGAACTAGAGTTGGTGCACTGTTCACAAGCACTTCACCCAGCCCATGTTAAATCAGAACATTGCTGATGCGTGATAACTGTTTACTTTCTTCAACGTTAAGCTGCAATATATCACGCCTTTAACCAGCCAAGCAGGAGGGAGATCATCAGTGCCGCCAGCAGCTAAGTTCAGCCCACCGTAGTTGACTACAGTCAACCGTGACAGCCAAGCCATATTCAAAAAAAATATAATCAGACAAATCACAAACACATATACCTGGCTTAATCCTATGGCTTAAACAAGATTTAACAATATTGCCTTACAAACTAGGAAGTCATTGGTTTAATGAAAGTTCAACAATGTGTCATCTAGATGTATAACTTGGCCCTCATATGAATGAGATATCTATACATTTTGTTTGAAAACATACATTATTCACACTCCGTGCAGGTACACAATCATTAGGTAATTTTTTCCATCATTTATTCTGGATGTTGTTGTATACGAAACCTGGGCCCTGTCGTACATGGTGTATTATTATTAGTTATTACTATAATAACTATTATAATATTACTATTGTTTTCTTAATCATAATGTACATTTGAATGCTGGAATTACAATTAATAATATATATAAAAAAAATTTCTATTGCGCTAAAATCCTCCGGAGACCGAAGCTCAACAGCGCACCAAAAAAGGGGTTAAACAGTTCATAATCGATCAGCAGGTCCAGTTGTAAACAGTTGGATTGGTACGCTGGGGAGCTACGGAGGATAAGCAATAATGGGGTATTAATATTATAGTTGCAGATCAATTAACTATTTTTCCATGTATCTGAAATTGGAATGTAACACTTGTTTCAATAACAAAACCTTCATTAATAGTTAACCTTTATTTAATCCATCCACCACTTATCTCTGTGTAATAATATGCAAACACAGGTAGAATTTGTACATTTGCGTAACACACACAACAGAAAAATAATAAAAAGTAGTAATATTGTTATAGTTGATACACTATAACTTTGATCTGATCACTATGTGATCAGGCATGTCCCAGCTGTTTACATACCTAGATAAGGCTCCAATGCCCCCCCCGCCCACCAACCCCCCCCTGCTTCATGTTGCTGTATACTCTCTCCCAGGCTGCACAGTACATAACTAGGTAATGCACACACCTTTCGATTTAGAAAATATTTATTTTTCATTTGGTGCATAGTCGATAAATAGTGAACGTCCACACACACACACACACACACACTCACACATCTTGTTCTCAGTAGTGGATATTGACTTTTCATCATTCGTTGGTGTGTTAACTGTAACTTAGACATGACGATCAATTTCAGTATATAAATATTATGATGAATTTGGACTAATGCCATACATACTGAAGGACTAAGATACAAACACACACTCACTCAATCATGCATGAATGCACGCATGAATGCATGCGCGAATGCACGCACGAATGCACGAACGCACGCACACACACACACATATGGGCACACTCTGCAGACCCTGTTGGTGTTAATTGCTAGTGGGACTACTAGAGGACTTGGAAATAGATGGACAAATGCAATTCCAAATAAGACTTTTCCTATTACTGCAACTTGTATTTCCTACTAGAGCATCCTTGCTCAGATGTTAGTTCCAGTCATCCCTGTCGCAATAAAAGACACTCAGCCTTAGCATTACTTAGACCTTGAATACAGCGTCAATTCTTTTCTTTGTGTTTTATTCTATTAATACACAGTTATCCCGATACATTTCAGCGTCAAATATTTCCAGTTTAACTTTATAACAAACCGACTAACCCTTTTATAATGTTCTGAGACTATTTGTTCCACATTATAATGTTGCATGTATTTTAAAATGAACAGTCTCATATGGTGTGACATGTTAAAGACGTCCCATAAACAAGATACATGTCAACAACATTGTACAAGACAGTGAAAATTATTCTTTTTAATCACATAGCTGGCTGAGACCAAATCTTAACTTTGCTTGGAAACCATTTTATGTA
Source organism: Lamellibrachia columna (assembly GCA_963662155.1). NCBI lineage: Eukaryota > Metazoa > Annelida > Polychaeta > Sabellida > Siboglinidae > Lamellibrachia > Lamellibrachia columna. The sequence continues at coordinate 6,343,211 of OY759261.1, read as the reverse complement.
TACTTTCTGCACTTCTAACTGTTACACACTTGTCTACTTCCTGTTACACACTTGTCTACTTCCTGCTGCCCAATCTTGTGAAAGTACACAGGTACAAACACTGACTGGCTCGTGACTGCGAACTGCAAGAGGTAATTACCGTGAAGGGTGTACATACATATGTAATCAGCCCCATATTCCCAATGCACATCAAGCCTGGCATTTTCTACCCCACAAGATGGACAAAAAGCTCAAGAATTCTGTTCCTCTAAGGCCCAAACAGTAAAACAGTAAATGCACAGAACACAGCACAAGTCAACTTATCTTAAACCTGACATCTGTCTACTCGACAGTAGTGTGAGTACCTATACATCACTGGAAGACAAGAACAACGTCCCCATAACAGAGTTGTCACTTCCATAAATTGGGAAGTTGGCCAGCAAAGATTCAACAACAGAAGGCAAGTCTGGTTACTTGTGAAAGAACTTGCCATCTATCAACTAACACCTACCCCCCACCTCAATACTGACAAGGCGACTTTCACCAGGGAGTAGTATTCAATTCCTTACATGAAAATATAAAGGTCCCTTATCAATTCGATTTTTACTCGTCTTTTTTCAGATTCATTTTACAAATAAATCAAACCTATTTAGTATACGATGTGCTAGCTTCTTTGTGCATTTAGTATCCACTAAACAAATAAATTAAACTATTTAGTATCCACTACGATGTGCTAGCTTCTTTGTGCACATTTTTTATTTAGTGTTGGTGAAATCTTTGGACAACTATTAAATTATTAAGGTTCCTGGGGTGGCTAGCGGGTCAGTTGATTTTTTTCTTTTCTTCGTGACATGCTAGGATATACTGAACCAAACATTGACACCACAACAAATCACCCGGCACTAACGTCATATTTTGCCAGTCCATCCTTTAACAACGCAGTCATTTTGGAAATCCCCTTGAGTTCCCGGAAAAGAGACAATGTTTCCATAGTAACGACCGCATGCGCTACGATGTTCGAACCAGCTATATTTGTTCGCAGTGAGAGCGGACCATATCGTCTTGTTACTATAAAGCTAGTACACATCAGTATTATACCTACCTAACTAAATCATGTACCAGCAAATATCAGCGGTCAGTGAGCGTTAATGTAGTTGATCTTGCCTTTGACAGGAATAGAAATGCCCAAGTGTATGTGACCTGGTGACCCCACAGGATAACAGGCCAATCACACCCTGCCACCTGTTTGTTAGATGGCTGGCATAACCTGATATCACAGACAACAACACTTTACAAGTACAGATTCAATGGCTATTGTGGTGGCAAATTAAGGAGACATGTCAATATTACAAAATTAATGGCCATTTTGTTTTGTCAAAAAAAAAAAAACAATGAAAAAACATAAATTTCAACACAAAAACAAGCATTTATTGAAATTGTGTTTTCATTAATAACCAGGAAAATTATGTTTAAACTATTGTTTGAGAAAAACTACAACACTCACGACATTGCAATTTTGCATGTGAATGCAGCTTAGGTGCACACAACGTAATACAGCAGTAAATTATGATTGGTGAAAGGTTTGTGTCAAAAATACACTGCCACTTTAGGCTGTCATTAAACTTTTGCTTAATTCATTCACAGTGGTGTAGCAGACATAATTGATTTATGTTAAAAAAAATCTGCCGTAAAGTTATACTTATATGTATATCATTTATTTCTTTGGGGATTGTCTCAAAACGATTAAACTTAGTTTTTAATGGCTATTTTTTCACATTTACAAAAATGTTTAAAAAACCTTGTAACATAACGAAATAACTGAAAAACTCCAAACTGTTTTAATCTGGTATATTATATAGTATTTCAAATACAACCTGTGAAGAAATGGTTCATTTATCTTTAAAACTTCTACTGAAACTAATCCATTCAAGAATATAATAGCCACCCCAGCTACCTTAAAAGTGGTCTGGCCCTAAATACTGTAACATAAGACGAATCGCACTTTTACAAATTACCCGACCTACCAATCAAAGTTAATACTTTTGATGATCTTAACAAACGTATGTACCTTTATTAAACCGACTGTGCATACTGCTTCCTAATCTAGCACTACAAATTTTAACATCAATGAATTTGACCCGCAATGAGCCAAAAATGGAATATTTTCCCATTGGTTTACACTACCATTTTGTTGAGATTGTCTTCACGTTAGTAAGGAAGGTTATGCTGATGAATCTGTACTGTTTATTATCCAATCACTGCAGTCGTTATGGTTTTGCATGGCTAGGTATGTCTCGTGACCATCACGTCATATAAAAAGTTTGTTGATTGGAAAATACGTGCATAACCATTTCCGCAGTCAGTGTCTCCTTCCTGACGTGTGTATTCGTTGTTTTATAAATGTAAGTTTTATCACTACAAACAACCTTTCTAACAACTTGTTTACACTGCAATGATGCAATAACTGTTAAGAGATTTATGAATTTCTTATGCAAACATTTTAAACAGATTTTTTTGAAAATGGCATATCAACGGTAGCATATTCATCAGCATAACCTTTCTGGACATTGTAAGTAAACATACAGTGTAGTTGTGCATACTACAGGCAACTCTATCTAATGGCAAAATTGTTCCTGTTCCAAGAGAATAAAAACAACTGTGCTGGACCATAAACCGACAGCTTGCAAGTTATTAGTACTAATTTGACTCATGGGAATTGTTATGTTCTGTTACTGCTATGACATCATCAACCTGACTACAGAGACAGTAGGAGTGTTCACTAATGCGACTCAATGGGAACTGTTATGTTCTGTTACTGCTGTGACATCATCAACCTGACTACAGAGACAGTAGAAGTGTTCACTAATGCGACTCAATGGGAACTGTTATGTTCTGTTACTGCTGTGACATCATCAACCTGATTACAGAGACAGTAGGAGTGTTCACTAATGCGACTCGATGGGAACTGTTATGTTCTGTTACTGCTGTGACATCATCAACTTGATTACAGAGACAGTAGAAGTGTTCACTAATGCGACTCAATGGGAACTGTTATGCTCTGTTACTGCTGTGACATCATCAACCTGATTACAGAGACAGTAGGAGTGTTCACTAATGCGACTCAATGGGAACTGTTATGTTCTGTTACTGCTGTGACATCATCAACCTGATTACAGAGGCGGTAGGATTGTTCACTAATGCGACTCAATGGGAACTGTTATGTTCTGTTACTGCTGTGACATCATCAACCTGATTACAGAGGCGGTAGGATTGTTCACTAATGCGACTCAATGGGAACTGTTATGTTCTGTTACTGCTGTGACATCATCAACCTGATTACAGAGACAGTAGGATTGTTCACTAATGCGACTCAATGGGAACTGTTATGTTCTGTTACTGCTGTGACATCATCAACCTTATTACAGAGACAGTGGGAGTGTTCACTAATGTGACTCGATGGGAACTGTTATGTTCTATTACTGCTGTGACATCATCAACTTGATTACAGAGACAGTAGAAGTGTTCACTAATGCGACTCAATGGGAACTGTTATGCTCTGTTACTGCTGTGACATCATCAACCTGATTACAGAGACAGTAGGAGTGTTCACTAATGCGACTCAATGGGAACTGTTATGTTCTGTTACTGCTGTGACATCATCAACCTGATTACAGAGGCGGTAGGATTGTTCACTAATGCGACTCAATGGGAACTGTTATGTTCTGTTACTGCTGTGACATCATCAACCTGATTACAGAGGCGGTAGGATTGTTCACTAATGCGACTCAATGGGAACTGTTATGTTCTGTTACTGCTGTGACATCATCAACCTGATTACAGAGACAGTAGGATTGTTCACTAATGCGACTCAATGGGAACTGTTATGTTCTGTTACTGCTGTGACATCATCAACCTTATTACAGAGACAGTGGGAGTGTTCACTAATGTGACTCGATGGGAACTGTTATGTTCTATTACTGCTGTGACATCATCAACCTGATTACAGAGACAGTAGGAGTGTTCACTAATTCGACTCAATGGGAACTGTTATGTTCTGTTACTGCTGTGACATCATCAACCTGATTACAGAGACAGTAGGAGTGTTCACTAATGCGACTCAATGGGAACTGTTATGTTCTGTTACTGCTGTGACATCATCAACCTGATTACAGAGGCGGTAGGATTGTTCACTAATGCGACTCAATGGGAACTGTTATGTTCTGTTACTGCTGTGACATCATCAACCTGATTACAGAGGCGGTAGGATTGTTCACTAATGCGACTCAATGGGAACTGTTATGTTCTGTTACTGCTGTGACATCATCAACCTGATTACAGAGACAGTAGGATTGTTCACTAATGCGACTCAATGGGAACTGTTATGTTCTGTTACTGCTGTGACATCATCAACCTGATTACAGAGACAGTAGGAGTATTCACTAATGTGACTCGATGGGAACTGTTATGTTCTGTTACTGCTATGACATCATCAACCTTATTACAGAGACAGTAGAAGTGTTCACTAATACGACTCAATGGGAACTGTTATGTTCTGTTACTGCTGTGACATCATCAACCTGATTACAGAGACAGTAGAAGTGTTCACTAATGCGACTCGATGGGAACTGTTATGTTCTGTTACTGCTATGACATCATCAACCTGATTACAGAGACAGTAGAAGTGTTCACTAATGCGACTCAATGGGAACTGTTATGTTCTGTTACTGCTGTGACATCATCAACCTGATTACAGAGACAGTAGGAGTGTTCACTAATGCGACTCAATGGGAACTGTTATGTTCTGTTACTGCTGTGACATCATCAACCTTATTACAGAGACAGTAGAAGTGTTCACTAATGCGACTCAATGGGAACTGTTATGTTCTGTTACTGCTGTGACATCATCAACCTGATTACAGAGACAGTAGGAGTATTCACTAATGCGACTCAATGGGAACTGTTATGTTCTGTTACTGCTGTGACATCATCAACCTGATTACAGAGACAGTAGAAGTGTTCACTAATGCGACTCAATGGGAACTGTTATGTTCTGTTACTGCTGTGACATCATCAACCTTATTACAGAGACAGTAGGAGTGTTCACTAATGCGACTCAATGGGAACTGTTATGTTCTGTTACTGCTGTGACATCATCAACCTGAATACAGAGACAGTAGGATTGTTCACTAATGCGACTTAATGGGAACTGTTATGTTCTGTTACTGCTGTGACATCATCAACCTGATTACAGAGGCAGTAGGATTGTTCACTAATGCGACTCAATGGGAACTGTTATGTTCTGTTACTGCTGTGACATCATCAACCTGATTACAGAGACAGTAGGAGTGTTCACTAATGTGACTCAATGGGAACTGTTATGTTCTGTTACTGCTGTGACATCATCAACCTGATTACAGAGGCAGTAGGATTGTTCACTAATGCGACTCGATGGGAACTGTTATGTTCTGTTACTGCTGTGACATCATCAACCTTACTACAGAGGCAGTAGGAGTGTTCACTAATGCGACTCGATGGGAACTGTTATGTTCTGTTACTGCTGTGACATCATCAACCTGACTACAGAGGCAGTAGGATTGTTCACTAATGCGACTCGATGGGAACTGTTATGTTCTGTTACTGCTGTGACATCATCAACCTGACTACAGAGGCAGTAGGAGTGTTCACTAATGCGACTCGATGGGAACTGTTATGTTCTGTTACTGCTGTGACATCATCAACCTGACTATAGAGGCAGTAGGATTGTTCACTAATGCGACTCGATGGGAACTGTTATGTTCTGTTACTGCTGTGACATCATCAACCTGACTACAGAGGCAGTAGGAGTGTTCATTAATGCAGACATGATAGGCGTGAGTTTATTCAATGAGGGCACCTAGGTAATGACAGAACTGAAGCATTGCATGTTGCATTAATGTCGTGGTGCAGTCAATACTGGCAATATGTGTTGACAACGAAGGTGCTACTCGTGGCGTAGGCACTACGGCATTCACACAAAAGGTACGTTCTTATATAGCGCGATATCCAGTCCTTAGGACTGCTCAAAGCACTTTACACTTCACCGCCTGGCAGACCTGTTCATTCCAACATCTTGACTTTTCTGGGAAGCATTCAGCCATACTGCAATTACTGTGTGAAGACTATTCTTTCACACATCCACCTGTATGGAGCCAGGTACTCAATTATAGAGCTGAGTGAACTGTGGCAATGTAGGGTGAACTAAATTGTTGAAGTTTTGAAATGGCAACAAGAGGATTTGAACCTGGTTTCTCTTGATTTAGAGCCTGATGTTCAACCTGCTGGTTTATAGGGCACAGTGGCATAGCAGACCACTACGCCACTGTTTATAGGGCGCAGTGGCATAGCAGACCACTACGCCACTGTTTATAGGGCGCAGTGGCATAGCAGACCACTACGCCACTGTTTATAGGGCGCAGTGGCATAGCAGACCACTACGCCACTGTTTATAGGGCGCAGTGGCATAGCAGACCACTACGCCACTGTTTATAGGGCGCAGTGGCATAGCAGACCACTACGCCACTGTTTATAGGGCGCAGTGGCATAGCAGACCACTACGCCACTGTTTATAGAGTGCAGTGGCATAGCAGACCACTATGCCACTTTTTATAGGGCGCAGTGGCATAGCACACCACTACGCCACTGTTTATAGGGCGCAGTGGCATAGCAGACCACTACGCCACTGTTTATAGGGTGCAGTGGCATAGCAGACCACTATGCCACTGTTTATAGGGCGCAGTGGCATAGCAGACCACTACGCCACTGTTTATAGATTGCAGTGGCATAGCGCAGTGTTTCTCCACCGGGGGTCCTCGGCCCACTGAGAGAGGCCAGGGGATCCGCGAGATGGCAGGGGAAAATTTATATTAAATTACCTGGTAAAATAAAGATTAAACTTTCTGACCTAACCACAATTACCATAAGCAATAGTTTCGCAATAGTTTCACAGTGAATCCGCATCATCAAATGGAGAAGAAAATTTACAAATTTATTACTCGTCCATCCTCCCCAAACATGTGCCAGTAAATACAAGCTGACATAAAGATATACTGTGACATTTATTTCATTTAAATATGTTTGTTTGATTAGTAATAGTTAACAAGCAGTGTAATGGAACTAGCAACAGCAAACATGTTTTCTTTTAATGTTTAATAAACACATAAATTTTAAAAGCAATAATAACTTTTGACATCACTGTAGTGAAAAGGTGGAGGGATGCCACATCTGATGTAGGGGGTCCATGGAAATTTTATTGGACAGAGGGGACTTGGAAACAAAAAGGTTGAGAACCGCTGGCGTAGTGGAGCACTATGCCACTCTCATCGAGTATACTAATATAAAGGTTAGGGTGTACATACTTTAGTTAGACAACTAAATAAAAATTTGCTCAAAATTGAATAGCAAACGTTTCGCGAACAACCTTGACCTTCGCGGTGCCATAAAACAGCACATGACGTCAGTGCTGTAAAATAAATGCTGTAGACAAAACTCATAATTTACAAACTATTTCTCGCTCACATTTTGAAAACTTATTTGATTGTAAAAAACAGGATCTCTACATAAAAGTGGAGTCAAGAAAATATGCAGTTAGATAAATTTGACTGTTTATGGTAGATATGTTTTGCTTTAAGAGTGGTCTACCCTCGTCGGAAGTTAGGAGAATTTTTAAAGTGATTTTTTTTGTTTTTATGATTTATTCTTAGTGAAATGCAATTTTCAGTTTTGATCAGGAGCAAAATCGATTTTTAAGAGTGAAATCGTGTTGATGAGCACATAAGAATGTTAGTGAAACAGTACCCTGGACACAACATATGAAAGGTGCATGGAGAATTATACACGGAAACGCCAAAGATGTCAGACTATTAGCCGGAGGCAAGCCCGATTTGTAGATGAATGTTCCAGAAGTAAAGAAGTGGTGAGACAGTGGGTTACTTGGCAGCCAAAGTCTGGACAGAGAAGACCTATCTCCTACTTAACCTTTCTAAAACTAATTGTGTCTCAATTAAGGATAACAGTTTCTGAACTAGAAAGTGATGCAGCACAGACACCAATGAAGAAGTATTGTGAACAACTGCTATGTGACCCACTGACTAGATGATGATTACTAATTTATCTTCAGTGATGATTTATTGTTACAATTAACACTACCTCAAATAGTTTAAATTTGACTACACTCTAAAAGTACACCAGTTATCTGTGACACTAACTAATACAATATCATCCATTAGAACTCTACTCGGTCTACTTAAAGGCACAATATTTGACATGTATGATGTAACCAACCAAACAATACTTGACCTGTATGAAGTGACCAACCAAACAATACTTGACCTGTATGATGTAACCAACCAAACAATACTTGACCTGTATGATGTAACCAACCAAACAATACTTGACCTGTATGATGTAACCAACCAAACAATACTTGACATGTATGATGTAACCAACCAAACAATACTTGACCTGTATGATGTAACCAACCAAACAATACTTGACCTGTATGATGTAACCAACCAAACAATACTTGACCTGTATGATGTAACCAACCAAACAATACTTGACCTGTATGAAGTGACCAACCAAACAATACTTGACCTGTATGATGTAACCAACCAAACAATACTTGACATGTATGATGTAACCAACCAAACAATACTTGACATGTATGATGTAACCAACCAAACAATACTTGACCTGTATGATGTAACCAACCAAACAATACTTGACCTGTATGATGTAACCAACCAAACAATACTTGACCTGTATGATGTAACCAACCAAACAATACTTGACCTGTATGATGTAACCAACCAAACAATACTTGACATGTATGATGTAACCAACCAAACAATACTTGACCTGTATGATGTAACCAACCAAACAATACTTGACCTGTATGATGTAACCAACCAAACAATACTTGACCTGTATGATGTAACCAACCAAACAATACTTGACCTGTATGATGTAACCAACCAAACAATACTTGACATGTATGAAGTGACCAACCAAACAATACTTGACCTGTATGAAGTAACCAACCAAACAATACTTGACCTGTATGATGTAACCAACCAAACAATACTTGACCTGTATGATGTAACCAACCAAACAACACTTGACCTGTATGATGTAACCAACCAAACAATACTTGACCTGTATGAAGTAGCCAACCAAACAATACTTGACATGTATGAAGTGACCAACCAAACAATACTTGACCTGTATGATGTAACCAACCAAACAATACTTGACCTGTATGATGTAACCAACCAAACAATACTTGACCTGTATGAAGTGACCAACCAAACAATACTTGACCTGTATGAAGTGACCAACCAAACAATACTTGACCTGTATGATGTAACCAACCAAACAATACTTGACCTGTATGATGTAACCAACCAAACAATACTTGACATGTATGATGTAACCAACCAAACAATACTTGACCTGTATGAAGTGACCAACCAAACAATGCGAGAATACTTCACGAATCATTTTAAACATTCATGGGAAGTGACTCCTCATTTTGTGAGTTTAATTGAATCTTGTGACAAGATTTAACAAGATTGACAACCAATGGAAATAACCCAGGCCAGATGGCAAGTGGACAATAAAGCCATTGGCTTATCGCGAGGCCAGCGTTATTATTCATGGATAAACATCTGCCAAAGCTACAAACAGGCTGATGTAATTGTGACCAATTAATTATTTATTCAGATGGAAAATGACCATGTGTACTACAAAACCAGAGATTTTGCTCCAAATATTTCCCAGATGTCTAAGTGATGCTACAAAGTGAAGATCAACACTGGTGTGCTGCGACACAGCCTAAGCTGGTGTCTGATTAAACCTGATCGATCAATAAAGATGCCTATGAAGAAGGATTATTGTCACACACTAATAGGCATTCAATGAATGAAGACATTATTTGTGAATTCCTGCCGGTCACTCTTGAAAATTATTCCTTCTGGCAAGTAATTTACAAAGATTAAAATTCATTATCATAAGATAAGCCAATGGCTTCCTTGTCCCCTCGCCACCTAGAACTTGTTGTTTTGGATGGCAATCTTGTTAAATTAGAACACCTTTGGGGTATATTAAAAAAAATTATTATTAGCAAAACAATTACATTGATATATATATATATATATATATATATATATATATATATATATACTTAGAAAGGATGGTATCAAAACACTGATGAGACTAAATTTGTTTTATATTGGGGATTAAATTACATTGGTTTTGTGTGATGACATACATTAGTGTTTTGTGTGGTGTCGTATGTTAGTGTTTTGTGTGGTGTCGTATGTTAGTGTTTTTGTGTGGTGTCATACGTTAGTGTTTTGTGTGGTGTCGTACATTAGTGTTTTGTGTGATGTCGTACATTAGTATTTTGTGTGACGTCGTACATTAGTGTTTTGTGTGATGTCATACATCAGTGTTTTGTGTGATGTCGTACATTAGTGTTTTGTGTGATGTCGTACATTAGTGTTTTGTGTGGTGTCGTACATTAGTGTTTTGTGTGATGTCGTACATCAGTGTTTTGTGTGGTGTCGTACATTAGTGTTTTGTGTGGTGTCGTACATTAGTGTTTTGTGTGATGTCGTACATCAGTGTTTTGTGTGGTGTCGTACATTAGTGTTTTGTGTGGTGTCGTACATTAGTGTTTTGTGTGGTGTCGTACATTAGTGTTTTGTGTGATGTCGTACATCAGTGTTTTGTGTGGTGTCGTAAATCAGTGTTTTGTGTGATGTCGTACATCAGTGTTTTGTGTGGTGTCGTACATTAGTGTTTTGTGTGGTGTCGTACATTAGTGTTTTGTGTGGTGTCGTACATTAGTGTTTTGTGTGGTGTCGTACATTAGTGTTTTGTGTGGTGTCGTACATTAGAGTTTTGTGTGGTGTCGTACATCAGTGTTTTCAGACCAGCCACACTGTACGAATCATCTCCCGTATAAAATATCGTTTTCGGCGATGTAGGCCATATCCTATTACTATACGAATTGTTTAAAATGGAAAAATCATCAAAGTACCTAGTTTCTTGTGTTCATCAAACAAGAACAAACTTATAGCAAACTTATTGCATTCAAAGGACAAATACTTTTGAAGGGAGATTTCTGGTGAAACCTAGAATTGTTTGTTAGATGAAGGTATATTTTATCAGTTCGTAACTTCATAGATGGTTACACCCTATCAGAATCGGGCAAGGCAGATTTCAGGCGAAATCTAGTTTAGCAGATTTACACCCTGACTGTAATTTGATGTAGGTATATTCTGAAACTTCATAGATTGTGACACTCTCAGAATCAGAAAGTTATAGGCCATTCAACAAATGATTTTTTTTATCTGGATTTATACCAATTTATAGTATAATAAAGAATTTAAATCCATAATACAGATTTCAATGAAAAACCTGGCTGATCTGAGATAATCCCTAGATGCATAACGGTCTACAGGATCATAAGATTCAGTTGTTTCGGCATGACTAGGCAGCCATGTGCAGTCTTCCTGTTGTCTGAGAGAAACAGAAACAGATCAATAACATCAAAGTGCAGGCAACAACTGTTGAAATGGACATATTGGCAGATTTGCCTGCCGGGTACTCATAGCATACAACAGGCACACATGAATAGATCAATCATAGAGCTACATGTTATCCTGCTAATATGTTGCTCTCATCTTTCTCCCTCAAGTCCAGAGACAGAGTGAGGCTGGCATCGATACCTCTTTCTCCCTGAAGTCCAGGTTGAGGCTGGCACTGATACCTCTTCCTCCCTCAAGTCCAGGTTGAGGCTGGCACTGATACCTCTTTCTCCCTCAAGTCCAGGGTGAGGCTGGCACCGATACCTCTTTCTCCCTCAAGTCCAGGTTGAGGCTGGCACCGATACCTCTTTCTCCCTCAAGTCCATGTTGAGGCTGGCACCGATACCTCTTTCTCCCTCAAGTCCAGGGTGAGACTGGCACCGATACCTCTTTCTCCCTCAAGTCCAAAGTGAGGCTGGCATCGATACCTCTTTCTCCCTGAAGTCCAGGTTAAGGCTGGCACCGATACCTCTTTCTCCCTCAAGTCCATGTTGAGGCTGGCACTGATACCTCTTTCTCCCTCAAGTCCAGGGTGAGGCTGGCACCGATACCTCTTTCTCCCTCAAGTCCAGGGTGAGGCTGGCATTGATACTAGTTCTCCATTCCCACCAAATTTCTCTTCAGTCATAGTCCTCCCATCTCAGTCTCCGTCTTCCTCTTCACAGCCTCAGGACAGGCTTTACATGATACATATTGAATGCTAGTGGTATGAACGCTAAAAAAATTAGCAGATAATATCTCATTTTAAGGGATGCTTCACATGGCTTCATTGGACCTCGATAAGCCAAGTCTTTGCATGATTTCTTGTGAACCTGGAGTTTGCTGCTTTGGGTGGTTATAAAAGCAGTGTGATGTACTGTGCTCCTAGAAATGTCAAAAATCTGTCTCCTTCAAAATTCTCTATCCAGGACCGCACCATTCAATGACTGAAAGTTGTAAAGTATCTTGGACACATTATTAATGAAGACATGTCTGATGGTGATGATGTAAGTAGACAGATTAAAGCACCATATGAAAGAGGAAACATTGTATGTAGAAAATTTAGAAATTGTAGCACTAATGTAATTCTACTTGCTGAGAATGCTTTTAGGAATTCCAAAATATTGTAGTGCGAGCGAAATGTTTGCTTATACTACGGTGGCAAGTTGCCAATGTGTTATAAGAAGGATTATATATAATGTTATGAAACACATGGAGAATATGAGCAATTATATTATTCACAATATTGTAAAAAGTTACATGATGTATTCATCTCTACTGTAAAAAAATGGTTAAATCAACTATATTGTTTCACTAATTTCATGAGGACTTTACACTAATTACTCTTGATATGGCTGCTATGACATGCTTATGATTGTATTGAGTAGCGTGTCAGTGCTGTTATACCACCTGTGTCTGTATGCCTACTGAACGTTCTTTGTAATAAGAAATGAGTCTGAAATAAACTTATCTATCTTACTAAACCCAGTCAACACGTCTTATATTTTCCAATTACTACACAAGAGCACTGGGCACTTCCAGTGCACCAGACTAGTTAACAGCTAAAGGGTCTTCCTGGAAGTACTAATTGGACGTGTGTGGTCTACCATGTAGAAATGTCAGCCTTCATAACTGCACTTGGACCAACTGACAGCCATCAGTACAGGGGCCAGGATGCTGTCTGTAGGTGCCACACTGCCAGTGTTATGTCAATCAACAAATGCCAATGGGCATCAAGGTGTAGGCTGGCTCCCCCTGTGGGACCCCTGTAATGGAAGGTCAGGTCAATCTTTGATATCTGGATAATTACTCAGCAAAGTCCTACCAGGCTATTGCACTGAGGGTTTATGTAAGAGTGTCTTTCTCTAGAGTTAGTGAGTCCATCGCAGGTTTTTTCCATTTATTTGCATGTTTTTTTACTTCCCCTGGCACAGACACTAGATAGAAGGGACCATGAAACATTTTTAGTGTCTCTTCCAAAATGACCTATCTTTTGAATGAAAGGTCAGATTGACCTTAAATTTCAATGGAAATACAACCCTGGTGGGGAACTCTCATAGATAACTACTTCCTGTATGTACATTAACCAGACATGTTTACCAAAACCAACATTTTTGTACCAATGTGTGTGGTATGTGGTGTGTGTGTGTGTGTGGTATGTGGGTGTGTGTGTGTGGTGCGTGTGGTGCGTGTGGTGCGTGTGGTGCATGTGGTGTGTGTGTGTGATGCGTGTGTGGTATGTGGGTGTGTGTATTTTCACACGCTTAGATCAGTAGATCTTTAAAAAACATAATATAGGTCACGAAAGTTTCAGATTAGCAGTCACTGATGTAGCCAGAACACAATTTTCTGGTCACTGTTTTATGAAATATAATAAACCAATGCACAATGTGTGATCTACTAGGATCAGCTTGTTTATGATACAGGAGAAATTACCATCCAACTGATTTTTCTGAATCACAATACACATAAAAAAATAGTTTCCATGAGCCATTACACACCAGTGCTATACTCGATTTGTCTTGGGAGACCTCTGGCCACTTATCTTCAGACAGACAGAGATTACACCAGGATATTATCAGGATCTGGTAATATCTTACTTGCTCGCAGGTGGTTTATGTTTCAGATGTCTAGTGGATGCCTCCAAGATTGAATCACAAATGGATGATTAATGAATTGTGGGAAATGTCAGAATTAATGAGCATAACCCAATTACACATGACTTATTCAAGAATGTTGGGGCAGCACAAAGTAGTTCCTTCAAAGGGATGATGACGTTCTACTATTTTTTAGAAGATAACATAAAAAAGACACATATACTAATCTAATCTAATTCAATATAAAATACAGTCCTTCCTTGCCAGTGGCAGATCGCTGCCAAGGCAAAGGTAAAGTCCGCACAGGCAAGGGAAGCCCTGCATTTGTGACATGGTCATGCCTATTGGATGATTCACATTTAATAACGTCAGTATCATGGGGAATACCAAGAAAACACTAAATCAAAGATGTTGGATGAAGTTGCGAGGATTGTAGTTAGAAAATTTTTAAAAGGATATTACGCTAATTTACTTCATACCAGTGATACATTCAAGCCTCGTTATAACGCGGTGGTCAGGGTATATGATTTCAGACCACGCTGTATGCGAGGCGTGTTAGGTGTTCCCATATCTGCCACCAGGGCACTACTAAACAACACTGATCGCCGCCCACTGCACCAAGTCCAAGAACGCTGTCGAAGCCAGTGTGTGCTTGCAGCAATGTCTTATACGCCAATAGTTTATAGAGCTTATTAAACGAGTCAACTAGTATCAACGTGTATTATTTTTACCGTTATGGAATAGATCTACGATAATAATGTACTGGACCAATAGGCCTACGAATCGAAAATAATGACCTGGATTTGAGCAGCCGAAAACGTATATGATTTGACACACGTAGTATGTAAGCTGATTAAACATGGAAAACGACAATGGGTGACAATAGGTAGAATTAATAATAGCTTCACTTCATCTTTCAACCGATCTCGACAGAGGCATAAATTTATGACGCACCACTTAACATCGATCCATCGTTTCATATGCGAATGACGAATTCATATTTTCATGCACCGGTGGTCCCTTGGGTTAGCATTTGGCATGTTGGTTTCGCGTCACGAAAACGATTAGATTTACGATGCAATGGAAGCATGTCACTTCACCCCAGTATTATATTGGTATTGCATACTAGATTGCATTTAAGACTGTTTATTTGATTCTTACGCGACCCTTTATCTCAACTGCAATTTACAAACCGCTGAAGCGAAGCCAGCGGAAGAGACAATGATTGATGTCGGCAGCAGCGCAAAACAAGCAGCACGTTCATTGACATTGTTCACCTGTTTCTTGAGAATTGTGAAACCAACTCTAAGCAGGTCTATTTGGCATTTCCCCCTGGCGGCAGGAAATTGTGGTCCACGACCGACTGCCCTATATCCAAATCCGCGTAATAATGGGGCATAACTGTACTAAGGAGGCAGACAATTCGATTGACAATAAATATAATGTGCCAATACATTCTGATTAATGTGATATTTGGCTTTGAAAGTGAACTTTGGAGGCTTTGATTTCGAGCGAATTGAGAACGACATATATTTTTGCCCGTGCCAGGCCCAGCCAGCCTCTGGGCAGTGGCAGTGCACGCGAAACGTCGGTATCATATAATGTTACTTTCTACAATACTAACTGTTTCGCAAATAAAGTTCACATTTAAATGTTTATTAAATTCATTACTTTATTTTATTGGTCTGATAGTCATAAGAAATGAACAATAATATTTAGTATGTTTCTTTTATTATTAGGTGCATTTTCATCTACGTACATGAATGAATAAAATGTCATTAAACTTAAAAAGTAATAAATTAATTTAATTAAAAACATAATTGACTAAATAAATTATAAAAGGTCCATGTCATTAAAAAATAGTTATTAAAAAGTCATCACTGCTGCTACAGATGGTCAGGTCGTGAGACTCTTACCACTGTTCATAGTCATGGTTTATATGTATTAAATTATCAAGAAAAAGCAGGTTCTCATTCCCAGCCAGTTGTAAATGGTTATGTTCATTGTTAATATTTATTAAGTTATTATTTATTGTATTTTAAAGCAGCAACAGTGACTATTTTAGTTTTACACATGAAAACTTTGCTTTGTTACCTACACTTATAATTTCTACATTTTTGTGGGGCCTAGTAAAAAAATTTTGGGCCAGTTATTCTGTGCTAATTTCAGACACTGCAGCATATGGCACATTTATATGTTTTAATAACAATCTGTCAGTAAAGTTTTGTGGATTCGTGTTTCTGTGCAGATTATGTTATCTGACACCAGGATATAAAAGAACAAAGAACACTGCACTAGATAACTCTGGAACATATTGTGGTTTTGATCGATCTCAAAATAAAGCCACATTGGATGTTTATTTGGTATGTCTCAGACAATTATGCTAACTACAACATAATTATTAGGACACCAATTAATGAACAAATACCACAACACACAAGGACACAAACATTTTAATGAATCAAAATTAATTATTCAAAATCACATCAACTGGCAGACACCAATCAACAAAATTAAAACCACAACATGAGTACAAAATTTTTTTAACAAATCAAAACCATAACATTCATGAGCAAACCAATAATTGAATCAAAACGACAACATGAGGACACAAATTACTGAATCGAAACCACAACATATGACACCAATTAATGAATCGAAACCACAACATGAGGACATCAAATCAATTAATGAATCAAAACCACAGCATGAGAACATCAAATCAATGAATCAATAAGAAAGAATTGAACACACTGAGGTAACAGCCATAATCAGCACAAGTCAGTGAGAGCCACGTACGACTAGTGCAACATCTTCAGTCTTCAGTCTGCTTACTCCAAACAGCCTCTTCTGGGGCTAACATAGGATTGTACACGTTTTCTAACTGGTAAGACGGAGCAGATTCATAGCTTCACGTTCAAACCCACACTACCTGGTGTGACCTACCATGTCTACCTGGTGTGACCTACCATGTTTACCTGGTGTGACCTACCATGTCTACCTGGTGTGACCTACCATGTTTACCTGGTGTGACCTACCATGTCTAGTTCAACTTGGAGCTATTCTGGGACCAATAACCTTTGTGGCAGTGAATTGCATGACAACCTGGTGTGACAGGTTCTGCTTGAATAACAACAAAACAAACAGTCCATACAACAAATACTAATTACCAACAACAATAACAACAAAACAAACAGTCCATACCACAAATACTAATTACCAACAACAACAAAACAAACAGTCCATACCACAAATACTAATTACCAACAGAAACAGCCCACTGTAATATGTGTGAGAATTCACCAATAACAGTCAAAGTGCCTAGACCAAGTAAAGGGAGCAGACCGCAGTAGAGAATTGTATTGGTGGCCATGTTAAGGTTTGCCTGATTATAAGAAAACCTGACCATAAGAAATTCTGAAACTTTTTCACAGCAACTGCCAGGGTTGTTTGATTTAAATCATTTGATTTAAATCACTGATTTAAATCATGATTTAAATCACTCAAAAAAAATCATTGATTTATAATTTTTTTTTTTTTACTTCCGTTTTTTAATCACTGATTTATATGAATTTAACACAAATAATTGTTTACAAGTGTCGAGATCAACAAAGTTTTGTATGTTTTTAATACAAAACACAAAGTGCACACACTTGTGTAGCTGTATTGTCACCAGATAGTCAAATATTTTATGACACTGTGTACGTTTGAGCTATTCCCTTTCTGAATGCAGTGAAGCCACACAAACTTGTATTCCAGAGGAAGTATCTTTTCAACACAGAAGCCCTGAGTTAAAGTCCACTTATAGCTTGTGCTAGTTGTTACCAATTCAGTATGTTGACTCAGTTGTTTAATACTGTACCAGTTTGTATTCTGTATCTGTATCAATATATTGTATCAAATAAATCCAATTTAAATTAAAAAAATCCAATTTTTTTATTTTTTTAAATAAAAATCATGATTTTTTTCAACCCTGGCAACTGCCATCATCTCACTAACGTGCTCACCAGCTTTTATAAAAATCACATACATCCAGCTCTTTTAAAACGCTCCCATGTGCGATGCCCGTCAATATTTACAAAAATAGCCATGTGTTCATGCACCCACGTGGCCCATAGCAGAAAAATTCCCATAAATCCCTCCACCAGGTACTCTAAAAAATGCACTGTTTCACAGCCAATAGCTTCTACAAATAAATCTGTGAATATTCCTGCTCAAAGGCAGTCATGTCACATAATATGAATGTATTAAGTTCCCATTTTACAATTTCATACGCCCTACATTCATATGAAACAATAAACAGGAAGGTCAACTGTGGTCTTACCCTTAAAGTCACCTGTTGTCCGGTGTGTCACGCATGACTGCTTGCTGGTCCCATGACTACATTGACCAATCAGCAGACATATATTTGGAAACCCTGGGATTATCTTGCAAATGACAGGGGAGATCTCAAAACAACAGCCATCTACATCTCCACTATATCGTATATGCAAGTTTTATTTAATACATGTTTACAAGTTTGATATGTGTCACAATCATTATTGTAGCACATTAAAAAGGAAAATATGTACTTTTTTATGTTTTACAAATTAAGAAATGCCTCCGTCATTCAGGATCACAAACTTTGAAATAAAATTAAAACGCTGAAAACGATTGCATGCACGCACCAGTGGACTGTAAAGTTTCATACATTTATTGGAAAGAAAATATAGAAAACAGAAAAGCAGTGTGACTGTCACTACATGGTGAGTGCCACACCTACTTGTTGACATTGTCATAATGACAATGTCAACAATGATAACGATGTTTCATTACAGGGGTTCATTATTATTATCGTGAAATTAATATCGATCATGTTCAATATGATTACCATTATGTAATGAACACCATCATTATCAGTTCGTTATCATTACAATGACTCCAATCATGTTAGTGCTGCACTGGCTTGGTAACATCACCATGTCAGGCCCCAAACACAAAGAAAGTGCATTAGGTGAAATGGTTTGAGCCAAGAGCACTTGAGAGTGATAACTCAAACACTGACAGCACACAGTGGTTCATGTGGCACAACTGTGAACAGTCTACAACTGCCACACTAAACCACAGAAGTCATATGAGACATCTTTATGAGGCATGTATTTGTGCTGTCTCAGTCTGTGTGCTGTGTTTGACAGAGGCATGTATTTGTGCTGTCTCAGTCTGTGTGCTGTGTTTGACCAAGGCATGTATTTGTGATGTCTCAGTCTGTGTGCTGTGTTTGATCGAGGCATGTATTTGTGCTGTCTCAGTCTGTGTGCTGTGTTTGATCGAGGCATGTATTTGTGCTGTCTCAGTCTGTGTACTGTGTTTGACCGAGGCATGTATTTGTGATCTCTCAGTCTGTGTGCTGTGTTTGATCGAGGCAAGTATTTGTGCTGTCTCAGTCTGTGTGCTGTGTTTGATCGAGGCATGTATTTGTGCTGTCTCAGTCTGTGTGCTGTGTTTGACCGAGGCATGTATTTGTGCTGTCTCAGTCTGTGTGCTGTGTTTGATCGAGGCATGTATTTGTGATGTCTCAGTCTGTGTGCTGTGTTTGACCACCACTTGATAATTCAAGTCTACCTCATTGTCTGTAGAAATTAAAGATACAAAGTCAGTATTTAACGTGTTTTATCATATTACAACTTATAATTGTGACTAATGCAATTGGAAGACAAAGAATTATCTGTAAACACGAATTGACACATTCCATACTCTCTGATTCAGAGTCTGAAGCAACAACAAAATGATCACTAATAAAAACATCATAAAATGAAAGACATTTCTTTTCATCACCACAATTTCATTCAAAGCTGCATACAATTCTCAGCACTGATTGTTAGAACGCAATTAGGAAAATGTAAGAAAACGTGATAACACATTATGACATTGATATCATAATTAACAGGTGTTTTCTAAAATGGAACTCTACCTATGTTCACCTGGCCACCCTTGCAAACTATCAGGTGTTGGTTGCACATCAGTATTACAAGCGAGTTATTTGTGATGCACTTGTAAGTGTCCCTCTGTGTGGACACATCTAGTCATGTCAGTCATTTAGTCACAAGTTGTCATGTATGTATGATGCCCAACTTGTGACTACAGCCCGTGTCTCATACACATCAGGCTTGCTGCTTTAAATCATAATCTACTATAAAACGACCACCTATAGCTGCCAAACGTCTCCTTGTGTATCTACTGTACATATATACACATCACATTAACAAAACCAAAAATGTATTGCCGTATAACGATCGAAACATTTAAACTAAATGCAAAGCTCCACAATTACCATACGCAATAGCTTCGCAATAGTTTCACAGTGAATCCGCATCATCAAATGGAGAAGAAAATTTACAAATTTATTACTCGTCCATCCTCCCCAAACATGTGCCAGTAAATACAAGCTGACATAAAGATATACTGTGATATTTATTTCATTTAAATATGTTTGTTTGATTAGTAATAGTTAACAAGCAGTGTAATGGAACTAGCAACAGCAAACATGTTTTCTTTTAATGTTTAATAAACACATAAATTTTAAAAGCAATAATAACTTTTGACATCACTGTAGTGAAAAGGTGGAGGGATGCCACATCTGATGTAGGGGGTCCATGGAAATTTTATTGGACAGAGGGGACTTGGAAACAAAAAGGTTGAGAACCGCTGGCGTAGTGGAGCACTATGCCACTCTCATCGAGTATACTAATATAAAGGTTAGGGTGTACATACTTTAGTTTGACAACTAAATAAAAATTTGCTAAAAATTGAATAGCAAACGTTTCGCGAACAACCTTGACCTTCGCGGTGCCATAAAACAGCACATGACGTCAGTGCTGTAAAATAAATGCTGTAGACAAAACTCATAATTTACAAACTATTTCTCGCTCACATTTTGAAAACTTATTTGATTGTAAAAAACAGGATCTCTACATAAAAGTGGAGTCAAGAAAATATGCAGTTAGATAAATTTGACTGTTTATGGTAGATATGTTTTGCTTTAAGAGTGATCTACCCTCGTCGGAAGTTAGGAGAATTTTTAAACAGCGATTTTTTGTTGTTTTTATGATTTATTCTTAGTGAAACGCAATTTTCAGTTTTGATCAGGAGCAAAATTGATTTTTAAGAGTGAAATCGTGTTTATGAGAAAATGAGTTAGTGAAACAGTACCCTGGACACAACATATGAAAGGTGCATAGAGAATTATACACGGAAACGCCAAAGATGTCAGACAATTAGCCGGAGGCAAAACTAATTGTGTCTCAATTAAGGATAACAGTTTCTGAACTAGAAAGTGATGCAGCACAGACACCAATGAAGAAGTATTGTGAACAACTGCTATGTGACCCACTGACTAGATGATGATTACTAATTTATCTTCAGTGATGATTTATTGTTACAATTAACACTACCTCAAATCATTTAAATTTGACTACACTCTAAAAGTACACCAGTTATCTGTGACACTAACTAATACAATATCATCCATTAGAACTCTACTCGGTCTACTTAAAGGCACAATATTTGACATGTATGATGTAACCAACCAAACAATACTTGACCTGTATGATGTAACCAACCAAACAATACTTGACCTGTATGATGTAACCAACCAAACAATACTTGACCTGTATGATGTAACCAACCAAACAATACTTGACCTGTATGATGTAACCAACCAAACAATACTTGACCTGTATGATGTAACCAACCAAACAATACTTGACCTGTATGATGTAACCAACCAAACAATACTTGACATGTATGATGTAACCAACCAAACAATACTTGACCTGTATGATGTAACCAACCAAACAATACTTGACCTGTATGATGTAACCAACCAAACAATACTTGACCTGTATGATGTAACCAACCAAACAATACTTGACCTGTATGAAGTGACCAACCAAACAATACTTGACCTGTATGATGTAACCAACCAAACAATACTTGACATGTATGATGTAACCAACCAAACAATACTTGACATGTATGATGTAACCAACCAAACAATACTTGACCTGTATGATGTAACCAACCAAACAATACTTGACCTGTATGATGTAACCAACCAAACAATACTTGACCTGTATGATGTAACCAACCAAACAATACTTGACCTGTATGATGTAACCAACCAAACAATACTTGACATGTATGATGTAACCAACCAAACAATACTTGACCTGTATGATGTAACCAACCAAACAATACTTGACCTGTATGATGTAACCAACCAAACAATACTTGACCTGTATGATGTAACCAACCAAACAATACTTGACCTGTATGATGTAACCAACCAAACAATACTTGACATGTATGAAGTGACCAACCAAACAATACTTGACCTGTATGAAGTAACCAACCAAACAATACTTGACCTGTATGATGTAACCAACCAAACAATACTTGACCTGTATGATGTAACCAACCAAACAATACTTGACCTGTATGATGTAACCAACCAAACAATACTTGACCTGTATGAAGTGACCAACCAAACAATACTTGACCTGTATGAAGTGACCAACCAAACAATACTTGACCTGTATGATGTAACCAACCAAACAATACTTGACCTGTATGATGTAACCAACCAAACAATACTTGACATGTATGATGTAACCAACCAAACAATACTTGACCTGTATGAAGTGACCAACCAAACAATGCGAGAATACTTCACGAATCATTTTAAACATTCATGGGAAGTGACTCCTCATTTTGTGAGTTTAATTGAATCTTGTGACAAGATTTAACAAGATTGACAACCAATGGAAATAACCCAGGCCAGATGGCAAGTGGACAATAAAGCCATTGGCTTATCGCGAGGCCAGCGTTATTATTCATGGATAAACATCTGCCAAAGCTACAAACAGGCTGATGTAATTGTGACCAATTAATTATTTATTCAGATGGAAAATGACCATGTGTACTACAAAACCAGAGATTTTGCTCCAAATATTTCCCAGATGTCTAAGTGATGCTACAAAGTGAAGATCAACACTGGTGTGCTGCGACACAGCCTAAGCTGGTGTCTGATTAAACCTGATCGATCAATAAAGATGCCTATGAAGAAGGATTATTGTCACACACTAATAGGCATTCAATGAATGAAGACATTATTTGTGAATTCCTGCCGGTCACTCTTGAAAATTATTCCTTCTGGCAAGTAATTTACAAAGATTAAAATTCATTATCATAAGATAAGCCAATGGCTTCCTTGTCCCCTCGCCACCTAGAACTTGTTGTTTTGGATGGCAATCTTGTTAAATTAGAACACCTTTGGGGTATATTAAAAAAAATTATTATTAGCAAAACAATTACATTGATATATATATATATATATATATATATATATATATATATATATATACTTAGAAAGGATGGTATCAAAACACTGATGAGACTAAATTTGTTTTATATTGGGGATTAAATTACATTGGTTTTGTGTGATGACATACATTAGTGTTTTGTGTGGTGTCGTATGTTAGTGTTTTGTGTGGTGTCGTATGTTAGTGTTTTTGTGTGGTGTCATACGTTAGTGTTTTGTGTGGTGTCGTACATTAGTGTTTTGTGTGATGTCGTACATTAGTATTTTGTGTGACGTCGTACATTAGTGTTTTGTGTGATGTCATACATCAGTGTTTTGTGTGATGTCGTACATTAGTGTTTTGTGTGATGTCGTACATTAGTGTTTTGTGTGGTGTCGTACATTAGTGTTTTGTGTGATGTCGTACATTAGTGTTTTGTGTGGTGTCGTACATTAGTGTTTTGTGTGATGTCGTACATCAGTGTTTTGTGTGGTGTCGTACATTAGTGTTTTGTGTGGTGTCGTACATTAGTGTTTTGTGTGATGTCGTACATCAGTGTTTTGTGTGGTGTCGTACATTAGTGTTTTGTGTGGTGTCGTACATTAGTGTTTTGTGTGGTGTCGTACATTAGTGTTTTGTGTGATGTCGTACATCAGTGTTTTGTGTGGTGTCGTAAATCAGTGTTTTGTGTGATGTCGTACATCAGTGTTTTGTGTGGTGTCGTACATTAGTGTTTTGTGTGGTGTCGTACATTAGTGTTTTGTGTGGTGTCGTACATTAGTGTTTTGTGTGGTGTCGTACATTAGTGTTTTGTGTGGTGTCGTACATTAGAGTTTTGTGTGGTGTCGTACATCAGTGTTTTCAGACCAGCCACACTGTACGAATCATCTCCCGTATAAAATATCGTTTTCGGCGATGTAGGCCATATCCTATTACTATACGAATTGTTTAAAATGGAAAAATCATCAAAGTACCTAGTTTCTTGTGTTCATCAAACAAGAACAAACTTATAGCAAACTTATTGCATTCAAAGGACAAATACTTTTGAAGGGAGATTTCTGGTGAAACCTAGAATTGTTTGTTAGATGAAGGTATATTTTATCAGTTCGTAACTTCATAGATGGTTACACCCTATCAGAATCGGGCAAGGCAGATTTCAGGCGAAATCTAGTTTAGCAGATTTACACCCTGACTGTAATTTGATGTAGGTATATTCTGAAACTTCATAGATTGTGACACTCTCAGAATCAGAAAGTTATAGGCCATTCAACAAATGATTTTTTTTATCTGGATTTATACCAATTTATAGTATAATAAAGAATTTAAATCCATAATACAGATTTCAATGAAAAACCTGGCTGATCTGAGATAATCCCTAGATGCATAACGGTCTACAGGATCATAAGATTCAGTTGTTTCGGCATGACTAGGCAGCCATGTGCAGTCTTCCTGTTGTCTGAGAGAAACAGAAACAGATCAATAACATCAAAGTGCAGGCAACAACTGTTGAAATGGACATATTGGCAGATTTGCCTGCCGGGTACTCATAGCATACAACAGGCACACATGAATAGATCAATCATAGAGCTACATGTTATCCTGCTAATATGTTGCTCTCATCTTTCTCCCTCAAGTCCAGAGACAGAGTGAGGCTGGCATCGATACCTCTTTCTCCCTGAAGTCCAGGTTGAGGCTGGCACTGATACCTCTTCCTCCCTCAAGTCCAGGTTGAGGCTGGCACTGATACCTCTTTCTCCCTCAAGTCCAGGGTGAGGCTGGCACCGATACCTCTTTCTCCCTCAAGTCCAGGTTGAGGCTGGCACCGATACCTCTTTCTCCCTCAAGTCCATGTTGAGGCTGGCACCGATACCTCTTTCTCCCTCAAGTCCAGGGTGAGACTGGCACCGATACCTCTTTCTCCCTCAAGTCCAAAGTGAGGCTGGCATCGATACCTCTTTCTCCCTGAAGTCCAGGTTAAGGCTGGCACCGATACCTCTTTCTCCCTCAAGTCCATGTTGAGGCTGGCACTGATACCTCTTTCTCCCTCAAGTCCAGGGTGAGGCTGGCACCGATACCTCTTTCTCCCTCAAGTCCAGGGTGAGGCTGGCATTGATACTAGTTCTCCATTCCCACCAAATTTCTCTTCAGTCATAGTCCTCCCATCTCAGTCTCCGTCTTCCTCTTCACAGCCTCAGGACAGGCTTTACATGATACATATTGAATGCTAGTGGTATGAACGCTAAAAAAATTAGCAGATAATATCTCATTTTAAGGGATGCTTCACATGGCTTCATTGGACCTCGATAAGCCAAGTCTTTGCATGATTTCTTGTGAACCTGGAGTTTGCTGCTTTGGGTGGTTATAAAAGCAGTGTGATGTACTGTGCTCCTAGAAATGTCAAAAATCTGTCTCCTTCAAAATTCTCTATCCAGGACCGCACCATTCAATGACTGAAAGTTGTAAAGTATCTTGGACACATTATTAATGAAGACATGTCTGATGGTGATGATGTAAGTAGACAGATTAAAGCACCATATGAAAGAGGAAACATTGTATGTAGAAAATTTAGAAATTGTAGCACTAATGTAATTCTACTTGCTGAGAATGCTTTTAGGAATTCCAAAATATTGTAGTGCGAGCGAAATGTTTGCTTATACTACGGTGGCAAGTTGCCAATGTGTTATAAGAAGGATTATATATAATGTTATGAAACACATGGAGAATATGAGCAATTATATTATTCACAATATTGTAAAAAGTTACATGATGTATTCATCTCTACTGTAAAAAAAATGGTTAAATCAACTATATTGTTTCACTAATTTCATGAGGACTTTACACTAATTACTCTTGATATGGCTGCTATGACATGCTTATGATTGTATTGAGTAGCGTGTCAGTGCTGTTATACCACCTGTGTCTGTATGCCTACTGAACGTTCTTTGTAATAAGAAATGAGTCTGAAATAAACTTATCTATCTTACTAAACCCAGTCAACACGTCTTATATTTTCCAATTACTACACAAGAGCACTGGGCACTTCCAGTGCACCAGACTAGTTAACAGCTAAAGGGTCTTCCTGGAAGTACTAATTGGACGTGTGTGGTCTACCATGTAGAAATGTCAGCCTTCATAACTGCACTTGGACCAACTGACAGCCATCAGTACAGGGGCCAGGATGCTGTCTGTAGGTGCCACACTGCCAGTGTTATGTCAATCAACAAATGCCAATGGGCATCAAGGTGTAGGCTGGCTCCCCCTGTGGGACCCCTGTAATGGAAGGTCAGGTCAATCTTTGATGTCTGGATAATTACTCAGCAAAGTCCTACCAGGCTATTGCACTGAGGGTTTATGTAAGAGTGTCTTTCTCTAGAGTTAGTGAGTCCATCGCAGGTTTTTTCCATTTATTTGCATGTTTTTTACTTCCCCTGGCACAGACACTAGATAGAAGGGACCATGAAACATTTTTAGTGTCTCTTCCAAAATGACCTATCTTTTGAATGAAAGGTCAGATTGACCTTAAATTTCAATGGAAATACAACCCTGGTGGGGAACTCTCATAGATAACTACTTCCTGTATGTACATTAACCAGACATGTTTACCAAAACCAACATTTTTGTACCAATGTGTGTGGTATGTGGTGTGTGTGTGTGTGTGTGTGTGTGTGTGTGTGTGTGTGTGGTGCGTGTGGTGCGTGTGGTGCGTGTGGTGCGTGTGGTGCGTGTGGTGCATGTGGTGCATGTGGTGTGTGTGTGTGATGCGTGTGTGGTATGTGGGTGTGTGTATTTTCACACGCTTAGATCAGTAGATCTTTAAAAAACATAATATAGGTCACGAAAGTTTCAGATTAGCAGTCACTGATGTAGCCAGAACACAATTTTCTGGTCACTGTTTTATGAAATATAATAAACCAATGCACAATGTGTGATCTACTAGGATCAGCTTGTTTATGATACAGGAGAAATTACCATCCAACTGATTTTTCTGAATCACAATACCCATAAAAAAATAGTTTCCATGAGCCATTACACACCAGTGCTATACTCGATTTGTCTTGGGAGACCTCTGGCCACTTATCTTCAGACAGAGATTACACCAGGATATTATCAGGATCTGGTAATATCTTACTTGCTCGCAGGTGGTTTATGTTTCAGATGTCTAGTGGATGCCTCCAAGATTGAATCACAAATGGATGATTAATGAATTGTGGGAAATGTCAGAATTAATGAGCATAACCCAATTACACGACTTATTCAAGAATGTTGGGGCAGCACAAAGTAGTTCCTTCAAAGGGATGATGACGTTCTACTATTTTTTAGAAGATAACATATAAAAAAGACACATATACTAATCTAATCTAATTCAATATAAAATACAGTCCTTCCTTGCCAGTGGCAGATCGCTGCCAAGGCAAAGGTAAAGTCCGCACAGGCAAGGGAAGCCCTGCATTTGTGACATGGTCATGCCTATTGGATGATTCACATTTAATAACGTCAGTATCATGGGGAATACCAAGAAAACACTAAATCAAAGATGGTGGACGAAGTTGCGAGGATTGTAGTTAGAAAATTTTTAAAAGGATATTACGCTAATTTACTTCATACCAGTGATACATTCAAGCCTCGTTATAACGCGGTGGTCAGGGTATATGATTTCGGACCACGCTGTATGCGAGGCGTGTTAGGTGTTCCCATATCTGCCACCAGGGCACTACTAAACAACACTGATCGCCGCCCACTGCACCAAGTCCAAGAACGCTGTCGAAGCCAGTGTGTGCTTGCAGCAATGTCTTATACGCCAATAGTTTATAGAGCTTATTAAACGAGTCAACTAGTATCAACGTGTATTATTTTTACCGTTATGGAATAGATCTACGATAATAATGTACTGGACCAATAGGCCTACGAATCGAAAATAATGACCTGGATTTGAGCAGCCGAAAACGTATATGATTTGACACACGTAGTATGTAAGCTGATTAAACATGGAAAACGACAATGGGTGACAATAGGTAGAATTAATAATAGCTTCACTTCATCTTTCAACCGATCTCGACAGAGGCATAAATTTATGACGCACCACTTAACATCGATCCATCGTTTCATATGCGAATGACGAATTCGTATTTTCATGCACCGGTGGTCCCTTGGGTTAGCATTTGGCATGTTGGTTTCGCGTCACGAAAACGATTAGATTTACGATGCAATGGAAGCATGTCACTTCACCCCAGTATTATATTGGTATTGCATACTAGATTGCATTTAAGACTGTTTATTTGATTCTTATGCGACGCGTATTTATCTCAACTGCAATTTACAAACCGCTGAAGCGAAGCAAGCGGAAGAGACAATGATTGATGTCGGCAGCAGCGCAAAACAAGCAACACGTTCATTGACATTGTTCACCTGTTTCTTGAGAATTGTGAAAGCAACTCTAAGCAGGTCCATTTGGCATTTCCCCCTGGCGGCAGGAAATTGTGGTCCACGACCGACTGCCCTATATCCAAATCCGCGTAATAATGGGGCATAACTGTACTAAGGAGGCAGACAATTCGATTGACAATAAATATAATGTGCCAATACATTCTGATTAATGTGATATTTGGCTTTGAAAGTGAACTTTGGAGGCTTTGATTTCGAGCGAATTGAGAACGGCATATATTTTTGCCCGTGCCAGGCCCAGCCAGCCTCTGGGCAGTAGCAGTGCACGCGAAACGTCGGTATCATATAATGTTACTTTCTACAATACTAACTGTTTCGCAAATAAAGTTCACATTTAAATGTTTATTAAATTCATTACTTTATTTTATTGGTCTGATAGTCATAAGAAATGAACAATAATATTTAGTATGTTTCTTTTATTATTAGGTGCATTTTCATCTACGTACATGAATGAATAAAATGTCATTAAACTTAAAAAGTAATAAACTAATTTAATTAAAAACATAATTGACTAAATAAATTATAAAAGGTCCATGTCATTAAAAAATAGTTATTAAAAAGTCATCACTGCTGCTACAGATGGTCAGGTCGTGAGACTCTTACCACTGTTCACAGTCATGGTTTATATGTATTAAATTATCAAGAAAAAGCAGGTTCTCATTCACAGCCAGCTGTAAATGGTTATGTTCATTGTTAATATTTATTAAGTTATTATTTATTGTATTTTAAAGCAGCGACAGTGACTATTTTAGTTTTACACATGAAAACTTTGCTTTGTTACCTACACTTATAATTTCTACATTTTTGTGGGGCCCAGTAAACAAATTCTGGGCCAGTTATTCTGTGCTAATTTCAGACACTGCAGCATAT
This sequence comes from Lamellibrachia columna, assembly GCA_963662155.1. NCBI lineage: Eukaryota > Metazoa > Annelida > Polychaeta > Sabellida > Siboglinidae > Lamellibrachia > Lamellibrachia columna. Next base: position 6,313,376 of record OY759261.1, on the reverse strand, counting down.
GGCACATTTATATGTTTTAATAACAATCTGTCAGTAAAGTTTTGTGGATTCGTGTTTCTGTGCAGATAATGTTATCTGACACCAGGATATAAAAGAACAAAGAACACTGCACTAGATAACTCTGGAACATGTTGTGGTTTTGATCGATCTCAAAATAAAGCCACATTGGATGTTTATTTGGTATGTCTCAGACAATTATGCTAACTACAACATATTAGGACACTAAATTAATGAACAAATACCACAACACACAAGGACACAAACATTTTAATGAATCAAAATTAATTATTAAAAATCACATCAACTGGCAGACACCAATCAACAAAATTAAAACCACAACATGAGTACACATTTTTTTAACAAATCAAAACCATAACATTCATGAGCAAACCAATAATTGAATCAAAACCACAACATGAGGACACAAATTACTGAATCGAAACCACAACATATGACACCAATTAATGAATCACAACATGACGACATCAAATCAATTAATGAATCACAACCACAACATGAGGACATCAAATCAATTAATGAATCAAAACCACAGCATGAGAACATCAAATCAATGAATCAATAAGAATGAATTGAACACACTGAGCTAATAGCCATAATCAGCACAAGTCAGTGAGAGCCACGTACGACTAGTGCAGTCTTCAGTCTGCTTACTCCAAACAGCCTCTTCTGGGGCTAACATAGGATTGTACACGTTTTCTAACTGGTAAGACGGAGCAGATTCATAGCTTCACATTCAAACCCACACTACCTGGTGTGACCTACCATGTCTACCTGGTGTGACCTACCATGTCTAGTTCAACTTGGAGCTATTCTGGGACCAATAACCTTTGTGGCAGTGTCTTCTCAATGCAAGGACAGTGAATTGCATGACAACATGGTGTGACAGGTTCTGCTTGAATAACAACAAAACAGTCCATACCACAAATACTAATTACCAACAACAATAACAACAAAACAAACAGTCCATACCACAAATACTAATTACCAACAACAATAACAACAAAACAAACAGTCCATACCACAAATACTAATTACCAACAGAAACAGCCCACTGTAATATGTGTGAGAATTCACCAATAACAGTCAAAGTGCCTAGACCAAGTAAAGGGAGCAGACCACAGTATAGAATTGCATTGGTGGCCATGTTAAGGTTTGTCTGATTATAAGAAAACCTGACCATAAGAAATTCTGAAACTTTTTCACAGCAACTGCCAGGGTTGTTTGATTTAAATAATTTGATTTAAATCAATGATTTAAATCAATGATTTAAATCATGATTTAAATCGCTCCAAAAAAATCATTGATTTATGATTTTTTTTTTTTTACTTCCGTTTTTTTAATCACTGATTTATATGAATTTAACACAAATAATTGTTTACAAGCATCGAGATCAACAAAGTTTTGTATGTTTTTAATACAAAACACAAAGTGCGCACACTTGTGTAGCTGTATTGTCACCAGATAGTCAAATATTTTATGACATTGTGTACGCTTGAGCTATTCCCTTTCTGAATGCAGTGAAGCCACACAAACTTGTCTTCCAGAGGAAGTATCTTTTCAACACAGAAGCCCTGAGTTAAAGTCCACTTATAGCTTGTGCTAGTTGTTAGCAATTCAGTATGTTGACTCAGTTGTTTAATACTGTACCAGTTTGTATTCTGGTTAGAGACCCTTAGAGTACACAGAGCCCTGGACAGGTGCTAATCCACCCTATAGGCAAACAATAATTATCACTGCTACAGCCACAGACACACAGCATGCTTTCCTTTCCAAGACAGATTATGCAACTACAGGGGGTGAGGCCTTGTGGACATTGTCTAGCAAAAATCATGTACCCTCTGTTAAGACAAGAACCCAAATCGATTTGAATATAACATGTTTGAAAGAGTTTACAAATTTAAACATCTATATAAATATCTATATACCAGATTTAAAAAAAATCAAATAAATAAAAAAAATCAAATAAATCCAATTTAAATAAAAAAATCCGATAAAAATTTTTTTTTTTAAATAAAAATCATGATTTTTTCAACCCTGGCAACTGCCATCATCTCACTGACGTGCTCACCAGCTTTTATAAAAATCACATACATCCAGCTCTTTTAAAACGCCCCCATGTGCGATGCCCGTCAATATTTACAAAAATAGCCATGTATTCATGCACCCACGTGGCCCATAGCAGAAAAATTCCCATAAATCCCTCCACCAGTTAAACTCTAAAAAAAGCACTGTTTCACAGCCAATAGCTTCTACAAACAAACCTGTGAATATTCCTGCTCAAAGGCACTCATGTCACATAATATGAATGTATTAAGTTCCCATTTTACAATTTCATACGCCCTACATTCATATGAAACAATAAACAGGAAGGTCAACTGTGGTCTTACCCTTAAAGTCACCTGTTGTCCGGTGTGTCACGCATGACTGCTTGCTGGTCCCATGACTACATTGACCAATCAGCAGACATATATTTGGAAACGCTGGGATTATCTTGCAAATGACAGGGGAAATCTCAAAACAACAGCCATCTACATCTCCACTATATCGTATATGCAAGTTTTATTTAATACATGTTTACAAGTTTGATATGTGTCACAATCATTATTGTAGCACATTAAAAAGGAAAATATGTACTTTTTTATGTTTTACAAATTAAGAAATGCCTCCGTCACCCAGGATCACAAACTTTGAAGAAAAAAAATTAAAACGCTGAAAACAATCGCACGCACGCACGCACCAGTGGACTGTAAAGTGTCATAAATTTATTGGAAAGAAAATATAGAAAACAGAAAAGCAGTGTGACTGTCACTACAAGGTGAGTGCCACACCTACTTGTTGACATTGTCATAATGACAATGTCAACAATGATAATGATGTTTCATTACAGGGGTTCATTATTATTATTATCGTGAAATTAATATCAATCATTTTCAATATGATTACCATTATGTAATGAACACCATCATTATCAGTTCATTATGATTACAATGACTCCTGTTAGTGCTGCACTGGCTTGGTAACATCACCATGTCAGGCCCCAAACACAAAGAAAGTGCATTAGGTGAAATGGTTTGAGCCAAGAGCACTTGAGAGTGATAACTCAAACACTGACAGCACACAGTGGTTCATGTGGCACAACTGTGAACAGTCTACAACTGCCACACTAAACCACAGAAGTCATATGAGACATCTTTATGAGGCATGTATTTGTGCTGTCTCAGTCTGTGTGCTGTGTTTGACCACCACTTGATAATTCAAGTCTACCTCATTGTCTGTAGAAATTAAAGATACAAAGTCAGTATTTAATGTGTTTTATCATATTACAACTTATAATTGTGACTAATGCAATTGGAAGACAAAGAATTATCTGTAAACACGAATTGACACATTCCATACTCTCTGATTCAGAGTCTGAAGCAACAACAAAATGATCACTAATAAAAACATCATAAAATGAAAGACATTTCTTTTCATCACCACAATTTCATTCAAAGCTGCATACAATTCTCAGCACTGATTGTTAGAACGCAATTAGGAAAATGTAAGAAAACGTGATAACACATTATGACATTGATATCATAATTAACAGGTGTTTTCTAAAATGGAACTCTACCTATGTTCACCTGGCCACCCTTGCAAACTATCAGGTGTTGGTTGCACATCAGTATTACAAGCGAGTTATTTGTGATGCACTTGTAAGTGTCCCTCTGTGTGGACACATCTAGTCATGTCAGTCATTTAGTCACAAGCTGTCATGTATGTATGATGCGCAACTTGTGACTACAGCCCGTGTCTCATACACATCAGGCTTGCTGCTTTAAATCATAATCTACTATAAAACGACCACCTATAGCTGCCAAACGTCTCCTTGTGTATCTACTGTACATATATACACATCACATTAACAAAACCAAAAATGTATTGCCGTATAACGATCGAAACATTTAAACTAAATGCAAAGCTCCACAATTACCATACGCAATAGCTTCGCAATAGTTTCACAGTGAATCCGCATCATCAAATGGAGAAGAAAATTTACAAATTTATTACTCGTCCATCCTCCCCAAACATGTGCCAGTAAATACAAGCTGACATAAAGATATACTGTGACATTTATTTCATTTAAATATGTTTGTTTGATTAGTAATAGTTAACAAGCAGTGTAATGGAACTAGCAACAGCAAACATGTTTTCTTTTAATGTTTAATAAACACATAAATTTTAAAAGCAATAATAACTTTTGACATCACTGTAGTGAAAAGGTGGGGGGATGCCACTTCTGATGTAGGGGGTCCATGGAAATTTTATTGGACAGAGGGGACTTGGAAACAAAAAGGTTGAGAACCGCTGGCGTAGTGGAGCACTATGCCACTCTCATCGAGTATACTAATATAAAGGTTAGGGTGTACATACTTTAGTTAGACAACTAAATAAAAATTTGCTCAAAATTGAATAGCAAACGTTTCGCGAACAACCTTGACCTTCGCGGTGCCATAAAACAGCACATGACGTCAGTGCTGTAAAATAAATGCTGTAGACAAAACTCATAATTTACAAACTATTTCTCGCTCACATTTTGAAAACTTATTTGATTGTAAAAAACAGGATCTCTACATAAAAGTGGAGTCAAGAAAATATGCAGTTAGATAAATTTGACTGTTTATGGTAGATATGTTTTGCTTTAAGAGTGATCTACCCTCGTCGGAAGTTAGGAGAATTTTTAAACAGCGATTTTTTTTTGTTTTTATGATTTATTCTTAGTGAAACGCAATTTTCAGTTTTGATCAGGAGCAAAATTGATTTTTAAGAGTGAAATCGTGTTTATGAGAAAATGAGTTAGTGAAACAGTACCCTGGACACAACATATGAAAGGTGCATAGAGAATTATACACGGAAACGCCGAAGATGTCAGACAATTAGCCGGAGGCAAAACTAATTGTGTCTCAATTAAGGATAACAGTTTCTGAACTAGAAAGTGATGCAGCACAGACACCAATGAAGAAGTATTGTGAACAACTGCTATGTGACCCACTGACTAGATGATGATTACTAATTTATCTTCAGTGATGATTTATTGTTACAATTAACACTACCTCAAATTATTTAAATTTGACTACACTCTAAAAGTACACCAGTTATCTGTGACACTAACTAATACAATATCATCCATTAGAACTCTACTCGGTCTACTTAAAGGCACAATATTTGACATGTATGATGTAACCAACCAAACAATACTTGACCTGTATGATGTAACCAACCAAACAATACTTGACCTGTATGATGTAACCAACCAAACAATACTTGACCTGTATGATGTAACCAACCAAACAATACTTGACCTGTATGATGTAACCAACCAAACAATACTTGACCTGTATGATGTAACCAACCAAACAATACTTGACCTGTATGATGTAACCAACCAAACAATACTTGACCTGTATGATGTAACCAACCAAACAATACTTGACCTGTATGATGTAACCAACCAAACAATACTTGACCTGTATGATGTAACCAACCAAACAATACTTGACCTGTATGATGTAACCAACCAAACAATACTTGACCTCTATGAAGTGACCAACCAAACAATACTTGACCTGTATGATGTAACCAACCAAACAATACTTGACATGTATGATGTAACCAACCAAACAATACTTGACATGTATGATGTAACCAACCAAACAATACTTGACCTGTATGATGTAACCAACCAAACAATACTTGACCTGTATGATGTAACCAACCAAACAATACTTGACCTGTATGATGTAACCAACCAAACAATACTTGACCTGTATGATGTAACCAACCAAACAATACTTGACATGTATGATGTAACCAACCAAACAATACTTGACCTGTATGATGTAACCAACCAAACAATACTTGACCTGTATGATGTAACCAACCAAACAATACTTGACCTGTATGATGTAACCAACCAAACAATACTTGACCTGTATGATGTAACCAACCAAACAATACTTGACATGTATGAAGTGACCAACCAAACAATACTTGACCTGTATGAAGTAACCAACCAAACAATACTTGACCTGTATGATGTAACCAACCAAACAATACTTGACCTGTATGATGTAACCAACCAAACAACACTTGACCTGTATGATGTAACCAACCAAACAATACTTGACCTGTATGAAGTAGCCAACCAAACAATACTTGACATGTATGAAGTGACCAACCAAACAATACTTGACCTGTATGATGTAACCAACCAAACAATACTTGACCTGTATGATGTAACCAACCAAACAATACTTGACCTGTATGAAGTGACCAACCAAACAATACTTGACCTGTATGAAGTGACCAACCAAACAATACTTGACCTGTATGATGTAACCAACCAAACAATACTTGACCTGTATGATGTAACCAACCAAACAATACTTGACATGTATGATGTAACCAACCAAACAATACTTGACCTGTATGAAGTGACCAACCAAACAATGCGAGAATACTTCACGAATCATTTTAAACATTCATGGGAAGTGACTCCTCATTTTGTGAGTTTAATTGAATCTTGTGACAAGATTTAACAAGATTGACAACCAATGGAAATAACCCAGGCCAGATGGCAAGTGGACAATAAAGCCATTGGCTTATCGCGAGGCCAGCGTTATTATTCATGGATAAACATCTGCCAAAGCTACAAACAGGCTGATGTAATTGTGACCAATTAATTATTTATTCAGATGGAAAATGACCATGTGTACTACAAAACCAGAGATTTTGCTCAAAATATTTCCCAGATGTCTAAGTGATGCTACAAAGTGAAGATCAACACTGGTGTGCTGCGACACAGCCTAAGCTGGTGTCTGATTAAACCTGATCGATCAATAAAGATGCCTATGAAGAAGGATTATTGTCACACACTAATAGGCATTCAATGAATGAAGACATTATTTGTGAATTCCTGCCGGTCACTCTTGAAAATTATTCCTTCTGGCAAGTAATTTACAAAGATTAAAATTCATTATCATAAGATAAGCCAATGGCTTCCTTGTCCCCTCGCCACCTAGAACTTGTTGTTTTGGATGGCAATCTTGTTAAATTAGAACACCTTTGGGGTATATTAAAAAAAATTATTATTAGCAAAACAATTACATTGATATATATATATATATATATATATATATATATATATATATATATATATATATACTTAGAAAGGATGGTATCAAAACACTGATGAGACTAAATTTGTTTTATATTGGGGATTAAATTACATTGGTTTTGTGTGATGACATACATTAGTGTTTTGTGTGGTGTCGTATGTTAGTGTTTTGTGTGGTGTCGTATGTTAGTGTTTTTGTGTGGTGTCATACGTTAGTGTTTTGTGTGGTGTCGTACATTAGTGTTTTGTGTGATGTCGTACATTAGTATTTTGTGTGACGTCGTACATTAGTGTTTTGTGTGATGTCATACATCAGTGTTTTGTGTGATGTCGTACATTAGTGTTTTGTGTGATGTCGTACATTAGTGTTTTGTGTGGTGTCGTACATTAGTGTTTTGTGTGATGTCGTACATCAGTGTTTTGTGTGGTGTCGTACATTAGTGTTTTGTGTGGTGTCGTACATTAGTGTTTTGTGTGATGTCGTACATCAGTGTTTTGTGTGGTGTCGTACATTAGTGTTTTGTGTGGTGTCGTACATTAGTGTTTTGTGTGGTGTCGTACATTAGTGTTTTGTGTGATGTCGTACATCAGTGTTTTGTGTGGTGTCGTAAATCAGTGTTTTGTGTGATGTCGTACATCAGTGTTTTGTGTGGTGTCGTACATTAGTGTTTTGTGTGGTGTCGTACATTAGTGTTTTGTGTGGTGTCGTACATTAGTGTTTTGTGTGGTGTCGTACATTAGTGTTTTGTGTGGTGTCGTACATTAGTGTTTTGTGTGGTGTCGTACATCAGTGTTTTCAGACCAGCCACACTGTACGAATCATCTCCCGTATAAAATATCGTTTTCGGCGATGTAGGCCATATCCTATTACTATACGAATTGTTTAAAATGGAAAAATCATCAAAGTACCTAGTTTCTTGTGTTCATCAAACAAGAACAAACTTATAGCAAACTTATTGCATTCAAAGGACAAATACTTTTGAAGGGAGATTTCTGGTGAAACCTAGAATTGTTTGTTAGATGAAGGTATATTTGATCAGTTCGTAACTTCATAGATGGTTACACCCTATCAGAATCGGGCAAGGCAGATTTCAGGCGAAATCTAGTTTAGCAGATTTACACCCTGACTGTAATTTGATGTAGGTATATTCTGAAACTTCATAGATCGTGACACTCAGAATCAGAAAGTTATAGGCCGTTCAACAAATGATTTTTTTTTATCTGGATTTATACCAATTTATAGTATAATAAAGAATTTAAATCAATAATTCAGATTTCAATGAAAAACCTGGCTGATCTGAGATAATCCCTAGATGCATAACAGTCCACAGGATCATAAGATTCAGTTGTTTCGGCATGACTAGGCAGCCATGTGCAGTCTTCCTGTTGTCTGAGAGAAACAGAAACAGATCAATAACATCAAAGTGCAGGCAACAACTGTTGAAATGGACATATTGGCAGATTTGCCTGCCGGGTACTCATAGCATACAACACGCACACATGAATAGATCAATCACAGAGCTACATGTTATCCTGCTAATATGTTGCTCTCATCTTTCTCCCTCAAGTCCAGAGTGAGGCTGGCATCGATACATCTTTCTCCCTGAAGTCCATGTTGAGGCTGGCACGGATACCTCTTTATCCCTCAAGTCCAGGGTGAGACTGGCACCGATACCTCTTTCTCCCTCAAGTCCAAAGTGAGGCTGGCATCGATACCTCTTTCTCCCTGAAGTCAAGGTTGAGGCTGGCAATGATACCTCTTTCTCCCTCAAGTCCAGGTTGAGGCTGGCACTGATACCTCTTTCTCCTTCAAGTCCAGGGTGAGACTGGCACCGATACCTCTTTCTCCCTCAAGTCCAGGTTGAGGCTGGCACCGATACCTCTTTCTCCCTCAAGTCCATGTTGAGGCTGGCACCGATACCTCTTTCTCCCTCAAGTCCAGGGTGAGACTGGCACCGATACCTCTTTCTCCCTCAAGTCCAAAGTGAGGCTGGCATCGATACCTCTTTCTCCCTCAAGTCCAGGTTAAGGCTGGCACCGATACCTCTTTCTCCCTCAAGTCCATGTTGAGGCTGGCACTGATACCTCTTTCTCCCTCAAGTCCAGGGTGAGGCTGGCACCGATACCTCTTTCTAACTCAAGTTCAGGGTGAGGCTGGCATTGATACTAGTTCTCCATTCCCACCAAATTTCTGTTCAGTCATAGTCCTCCCATCTCAGTCTTTGTCTTCCTCTTCACAGCCTCAGGACAGGCTTTACATGATACATATTGAATGCTAGTGGTATGAACGCTACAAAAATTAGCAGATAATATCTCATTTTAAGGGATGCTTCATATGGCTGAATAATCATTGGACCTCGATAAGCCAAGTCTTTGCATGATTTCTTGTGAACCCGCAATCTGGAGTTTGCTGCTTTGGGTGGTGATAAAAGCAGTGTGATGTACTGTGCTCCTAGAAATATAAAAAATCTGTCTCCTTCAAAATTCTCTATTCAGGACCGCACCATTCAATGACTGAAAGTTGTAAAGTATCTTGGACACATTATTAATGAAGACGTCTGATGGTGATGATGTAAGTAGACAGATTAAAGCACCATATGAAAGAGGAAACATTGTATGTAGAAAATTTAGAAATTGTAGCACTAATGTAATTCTACTTGCCGAGAATGCTTTTAGGAATTCCAAAATATTGTAGTGCGAGCGAAATGTTTGCTTATACTACGGTGGCAAGTTGCCAATGTGTTATAAGAAGGATTATATATAATGTTATGAAACACATGGAGAATATGAGCAATTATATTATTCACAATATTGTAAAAAGTGACATGATGTATTCATCTATACTGTAAAAAAAATGGTTAAATCAACTATATTGTTTCACTAATTTCATGAGGACTTTACACTAATTACTCTTGATATGGCTGCTATGACATGCTTATGATTGTATTGAGTAGCGTGTCAGTGCTGTTATACCACCTGTGTCTGTATGCCTACTGAACGTTCTTTGTAATAAGAAATGAGTCTGAAATAAACTTATCTATCTTACTAAACCCAGTCAACACGTCTTATGTTTTCCAATGACTACACAAGAGCACTGGGCACTTCCAATGCACCAGACTAGTTAACAGCTAAAGGGTCTTCCTGGAAGTACTAATTGGACGTGTGTGGTCTACCATGTAGAAATGTCAGCCTTCATAACTGCACTTGGACCAACTGACAGCCATCAGTACAGGGGCCAGGATGCTGTCTGTAGGTGCCACACTGCCAGTGTTATGTCAATCAACAAATGCCAATGGGCATCAAGGTGTAGGCTGGCTCCCCCTGTGGGACCCCTGTAATAGAAGGTCAGGTCAATCTTTGATATCTGGATAATTACTCAGCAAAGTCCTACCAGGCTATTGCACTGAGGGTTTATGTAAGAGTGTCTTTCTCTAGAGTTAGTGAGTCCATCGCAGGTTTTTTCCATTTATTTGCATGTTTTTTTACTTCCCCTGGCACAGACACTAGATAGAAGGGACCATGAAACATTTTTAGTGTCTCTTCCAAAATGACCTATCTTTTGAATGAAAGGTCAGATTGACCTTAAATTTCAATGGAAATACAACCCTGGTGGGGAACTCTCATAGATAACTACATGTCATGTCATTGTCATACTACATATATATCATTCGTGTGTGTGTGTGTGTGTGCGTGCGTGCGTGCGTGCGTGCGTGCGTGCGTGTGTGCGTGTGTGTGTATAACATAATATAGGTCACGAAAGTTTCAGATTAGCAGTCACTGATGTAGCCAGAACACAATTTTCTGGTCACTGTTTTATGAAATATAATAACCCAATGCACAATGTGTAATCTACTAGGATCAGCTTGTTTATGATACAGGAGAAATTACCATCCAAGTGATTTTTCTGAATCACAATACACATAAAAAAATAGTTTCCATGAGCCATTACACACCAGTGCTATACTCGATTTGTCTTGGGAGACCTCTGGCCACTTATCTTCAGACAGGCAGAGATTACACCAGGATATTATCAGGATCTGGTAATATCTTACTTGCTCGCAGGTGGTTTATGTTTCAGATGTCTAGTGGATGCCTCCAAGATTGAATCACAAATGGATGATTAATGAATTGTGGGAAATGTCGGAATTAATGAGCATAACCCAATTACACATGACTTATTCAAGAATGTTGGGGAAGCACAAAGTAGTTCCTTCAAAGGGATGATGACGTTCTACTATTTTTTAGAAGATAACATATAAAAAAGACACATATACTAATCTAATCTAATTCAATATAAAATACAGTCCTTCCTTGCCAGTGGCAGATCGCTGTCAAGGCAAAGGTAAAGTCCGCACAGGCAAGGGAAGCCCTGCATTTGTGACATGGTCATGCCTATTGGATGATTCACATTTAATAACGTCAGTATCATGGGGAATACCAAGAAAACACTAAATCAAAGATGGTGGACGAAGTTGCGAGAATTGTATAGTTAAACAATTTTTCAAGGATATTATGCTAATTTACTTCATACCAGTGATACATTCAAGCCTCGTTATAACGCGGTGGTCAGGGTATATGATTTTGGACCACGCTGTACGCGAGGCGTGTTAGGTGTTCCCATATCTGCCACCAGGGAACTACTAAACAACAGTGATCGCCGCCCACTGCACCAAGTCCAAGAACGCTGTCGAAGCCAGTGTGTGCTTGCAGCAATGTCTTATATGCCAATACACAATTTATAGAGCTTATTAAACGAGTCAACTAGTATCAACGTGTATTATTTTTACCGTTATGGAATAGATCTACGATAATAATGTACTGGACCAATAGGCCTACGAATCGAAAATAATGACCTGGATTTGAGCAGCCGAAAACGTATATGATTTGACACACGTAGTATGTAAGCTGATTAAACATGGAAAACAACAATGGGTGAGAATAGGTAGAATTAATAATAGCTTCACTTCATCTTTCAACCGATCTCGACAGAGGCATAAATTTATGACGCACCACTTAACATCGATCCATCGTTTCATATGCGAATGACGAATTCGTATTTTCATGCACCAGTGGTCCCTTGGGGTTAGCATTTGGCATGTTGGTTTCACGTCATGAAAACGATTAGATTTACGATGCAATGGAAGCATGTCACTTCACCCCAGTATTATATTGGTATTGCATACTAGATTGCATTTAAGACTGTTTATTTGATTCTTACGCGACCCTTTATCTCAACTGCAATTTACAAACCGCTGAAGCGAAGCCAGCGGAAGAGACAATGATTGATGTCGGCAGCAGCGCAAAACAAGCAGCACGTTCATTGACATTGTTCACCTGTTTCTTGAGAATTGTGAAAGCAACTCTAAGCAGGTCCATTTGGCATTTCCCCCTGGCGGCAGGAAATTGTGGTCCACGACCGACTGCCCTATATCCAAATCCGCGTAATAATGGGGCATAACTGTACTAAGGAGGCAGACAATTCGATTGACAATAAATATAATGTGCCAATACATTCTGATTAATGTGATATTTGGCTTTGAAAGTGAACTTTGGAGGCTTTGATTTCGAGCGAATTGAGAACGGCATATATTTTTGCCCGTGCCAGGCCCAGCCAGCCTCTGGGCAGTAGCAGTGCACGCGAAACGTCGGTATCATATAATGTTACTTTCTACAATACTAACTGTTTCGCAAATAAAGTTCACATTTAAATGTTTATTAAATTCATTACTTTATTTTATTGGTCTGATAGTCATAAGAAATGAACAATAATATTTAGTATGTTTCTTTTATTATTAGGTGCATTTTCATCTACGTACATGAATGAATAAAATGTCATTAAACTTAAAAAGTAATAAACTAATTTAATTAAAAACATAATTGACTAAATAAATTATAAAAGGTCCATGTCATTAAAAAATAGTTATTAAAAAGTCATCACTGCTGCTACAGATGGTCAGGTCGTGAGACTCTTACCACTGTTCACAGTCATGGTTTATATGTATTAAATTATCAAGAAAAAGCAGGTTCTCATTCACAGCCAGCTGTAAATGGTTATGTTCATTGTTAATATTTATTAAGTTATTATTTATTGTATTTTAAAGCAGCGACAGTGACTATTTTAGTTTTACACATGAAAACTTTGCTTTGTTACCTACACTTATAATTTCTACATTTTTGTGGGGCCCAGTAAACAAATTCTGGGCCAGTTATTCTGTGCTAATTTCAGACACTGCAGCATATGGCACATTTATATGTTTTAATAACAATCTGTCAGTAAAGTTTTGTGGATTCGTGTTTCTGTGCAGATAATGTTATCTGACACCAGGATATAAAAGAACAAAGAACACTGCACTAGATAACTCTGGAACATGTTGTGGTTTTGATCGATCTCAAAATAAAGCCACATTGGATGTTTATTTGGTATGTCTCAGACAATTATGCTAACTACAACATAATTATTAGGACAACAATTAATGAACAAATACCACAACACACAATGACACAAACATTTTAATGAATCAAAATTAATTATTCAAAATCACATCAACTGGCAGACACCAATCAACAAAATTAAAACCACAACATGAGTACAAATTTTGTTTAACAAATCAAAACCATAACATTCATGAGCAAACCAATAATTGAATCAAAACCACAACATGAGGACACAAATTACTGAATCGAAACCACAACATATGACACCAATTAATGAATCGAAACCACAATATGAGGACATCAAATCAATTAATGAATCAAAACCACAGCATGAGAACATCAAATCAATGAATCAATAAGAATGAATTGAACACACTGAGGTAACAGCCATAATCAGCACAAGTCAGTGACAGCCACGTACGACTAGTGCAACATCTTCAGTCTTCAGTCTGCTTACTCCAAACAGCCTCTTCTGGGGCTAACATAGGATTGTACACGTTTTCTAACTGGTAAGACGGAGCAGATTCATAGCTTCACGTTCAAACCCACACTACCTGGTGTGACCTACCATGTCTACCTGGTGTGACCTACCATGTTTACCTGGTGTGACCTACCATGTCTACCTGGTGTGACCTACCATGTTTACCTGGTGTGACCTACCATGTCTAGTTCAACTTGGAGCTATTCTGGGACCAATAACCTTTGTGGCAGCGTCTTCTCAATGTAAGGACAGTGAATTGCATGACAACCTGGTGTGACAGGTTCTGCTTGAATAACAACAAAACAAACAGTCCATACAACAAATACTAATTACCAACAACAATAACAACAAAACAAACAGTCCATACCACAAATACTAATTACCAACAACAACAAAACAAACAGTCCATACCACAAATACTAATTACCAACAGAAACAGCCCACTGTAATATGTGTGAGAATTCACCAATAACAGTCAAAGTGCCTAGACCAAGTAAAGGGAGCAGACCACAGTAGAGAATTGCATTGGTGGCCATGTTAAGGTTTGCCTGATTATAAGAAAACCTGACCATAAGAAATTCTGAAACTTTTTCACAGCAACTGCCAGGGTTGTTTGATTTAAATCATTTGATTTAAATCACTGATTTAAATCATGATTTAAATCACTGCAAAAAAATCATTGATTTATAATTTTTTTTTTTTACTTCGGTTTTTTAATCACTGATTTATATGAATTTAACACAAATAATTGTTTACAAGTGTCGAGATCAACAAAGTTTTGTATGTTTTTAATACAAAACACAAAGTGCACACACTTGTGTAGCTGTATTGTCACCAGATAGTCAAATATTTTATGACACTGTGTACGTTTGAGCTATTCCCTTTCTGAATGCAGTGAAGCCACACAAACTTGTATTCCAGAGGAAGTATCTTTTCAACACAGAAGCCCTGAGTTAAAGTCCACTTATAGCTTGTGCTAGTTGTTACCAATTCAGTATGTTGACTCAGTTGTTTAATACTGTACCAGTTTGTATTCTGGTTAGAGACCCTTAGAGTACACAGAGCCCTGGACAGGTGCTAATCCACCCTATAGGCAAACAATAATTATCACTGCTACAGCCACAGACACACAGCATGCTTTCCTTTCCAAGACAGATTATGCAACTACAGGGGGTGAGGCCTTGTGGACATTGTCTAGCAAAAATCATGTACCCTCTGTTAAGACAAGAACCCAAATCGATTTGAATATAACATAAATATCTATATACCAGATTTCAAAAAAATCAAATAAATAAAAAAAATCAAATAAATCCAATTTAAATTTAAAAAATCCTATTTTTTTATTTTTTTAAATAAAAATCATGATTTTTTTCAACCCTGGCAACTGCCATCATCTCACTAACGTGCTCACCAGCTTTTATAAAAATCACATACATCCAGCTCTTTTAAAACGCCCCCATGTGCGATGCCCGTCAATATTTACAAAAATAGCCATGTATTCATGCACCCACGTGGCCCATAGCAGAAAAATTCCCATAAATCCCTCCACCAGGTACTCTAAAAAATGCACTGTTTCACAGCCAATAGCTTCTACAAACAAATCTGTGAATATTCCTGCTCAAAGGCAGTCATGTCACATAATATGAATGTATTAAGTTCCCATTTTACAATTTCATACGCCCTACATTCATATGAAACAATAAACAGGAAGGTCAACTGTGGTCTTACCCTTAAAGTCACCTGTTGTCCGGTGTGTCACGCATGACTGCTTGCTGGTCCCATGACTACATTGACCAATCAGCAGACATATATTTGGAAACCCTGGGATTATCTTGCAAATGACAGGGGAGATCTCAAAACAACAGCCATCTACATCTCCACTATATCGTATATGCAAGTTTTATTTAATACATGTTTACAAGTTTGATATGTGTCACAATCATTATTGTAGCACATTAAAAAGGAAAATATGTACTTTTTTATGTTTTACAAATTAAGAAATGCCTCCGTCATTCAGGATCACAAACTTTGAAGTAAATAAAATTAAAACGCTGAAAACGATTGCATGCACGCACCAGTGGACTGTAAAGTTTCATACATTTATTGGAAAGAAAATATAGAAAACAGAAAAGCAGTGTGACTGTCACTACATGGTGAGTGCCACACCTACTTGTTGACATTGTCATAATGACAATGTCAACAATGATAATGATGTTTCATTACAGGGGTTCATTATTATTATCGTGAAATTAATATCGATCATGTTCAATATGATTACCATTATGTAATGAACACCATCATTATCAGTTCGTTATCATTACAATGACTCCTGTTAGTGCTGCACTGGCTTGGTAACATCACCATGTCAGGCCCCAAACACAAAGAAAGTGCATTAGGTGAAATGGTTTGAGCCAAGAGCACTTGAGAGTGATAACTCAAACACTGACAGCACACAGTGGTTCATGTGGCACAACTGTGAACAGTCTACAACTGCCACACTAAACCACAGAAGTCATATGAGACATCTTTATGAGGCATGTATTTGTGCTGTCTCAGTCTGTGTGCTGTGTTTGACCACCACTTGATAATTCAAGTCTACCTCATTGTCTGTAGAAATTAAAGATACAAAGTCAGTATTTAACGTGTTTTATCATATTACAACTTATAATTGTGACTAATGCAATTGGAAGACAAAGAATTATCTGTAAACACGAATTGACACATTCCATACTCTCTGATTCAGAGTCTGAAGCAACAACAAAATGATCACTAATAAAAACATCATAAAATGAAAGACATTTCTTTTCATCACCACAATTTCATTCAAAGCTGCATACAATTCTCAGCACTGATTGTTAGAACGCAATTAGGAAAATATAAGAAAATGTGATAACACATTATGACATTGATATCAAATTCAATCAAAATACTGTTTTTAAACTATTAAAATTTGTTTTCATTATCCGAATGCATAGCAAAGTGCTAGAATGACAGAAGTAAAAATGTCAGAGTTGTTTGGATGACAGCAGTGAAAATGACAAAGTTGTTTGGATGACAAAAGTGAAAATGTCAAAGCTGCTTGGATGCAGAAGTGAAAATGCCAAAGTTGTTTGGATGACAAAAGTGAAAATGTCAAAGCTGCTTGGATAACAGAATTGAAACTGTCAAAGCTAGTGGGATGACATAAATGAAACTGACTCTGCTGGGGCTAAGTGTAAATGTCAAGCATGGCGGAATGACAGAAGTGATTGTTTTAATATGTATATAAATACTTAGTGAACATTCTTCAGGATAGTTCATTTTCAAATCAAATAACTTTCATTTTACATATCCAAGGTGTGTTTAGTTTACCTGGTAGAGGTAAACTAAACACACGTTGATGAAAGCCTCTACCAGGTAAACTAAACACACCTTGGATATGTAAAATGAAAGTTATTTGATTTGTATATAAATACTTGCATGGCATTTTTACCTTATTGCACGATATGTTTAATCATGACTTATATGAAGGCACATGGGGTTATTCTCTAAAACTGTTCAAAGACCGGAGTAAACGGGAAGTAAGGGGGCATGTCTTTAGCCAGAGAATTGTTAATCTACGGAATTCTAGTTGAACAGCTGGAACGTGCTGGATACTTACATATTAAGTTTCACTGCAATACGATACAGATATATGCACAACTGTAGTGGTGGTTTCTCAAATGGAACTCTACCTATGTTCACCTGGCCACCCTTACAAACTATCAGGTGTTGATTGCACATCAGAATTACAAGTGAGTTATTTGTGATGTACTTGTAAGTGTCCCTCTTTGTGGACACATCTAGTCATGTCAGTCATTTAGTCACAAGCTGTCATGTATGTATGATGCGCAACATGTGACTACAGCCCATGTCTCACACACGTCAGACTTGCTAACAAATGCATTTGCTAACAAGTGTGGTACACGTACAGGTACTGTTGAGCTGTTTAGGGTTCGAAATTAGCAAAAAAAAGAACTGACCCAGATTGTTTTTTACTAGCCCAGTTCTATTTTGAACAGGCCCCGGTGAGAAAACTTTAAACAGACACTGCTTTAAATCAGAATAAATAATAATTAAATTAATATAATAATAAATATTAATTTTGTTTCTTTTATAGCGCATATTCCTATATTTGACATATCAATGCGCTTTACAATAAAATACATACATAAAAAAGCACATAATTATGCTTATAATCCAAATATAAAAAATTTATAATACTGTAAATGATCAAATAAATACTTATTAAAATCTAGTAAAAAATATATATATATATATATATATATATATATATATATATATAATAAATTGAAATACAGTATACGTCTTGATGATGCAAATTAAAATAATATAATAACTATATTGAACATTGTTCATATAAACCATATCCAAATATTGTCGTTCATTTCTTATAACTAGCAGTAGCAGACCAATAAAATAATGAATATGAATAAATATTTCTATGTGAATTTTACTTCCGAAACAGTTACTGTAGCTGACATCTCGTACGCGCTGCCACTGTCCTGGGCCAGACATGGCCAAAAATCTACGCCATTCTCAATTCACTCCAAAAGTTAATTTTCACAGTCAGATATCACATAAAACAGAACGTCTTGGCACATCATATTATCAGTCATATTGTCTGCCTCTTTAGTATTACCAGTATGAAGTACATTTGTGTAATAATAACTTTGTCTGCCATCTATGTTTTGGTATTTCCATGGTATTCCCTAAGATACTTATTATTAAAAGTATCTTTTGCAGTCACAACAGCCAGCTTGCTTGAGCAGCTGGCTCTTTCGCCTCATTACGCCGCTTCTCTTCAATTATTGTTCTGTGTAGTTTGCTTCAGTGCTGCTGGGGAAGCTGGTTCTGGGTCAGCCGCGATATCCATGGAGTCCATCCATTTGAAAATATGTGGATATTGGCATAGGACATGGCCGAAAAGGCGACATCGCATGTCCATCACATCTGTGCTTATTTGACGGCACCGACACCGTTCATACAACTTCATGTTGCTTATCAGCTGTGGCCAGTGAATCCCAATGAGTGAGCGGAGCTGCTTCCGGTGAAAGACATCGACGTATCCAACCCCATCAGACCCAACGCACATGCGTTGTACAGTAACACTGGAAGTATAAATGCATTATATAAGCGCAGTTGCTCGCTGATGTGTTGTTCTTCGCAGCCAAAGAGACCATATGAAATGGAAAGCAGTGACTGCAAGCATTTTTCAGCGAGACAGTTCTGACTAGGGATCCAAGTTTCTTGGTCGTCCTCCATTCTTCGGCAACGTGATGATTGTATGCTGTTTTGTCAACATTGACGTACAGGAACCAATCTCCCGGTGCTGTTGACACAATCTTGTTGACTTTGCTCAGGTAGTCACGGTCAGTTGAGATGAAGTTGGCGTCGTCTGTGTATAAATTGTGGTCAGTTTGGAAGACATCTGCATAGCATCCAAAGGGCTGCTTTGAGGTACACGGTGAAGAGTACTGGCGACAGCGAGTCCCCTTGTGGGGTGTCGACTGTCGAGTTGAATGGGGCAGACAGGGCGTCGTCAACCCTGACGGTGACTTTCATCTCCGATAGTGGAAGCCGCATGATTTGGACATTGTCTATGTCGAGGAACGAATACAAAACATCCAGGAGTTTCTTTCTATACCCAGTATTTAGATCACATACTTGTAGTATTGTTAAACATCTGCAGGCCATCGTGTAAGCATCCCTTTGGCCTGTTCATCCAAAAACGATGACGCATTTTCTGAGATCTCTTGCGCATTTTCTGCAGAATCTTACTGCGTCTTTTCCACAGCTCCTCACATGTCACCTAATCCTTCGTAATCTCAACTCGTAGCTGCAATTTGTTTGCTGTCTGGACATGAATTCGAAAACTAGGTCGAACATTCCTTTTTGTTTTGGTTGGAGGCCGATAGTTTTTTGTGTTTCACAGAAGTGGATCAATATTTCACCTGTCATATTTCTACATTCCCGTCCATGGCTTCCGATGCATCGTTCACTGTACTTGCATGTGCCGGCATTCGCATTAGTCACCGACGATGAAGACCATCGTAGACGTAGCGAGAATTGAGTACGTTATCAAAACACTCCGAAAGATACTGACTTCACTAAATGTGAATCATCCAATAGGCATCCATGTTACAAATGCAAGTGGTTTCCCTTGCATGTGCGGACTTCGCAGTGATTTGTCGCTGAATCGGAGGAAAGCATTTTGAATCGGTGGCTGCCGATAAAAAGGCCTTAATTTTTAACGCTGCAGAAGTTGACTAAAACCATCCTAAAACTTGATGGGCACCACAAATATCTAACACAGGAGTAAGCTTGTGGCCCAAAATGTCATATCAACACCCACACATATCAGGTACAGTGGTAAAAAACATTTATCAAGAGAGTGGCAGCTAACATCAATATCTGTCTCTGTCAAACATGATCTTTCAAGCATCTGCTTTCAAGTGTCTGTCTGTGGACTGACTGGCGGCTGTCAATCAAAGGATCTGGTGATAGCATAAACATTAACACAGAATTACTTTGAAAATGTGAAGCATTACGCAACCACAACAATGGACCATGATGGCTAAACAGAACCATTTCCAACATTGCATCATATTTGATGTCAGACATCATCAGAACGCAGGGTTGAAAAAATCATGATTTTTTTAAATAAAAAAATTGGATTTTAAAAATTTTAATCGGATTTTTTTTTTTTTTTTTGGAAATCTGGTATATAGAAATTTATATAGATGTTTATATTTATAAACTCTTTCAAACGTGTTCTATTTAAATCGTTTTGGGTACTTGTCTTAACAGAGGGTACATGATTTTTGCTTATATAAAGACATTAGACAATGTCCACAAGGCCTCACCTTGCATAATCTGTCTTGGAAAGGAAAGCATGCTGTGTGTCTGTGGCTGTAGCAGTGCTAATTATTGTTTGCTGAGAGGGTGGATTAGCACCTGTCCAGGGCTCTGTGTACTCTGGCAAATAATATTCCTAGAAGCAATGATGTCTTCACAAGATACTTATCAGATAAGATTGAGGATACATTGTTTCTAAAGCCTGTAACTGAAGAAGAAATTATAAAGCTGGTGAATAACACAAAAAGCAAAAGATCAAAAGATCATGATGATATAGATATGTGCCTAGTTAAGAAAATAATATCTCACCTAGTAACACCCCAGAACATATATTTAACACCTCGTTACAGCAGGGGGTTTTCCCGGAAGGTATAAAATTGGCACGGGTTATACCGTTATTTAAAATGGTGATATGAATGATTTTACTAATTACAGGCCTATATCTTTACTATCAGTTTAAAAAAATTCTAGAAAAGATCTTTCACAACAAGATGATGTCATTTATAGATGACAAACAAATATTGTGTAAAAGCCAATATGGGTTTAGGAAAAATATGTCCACATCACTGGCAATATTGGAGCGTGTTGAAGAAATTACTACTTCTATTGATGATTGTAAGTCTACTGTGGGTGTCTTCATTGATCTGAAAACGGCTTTTGATACGGTTGACAACATTCTCATAAAAAAAACTTGAGCATTATTGAATAAGAGGAATAGCAAATATGTGGATCTGCAGTTATCTTATGAATAGAAGTCAAAACATTAATTCTGATTGCATGAATGTCACTTGTGGGGTACCACAAGGATCTATACTGGGTCCAGCTTTGTTTATCATATATATTAACGATATGTGTAATGTGTCATCGTTAATAAAATCGATTGTATTTGCGGATGATACTAATTTATTTTACTCAGGAAAGGATTTGACAGAAGTGTGTAAAACAGTATCAAAAGAATTGGACAAATTATGCAGATGGTTTCAAGTTAATAAGCTGTCTTTAAATATTGCCAAAACCAATTTTATGGTATTCGGTAACAAAAAATGTGAAAACAATCACTTGGTCAGTATAAATGGTATGTACATTAATAGAGTATATGTTACAAAATGTCTTGGTGTACACATTGACTGTCACTTGAATTGGAGTGAACATATCAACCTCATAAAAAATAAAACTTCAAAGAATGTATTTGTAATGTACAGGGTAAACACTTATTGACTAGTTCTGCATTGTACTCTTTATACTGTTCTCTCACATTGTACTCTTTATACTGTACTCTCACATTGTACTCTTTATACTGTTCTCTCACATTGTACTCTTTATACTGTACTCTCACATTGTACTCTTTATACTGTACTCTCACATTGTACTCTTTATACTGTTCTCTCACATTGTACTCTTTATACTGTTCTCTCACATTGTACTCTTTATACTGTACTCTCACATTGTACTCTTTATACTGTACTCTCACATTGTACTCTTTATACTGTCCTCTCACATTGTACTCTTTATACTGTACTCTCACATTGTACTCTTTATACTGTCCTCTCACATTGTACTCTTTATACTGTACTCTCACATTGTACTCTTTATACTGTTCTCTCACATTGTACTCTTTATACTGTTCTCTCACATTGTACTCTTTATACTGTACTCTCACATTGTACTCTTTATACTGTACTCTCACATTGTACTCTTTATACTGTACTCTCACATTGTACTCTTTATACTGTACTCTCACATTGTACTCTTTATACTGTCCTCTCACATTGTACTCTTTATACTGTTCTCTCACATTGTACTCTTTATACTGTACTCTCACATTGTACTCTTTATACTGTTCTCTCACATTGTACTCTTTATACTGTACTCTCACATTGTACTCTTTATACTGTACTCTCACATTGTACTCTTTATACTGTTCTCTCACATTGTACTCTTTATACTGTTCTCTCACATTGTACTCTTTATACTGTACTCTCACATTGTACTCTTTATACTGTACTCTCACATTGTACTCTTTATACTGTCCTCTCACATTGTACTCTTTATACTGTACTCTCACATTGTACTCTTTATACTGTCCTCTCACATTGTACTCTTTATACTGTCCTCTCACATTGTACTCTTTATACTGTTCTCTCACATTGTACTCTTTATACTGTACTCTCACATTGTACTCTTTATACTGTTCTCTCACATTGTACTCTTTATACTGTACTCTCACATTGTACTCTTTATACTGTACTCTCACATTGTACTCTTTATACTGTTCTCTCACATTGTACTCTTTATACTGTTCTCTCACATTGTACTCTTTATACTGTACTCTCACATTGTACTCTTTATACTGTACTCTCACATTGTACTCTTTATACTGTCCTCTCACATTGTACTCTTTATACTGTACTCTCACATTGTACTCTTTATACTGTCCTCTCACATTGTACTCTTTATACTGTACTCTCACATTGTACTCTTTATACTGTTCTCTCACATTGTACTCTTTATACTGTTCTCTCACATTGTACTCTTTATACTGTACTCTCACATTGTACTCTTTATACTGTACTCTCACATTGTACTCTTTATACTGTACTCTCACATTGTACTCTTTATACTGTACTCTCACATTGTACTCTTTATACTGTCCTCTCACATTGTACTCTTTATACTGTTCTCTCACATTGTACTCTTTATACTGTACTCTCACATTGTACTCTTTATACTGTTCTCTCACATTGTACTCTTTATACTGTACTCTCACATTGTACTCTTTATACTGTTCTCTCACATTGTACTCTTTATACTGTTCTCTCATATTGCCAAACTTAAATTATTGTTGTGAAATTTGGTGCAACACCTATAAGAGTCGAATACGACCTTTGCATATTATTCAGAAAAGAGCTGTTTGTATATGTCTAAAGGCAGACTATAGGTCTCATACAAGACCGATGTTTTATCAGCTGAACACTAGTTGTACAGAACATGGTGGACTTCAACAGCATGGTGTTTATGTACAAGGTATATAATAATCTACTACCAGCTAATATTATGTTGTACTTCCAGAAAGTTAATGCTAGTTACTATCACAACATCCGTATGAAAAATTGCAATTTCAAAATAAGATTTAGTAGGACTACTAAAAAAGCTGATTGTATTAGTGTAAAAGGACCAAAGATGTAGAATGACCTGCCTGCTGATATTAAGTTGTGCAATTCGATTTATAAATAAAAAAATTTACAAAGCTTTACTCTTGCATAGATATGAATTAATTGTATTAGTGTCATGGTTATGTGTTATATATGTATATTATTTTATTTTCGTTTCAAATACCATACCTTTTTGGGTAGTTAAGACCTAGCTTAATTAAGTCATTTATCTGATATGTATGGAACCAGTGCAATTGTTTACTTTTGGGAATGCAATTTATAAGTTTACAACTTCTTGCATTTCCCTTCAACATTTTCTGATTGTCGTTCTTTAATTATATTTTCATTGCAACACTTTAGTGGTAGTTAGGCTTATAACTATGTATGTTTACAATTTATTCAAAATGTACATTGATTATGTTGAATAAAATAAAATAAAATTCAATTCAATACTGTAATGGTCTCCAACCAGACTGCAAACTGATACAGTATTAAACAATTGTAGCCCAGACTGTCTCACTTGAGTCAACATACTGAATTGGTAACAACTAGCACAAGCTATAAGTGGACTTTAACTCAGGGCTTCTGTGTTGAAAAGATACTTCCTCTGGAAGACAAGTTTGTGTGGCTTCACTGCATTCAGAAAGGGAATAGCTCAAATATACACAATGTCATAAAATATTTGACTATCAGGCTATCTGGTGTCAATACAGCTACACAAGTGTGTGCACTTTGTGCTTTTGTATTAAAAAACACACGAAACTTTGTTGATCTCGATGCTTGTAAATTCATATAAATCAGCGATTAAAAAAATCAGAAATCAATGATTTTTTTTGGAGTGATTTAAATCATGATTTAAATCAAACAACCCTGACAGAATGTATGCAAGACATGCCAATTTGTTTAATGTGTAGATTGTAATTTAAAATCAATATAATTTATAATTCATTATTATCCTGTCACCATTCATATACAAGTTCAACTTTTACTCCGTGTACTATGTTGTGTTCAAATGTACTTGATTTTTTTGTACATAATGATGATTACATAAAAAATTGTGGCACTGTGGTTTCACTAGGCACTAGCTTTTAAAACAACAGGATAGGTGTGAGCCACTATTGGAAAAGCATGCAGGAAACTAGCTGGGGTATAAGTACAAACCGGCAATAACATTGGAGAGGACATCAATGAACTGAGCTAGGACTGTGGACAGGTGTCAAGGACAATTGGGAAGGCAATAAAAGGTTAGGGAAGGATTTCTTTGTGGAGTTCTTTGAGCTCAGCTTAAGCAATACAAATGTAGTTACATGCGGGATTGGTCAGTTAAAAGGTCCCCTTGTAGCAATTTCATTATGTAAACTCTGGCTCTACTGGCTGAGCATGCTTTCTCACATGTATCACCTTTGCAGGACAAAGTGCTTGTTTCAAGCTGATTGGCCCACTACTGTCTACTTCTCACTGTTTGGCCAGCCATTGGTTGCTAAACCTTCACGCAGAGATATAGTGTTACACATAAATAGTACACATAGATTACCCATAATATTATTAGTGTGACATTATAATAGCCGAGAGTGCAACAAGTTCAAGGGTAGCAGACCAGTTAAAGCTGTGTAGGAACAATTTGTTAAAGTGCAGATTAATGTAACATTACTCATGATTTTGTTGTTTTTTATGCAAGAATAAAGCATATAATTTATCTATTCAATAGGTCATATAATGAGACATAGCATACATAAATGCATAAGAGAGATTAGTATTGAGAGTGTGGCGCGGTAGTGTAG
Source organism: Lamellibrachia columna (assembly GCA_963662155.1). Taxonomy (NCBI): domain Eukaryota; kingdom Metazoa; phylum Annelida; class Polychaeta; order Sabellida; family Siboglinidae; genus Lamellibrachia; species Lamellibrachia columna. The sequence continues at coordinate 6,287,453 of OY759261.1, read as the reverse complement.
CAGTTAGAATGTCGGGCTCCCAATCGAGAAAATCCGGGTTCAAATTCTCTTGCTGCCATTTCGAAGCGTTGAACATTTTGTTCATTCCATATTGCTACAGTTTACTCAACTGTAGAAAAAATTGGGGTGCGATAGCAAACTGGTTAGAATGCTGGACTCTGAATCAAGAGAACCTGGTTTCAAATCCCACTGCGGTCGCTTCGAACCTTTGGCAAGTTTGATCACCCCACGTTGCCACAGTTCACTCAGCTGTATAAATGAGTACCTGGCAATACAGACAGTGGTGGATACGTGAACGAATAGTCTTCGCGCATTAATTGCAACGTTGCTGAATACTTCCCAGAGAAATTGAAATGGCCTTGGAATGAACAGGTCTGCCTGGGGGTGAAGTGTAAAGCGCTTTGAGCAGTCCCAAGGACTGGATACAGCGCTATATAAGAACTTAATTTTAAATGAGTACTTGGCTACAGACAGAGGATATCTGAAGAAACCATATCTGAACGAAAAGTCTTTGCACAGTAATTGCAGAGTGGCTGAATGCTTCCCAGAGAAGTCGAGATGGTTTCGGAATGAACAGGTCTGCCAGGGGGTGAAGTATAAATTGCTTTGAACAGTCCCAAGGACTGGATACCGTGCTATATAAGAACATACCCTTTTACTTTTTCTGAACATATTTTACAGTTTCTGACGTCAGAAACCTGTCAAAAACCAGTTTCTGACAATGTCCTGTCAGAAACCTAACCCTGAATTTCCAGCATTTATGGACATCCATTTCAGAGAATTTTTGACACTTTGTCAAGACGTGCAATACTGCACAATTGGAATAGGTGGATTTTTAAATGGACATAATGTGTAACTTACCTACTCTCGAGTGCCAAATAAACGTATCTAGGCCAAATAAAAGTCTAGGGTGGCAAATCGGTCAAATTTAATAATAGTATAGCGCAGAATAACCGTACAGGGTGGCACATTGTTCAACAGAAATAATAGTACAGTGCGAAAAAGTCACTCGTATATTTGTCTTTTTTAGCGCCGAAGTCAAGGCATTCCTAGAAAACTACGCAGATCGCGGGTTTTTTTTGGGTTTTTTCTGCCAAATATGCATAAACTTTGTGCACATTCACATCACCACAGATGTAGTAACAACATTTTATAAAATCGGGAAATTTTTTGTTTTTAAATGGACATTAAAGTTTTATTGAATTGAATATGCAAGCCTGTTTCTGGGGAAAACGCCGCCAGCCGGTTACGACCGATTTGAGGCACTGCACATGGTGGCCATTTACGTGGTGATAATGGTGTTTTAACTAATGACATATCATGTCAAGCTCCAGAGAACTAAGGATTCTGACCGATTCATCTAATCATGGAAATTAAACAGTCTAACGCTTCGGGATCAAAATCTAAAATCCTCAGAAGCACCACTAAATTCACAACTGTCGTTTGAAAGGATGAGAACTTAGCCATCAGAGGGAGCCACGTGCAGCTCCAGTTGGGAGCAAGGGATTTTATCACGAGTGGTAAACCGCTCCTTGGATGATTGATTAGCTCTAGCAACAGGGAGTGAGAACGATTGCTCTAAAATTATACCCTGAATAATTAGCCACGATTATCGGAGAATATAGGCTGGCACAAATGTTAAAATTTAATAATAGTATAGTGCCAAATAAGGTGCGTATAGGGTGGCATTTTTCATCAAATAAATATGCGTATAGGGACGTTTATTCAGCACTCAAGAGTAGTACTATTAACATGCCAAATGGTAGCCCTCTGGCTTTACTAATTTTTGATCAATGTTCTAAAAATAGCCCTTTTATGGAGGTACTCAGAGAAATTTTTTTTTTGCATTTTCCTTCAAGAACTTCAAAAACTCTGTGAAGCTTGAATACATAAAAATATAACAAAACTGTGTCTATACACTAGACTTTAAGCTTCCAAATAAAGCAGAAATTAATTCAGGTTCCTAGATGCTTGTCGTTATGGATGTACACTTTTCCTGTTATGGACGTGCATCTCTGAATGTCATGGACGTAAACTTCACATTTCACTATTCAAAGTGCACAAATTACGTAATATCAACTTCAAAACATTACTGATTGAAATAAAACTTGCATATATATTTAATGGTTTATGAACAAAATCATAATTTCCAGCAGTTCCACTGACATCCTGATGTTTGGTGAGTGTAGGACATAAGCCCTCACCTTTTGAGAGGGGGGTTGGACAAAACCCCAACTAGCTACCGTTCTCTTTCTTTTTATTAAAGCCAAAATTATGGGGTTTTTTTCAGGAATCCCTTTCATCATGGCTCATGCAGCATAAGAGATCATTATGACATAAGATTATAAATAATTAACTGTGAACAATTGCAATAATCAATAATAACAAGCATGCTTCTTTGAATAACTGTGACGTACAAAAGTAGTATCTTAGCAATACTATAACAGCACTTAGTAAACTAACAGAATGATGTTCTTATGCAGAAGGATACACATGTATGTCAGCTATAAAATACTTTGAAAACTTCATAATACCAATCATTACTTATTTTCAGAGTATTCTTAATATGCTAAGTTCTGTTTATTTAAAAAATACACAATACAATCTCACCTGTTCCACCAATAATGTTCCACCTGGTCTCATTCTTTTCAAAGACAAATATGTGTTGGGGTTTTCAAGAACGCATTGTATCCAGGCTTATGCAGCATAATGGATAGAGAAACAGGAGAACTGTTTGGCTGAGATGGGAAGTAAAGAACAGTGAACAACTGGAATATTCAATCAAACATGGATGCATAACGTGTCCCATAGTCAACCACTAATTCCATAAATAAGGGCATGCAACTTGATATTTAACAATAAAAATAGTTTCTTATCAGAACAAACTGACTTTGATGTTTACGGTTTTTTATAAAGAATTTTGCTTTTTGATACGTCAATACTGATGTCCCAGTCGATATAGAAATCCAATTCTCGGAGTAGTCATTTTCCCTTACGATGGAACAATGTGGCAACAATGGCAGTGCCAAGTGGAAACACTGGCTTTATAATAATAATAATAATATTGTTTTATTTCAGGCAAGAGCCCATAATAATTATAAATACATACAGGTTAAAAAAAAACATACATATACACACATGATGAACAATAGAGGTACATGTAGTGAGAAAAATATATATATAAATATACATACATGACATGTAGTAAAAATATATATAAGATAAGTCAGGATAAAAAAATATATTTGTATAAAAGTACAAAGCAAACATCATGAATTAAAAGCATACAATTGATCAATCCAATGTTTAATCAATGGACTTCGATATTAAATAAAAGTGAGAAGATAATTCACAAAAAGTATATTGTCGGATTTTTCCAACCGGCATAAAAGGCTAAAAATTTATGAGCGAATACATTCATTAAAGGATTTAACATAATTTAGAGCCACATAGCAAGTTATATGTGGTATGTGTCCAGGGTAGCACAAATATTTCACAAAATGTGGTAGCCGTATCAAGTTTGCTCTGTTGATAATGCGGTAGCCCTATCAAGTTTGCTCTGTATTGTACTGTAAAGCGCCATAGAGCACTATGTGATCATGGTGCTCTATAAATATGGTATTTTATTATTATTATGGATGTAGTGTTATAGACATACATCAAACATGCCCATGAGGAAGATAAACCATAAACTGTGATGAATAATTTGTATAATAGTAATAAATGCATACTCTGGACTAAGAATGTACTTTGCCAATTTTTTTAATAAGCAATTACTAGACAATATAATAAAATAATAATTTTGTGTTATGGAAGTACATGCCTGATGTGACCCAAATTGAAATCAGGTTTCCTCAAATCACGCTGAACTTAATCTGGAATGTCGCATATTCTGTACCACTGTCTTTGACAACAAATATTTCGTAATTTTTTGCAATGATATGATACATCCATCAAATTTCCCTTTAGTACAAATGTTTATCTTCTAAATGGTACCGTATTTAAATTTGAAAATATTATAGTAAAGTTGATCATTTGGCGGAATTACCCATTTACCACATCTACACCTCTTTAATTTTTAAATGAGAACTTTTATTGTATATTCTCCAAGCTGTCCCATTTTTTTTAACTACAAAGCTGAGCTAGCATGTCGCTGTGGGTACATAACCGAGGTGTGCACAACTGAAAAGTCATTAGCAATATCCACTGGTGATCAAAAAAATATCGGTTTTAATAGTGGAATTTCAACTTACTTTTGCATGGAGCAAAATGTGCATGTCAACAAATCGGTTAATATGTTACTGCTAGAGTCGTAGAGACGGTTTCTGCTATTATTTCACTTTCTTCCAATTCATCCACATGATTTTTCAGTTTCTTCCAGAAGGAAGTGGAACAACATTGTGTTCCAGTATCATGGAAAAAATAGGTTTCTTCCAGGAGAAAGCTAACGCTGTCCCAGTAGTGGAAAACATAATCGTCTCTGGGGTGGGGGGGTTGCAGAAGCAGACATCTCTCTACCTGTGGCACCTGGTATACCAGGGGTCATTTCAAAAGTGTCACATGAGGTTACATCTAGCTGCTTGTACCATTTCTATGCACCAATTAGTTTCTGTGTCATTGTCAGAGTGCATTTAGATGGTGCCCTTACACATTTAGATGGTGCCCTTCACACAGAAGTCTGCTGCAACTTACAAAGTAACAGCTATAACCAGTCTCTTGTCCGGTATTCATTTATACAGCTGAGTTTACACTTCAGGAGACCACCATTGTATGAACTAGTGTACGTATCACTTTAATATAATATTATTTTTCATTATTTGAATATAACAAAGACACAGGTCAAATACAACAATCGTTTCTGAGTGAAGATGTTCATCAGACTTGGATGGTTCAAATGAGTAATATCTTTACTTATTTCACAGTCAGTTTACCTTTTTCTTCTCGTGATGTTTCGATTGCTATCAGCAATCTTCTTCAGACAACTACCGCTAGATGGCGACACGGTAGTCATTCTACGCAGACGTTACTCTGGTGTGTGCCCCACACTGCTGCACCCTGGGTGTGTGCCCCCCATGGCCGCTCCCAGGGTGGCCCTTCATGAGATCAATGTAGATGTGTGAGAGTCTGCGTAGAATGACCACTGTGTCACCATCTAGCGGTAGTCATCTGTAGAAGGTTGCTGATGGCATTCGAAACGTCACGAGAGGTAAAAGGTAAACTAACTGTGAAATAAAAAAAATATTACTCACAACAATCGTTTCATTTAGCTAGATAATCACTTACAAAGCCACGGTGGAAGTATCTAGTCTAGTGACTAAGGAGCAACACTTTAAACAGCTGTTGTTATGATATAGGTACAAAGAACAACATCCTTCCTCTTTGCTGATAAAACATATCTACCATAAACTGGTGATATGTCTTATCTGCAAAGCCCATTTGAATCATGTTTGTTATTGTTTTCTATTGCTATATGTTGCATCATCATGTAATTACACAATACACGTTATGGGCTACATTCTACTGCCTGCTACTGCTTCTGTGTTAGTCACATATAATGTATTGTTGACCTGGATGCATTTACATTTAGAGACCACCAGCCACCATGCTGTTAGTCCACCACAAATATACATATTTACAGTAGTTGGCAAAAAATAATTTAACAGTTTGTCTGATGATTTCGTCAAAACTCAATAAAAAATTTGTACAAACATAACTACAAAGCCGAGCTAGCATGTCACTGTGGCCTGTGGGTACATAACCCCGGGGTGTGCACAACTGAAAATTCATTAGCAAAATGAATACATTTTTCACGGAATGAGGCTTAAACAAGACAAGCAAAAAAATCGATTTGAAAATTTTAGGAGGGACTTTTAAATCTGCTATACACACACAGACACAGTCGGTACATTGGCACTGCCACTGATGCGTAACGTACATTGTCATTGACTGACTGTTTACTAAACAATAACAAACACGTTATCTGTCGTAAAATCAACTGACTGGACACGAAAACACAACACACACACGGACGTGACCGAACCATGACAGCATGTCGGTAATCTCAAGACAATGGACAAACGCCTCACCCCACGCCAGGGGGGCTTAACGCTTCGCTTCCGTTTCCTGAGCAGTGAGTAATGATCACAGAATGACAGACGACATCCACGAAAAGGGAATGCCGAAGCACGCGCATAGTACGTTACTAAAACACCGCTATTAGTTTCACTTACTTTGTCCGTCGAATTTCCGAATGATCGTATCGATAAATGAGTTTTGTGGGGCGACATGCCCTCTCCGGACGGGCATGCTTCGTACGGTATATTCCTATATCAGCGATTGAATCGACAAAGCACATAACGCCATTCCACTGCCAAGAACATTATGCTGGCGAACTAGCCTCGTGTTGCCGCTGCTGTTTTTCTCCCTCCGCGCGCACCTGTCCTGAAATCACTCCGCCGTTTATTTTGGTCATTCGAATCTCAATAATTATTTGTATGAAAAGGTACATTTTATATCTATCTAGATTTATATCCAATTATATATCCAATTATATCCAATTGATTTATGTCAACGCGGTATTTTAATACTGCATGTAATCCCGGTACTATTTCTAGTGTGGCATCGATCACTTCGTTCCTCGAAGTTGTACTCAGCACTACTTTCAATAGATGTACAATTTTATAGTAGCTTCCCGGTCCAGTCGGGTGTACAGCGATATCGAGTCGCTTCGAAGATTTGGTAACAATCGGCTCCTGTTTGACAGCATATATATGACCAAATTATCATACACTGTTATATGCGCGTCCGCAGGGTTTTGAAAGGTTCGGGCGTACAGTGGCCGTACACAATCTGATTTCTGGGATGATTTCTGAAAAAAATTCAAATTTCAAACCAATTCTGTCATAAAGAGGGTTCGTTCGAACTCCCCGAACCACCATCAGGATGGGCATGTGCGTGCGTGCGTGCGTGCGTGCGTGCGTGCGTGCGTGCGTGCGTGCGTGCGTGCGTGCGTGCGTGCGTGCGTGCGTGCGTGCGTGCGTGCGTGCGTGCGTGCGTGCGTGCGTGCGTGCGTGCGTGCGTGCGTGCGTGCGTGCGTGCGTGCGTGCGTGCGTGCGTGCGTGCGTGCGTGCGTGCGTGCGTGCGTGCGTGCGTGCGTGCGTGCGTGCGTGCGTGCGTGCCCGTGTGGACGGGCATGGGCGGTACCATATGTCACCCTCATTACTCATTACTGCACCCTCATTACTCATTACTGAGTGATATTAAATTGTCTTCATTTTCACGAAGGAGCAATACTCGGCTAAGCAGGACTTTTCGTTACCGTACGGCTTTGGGCGTATAACTTGACACATATGAGTGCAGCGTGCTTATAAACACACGTTTAAACAAGCGTCAAGCATGTATCAAGCATGTAGGCTTGCTTGGATAAGACACCGCTTCCTAACCCGGCACTGCGGGTTCGAATCCCGTCGGATGTGCGTTGAACTTTTTAGATTCATACTAATGCTCCAATTAGGAATTCAAGTGACAATTTAACTCAGTGTCGTAAGAAACCAACGTCCTCCATCATGAACGTTTCGTTTACCAGTGTGTCGTTTGAGGCTGGCGTTCTTTCCCACCAGGTGGCAGCTGATGTTGTAACCCGGGTCTTCCTCTCGGTCTCTTTCCCATCATCTTCATGCTTAGGGCCACTTTATTTTCTTCTTATCACATGACCACGCCATCTCAATTAATGTGTTTATCTTGCATCGTCACTTCTACAATCATTTCGCTTTCTGTCCCATTTGGTGACACGTACCCAATTAGGATCGCCTGTATCACTCGCGTGGCTTTCATGTCTGCTGCAGTGATTCGACTTTCAAATAGACTGTCTCACTGTAAATTACTACCATCCCTGGTTCGCGAGGCCGGCTATAGAGCGCCGCCAACAGAACGTGCCAACAACAACAACAACAACAACAACAACAACAACAACAACAACAACAACAACAACAACAACAACAACAACAACAACGGGCATTTGTTAAAGATAGACGCATGGGGTTAATAGTTCATCCATTGCTTATGTTAATGATATTTGCATAGACACAAAGAATGAATGAATGAACGAATGAATAACTTTATTTTGGCTACACGTACATTTTAATATACTTACAATGTGAGTTGAGTCACAGATTAAACAAATAGCGGAGCAACCAAGGAGATCCTCTAGAAACCCATACTTTTCTCTGCCATGTTAAAATAAAGGTAGATGTAGAGTATATGTTATACAAATACAAATTGAGTCTCAAAAATGTTGCTTAAATATCAACATATAATTTGTACTTTGTATTATATGAACAAATAAATACACTAACTACACAACTGTCATGTATTCATTAAATGTGAGCATGAATACATTAAGTAATACATGATCCTGACTACATTAAATATTACATAAGCATGAAACACATGGTCTTCTCCACCATGTGAAAATAAATGTAGATATAGCGTACATTTTGTACAAATATAAAGTTTCTTATTTGCAGTATTTACTGTAAAGTCATTGATATTATGAGAATAACAGTTCTTTCAATTTATTTTTAAATTGGTTAATGGACACAAGCTGTTTTAATTTACTAGGTAATGCATTCCAGGACATGCTTTATTTTGTTTCCATCTACTTGTATTAAGCACTGTTGATATTGTATTTTTTCTTTTTGGTGTGAATATAAAGTGACGCATGAAGTGACGCATGAAGTGACGCACGCACCAATGGCATCCATTATTTATTAGTCGTCTTTGGCCAAGAATCAAGGTTTGTTATCTGGAGTGTTTGGTAATTTGATTGCGTGGATTGATCTGAACCCACGCATGGCCCGTCTCCCGTACATCATTGATCTGAACCCACGCATGGCCCGTCTCCCGTACATCATTGATCTGAACCCACGCATGGCCCGTCTCCCGTACGTCATTGATCTGAACCCGCGTATGGCCCGTCTCCCGTACTTCATTGATCTTAACCCACGCATGGCCCGTCTCCCGTACATCATTGATCTGAACCCACGCATGGCCCGTGTCCCGTACGTCATTGATCTGAACCCACGCATGGCCCGTGTCCCGTACATCATTGATCTGAACCCCCGCATGGCCCGTCTCCCGTACATCATTGATCTGAACCCCCGCATGGCCCGTCTCCCGTACATCACTGATCTGAACCCCCGCATGGCCCGTCTCCCGTACTTCATTGATCTTAACACACGCATGGCCCGTCTCCAGTACATCATTGATCTGAACCCCCGCATGGCCCGTCTCCCGTACATCATTGATCTGAACCCACGCATGGCCCGTCTCCCGTACTTCATTGATCTTAACCCACGCATGGCCCGTCTCCCGTACATCATTGATCTGAACCCCCGCATGGCCCGTCTCCCGTACATCATTGATCTGAACCCACGCATGGCCCGTCTCCCGTACATCATTGATCTGAACCCACGCATGGCCCGTCTCCCGTACATCATTTATCTGAACCCACGCATGGCCCGTGTCCCGTACATCATTGATCTGAACCCCCGCATGGCCCGTCTCCCGTACATCATTGATCTGAACCCACGCATGGCCCGTCTCCCGTACATCATTGATCTGAACCCACGCATGGCCCGTCTCCCGTACGTCATTGATCTGAACCCACGCATGGCCCGTCTCCCGTACATCATTGATCGGAACCCACGCATGGCCCGTCTCCCGTACATCATTGATCTTAACCCACGCATGGCCCGTCTCCAGTACATCATTGATCTGAACCCACGCATGGCCCGTCTCCCGTACATCATTGATCTGAACCCACGCATGGCCCGTCTCCCGTACATCATTGATCTGAACCCACGCATGGCCCGTCTCCCGTACATCATTGATCTGAACCCCCGCATGGCCCGTCTCCCGTACATCATTGATCTGAACCCACGCATGGCCCGTCTCCCGTACATCATTGATCAGAACCCACGCATGGCCCGTCTCCCGTACATCATTGACAAAGCTCGGTTTGTTATTACAGTCTACGGCTGATGTCCCTCACCATCCGCATTCATGCAGATTGTTTACAAAGAGCTCTCACATTGTTATGTCTGCCTCCTTGGCCTAATGGGTGAGTCACCGGACTCCTAAGCCGAGGATTAAGGGTTCGAATCCATTCGGACGTGTTTCTCCGTTTTGTCACCTGTCCTAATTGATTGGAATGTCACCTGCCCTAATTGATTGGAATGTCACCTGTCCTAATTGATTGGAATGTCACCTACCCTAATTGAATGGAATGTCACCTGTCCTAATTGATTGGAATGTCACCTGTCCTAATTGATTGGAATGTCACCTGTCCTAATTGATTGGAATGTCACCTGTCCTAATTGATTGGAATGTCACCTGTCCTAATTGATTGGAATGTCACATGTCCTAATTGGTTGGAATGTCACCTGCCCTAATTGATTGGAATGTCACCTGTCCTAATTGATTGGAATGTCACCTTTCTTAATCGATTGGAATGTCACCTGTCCTAATTGATTGGAATGTCACCTGCCCTAATTGATTGGAATGTCACCTGCCCTAATTGATTGGTATGTCACCTGCCCTAATTGATTGGAATGTCACCTGTCCTAATTGATTGGAATGTCACATGCCCTAATTGATAGGAATGTCACCTGTCCTAATTGATTGGAATGTCACCTATCCTAATTGATTGGAATGTAACCTGCCCTAATTGATTGGAATGTCACCTGTCCTAATTGATTGGAATGTCACCTGCCCTAATTGATTGGAATGTCACCTGCCCTAATTGATTGGAATGTCACCTGTCCTAATTGATTGGAATGTCACCTGCCCTAATTGATTGGAATGTCACCTGCCCTAATTGATTGAAATGTCACCTGTCCTAATTGATTGGAATGTCGTGAACGAAATAATCTTCCTTCATTGTAGCAGCAGTTATTTAAAAGGAATAACAGCATTAACCGATCATATAATGGTAATTCATTAATTGTTATTGTAATTGGTGCGGCCTGCTATAGAATAAAATATCATAATAATTCATTAATAATAAGTAATTAATTATTATCGTATGCGGTGCGGTCTGCACAACATGGTCTCGTTTTGTTAACGTTTCGTGCTACCGTAGAAAATATAGTGCGATGCACTAACTGATAAACGTTGTATCGGATTGTTATAGGTCTACAGCCGGTGCAAAAACGCGATTTAACACAATCATGTCGTAAGTTGCAGGTTCGAGTCGAGTCCTGGTTCCAAGTAAGAACTTACCAAGTTCAAGTCACAAGTCGTGAAAATAGGAGATTCGAGTAAACAATTATAATAAGTATGCCAATATTAAAGCGGTTCTACATATTAAATTTGTACTATGCTAGCAACGTCCATGAGAAATTGCAACAATAAACATGTATATGTCGAAACTGTATTCAAAATAAAAACGATAATGCTTATCACAAACGCCATTACTAGGAAAAATCGAGTAAGGCGCCGGCCTCGATTAGTAAGGCGCCGGTCAGCGGATGGTGGATACCAATACGGTTGCATTCATAGTGCTGTCATCTGGCGACCAGAATTATGACTAATTAAAGTAGTTTTTAAGTATTTCTCCCCCATAAAACATCTGCCCTGCCTAAGTAAAAAGCACATGTAATAATGTAAAATTACTATAAAAAAAATTATTTAAAAGTCACCAAGAAATCGTGGTTGACGAGTTTTCACAAATCTCATAGCATCGTACAGGAACCAGGTACAGAGACGGAGTAACATCTCGTTAGGATGACACACCTCACACGGTGGCACCGACTCGTCAATACGTGTCAAATAAAAATACATATTTACAAATAATAATTATAAAATTTACCACCGTGTAGTTAATTGGATCATACATTTCTTGCTGCGTAACCCGGGTTTTCCTCTCGGTCTCTTTCCCATCATATTCATGCCACTTCTTTTCTTCTTACCACATGACCACGCCATCTCAATTAATCTATTCATCTTGCATGTTCACTTCTAAAATCAATTCGCTTTCTGTCCCGTTTGCTGACACCATATTAGGGTCGCCTGTGTCATTCGAGTGGCTTTCATGTCGGCTGCAGTGACTCAACTTTCAAGTCTCTTTGTAGAGTAGTATTACTGCCATCCCTGGTTCGCGAGGACGGTTATATAGCGCATTTGTTAAACGAGTGGGGTTAGTAGCTTATGTTAACGATATTTAGAGAGAGAGAGAGAGAGAGAGAGAGAGAGAGAGAGAGAGAGAGAGAGAGAGAGAGAGAGAGAGAGAGAGAGAGAGAGAGAGAGAGAGAGAGAGAGAGAGAGAGAGAGAGAGAGAGAGAGAGAGAGAGAGAGAGAGAGAGAGAGAGAGAGAGAGAGAGAGAGAGAGAGAGAGAGAGAGAGAGAGAGAGAGAGAGAGAGACAGAGAGAGAGAGAGACAGAGAGACAGAGAGACAGAGAGACAGACAGACAAACTGACATATATATATAGTTAATTTGTCACTCTCCTTTTAATTACATACTAATTATTAATGTCTTGACATAAGGGGCACACATTCCTATTTAAGTTATATTGTTAGCTGATGTTCAACAGCCAAATACATCAGCGATTAATGCTTGCGTCGTCGTCTTGCTCCAGTTTCTCTTACAGCTATCAGCCTCCTAGTGGGATTTGTTGCTAAAACATTTAGACAAAAAAATATTCGCTAAAAACATAGATCACAAATATAGAAATCATAAATATATGTAATAATGATAAGCAAACATAGGAAACGAGTTCTGAGGTCTGTGTGTCACGGTCAGCGATTCACCTTAGTTAATAGAGGGACGGCTTCCAGGTGCAGGCTGTCAGGATACAGCCATTATTCTTCGACCTTTGCGTAATCATATATTATGTAAGCAGTGTCATCCAATACAGCTAAAGCTCACGCTGCAGTTACGATTATCACAACAGTTTATGTAATAACCAACACCATGTGTAATAACCAACAAATTACATAATAGCCAAGAGCTTATATAATAACCAACAGCTTACGTAATAATCAACACCTTATCTAATAATCAACACCTTATGTAATAACCAACAGCTTATATAATATCCAACACCTTATGCAATAACCAACAGCTTATGTAATAACTAACAGCTTATGTAATAATCAACACGTTATGTAATAATCAACCGCATGTGTAATAATTATGTAATAATCAACCAATTATGTAATAATCAACAATAATATGTAATAATGATGATGATGTTGAGGTGGACGGTGAGGATTATTGTTATCATGACCAATATGGTAGGAATAATGAGGATAATTACAAAGAGGGTGAGGGTGATGATGATTGTTGCGATTATGATAATGATGATGAGGAGGAGGACATTATAATGAGGTTGACATCATCATGATCACGACAATGATGAGGAGGAAGATAATGATGATAATAAGGATGATGATTAGGTGAGGATGCTGATTATGAGGATGATGATGACGACGGGATGATGATGATTATGATAAGATGATGAGGGTGATGAAAATAATAACGTTGAGGCAGAGGATGAGGAAGATGAGGATGACGAAGATCATGAATATGATGAGGATGATGACGAGTTGGGTGAGGTTGCTTAATTATGAGAATATGATGAAAAAATAAAGATTATGATGAAAAAGATGGTGATGATGAGGATGATGAAGATGGTAATGAGGATTGTGACTAAGACACAATGACAAAAATGATAGAGCGGAAGATGATGAGGAGGAGAATGATGATGATGATTATGACGATTGTCCAGATTTTTAACAAGATTTAACAAGAATGCATTCCAAGGCAAAGGCCCAGATGGCAAGTGGACAAGAAAGCCGTTGGTTTATCGAGAGTCCAACATTTTTCATATATGTGTAACCCGCCCTCCTCAAGTATGCGTCAACCTTGTTTTAAAACATATTCACGCTGCTATAGTAGTTACACAATCTGCAGACAATTTGTTCCTTTAATTTATTGTCCTCTGTGAGAACGAGAATTTCCTGATATCCAATCTACATTGATCCTTTACTAATGTTACCTCATATCCTCTAGTTCTACTATTTTTCTTGAGTGAGTAAAACATATTTGTAGCAATATTTTCATAGCCACTCTATAATTTGAAAACTTCAATCTGATCTCTTAACCTCCTTGTCGTGAATTTTAACTGGTGTATCAAACTATCGTTTACATATATTATATAAAGTGATACATTTACACAAATTACATACATAAGGTAATATCTGACAAAATTGTAGGAAGCGTTTTCGGTAAAAAGGAATTAACAGCAGAATTTAACGTAAGTTGGTATACACTGACTTCGTTGTTTTGTTTACACAGTGTTCTCCGTATTCGCTAGGTGGCAGGTTTTTTATTTGCTCATGCGAACTTAGTAGAAAATACATAGTTAGCAAGTATGTTAGCCTAAAGTGTTCTTTTGAACACAAAAAACAGCCTTTTTCAAGGCTAACGTAGCAAATTAAGACTAAATTTTGTGATGGCGCCGAGCAAACAGCAGGTAAAGGCCACCAGGATATTTAATATGCAGCAGTTGTAGCAACTGGATGGACTTCGTCAAGTCCGGGTGTGAGAACTCCTGGGCTGAGGTTCAGGCGGATAGTTTTATAGTTTTGAGTGTAGAGGATGTACGAAGATGAAGGAACTTGAGGTGGAGTTGGAACAGCTGAGGCTGCTCGTTGTGGCAATGGTGGGAAGAGAGCAGGTGGATTGTGCCAGTGATTCTGGTGGAGGCACAGTGGATGATAAAGTGGGTGAAGACAACGATAGAGATGCTAAGGAGAGCTCACCTCAGCCTTGGAGGAGGCTGAGAGGAGGTAAGGTGACAGGTCGTAGGGGGACAAGATGTAAGGAGACGGGACGTAGGGAGACAGGAAGGAAAGAAATGAGAGGGAAGACAAATTGATCGAAGTGGGGGAGACAGTAGCGAAGGAGACGTGGGGAAGGAGACGATAGTTAAAGCGATGGGAATGAGGGAGACGAGAGGGAAGTTGTCAGGAGGGAAGGCGATTAGAGTGCAAGTTAGCCAGGAGATGGGAGGGAAAGGTCACATGTTGACGGGTGAGAGAGAGACTGATAACAGGCTGCCAAGTGACAAGGCTGCAGGACAGAATGTGATGGAAGGGATCCAACAGAAGAGCTATTCTGAGGCAGTGATAGAGGGGATGAGAAAGAGAGCGAGGGTGTTTGTGGGGGATTCAATAGTTAGGAAGACCAACAGAGTCTTAAACAAGGGAGATGACGTGGTGGTTTGTTTGCCTGGGGCCAAAATAGAGGCAATAACTGAGAGGGTAGAAAACATCGTGGGTTCGGGCAAGGGTGGATCTGTTTTAGTACACGTAGGGACAAATAACGTAGAGAGGGAGGGTACAAGTGCCATAGTCAGGAAAATACAGGAATTTGGTCAGAACACTAAAACAGAGGCCACTAGTACAGGCAAACCAATAACAAAATGTCCTAAAAAGGTCTGAAGCAGGTTATAAGTGCGTGTGTTTAAATGCTAGGAGTATAGTAAATAAGAAAAACGAATTAAACATTATGGTAGAAGATGTTGACCATCACATAATTGGTATTACCGAATAACGGGCCAACACAGACGTAACAGATGCAGAATTAGGATACGTAATGTTTAGGAGAGATTGAATAGGAAGAAAGGGAGGGGGAGTTATTTTTTATATGTTAAAGAATCTATTCAAGCTTATGAAATAAAATTAGAAAGGGAAGCAGATTACAATGAAGCTGTTTGGTGCAAAATAGTTTCAGGAAATTCAAAATTAACTATTGGATCAGTTTACCGAAGTCCAAACATAA
This sequence comes from Lamellibrachia columna, assembly GCA_963662155.1. NCBI lineage: Eukaryota > Metazoa > Annelida > Polychaeta > Sabellida > Siboglinidae > Lamellibrachia > Lamellibrachia columna. The sequence continues at coordinate 6,271,607 of OY759261.1, read as the reverse complement.
ACAAAGAGGATAACACGAAATGCTATAAAGGAAGTTAGTAAAGGGGAATGTATCATAATGGGAGATTTAAACCATGGACACATACAATGGAAATCTCTAGAGAGTACAGGGGGTGAGGACCAACGATTTCTATTTTTAATTCAGGATAGCTCCCTTACTCAGACGTGCTGGAACCAACCAGGGGAGAAAATGTATTACATATCAAATACATTTTGACATCAATGTAAAATCAGAAAGTAAAAAAAAAACGTATCGGAGAAACTTCCACAAAGTTTAACTATACAGATATGAGAAAACACTTAGCAAAGCTAGATTGGAATAACATGCTGATGAATAAGACCGCACTTGAATGTTGGAATATTCTAAAATATGAAATTGAGAGTATCATCGATAAATTTTTTCCCTTGAAAAAACAAGGAAAACGGTCTAGAAAGAAACACTTGTTAAAAGAAGCTATTAAAAAAATAGTGTTCAATCAAACTATGTGGAGGGTTTATAGGCGCTCCAGAAAGGATGAAGACTATGCAAATTACAAAGAGGCACTTAACCTAGCTACAACTGAAATTAGAAAATCTAAAAGAACCTTTGAAAAAAAATTGGCAGGTAATATAAAAAATAACAGCAAGAGTTTCTATGCTTATGTAAGGAGTAAACAGAAAGTTTGAGATAAGGTCGGACCACTGGAAACCAACAATGGAAACATAATTTCAGACGGGTTTCAAATGGCAGAGGTCCTGAATGAGTATTTCAGCTCAGTTTTTACCACAGAAGACATCAGCTCACTTCCAGTTCCATTTACTAAATTTGAGGGCAGTAAATCAGAACATTTAGGGCAGTTATTTGTAACTCCTGAAATGATAGCAAAGAAAATTAAGAAGATGAAAGATAATAAATCACCGGTAGTTGATGGGATACCACCAAAACTGCTTAAGGAAATTGTTGAGCAAATTAGTACACCATTTTTTAACTTGTCACTAGAAGAAGGAATAGTTCCTTTAGAATGGAAAGAAGTAAACATTATGCCGCTATTTAAGAAGGGATCAATGAACAAGTCTGAAAATTAGACCAGTGAGTTTAACATCAGTTGTATGTAAATTACTCGAAACACTAATTAGAGACCACATGGTGGAATTCCTTGTAAAACATAAATACATCTCAACACGGGTTTCTAAAAGCAAGGTCATGTCTAACCAATCTCGTTTTTTGGAAGAAATTACAAAGTGGGTAGATGACGGGTCACCAGTGGATGTTGTCTACTTAGATTTTCAGAAAGCTTTCGATAAAGTGCCACATCAAAGATTGTTACTTAAACTAAAAGCCCATGGCATAGGTAATGATGTAATCAACTGGATAGAAGAGTGGCTTACACACAGAAATCAGAGAGTAATAGTAGATGGCGAGATTTAAAACTGGAAATCTGTTCTGAGTGGGGTACCACAGGGATCAGTATTAGGCCCTATACTGTTTTTAATATATATAAATGATTTGGAAGATGACATGTCTAGCAAAGTACTGAAATTTGCAGATGACACAAAAGTATTCAGAAAGGTTACTAATGTTACAGATAAACAAAGTTTATAGGATGATTTAGATAAATTAGTTAAATGGTCAGATAAATGGCAAATGTTATTACATTTTTGGAAGTGTAAATGCATACACATAGGACATGGAAACATGGACAAAGAATATAAAATGGGGGATGCTGTACTAGGTAGAACCGTACAAGAAAAGGACTTAGGAGTAACATTTTAGTGCTGACATGAAAGTTTCAGAGCAATGTCAGATTGCTGCTTCGAAAGGAAATCAAGTTCTAGGGCTAATTAGGAGAACTATCACGTTTAAGGAGAATTTGTACCCTTGTACAAAGCAATAGTTAGACCACATTTGGAATATTGTATTCAAGCATGGAGGCCGTATCGTAAAAAGGACATAGACAAGCTAGAAAGAATACAACGAAGAGCAACTAAAATGATTCCAGAATTGACAGACCTCAGTTACGAAAGTCGGTTATTACAATGTGATTTAACAACACTAGAGACCAGGAGACTAAGAGGAGACCAAATAGAAGTGTTAAAAATAGTGAACGGTTATGAGGATGTTGTTAGGAATATGTTCTTCAAACTCAAAGAAGGCAGTAGAACCAGAGGACATAAAGCAGCATTAGTTAAGGAGCAGTGTAGGTTGGACATGAGAAAATACTACTTCTCACAGAGGGTGATAAATGAATGGAACAAACTGCCAAATGATTGAGTTAATGCTAGTAGTGTGAATGTTTAAAAATAGAACCGACAGATATTTGATAAGGGCGGGCTACACATAGATGAGAAAAGAAAATTGTTGGACTCTCGATAAGCCAATGGCTTCCTTGTCCACTTGCCATCTGGAACTTTTTGTTTGGGATGGCAATCTTGTTAAATCTTGTTAAATGCAAGTACATTTTCATCTGATTGCATGTTTTAGAAGCATCTGTTTCAATTAGAAAGATGTATAATGTACACCGTGAATGTATAGTGTCGATAGACACCAGCTACATTACAAACAAAAGACAGAATATTCTGGTACAGCTGTTTTAATATGCGCTTTACAAGTTAAATGTATATATAAACATGTACAATACAATGCATATTCACGGTACATCACATACATACATATATAGCACAGATGTACACTAGCAAAATAGAGTAAAGAATCATGACTAGGAAGAGCTAAATATATATGTATGTCGAACTTTAAATTATCAAATCTTGCATCACTATAATAATTATTTTAGTAATATAAACAATCATTATCACATAGCTACTGCAGAATGTGACATCGTACCTATGCACTAGAATCTTCTTAGTGCTTTGAAAATTGTGAATATATGTAAGACTGTTTCATTGTGGAAATGAATTATAATTAGAAAATATTACACGGCCAACCGTTATATTAAGGCTTAATTAGTAAAATTATTAACACAGCTTTTTAAATAACATACCACATATACCAATGGAATAATCTGAAGCGTACTGAAATAACCAGGATAATACTTGAATATAAATAGTTAAGCTACCAAGCCATGAAGAAACACTCAAACGTTGGGGGTCCACAACATTTACCATGACAACTTCGACAAGACCTCCCTTTCCAAAACATTATTCTTCAAGGAACATTGTTATTTAGCAGGAACATTCAATAACACCAAAGAATGTTTCCTAGACTAGACAGAAAATACCATGAAGTATTTAATAGCAAAAAACAGCTGAACACACTCAAAAAATATTACATTTTTCACTTTCACCCCCAGACTGATGCTACTAAAATCAATATATATCTTGATACTTTCATCAATGAAAATAATTTTAATGATAAGAATTAATTACAATGTTTTCATAACTGTTACACTATGCCATTAATTGAATTCTTCAAAGCTGTCTGTGCAAAATGGTGGATAGTAAAATATTGATCGAGATATAGAGAATCTAAAAGAAGCTTTAATGGCTACATAAACGATATGGGTGTCTAGTATCAAGATATTGTAAATTCTACGCCGTTGTTCAACTGAAAACCTGAGAATAGTAAATAAATAATATTATGTCTATATCTGGAGACAAACACAATTGCAACCGTAAAAAAAAAAAACTCCGTCCTCCATCTGAATTAGCTAATGGCAAATCAGTTGTTCAAATCTGTAGTATGAACAGCCAAAGTAACGTGTGCAGTTGGTTCAATAAGAGTGCACACTTTTGTTAAAAAGTAACGTGTGCAGTTGGTTCAACAAGAGTGCACACTTTTGTTAAAAAGTTATGTCGCAGATAGACTTTTGCCATTTGTCACCCATTTTTGGCCTGGACATAATAAAAATCAACTGGTTAGCTTGTTCGATGATTTCATCAAAACTAAACTTGTAGCAGGTAATAAATAGGCTAGATTTTTGGCTAAATTAATCTGAAATGAGAAAAGCAAAAAAGTCTAATTGAGGAGAACCTTTAAGTTGGTCCAACACCGCCTCAGTGCACCATCAACAATGTTAGTGTGCTCACAGCATTTCACATATCAAGCACAACATGATATCCAGTTGCTTGATGACATCACATCCCCTAAATGTTGCAAAACACATTTTCGTTTCTGGGCTGACTTGATTCACCTTATTATTATTATTACGTATAATTATAACAATGTTGCAACAATATTTGTAATTTGTTTACACAAAAAATTATTGTTTACATGGCATTTAAAGAGCATACCTTGTCTCAAGGCAAAATTACAAGCAGACTGCTTAGATTTTATTAAAACGGATTCTGCCACATCCACTGAATTATGGATATGTTAGGAAACTAAAAACAATTCAGGCAACATGAATCAGGGTGTCAGAAAGGAACAACAGCAGTATGCTGACTAATATTACTTATTAATGTATCTGAATAAAACCGTTGCCATTCTCTAGTGGCACAAAAGTTTCCACTTCAGTGTGGCTTAAAAAAATCTCAGGTAAACACATGCCCCTTCACAAGATTACACAAACACCTGTAAAAATCACAAACTTTCACAAAATAAATATTGACAAGCACTTATGTTACAATTTCTATATCTCCATAAAACATCTGCCCCGCCTAAGTAAAAAGCACATGTAAAGATAATGTAAAATTACTAGATTTAAAAGCCACCAAGAAATCGTGGTTTACGAGTTTTCACAAATCTCATAGCATCTTACAGGAACCGGTACGGAGACGGAGTCACACTGCGTTGGGACGACACACCTTACACGGTGGCGCGGAATCGTCGATATAAATAAAATACATATTTACAAATAATAATTATAAAATTTGCCGCCATGTAGTTCACAGGATTGTACATTTCTTGCCGCCCGGCCTTCGTTTCTTCCGCTCCTTCATGTCCTCCGGCTGATTCCTACAACCGAAAGGAGATGACAAGTGAAGAACGGAGGAGCTGACGGAGGTGGTTGGTGGGAAAGAGTCTCAAGAGTTTATAATTAAGTGACAATAATAAGAAGTCGTGTTTGTGACAGAACACTGACATTTTAATTTGTCATATCATGTACACACACACAAATGAGGGAGAATGTTAAGAAAACAACAGAACATGGTTCAAGGTTAGTGCCTATTCACTTGTATACAACAACTGTACACGTCAACGATGTTTCATGATTGGTATATCCCCTTAACGTAGTTGTAGACCACTGCCAAGTCTCATTGTTATCTCCTAGTTCCAGACCTGCAGCATCTGTTTGAGGTGAAATCCATATTTGTTAAATGAAATTCTCTATAAAGCTTTACAAACATGAGTATAACATTATTCATTTGTTAACCAGCCTTTATCATTCATATTCCGAGCATCGGACCACCTATCAGGTTACAAAACGTACCTATATCATCCGACCACCTATCAGGCTACAAAACGTTCCTAATTCATCCGACCACCTATAAGGCTACAAAACGTACCTATATCATCCGACCACATATAAGGCTACAAAACGTACCTATATCATCTGACCACCTATCAGGCTACAAAACGTACCTAATTCATCCGACCACCTATTAGGCTACAAAATGTACCTATATCATTCGACCACCTATCAGGCTACAAAACGTAAGTATATCATCCGACCACCTATCAGGCTACAAAACGTACCTACATCATCCGACCACCTATCAGGCTACAAAACATACCTATATCATCCGATCACCTATTAGGCTACAAAAAATACCTATATCAAACAAAATCTGCTAGGTTTTGTCGGAAATCTGTTTTGCATCAATGGTTTTTTTAAGGAAAAACATAGCTTTTCAGCAAAGTTAGTCATCCAATTTTAAACTTGTGGGTAGAGCACAAGAAAATATGAACTTTGGTGTGATTTTTCCAACTGAAACAAATCCATATTAAAATGGGATACGGCCGCATTCCTCCAAAAATCCATAATAAATATGAGAAATCCTTATGACATGGCACGTCTGTATTTCAGTGTTTCAGACTTATTAGCAAAACTAGGTATAGATGTTTGTGTAAATATTATCTTTCGTCCAAGCTATAAAACAAATGGTTGTGTAATTCTGTCATGAAAGTACATCAAAGGTAAAGGTATGTTCTTATATGCGCGGTATCCAGTCCTTCGGACTGTTCAAAGTGCTTTACACTTCACCCCCGGCAGACTTGTTAATTCCAGCAGCATCTCGACTTCTCTGGGAAGCGTTCAGCCACACTGCAAATACTGTGCGAAGAATATTCATTCAAATATCCACCTATATCTGTAGCCAGGTATTTATACAGCTGAGTGAACTGTGACAACATGGCGAGAAAGAAATTGCCAAAGCTTCGAAACGGCAGCAAAAGGATTCGAACCCGGGTTCTCTTGATTAAGAGGCCAATGTTCTAACCACTGCGCCACCGTGCATGTGTATGAAACAATATATGACATACTTAATGACTCTAACGACTTCATGGAACGCAGCATCAACATTGAGAGGCGGGTCCTTGGCACTTGTCTCTATGTAGGGAATCTGTCAACACAGTTCATTGAATAGACGATATCCGAGACGCATATGCAATACTAGTATATTTTTTTACGCCCCCAACCATTCTTAGCCAACAGTAATAAATAATGTTTATTACTGTTGGCTGTAATAAATAATGTTTATTACTGTTGGCTATAATAAATAATGTTTATTGTACGACAGCAGATAATATAACTGACTACATACACGTTGACATAAGGTAAAACTACCGCTTTCGGAAATTATAATAAAAAATATTTATATGACCAATTTTGAAATCTATCAGTTATAGGCATTGCAGTGACATCACATACGTATGACAATGATGTCACATACGTATGACAATGATGTCACAAACACGTCCCACATTTTATTCTTAGCCAAAAGGTGTTGTACATGCTGTGAATATTGTCTATTAACATGTCTTAAACATTCCTGGTAAGAAAATTTTTTCAACCCTTCATATCTGGCTTGGCTTGTTTTAACCACTTCATAAAAACTTCCTTTACTGGGTCGTTCCATGACAAATCAACTAATGCTCAAAATGTTGCTATCTCAGAATTTGCTTATATTTCAACCAATGAATAAGTAGCGATACCCGAGGGTCCTGAGCACTTCTGCAAAAAAAACTAAGGATTTGTATGCAAATTGTGTCTGCAATGCCCTATAATGTGCATAGGGGTAAGCACCCAAAAACACACCTGTTATTGTTATGTTTCAGGTGCTTCTAACTTGAGAACTGTACAAGCTACATATCTGAAATTTGCTGAATATGTAGACATATTGGTACATATTATCTATATAAAATTCCAGAATGACAGGACAAAGGACAATAGGTATACCGGGAGCATGAAAATTGAAAAGAACATTAAAAAACATTCCGAGATGGATTTCAGCAGTCTGTATTTCTTTGTGTTACAGTTACCATCTATTGTCAGGGATGCTGGTAATAACCTATTGATTCAGTAGGCTTCTAGTTGCTATACTTTCAGAATAATTCAACCTTAAACTTTAACTTTTTCTATATTTTATGAATTTCAGCACCCAAAATGAGAATGTGGGACAAGTCTTATTACCACTATTTTTTAACTGAGCATTGTCCTTTATTAGGCAAACAACTTATTAAAATTTCAGAATGGTGTTCTGCCACATTTATTATGGATATTTTTGGCCAATTTGGGAAACTTTTTGGAGAAAACGTCATTGGGCAGAACAGTGACTTAAAGCTGCAATATAAATTAAATGAGACAGAACTCTATTAACTAGTCTGTATATATATATATATATATATATGTATGTATATATATATATATATATATATATATATATATATATATATATATATATATATATATATATACATATATATATATAAATATATGTATGATTTTTAAGAATTGCTTGTAGGGTTCATACAGGAAGCATGAAGTAAAAATCAAGAACATTTGGGGGAAAAACTTTTTCAAGAACATTTTCTGAGGTGTCTGAACGTTATTTAAGAAAAAACTTTAAAATAGTAAATGTTTATTTCCAATACTCAATAGACCGTGCCACTCGTACACGTATCAGCACATGCAGCTGCACACAGAAAAAAGCTAATTGACAGCAACAAATCTGTCTTAATAGGAGTCACTGACCCATTTTATTTTTATTTTTAATAATTTGTTTACTTTAAATATTGCAGAAACTAGTGCATTTCTCATATGTACTCAACAACAGCAATCGCTGCCCGCTGCAGTCCAAGAATGTTGCTGAAGCCACTGTGTGCTTGCAGCACTGTCTTAGCAGGCTCATTTCTCATATGTACTCAACAACAGCAATCGCTGCCCGCTGCAGTCCAAGAATGCTGCTGAAGCCACTGTGTGCTTGCAGCACTGTCTTAGCAGGCTCATTTCTCATATGTACTCAACAACAGCAATCGCTGCCCGTTGCAGTCCAAGAATGCTGCTGAAGCCACTGTGTGCTTGCAGCACTGTCTTAGCAGGCTCATTTGGCATTTCCCCTTGGCGTCAGAAAATCGGGGTCTATGACCGACCGCCTTATATCTGAACCACGTAATAAAGAGGCGCGACTGTATAATGATTTTGTGCGCTGGAGTCTTACCGCAAAACGCGTTTTCATCTTCTTCTACTTCGTAAATATTTCACTAAAAACTACTTTTCTAACAACTTCTTTGCACACAATTGACGAAATAACGAGTTAGTTATTTTGAATATCTATACATTGGGCCAAAGTTTCTTGATTAAAAAAAAAATTCTCGACGGCAAATTAAAACTTTAATTGAAGCAATTTACCACAAGTACAAAACATGCAATCATTGATAGTTGGTGCGTTCACATAGCGACATATAAAATATGTTTTCAAGAACATTCAAGAACTGCCATGAATTCAAGAACATTTAAGGGTACTTGAGTCACAAATCACAAAGTAAAATTCAACAACATTCAAGAATATTCAGTGATGCGTGTGAAACCTGGTTGCTTATAGCGCAAGACTAACCTTGAGGGAGGCAGCAAGTTCACGACCTTGTTCATCCTTGACTTTGCGCAGATGGACAAGGTCAACCTTGTTTGCAACAAGTATCATTGGATAGCAGTCCCTGGAAATGAAACATTCTTCATTTTAAATGTTATTCATACTAAGCTTGACACACAGATGAAGAATTTTTATCTCATAAGAAATGAACAAGGCTCCCACAGTTGACGTCAGAGCGGTATGCAGTGAACAGAGCAGGATGGAGTCGCAACCTCCTGCAGGACAGCGAGGGGTCAATATGGCCTAGATGCGTTAAAGTAAGTCAAGTATATATCCGACTACTGACGACCAATTAAATTAACCAATGGTCAGGCCATTTTTTAAAGATGTTCCAATGCTGGAAACAATACGACCATGGTTGTAGGGGTAATATTTTTAAATTTTGCATACTAAAAACGTATTTATTAAATTGAATTTTGTTGCACCCTTTGTAACAGTCTTTGAAGTGACTGATTTGTTGGCATAGGTAACAGGTCTTTATCTAAAGACCCGTCCACCTGTCATTTGGATGGGTAAAACTTGTCGAGGATGGGCAAGAATTTTAGAAGATGTGTATAGCCAGTCTTTGTATAATAACACCCGTCCTTCAGTTACGGTCCCTCACTTTAAATCTACGGTCCCACGCCACGCTCGGCTCTCTTCATCACAGTTTTACAACATAAGTGAAAAATCATTATGGTCCCATCCACTATATCTACGGTCCCGATTCGGAACTACAGATACCTTTAAAAGTCAGTGAAAGTGTACATCTAACATTAAAATTGCATAACAAATTTTTTTTTAAATACATCTAACGTTAAAATTTGGTAAGGTGCCATACCTTATGAATTTGACAATTGATTGATTGATAAAAGCCAACTTAAACTGAGCCCTAAACACGTGGTTTGAATTAACGGTAGAGCGGTCAACAAAATGCATGAATACCTCAGCTGCCGTTCATTTCTTCCTACAGAGTATTATATAAATAAACTTAAAATTATCACACAGGCTAAAAACGCTTGTGATTGGATAACTATAACATTAACCCATTAGATATGGCAACGGCCGCACTGTCCAGTCATGGAACGACCGCCGCAGGCCACATACAGGACCCTCTATTCGAAAAAATCCTGGCGATTAACTACTGAACTAAACGCTACCAAATCTTGCGACACCCTAGCAGATACATTTTGCAACAACATTAGCTCGTTACGTGCATGGGTTGTCATTTTGGAAATCTTGATTTTCATCGGTTTTGTGCATGCCATCTCGAAAATTTTTATTTCTATCTTTTTCATGACAAATTATGATGTAACATGAAAAATAACTGTCAGAATTTGATAATTTTTTAGTGGTTCAAAGCTGACACAAAGCTACATTTTCTTCATTGGGTTGCACAGGGTTATACATGGGATCATTGTCAAATGTCAGTCGCAAGGTAGAACTTTCAAAGTTTTAACAAACTTACTATTTTGTCTTTGCAAATTGTGATCAAGTGTCAACATTTTATGAATATATCCTATTTCTATGTGTACAGGCATGTGGACAAATTACTACTGTTCAAAATAAACGCAACTTGTAATTGTCAATATTGAATAATTTTTTCTACAGATTTTTTAACACAAGGCGGTAAAATCGCTCGAAATTTGCCAGAAATCCTGGGAACAGGGTAACATATTTTAATAAAATGCTGGGGCTTAATGGGTTAAGTTGACATGGAGGTTCACTTCCACGTTATGTCTCATTTGTCGGCAAAGTAGAAAGTTCGCTATGCCTCCACCGAGATAATGCATTTCATTACTCACAATGCTTCAACACAGTAGAAGTTTAGTAAATGATTCGCAAACGAGTGCAACGTCTCCAGTCATTTTGGTTTCGGCAACAGTGCATCGTGCTGACGTTGCTGAACCCCCAAAGCCTGAGAACAACGATGTCGTCCCTCTGGAAAGCAATATTGTCAGCAAGTGCGACTGCATGCCAACTTCAGTGCCAACAAAACCTCTGGTCTCCAATCGGTGTCGCCCGTGTAAGAGCAGTACTTTCCCCAGAACTTGTATTTTGGAGTTCGTAATGTGTGAATTAATGATGCAATTTTTATTCTTGTAATATTTATATGTTTTTATAAGTAGACCTACGAGTTATAAAAACGTTGTGAGCATTGTTATATTGGCATACACATATAATTCAAACAGCTTTCTTTTGCAGTTTTTGAATTGTATAACATTTGTAGCCCCAACCCATTAGGCCGTAGATTAATTGTGGCAGTATCACTGTGCTATATAAGATGCTACATTAAGAGGTAGCAATTGTTTTATTCCATAGAAAGTACTTGAGCAATTATTTAAAATGTTATCTATGTGATTTTTCCAGTTTAACTTTTCTTTTAGTTGTTTTGAAAAGCATATACCGTAATCTACCTAACATGCGTACAGTACGCCATGGAATGGGCCATGGAAAATATTAAAGAATCTGTCCTTATAAGTAGGTACAGGCAGCCTATGTAACGCCCTGTCTCAGCAGTCAGATCATGGACAATTGTGCCTTTTCAGGTCGTTGTAACTTCTGTGTTTTCTCATGAAATGAAATAAGATATGTGTGTGTACTTGTTGATTGACTTCTTATCTTTCATTTGAGTGGTATTCTGTGTACCGTAAGTTTCCGTGTTTAATACGCCCCCATGTATAATACGCACCCTGACTTTCGCTAAATTCTGATAGAATTCCTATATTACCATGTATAATACGCACCCCAACTTTTGACATTGACCCCTGATTTTCCGGCTTCTGATAGTTTGCTTGAAGCGACAAAGTTCGTTTGTGTGATGATCCTTGAATCCATCTCAGAATCGTAAACATGTCACGCAATTACGGCATTGCCACCGGCTCGTCACACGTGACGATATATCGCCTCGCCAGTCATGTAAGCCCTATGTAAATTGCATTTTAGCTTGACCATTGCGCAACTGATTAAATTTGTGCTTGTTAGAACTTACTTTGCGTCATTCTGATCTCAATTATAAATTAATACCAAGCTCTATTCTGATATGTTACACACATACTTTCAACTGCGAAACATACATAATGTGGTACAATCATCTTTATTTGCATTCACAACTTTAATTAAACATGGAGCCACACTGGCTGACCCGTGGGCGTGGCATTGACTAGTCAGGTCGTTCACGTGATTCAAGAACGACAATCATGGTGCTTTGGCACTCAGGGAGTAACACATATTTGAGCGTATTAATCCGACACCGTCCACACATTTCTGCATTATTCCCGGTCGGCGATGCTCCTGTTCGCTTCCCGCTCATTGACGTCATAGTACTAGTGTTCCAGTAGCGTTATCCATATCCGGTCGGAGAATACTCATGTTGTCACTGAGCAATTCAAATTAACTTGTTTAATTGATTAATTACACATTTGTATCTTCATAAACTGTCCCTTGATCTGTGCAATCTGATATTTGACCTGGGGGCAACATTCTGAAGACAAATTGGAGTTGATTGCTTCATGAAATTCACAGTGACATTTGTGATAGAAAGATGTACGCGACACTTCTTTTATTTGCTTATTTCAATATTTCATAAGTTTTTGGCACATGGAAAACTGAATTGTTTTTCAAAAAAATAAATAAAATGCACTTGACAACTTCCTGAACTCTTCTTCTTGCTGACTTTTATGTTTGGATTGTGACTGGTGATTGTGACTGGTGATTGTGACTGGTGATTGTGACTGGTGATTGTGACTGGTGATTGTGACTGGTGATCTTGACTGGTGATCACTGAATAAGGGATGACTTTGGGTGTTTGGCGGTAAAGTGCATCAGTGCAGGCATATTTACTTTTTGGCAGCAATGAGCCTAAGTGTAAAGTAAAGTGCATAACTTCCTTTAAGTCATGTAAAATTTCTTGAAGATAGGTAGAATAGTTAAAATGTTATGTGACCCACTGAATATGGGGATAAAATGGTGTAAATCGAGTACTTTGTAACAAAAGTACTAATTGCACATTTTGCCATTTTTGAAGGAATGCCAAAGCCATATGGTATGTGACAGCTCTAAAAAAATTGGGTACAGTCTCTATGTATAGTAGGCCATGTTGAGTGATTTAGGAGAAGTGTTGCTGTTTAAATGGATGTGTGACACACTGTCAAACATCGTCCGTCGTAAAGGTTGCCAAATTGCGACGTTTTACACGCAAAAATGGCCGTAATTTCCTTAATTTTTTAAGATAGAAGGTTAATTTATTTTTCATGTTTTTTTATTTTCTATTCATTGCAATAAATTTCACTGTTATAAATCCTCATTGCATTTTTGGCTGCCGGTACCTATTATAAGTGTACACCAAAATTAGTTTCTCTAGACAATAAGTAACTGTTTAACACTAATTTGGTGACTAGTGTAGAACAACCAAAAAGTGGTGCCAACTGTCCAACACCTGATTAAAAAAGGGGTGTATGCTAATTAGCTAATTCTGTTCTGTCTAGGTTAAGTGATAATTGAATTATTGTGTTGCCCTTTCAGATAGTTTCTGATAGGTTTATTTGTAGGAATGTGTACTTACATGTTATGAATGCTGTTGCTGTTTCTATTTGAATACATTTATTGAATTGGGTTACGTGTTAGTGTTAGTTTGTGTCACACTTGCAGGACATATCACTGCATTTCAAGTGCGCAACATTAAAATTGTGTGGCCACTCATACGTTTGCGCATGTGTGCACACACGTGCACTAGGTTGCACATTCACGATGGTTCGCACGCTCGCAAACATCTACAGGGACATTTTTGGACTGATAAAGTTGTTATTATGCATAAAGTCCTGATAGGTAACCATGGGTGTCACATGCTACGTACATGGTAACACTACACGTATAAACATGAAATTCATGTCATAAAAAACCCTGAATCCATATAACTCAATACATTTCTAAGTATACGACCAACTAGTCTATTGTATATTTTATACTGCACACATGGTTGGAACATGGACCACTCATGAGTCCTTGCCCAGGAGTGTTTACAGTTGACAAAAATGCTACAAATACTGACCAATAAATCTACTAAGAATTACAAATTCAAAACTGGCTGATACAAAGACTAAAACTGGACTAAAAAACTTTATAATCGAATAAAATACTGCTGATGAAACGGGCCTTCCTCAGATAACATATCCATATACCTGTCTTTCACCCGTAGGATCTGTGTGTAGAAGTTGATGATGTTGTCAAAGCTCTGTTTGTCTGTGACGGAGTAGACAAGAAGGAAGCCATCTCCCTTCCTCATGTACTGTTCCCTCATGGCACTGAACTCTTCTTGACCAGCCGTGTCCAGCACTGCAAGTAACGTCAGTGTCAGCGTCCATCTCATACATGTCATCATTACCGATAATCTCCCACCTGTTTTGGGAGCCAACTTCCCATCTCCCAACTATTTTTTAGGCCAACCTCTCATCTACGACATATTTTTGAGGCAACCACTCATCTCCCACATATTTTTAAGGCCAACTTCTCATCTCCCACATACTTTTTAGGCAAACTTCCTACCTATCAGTATCACCATTTTTAGGACCAACTTCCCACTTTTTGCAACCCTCCCCCCATTACATTTACCTGTTTACCTTAGATAAATGTAGTTATCCAGCGCTTGAATCGAACAAGTTCCACAGACTGACTTCTAGCGACAACTGCTACACACACAAATTAATTCTAATTAATATTTCTTTATAAAACAAACACCAGTTTGCAGTCTGTCATGTGGGAGTAGAAATTAATTTAAATATAAGTATTAAATGATCAGAAGACATGAAGATGAGACGATGGAGATGGGTCAGTCACACGCTTAGGAGATGGAAATAACAACACAAAAATGGCATTAACCTGTGCCTGGGTGATAGGGAAAGAGGAAGGCCAAAATCAACATGAAGGACTGTTGAAGTAGAGAGGACCCAGTTAGGCTGGAGTTATTGGAGGATGCCAGAGAACACAGCTGGAAACTGTGTGAAGTGGCAGAAGTTACTAAGTGGCCAGCTAGAGTTCAAAAGAGACACTAAGTAACTAGAAGTATTAGGCTACTTTTATTTCTAAACTGACAATGCAACTGCAAGCACAACAAAATGAAGACGATGTCCATTAACCATGATGTGGGATAATGGGGCATTAAAAACAATAATGGGGGCATTAAAAACAATAATAGGGCATTAAAGACAATAATGGGGGCATTAAAAACAATAAGGGGCATTCAAAGCAATAACGGGGGCATTCAAAGCAATAACGGGGCATTCAAAGCAATAACGGGGCATTCAAAGCAATAACGGGGGCATTCAGAATAATAATGGGGGCTTTAAAATACAATTGGTGGAACCTTAGATTCGTATGAAGTGGTTTGTGGGCGTTACTTTTTTAACAGCATTTGTCACTAACTTAGTAACTACTGCATTTTAGCCTGCATTCCATGGACGTGTGGCGTCAACCACAGGACGAGTCTTCAGTTCAGAAATAGACCTTACACATTCTCAGACCTGTTGTAACTTGTACACTGAATCACTGACTCACATACATATTGCCACATAAGCAGTACCCAAGGGTTGTATCAAAACACCAATGTCTGACAATGAACCTCTGAATTACATCGACCCGTGTGCACCAGGTGGCGCTGCCTACATGCGCTCGAAGTCAGCACCCTAATGAACTGTGATCGGAAAATAAAAAATTGAGGGGAAATACATCCATGTACTGTGAAACAGATACTGGGCGATTTGTGCCATGAAGCATGACAAATATTTTTCACCATTTTGATTAGTGAAGACAAGCAATACTGCGGTGTTCCCTATAGACGCGCACTACCTAATAGTGGCACACCCCCTTTTTGAGAAGTGAAACCATGGGCAAAAACAGATTTTCAGGAGAGAGGGCACGCTAAACACAAATGACAGCAGAACTGCTGCGGCTGACGTCATCTTGCGGACTCTTTAGAAATAATTCATAGTGTGTGTTTTTAGCCGCAACATAGCATCACATTGTTATCACCACTGGCGGCTTTCGCCAGATGTCTGTGGTTCCAAGTACGAGGACTAGCTTTTATTTATTTTTATCGCTCACTTGTCGTCAGCAAAGCGAGCGAGTTTGAATTGTCTATTTAACGATGCTCAAAGAATCGGCTGACACCATTTGTCTGGAATTACAAAAACCGCGAATGAACTTGCTTTTTCAGTGTCTGTCTCGTGTGTTTTTGTCTGATTCGTGTCGATTGGTAGATGCGCTGAACCTGCACCTCTGCTAAGTGCAAAACAAACAACGCAACACCTCGATTGTAGGCTTACATTAAGTTTATTTAGTACCATCGCACTCTGCAACTGCGCGTCTATAGGGAACAACACGGTATGTTGTTAGATAATTCAAGTTTCAGAAAAATATATTTTCACAGAATTTTTTTACAAATAATTATAATCATTTATTTACAGAAAATGCACTATGATCACTATCCCCCCTCCCCCAATGAAAGCAATTTTGTTTGAAACTGCATCAAACGTTGATGTTTTGGGATGGGTCATTGGCAAAGCAACAAGCAATAGTGACATACCACACTGGCATCAGGAATGTTCCGCAAACTAATGAAATGTCAGGTTTACCAAAATTACATAGTTTACTGACTTGATGATTCATGCATTTTAAAGGGATGGTCCCACATTCTACACCACGCATTTTTGTGAGCATTCCACTCTATTGGTTTAAAACTGCACATTTAGCGAGGTCACAAGAAAATACCATTGTCAAGTCTCATTTTCAACCTTGCAATAGTTAAATATATGACCAAGCTTACAGCTATAATGGCTGTGTCATTAATCTAGTGCCATGACTCAGGTATGCACTAGCTTCACTACTAACCAATGAGTGATCAATAGCAAACAATAAACATGCTGTGACTAAGCTCATCTTTGTCACGCCAGAACTAACTGGAGGACCGCCAACTGAAATAAATAGTTTTGTTGTTATCAAAACAGACATACCCTGATCCACATATAACTGCCACACTGAGACTTTTCTATAAATGTACAGGTTTCCACCACTATCTTCATAATCTAATATGAACACTATGTTTCCATTAATTGACACACACACACACACACACACACACACACACACACACACACACACACACACACACACACACACACACACACACACACACACACACACACACACACACACACACACACACACACACACACACACACACACACACACACACACACACACACACACACACACACACACACACACACACACACACACACACACACACACACACACACACACACACACACACACACACACACACACACACACACACACACACACACACACACACACACACACACACACACACACACACACACACACACACACACACACACACACACACACACACACACACACACACACACACACACACACACACACACACACACACACACACACACACACACACACACACACACACACACACACACACACACACACACACACACACACACACACACACACACACACACACACACACACACACACACACACACACACACACACACACACACACACACACACACACACACACACACACACACACACACACACACACACACACACACACACACACACACACACACACACACACACACACACACACACACACACACACACACACACACACACACACACACACACACACACACACACACACACACACACACACACACACACACACACACACACACACACACACACACACACACACACACACACACACACACACACACACACACACACACACACGATATATATATATGTAGTATGACAATACTAACTCAATTGTAATGTTCTGCTTTGTTTGTTGTTATATTGAAAATCTTAATTCATTCATTAAGAACCTGTATTTCACCAGTAATTTTCAAAGTAATGTTAAATAAACTGAGTAAAGCTCTTATCTTCACCAGTTAATGTGTTTTGTCCACTACTGTCATTGTTTTGTCCACTACTGTCATTGTTTTGTCCACTACTGTCATTGTTTTGTCCACTACTGTCATTGTTTCTGTCAACAGACTTTTTGTTGCTTCATTATTTTAACAAGGTTTTACAAATGTTTGTTCCATCTAGGGGAAATGTTTGTTCCATCTAGGGCAAATGTTTGTTCCATCTAGGGGAAATGTTTGTTCCATCTAGGGCAAATGCCACATTAACTAACATTACATTTTGACTACATTCTCTCCACAAATCAGAAATGGTCACATGTCAATATCAACAGTTCAGCCTTGTTGAGATTTGCTTGCATAGAGGCCATATTTTAATGACATAATTATAGGTACTCTTGAGTGTCAAATAAAAGTATAGGGTGGCAAATCTGTCAAATTTAATAATAGTATAGTGCTGTATAACAGTATAGGGGGCGAATTGTTCAAAACAATAGTACAGTGCGAAAAAGTCACTAGTATATTTGTCTTTTTTAGCGGCAAAGTAATTTTTTTACCAGACGTGAAGCCAAGCCTAAGCGTCCCTAAAAAACTACGCGGATTATGGTGTATTTTGGGGTTTTTCTACCGAATATGCATAAACTTTGTGCGTATTCGCGTCACAGCAGATATAGCAACTGCATTTTATATCTGCGGAAAACTGAGAAAATTTCCGTTTTTAAATGGACATTAAAGTTTTATTGAATTGAATATGCAAGCCTGTTTCAGGGGAAACTGCCATCAGCCGGTTACGACCGGTTTGAGGCGCCATTTACGCGGTGATATTGGCATTTTAACTAATAATATACCATGTCGAGCTTCAGAGAACTAAACATTCTGACCATTGTGAGCAATTCATCTAATCATGGAAATTTAATGGTCTAACGCTTCGGGATCAAAATCTAGGATCCTCAGAAGCACGGGATCCCGCTAAATTCACGACTAGCGCTAGCAATAGGGAGTGAGAATGACTGCTCTCCTAAAAATTATACCCTGCATAATTTGCCACGATTATTGGAGAATATAGGCTGTCACATGTTAAATTTAATAACAGTATAATGCCAAATAAGGTACATATAGGGTGGCATTTTTCATCAAATAAATACGCGAATAGGGACGTTTACTTGGCACTCAAGAGTAAGCTAAAAATAATAAAATAAATGAGTAACAAAGTAACAAAGCTGGTTCCAGAACTGAGACCTCGGCTTTTAAAAGGATGATGTGCTAGAACAGGTCCTCACAAACGCTACTAATAAAGGACTACTTGTCAGAGAAGAGTAAGTAGACCAAGAGGGAAAGAAGAGCTGTAATTATGTACGATAACACATTCTGAAGAATGAAGTACAATAACAATATTATTATTGAAGAGTTCTGCAAATAAGGACTGATGAAGAAAAAAACGTTTCTTAAAAAAAAAATTTTGTAATACCATTTTTACAAATTGGTTTCGTAGCCAAGCAGTTGGTTTATCACTGAAAAAAGATATGACCAATATATATGCGCACACGCTAATTCTCGGGTTAAACATGAGGCTAATTTTCTCCAGAGTTACTTTGCGGCTCTATGGCCTAGGGGATTTAGGTTGTTCTTCAAATCTAAATTATTGTAATTTTTCCATTACTTGTATAACCATCTTTTCATTATTTTTTATCAATTTTTCGAAAGGTCAGGAAAGACCATGTACAACCATGTGCCTACCTGAGGACTTGCTATGGATATGACTGGCTAGGCTAGGGATCAGTTGTAGCTGAGGACTTCCTATAACAGTGACTGATTAGTATTTAGGGATCCAATCTATGCAAGGAAAAAAATAGCCATGACTGATTTAGGGTTAAGTGCATGAGAAGTTAAGGAATGTGTTGTAGGAATGAGACATTGTACAAACCCGGGCCAAGGTATCTACACACTACTACGATTTACGACTTTTTTACGCCTCTGGCTGCACTATATTTCTGTGAAAAATACTTCAAAAAAATATTTAGCTATGTACAGTGTTGGTGAACAGGACTGGCAATGACAATGTGCTAGGTCAGTGTCCCGGTTAAAAACCAACAAAAGGCGGTCGATGACGACGACGCATACATTAGGTATGTGGCAATTCTGTGCATTGCCGCTAATTTGTTCGGCCACGAGCACTATTTCGGACCAGATCGACCTGCGCTGCTGAGCCGTGTAGCAGTAGGCGCACTCTTAGCTTCGTTGTGCGTGTTTTTTTCTAGCTACCCCAGATCTCTTGTTTTGATGACGTAGATCACAGATTCTCCATTCACCGCGTTTTCGAGCGATGAAGACACAGAAGTGGAGAGAGAAAGAAAGGATATTGAGGCGAAAGTCAAAAGTGTTGACTTGAGAGACATTCAAGCTACATTCCCGGATTGTGATGAAACCACTTGGTCTGATCTTGCAGACATCCTGACTGGTGCTGCTGTTGGTCGGAACATATGCCACACTTGGTATGATGCAGACACAAAGGAGAAGACTACATATTCTGGCAGAATTGAGAAGCTGAAGGAAAGGAAATGTGATTCCATATGTTGTGAGTTACTGGGACAGTGGTGAAACCTATGACGATGCAGTGGATTACACAATTTCTATGTATGAACTGGGAGCAGACCTTATCTGTGAGGATTTGGTGTTGTGTTAGAACTGTCATGAATGCATAATTGTGTAAATATATATGACTGAACTTTCAAGTAGACTTGAGCCTAAATCTGCCATCATATCAATTCATAATCATGGACTACTTACCAGACTTGTTATTGGCCAAGACAGTTAATTTGGAGAAGGGCAAGATCTTTTACTGGCTTTAGGGTTAAGCTGCAAGAACCAATTCAAGATTACATGGAATATACCATCAGGAGGTAACGGAATGTTGGTCGTAACTGAACACAGGTAAATTTTGAACTTCATTAAAAAAAATATTTTCAGCACTTTTTCCAAGAGGATTAAATATGTTTTTCTATTTCAGAATACTGTGGTCTTCTTTGTCTTTTAATAAGCTTTCTAATGATACCAACATTTTGGATGTAGGACAATTATAAAGAAAATTATGGCTGTTTATCTGGATCCCCAAACTATGGCAGAAATGGGTCACAGGTCACATTTCGTTATGTATTGTTTTCCATTAAGACAATTACCAAAAAGTGGGTTAATTTGGGCGTATAAAAATTGTCATAACTTTCTTGATGTTTGTCATATAAGAGAGATCTTTGTGTCATTGGAAAGGTCTCTGCAAGACCTTTCCAATGATACCACTCACATTTCCATACCTTTGATTTTTTTTTTCACATAGCTACATACATGTCTCGATTCAGGCCATTTGTAAACAACCAGTAAACCATGTTCGACATTTTTTGCGTAGATTCCTTACTTGGAAGAATTTCACATACTCACCATCGAGGATGCACCACTGTCCGTCTATCTCCGTGTGTTGGATGTACGAGTCTTCGATCGTTGGGTCGTAGTCCTGCACGAACATTTTTTGAAAGAATTGAATCGTTAGCGCCGATTTTCCGACGCCGCCATCACCGACAACCACAAGTTTATACGTGGTGACATTCTCGTTAGGAGGCTTCGACATTTTGAGAATTTATTCCGCTTGCAAAGCGACCGTGAACGAAACGCCTAGCAGTTGACACCGACTGTCTAGCTCTAGGGCCGCGTCGAGACGGCGGCGAGGCGGCCTTCACCTTTGCACGACTGCAAACAGGCCTTCGAGTTCGTTTACAACAAACGACAGCTTTTCACCGAATACCGTCTGATTACAGTTTCTTCGAATGCAAATCGTGCACGGCGTTTTGGTCGTTCCTCGACTATACATACAGCAACAGTGGTCGCAATGTAATGGCGAAACAAGATAGTTATTACCAGACCAAACCGTGTTCGCAACTAGCCGCTTACAACTAGCCCACAGCCGAATCAATGGCCGATTATATATGAGGTTATTTTTAGTTCTTTGTTTTCATTGGCTGGATTGCATCAAACGTTGTACGTGAATCGATGGGGCAACTTTTGCGCACAAAATAGAAAGATAATGTCGGGGCTATATATATTTCGTCGGCTAATGGCATGCTGGAAATAACACGCCATTCGTTATCGCATCAAATATGACGATAACAGACAGCCACGATCTTGCTGTAACAATGATGACGCACAACCCTCATGACGCATAATTATAGTGCTTCGGTCTCATCAAATCTGCGCGTCGAGACGGGATGGCGGTGCACGCGCGTGCATTTTATTACTGCAAGTGCCTGGAGCATGTGTGTAGCCTACGTACTTAGCTACGCACGTTCTGACGTACTCGCGCACCTACGTATTGGCATACGGGAAACTGGGGCAGTTGTCGTCATTATATAAGCATTAATTTCTGATATATATATATATATATATATATGTGTATATGTGTATGTGTGTGTGCGTGCGTGCGTGCGTGCGTGCGTGCGTGCGTGCGTGCGTGCGTCTTTTATTAATATCAGCAATCTGCTTGGCAACAATGCCACTAAAAACAGGAACATATTCGTATCTTCTTTCGAGATGATAACAATTAATATGTAATCAAAATGAGAACGAACTTTTTTTTATTAATCATCACCATTCGCCATCATCCCGCACACCGGGGCACGAGGAAAGCATAATTTCATACTGGGGCAATTAAGTTGACGATAGAAAACCGCAAGCCTGAATCAGTCATCTATCTAGTAATTATAAATTATAACGATCTATAGTATCGGCGGGTCCAGGGGTGTTCATCAGATGCCCGGGCACCCTGCTTTATTGCAGTTGGATTGTTTTCATCAAGTCCGAATCAGTTGTCGAGAAACCGTGTGGCGACCACCTGCACTTGTTCATCAGATAGTAGCCTAATATTCTGATATTCACCCCCACCCCTCAGCCCCCAACCGACCTTGTCCTCGTAGTATCATGCATGTATCGCAATAGAAGCAAATGGATTCTTGTTTTCACTGCATTAAAACAAATCCACTGGCTATAAAATATTGCAGCTGCCGCCTATAATAGTATATATATATAGGCCTCGATGATACTACAGAACGAAATATTCCCATCAAGCCGAAGATCATGTCCAAAATGCGAATGGGCTTTTTTATTCCATCAGCGCTGACGAGGCATAACTGTGACATATCAAACAAAGAACAGCTAAGATTTGTTTTGATGAAAAGCAGAAGATCAACGAGTACTTGCCGTTTCTCTTGTTTTACCAGTAGTTACACATGCACGGCACTCGCCAGAAAGGTCGGCTTGGTCTTCCAAAAGATGCACCACGAAGCACACGATGGTGCTGTGACAATGACCGGGAAGACGAATGGTGTGCAGATCAATAACCCAACAGCGTTGTAAGCAGTTACATACTGAATGTGTGCCATCGCGAAGGCCTGCAAAATGCTACAGAGCTCAGACTCTACATTGATTTAATCAGTTACAGCAGGCCTGACCTCGTGGTTTTGAAAGGGGGGGTTTCAAACGTATACGATCAGCCGCGGATTTCTGTGATGATTTCTGAATTTGTTTACAGTGAAACACAAACCCCGAAGATGGGCATGTATAGCAATGGCAAACTACTTCAATGTCTCCCCAGAGAGACAAGGGTAGCTCGAAAGCTTGATCACAAAGTTACTGTCTGAGACCAATCGCACCAATTAAGTCTTCTTCCCGACGAATTAATCGCTGTGAAGCGCAGGAGGTGTCCTCACAGGAGGTGTCCTCACAGGAGGTGTCCTCACAGGAGGTGTCCTCACAGGAGGTGTCCTCACAGGAGGTGTCCTCACAGGAGGTGTCCTCACAGGAGGTGTCCTCACAACTCAAACCTAATGGTGTGGAACAAGTTTTATTGTGTATGTTTCGGTGTTCGAGTCGAGCAAACAACTTCAAACCAGAATTGACTGAATTTTCCAGACATTGAGTGGGAGTAAGAATTTGTAAAATATTTTACATATTTAACCAACACAAATATTTTGTAAGCATGATTTACTGTAATTTACAATACACAGTGGCCCCTATCCCAAGAGGCCACCGCCAGTAGAGACCACCTTGCCATGCACCTAACCATACCTTGCCATGTACCTAATAAAGAATGCCCACGATAATTCCCCCGTCGCGAGAGGTCACCCCCCCCCCTAACGAGAGGTCACCCCTCTTACGAGGACATTGCACCTTTGCAGAAGGTGTGGCCTTACAAGAGGGGGGCTACTGTGCATGTGGTGTGCGTACGTGCGTGCGAGCAATATGTAGAAATGTGGATAACCAGACGTCTTGGTGGATTTTTGGGGAAACTGTGTACCGCTTTTCCAGAGTCTGGATCAGCCCATGTAAAAAAAATTAAGAACCCTTCGTCTCTTGTCGGTCGCATTATCAGTCAACAATGCCTCGTTTGCCACCGATACTAATGTGGTTTCTTCTCTGTCGTTGGTTGCTTTAAGAAAAGTCTTATTGTTGTTAAAAAAAGACGCACCTCCGACGGGATTCGAACCCGCAATCCCCGGCTTAGGAGGCCGGTGCCTTATCCATTAGGCCACGGAGGCTGCCGTGCTATAATTTTTTTTGGCGCTAGGAAGAACTGTTCTATGTATATAATACAATGTTGGCCATATAAGTTGCCTGAATCCGGATGACAATCGTAACAAATAATCAGTAGCCGCATGTCAAATCAGACATCAGTGTTTTTGTACTGTTTGAAACGCCGATACGTTGCCATTGATATTTAACTGGTTCGTTTATTTCTTCTGTTTTCATTTTGTTATTGCATCAGCAGAGTCGATCGCTAACATGGCTTATTACTTAGAGTAAGGTGGGGCAAAGCGCCCACGTTGGGGCATAGCGCCCATGCCACTATCTTGGCGAATATTGCATTTGGTGGCTCCATATAGAGATCAAATGATTAGTTACTGACTCCTGACGACACATCAACGTGCTATGGCTTTATAGATTCGAACACGATGTAAATACAGCTGATTTACCGTTTCTTTGTTATTTGTTATAAAATCGCTTCCATATTAATTAACCAATTGCCACTAAATGGTTATGAATTTTGAAAAGCTTGGAATAACTTTCTAAGCTATGTTATATAACATGAATTTCCATGCCTTCAGTTACGGTGAGCGATAAAAGAAAATTCATGATTCAAAGCGTTCTCAGCATAGTCGACAGTGGGGCATAGCGCCATCTTTGAATTGGGGCAAAGTAGCACTGTGAATACATTTTAGATGGCATGTTGTTGTGTAAATACAATATACAGTATATATATATATATATATATATATATATATATATATATATATATATATATATATATATATATATATATATATATATATTATATATATGTATAATATCAGTTTTTATGTTTAGCGCACACACAAAGACACACAATTGTGTATAATATTGTGTGTGTGTGTGTGTGTGTGTGTATGTGTGTGTGTGTGTCCGTGTGAATTTTAATGATATAATTTTATCAAACAAAAGGCCCATACTACATTTGCCACAATTGTGAATCAGACTCAGACTAATTTGGATGAACAAATCCAACAGCACGTCGTTATAGCACATGTCGCTACACTGGAGCCACCAGCGAACTGCATTCAGTTTCCCTGGTGCGATATCGTTCTTTGTTCCTGTTTCATTTGGTTTGTAGGTGCATTATGTATTTGCATTAAATAAAGTTATGTATTCTTGTTATTACATAATCATTTTGTAGCCTATTGATAACATAAAACATACATGCAATTCCATATGGGGCATAGCGCCCATCCCATGTGCGCTTTGCCCCACCTACGGGGCAAAGCGCCCAAATCGGGTGCATGCGCATAATTAATCACACTACAAAAACATGTTATTCGAATCATGTTAGATTAGCGTGACATATACTCCATATAGTTACCGACATATTGCAGATAGTTGTAGGTATATATCATTAAATGGAGCCAACCGTTACGACGATATTAGTTACCCTGGGCGCTATGCCCCACCTTACTCTACATAAGATAAGATAAGATAAGATAAGATAAGATAAGATAAGATAAGATAAGATAAGATAAGATAAGATAAGATAAGATAAGATAAGATAAGATAATTCTTTATTGTCTCAACAATGAAATTGAGAAATTTTTTTCGGGTAAGAACAGACACGACTGCAATGTATACATAAAACCATTATATAAATGCGGCAGATAAGTAGACAGTGAAACAGGCTAAAAATAATAGTAATAATAATAAAAATAAATACACACATAAATAATGATTAGACAATATATACATTGCATACACATTACTAGTTATGCTAGGAACGACAAGTGACACTGTTGCAGCAGGCATCATGAGTTGAGTCGTTTAATGGATAGTGGCACAAATGAGTATTTCTATCTGTTAAACCTGCACGGAGGAGTTCTAAAGCGTCTGCCAGATGGCAAGAGCTGAAATTCATTGTGTAAAACATGTTTGGTATCATAAATAATCTTGACTGACTGTCTTCTTAATGTCTGTTCAAAAATCTCCTGAAGGGAGATCATGGGAGATGTGGAACCTGTTATTTTCATGGCAGTTCTCATTAAGCGAGAAAGCTGTGATTTCGACTGAACAGACAGATTGCCATACCAAGCAGTAATCCCATTGCGCAGTATGCTTTCAATAATGGAGCGATAAAAAAGAACAAGTATTTTCTCATTAACACCAAAAGCTCTCAGTCTTCGGAGAAAATATAACCGCTGGTGGACTTTGGGACACACACTGTGAACATGGACATTCCAGCTAAGTTTGTTATCAAGATGGACACCTAGGTATTTGTACTGACCGATCTGGGCAATTTCTTCACCATGGATAACAACAGGCAAGTGATCGGCAACAATACATTTAGCATCAAAAATCATCTCTTGCGTCTTACCAACATTGAGTTTGAGGTGGTTGTTGTCACACCAATGTACAAAGCTTTCAATTTCAGAAGTGTACATACTGATGTCAGAATCAGCATGTAACAGACTAACTAACAGACTAATAGCCGAATCATCAGAACATTTGATTATGTAGTTGTTAGTACTGCTGCTGGTACAATTATTTGTATACAGAATGTACAAAATCGGCGAACTGACACAACCTTGATACCACTTGATGATATATGGATTGGCATTCATTTGTTTCAGCTTAGTGAGCAGGGTGTGGGGTTGGACAAGGTTGAACGCCGAGCTAAAGTCTATAAATAGTAGTCTAGCATAAGCCTTGGGCTTGTCTAAGTGTTTCAAAATTAAATGGACAACAGTGTTGACAGCATCGTCTGTTCCTCTGGAGTAATATATGAGGTTTTCCAGAGTATTGGTACCCTGTGGCTATCGACCGAAAGTTGGAATATGGGGCACCAAGCTGGTGCCAGCTCCTCAGCAAATGTTTTCAATAAAAAAAGCTGAAATGCCATCAGGACCAGTTGCTTTTCTACTACATACATGTTGGAAGACTTTGGTTACAACATCTACATAAATTACAAGCCTATCGGCATTAATGATAAACACATCACTTAGCACAGAATCACATCTACTGGAAGAGTCCTGAGTATCAAAACGTCTGTAAAAATCATTCATTTCGTCAGCAAAAGCCTGTTCATTTATAGTGTGTATTGGTTTCCTAGTACAGTTCATATTTATAGCCGACTTCAATGTATCCCATAATGTTTTATTGTTCATGCAATTAAAATGTTTCTCCTTTTTGTCTTTGTAGTGTCGTTTTTCCTCTCTCAGTTTGGTGTTAAGTTCCTTTTGCATCCATTTGACCTCTTGTCTGTCTTTCCTTGCAAACGCCAGCTTTTTCTATGTATGCAGTCTTTGATCTCCTTGATTATGTAATGTTTGTTGTTGTCGGGGTGCATATAATGTCTTTGGTTGTGTAATGCCTGCACCACTGGTCGTTGACATACACACCGATGCCTCCCCCTTTGCCCTTCCCTGAATGCTTATCTCTGTCTGCTCGGATGAGCGAAAAGCCACCAATTTCCAGAAGAGAATCAGGAATGTCTTTGTTCAACCAAGTCTCGGTAATAGTCATGACACAGGCCTCAAGAAATTCATAGCATACATTGGCTTGCCGTCGCAGTTCGTCCATCTTGGGTTTCAGGGATCGCGTATTGCTCAAATTCATAGAAGGAAGGGGGGGGCTAGTTTTTCTTCTTCGTAGGCGCTGCCTGACACTACCTTTCCTGCCTCATTTCCTCTGGTGTGTTTGCTGTCTGTTATTGTCGAGATGTTTGTCTGTAAGCTCAAAGAGTTCAATGGGTGGAGCAACGCCGCTGTCACGAAGTGCCAGCACCATGTCTCTAGTGTAAGTGAGCACTCGCTGACGCTGGTCGCCATTTTCGGAGCGAGGTGTCATGAAGCCTGATGCAAAGAGTCCGCACAAAAGCAAGAGAAGTCTCCACTTCGCGTAACTTTCCACCACATTCATCCGCATATCTTCCAACTCCAAGGAGCATAAAAGTCAATGAAACTATACTAAGAGTAGCTGAACAAAGCAAAATATCGCAGCTGTCTGTTCCCCTTGTCGCCACTGCGCAGCGCCACCTAGTATATTGAGCCCGTACTTGGCCTTGGGCCCGTTTGCTAGCTGGGAGCACGGACCTTCCACAATAGCTTTCCACTGTGCCTTGTTCTAGGCCGTAGTTGTTGTTTCGTTCCAGATGTAGACCATCGTCTCGCCGCCAGGTGTCTATGGGCCGTTCTGTTTTCCTCTTTCATTGGAGGTTCCGTATTTATCTACTGATAAAAGTCTGTTTCCTTTCATTCGGCCATGTCTCCGAGCTATATAGCAACACTGACTTGACATTTGAATTAAATATCCTCAGCTTGGTGTTTAACCTGATCTGCTTTACTTTCCAGATTTTCTTCAAAGTGAGGAAAGCAACTCTGGCTTTTTATCCTAGCTTTTACTTTTCTGGTTGTTGCTCTTCGTGTTGGCTCTCACGATCCATGTCTTGTATAACTTGATGTTGAGTCATGTATGTTGACAAAGTGTTTAAAAGCTCTGTTTTGTCTTGAATCTGCTATGAATGTGTGATAGGACAGCCTGGTCACTTGCAAAGTCCAATTCGTCCAATTGGCACCAATAGATACCATTTCTCCTATTTTCTGTGGTCCCCTTCATTAGCCAACAGGAAGATGAAAGGAGACATAAGGAACCCCTGCCTCACTCCTGTCGTCACCATGAAAGAGTCTGTGAGTCGTCCTGCATGCATGACCTTACATGACCTTACATGACCTTACATGACCTTACATGACAGCCGCACATCAAGCCAGGCAGTAGTGTTATTGCATTGTTAGAAGCTCCAATATTTGGCCACTTATATTGAACTGGTTCATTTATTTCTTGTTTTTTATTTGGTATTGCATTCGTCGAGTCAATGTCATTTATAAAGGTTTCGTAATGTTTCGGAGTTTGGTAGTTGGTAATGATCAGGGCCATGAGGGATCAAGGAAGGTTCGCACGAACCTCTTTTTGAGAAAGAAACCTCGCCCACATTTTTATTTAGATCTTACTCTTTTGTTATCTGTTCTATCTGTTATGCTCTCTTTGTCAAACTAATTATCTAGATGTGTCCTGCTCATCGCAGTCTGCTCCCAACGTCCTTCACCCTCGGGTGTTTCTTCCTATCTCCTCTCGTAATCCCTCCATCCTCCTTCTATCATCTCATGATCCCTCCATCCTCCTTCTGTTATCTCGTAATCCCTCCAACCTCCTTCTGTCGTCTCGTAATCCCTCCATCCTCCTTCTGTCGTCGCGTAATCCCTCCATCCTCCTTCTGTCATCTCGTAATCCCTCCATCCTCCTTCTGTCATCTCGTAATCCCTCCATCCTCCTTCTGTCGTCTCGTAATCCATCCATCCTCCTTCTGTCGTCTCGTAATCCCTCCATCCTCCTTCTGTCATCTCGTAATCCCTCCATCCCCCTTCTGTCATCTCATGATCCATCCATCCTCCTTCTGTTGTCTCGTAATCCCTCCATCCTCCTTCTGTCATCTCTTAATTCCTCCATCCACCTTATGTCGTCTCTTAATCCCTCCATCCTCCTTCTGTCGTCTCTTAATCCCTCCATCATCTTTCTGTCGTCTCTTAATCCCTCCATCCTCCTTCTGTCATCTCGTAATCCCTCCATCCTCCTTCTGTCGTCTCTTAATCCCTCCATCCTCTTTCTGTCATCTCGTAATCCCTCCATCCTCCTTCTGTCGTTTCTTAATCCCTCCATCCTCCTTCTGTCGTCTCGTAATCCCTCCATCCTCCTTCTATCATCTCTTAATCCCTCCATCCTCCTTCTGTCGTCTCTTAATCCCTGCATCATCCTTCTGTCGTCTCGTAATCCCTCCATCCTCCTTCTGTCGTCTCGTAATCCCTCCATCCTCCTTCTGTCGTCTCGTAATCCCTCCATCCTCCTTCTGTCGTCTCGTAATCCCTCCATCTGTCGTCTCGTAATCCCTCCATCCTCCTTCTGTCGTCTCGTAATCCCTCCATCCTTCTTCTGTCGTCTCGTAATCCCTCCATCCTCCTTCTGTCGTCTCTTAATCCCTCCAACGCCATCCTCCTTCTGTCGTCTCGTAATACCTCCATCCTTCTTCTGTCGTCTCGTAATCCCTCCATCCTCCTTCTGTCGTCTTGTAATCCCTCCATCCTCCTTCTGTCATCTCGTAATCCCTCCATCCTCCTTCTGTCATCTCATAATCCCTCCATCCTCCTTCTGTCGTCTCGTAATCCCTCCATGCTCCTTCTGTCGTCTCTTAATCCCTCCATCCTCCTTCTGTCGTCTCGTAATCCCTCCATCCTCCTTCTGTCGTCTCGTAATCCCTCCATCCTCCTTCTGTCATCTCGTAATCCCTAAATCCTCCTTCTGTCATCTCGTAATCCCTCCATCCTCCTTCTGTCATCTCGTAATCCCTCCATCCTCCTTCTGTCATCTCGTAATCCCTCCATCCTCCTTCTGTCATCTCGTAATCCCTCCATCCTCCTTCTGTCATCTCGTAATACCTCCATCCTCCTTCTATCGTCTCTTAATCCCTCCATCCTCCTTCTGTTGTCTCTTAATACCTCCATCCTCCTTCTGTCGTCTCTTAATCCCTCCATCCTCCTTCTGTCGTCTCGTAATACCTCCATGCTCCTTCTGTCATCTCGTAATCCCTCCATCCTCCTTCTGTCATCTCGTAATCCCTCCATCCTCCTTCTGTCATCTCGTAATCCCTCCATCCTCCTTCTGTCATCTCGTAATCCCTCCATCCTCCTTCTGTCATCTCGTAATCCCTCCATCCTCCTTCTGTCATCTCGAAATCCATCCATCCTCCTTCTGTCGTCTCTTAATCCCTCCATCCTCCTTCTGTCATCTCGTAATCCCTCCATCCTCCTTCTGTCGTCTCGTAATCCCTCCATCCTCCTTCTGTCATCTCGTAATCCCTCCATCCCCCTTCTGTCATCTCGTAATCCCTCCATCCTCCTTCTGTCATCTCGCTTTACTCTACATATTCTCCGGACTCAGTCATTCTCTTCTACATATGTAGCTTGTCCCAATGTTGCTATGTCAATGCAAGTGTTCCCCACCGAAATGAACCAGCAGATACCACAGATGCATCCAACATTTCCCCGTAGTTGGCATAGCAAGCAGGCCGTCCAATGCGTGGCTGAGACTGTATATCTGCTTGCCATTCCAACTGGCGAGCAGAAGAATAACTAGTCAATAGTTACGATTAGAAGAAATTATTATCTACCAACTTGATGAATCTTCCCGAGTACTTCCTGTCCTGACATCTTGTCACGAGTCAGGTTCATCATCGAAATGAACAACACGTGTCTTAAGTAAGGTTCATGAGGTCTTTTCTTATTGTGACGTATGTCACTCAACTCTCATCACCGCATACGAATTGTTGAATCCTCCCGAATCATGCAATACAAGCAACAAACTGGGAGTCAAAACAACAGTTATTTCCGTTCACCTTTGTTGCTTCACAAATGTATGCATCAAAGCATCATGTAATACAATTACATACATAATATGATTTTGTGCGTGCTTGTTGTAAATATACCTTGCAATTGACACTTTCAAGCACTATTACTTGCCTACCACAATTACACACGTTTAGCTATCATGAACTATTGCAATCTTAGGAAGAAGACACACCGCTAAATGAGCATTAAATGTTGTTGCGTTCCGCTATTACCATGCCACCCATGCCACCCCATTCACCCAGAATAGCTACATCTAGTAATACACACTCAACGTCAACCCACACGATGGGTAACTTGAGAAACATGCGATGCAAGACGACGTCACATCATTGGACCATTTGGTAATCAATGTGCAATATATGAGTGGCATAACCATACGTACTCAGGCCTTCAAAGTTGGAGCCAGCAAACAGTGGGAAATCCCCACATTGAACCTCTGGCCTATAACATTGATCTGTTTCAAAAATCCGACAAAAGCAACAATTTATTTGAGAAATCGGGAGATCGGGAGTATGTTTGATGGATAAACAAAACGAGGAGCTTTTCTGCACATTTCAGTTCCACACAACAGCACTGCTACAGCACTGCTCCAGCACTGCTCTTGAAGATGTTAAGTTTTGTCTTTGTGCTATACTCGGTGGATCTCCGTCATTGTTTGAGTGTTACGAATGCATCTCTTACCAAAGATAATCTTCTCTTGATGTCCTCCTGTGTTCCGCTCCTTGGTATGTGAAAGCATCAACGTCTTCTAAATTATCTTCATCTATCCTGACTGGATTGTTGTTTATGTTGTTTATGTTGTTTAAGTTGTTTATGTTGTTTATGTTGTTTATGTTGTTTAAGTTGTTTATGTTGTTTATGTTGTTTATGTTGTTTAAGTTGTTTATGTTGTTTATGTTGTTTATGTTGTTTATACGCATTACATTTTTTATTTTACATTGATGTTAAGTCCACTGTATTTTGCTGCCTGATTCAACTTGTTTGACTTCTACTTTATGTTTTGATGGTTGCGGTCCAGGGCAATACCAATATTTGACTTCTACTGTATATCTTGATGGTTGTGGTCCAGGGCAATACTAATATATACAGGTTTGGAGTTGTGGGTCACTCTTCTCCCATCTGAGCAGGCGTTCACCTTTCGGTTTGCACCCTTCCCTGTTCTTAAGATGAACAGCACCGAATTGCGTCTTCTCTGGATTTGCCCACGGATAGTTAACGACACAGTGGTTGGCTAATCCATCAAGTGCATCAGTGAGGGACTGGTCCACCTTTTTAAAGACAACATTACAATTAGTCAATGATAACACGAGACACGTGTAGCCAGTGCTAACACTACAATAGCCCGGTGAAGGACTAGCTTAGGGGTCGTCACATATAAGTTCTCAAAATCAAAAACATGTTTAATATTGGCTCAGACCACCACCCGTCCCTCAATACGTGGTGTGGGACATAAGATAACGACGATATTGACAATCAAATAGCATTCGCTTGTCCCGAAACGTGGTGACGACGCAACCACCACCCACAAATACGAAATGCTGTACGTTTGTTGAACTCATGCGACCGTCCCCCTTACGTACAACTGTCGGTTACCCAGACTTCCAATCTTACTTCCTGCACGCACTCTTGGTCGAGCGACTTAACGAAGTCGATCTGACCCGCGCTCGCGTTGATGGCGAAATGTTCATCAGCGCTCGCGGTCGAGTATATGATTACGTCGTCATCCTCGTCAGAGGCCGACACCTGTCACATTGAGGTGTCAACGTTTCAGATTAAAGTAGCCTATGCATGCGTTTATGGTGTACAAACAGTGTTTCATCCACTAAACACCAAGGGCATCTGCTTCGGAAAAGATTGCGATTGGTCACATACGGTGTAGTCATTTTACAACACATCGTTTACATAATGCAGAATGTCATCGGAGGGTTCTTTTGTATCCATGTTTCAACAGAACCCTCTGGTGAGGTAATTTCGAAACGTTCATACTATACTGCAGAAACATTCTTTTCATTAATATCACAGGTGCAAATAAAAGAAGTGTACACTCGGAGAGAAACGGACGTTGCTCATCCACTGTAGGGGTCCACTCGAATCCATTGCGTCTCTATCATCACACGTGGGGCATTCGACCACGATTACTTGGGAAATAAATGTCAATTCCACTTTTGTATAAACTTATATATATATATATATATATATATATATATATATATATATATATATATATATATATATATATATATATATATATATATATATATATATATATATATATATATATATATGTATGTATATATATATATATATATATATATATATATATATATGTATATATATATATATATGTATATATATATAAATATATATATATATATATATATATATATATATATATATATATATATATATATATATATATATATATATATTACTATTCACAGTGTAGGTATTGCAATTTACTGTGACGATGTTGGTGCGTGTCGACTCTTCGGTGACGTTCACGTTTAACAAGATTTAACAAGATTGCCATCCCAAACAACAAGTTCCAGATGGCAAGTGGACAAGGAAGCCATTGGCTTATCGAGAGTCCAACGATTTTTTCATTTATGTGTAGCCCGCTCTTATCAGATAGCTGTCAGTTCTATTTGTAAACATATTCACACTACTAGCATTAACACAACCATTTGGCAGTTTGTTCCAATCATTTATCACCCTCTGTGAGAAAGTACTTTCTCATGTCCAACCTACACTGCTCCTTAATTAATGCTGCTTTGTGTCCTCTGGTTCTACTGCCTTCTTTAAGTTTGAAGAACATATTCCTATCAACATCCTCATAACCGTTCACTATTTTAAACACTTCTATTTGGTCTCCTCTTAGTCTCCTGGTCTCTAGTGTTGTCAAACCACATTGTAATAAGCGACTTTTGTAACTAAGGTCTCTCAATTCTGGGATCATTTTGGTTGTTCTTCGTTGTATTCTTTCTAGCTTGTCTATGTCCTTTTTACGATATGGCCTCCATGCTTGAATACATCCAAATGTGGTGTAACTATTGTTTTGTACAGGGGTACAATTATCTGTTTCTCCTTATACGTGATAGTTCTCCTAATTAGCCCTAGAATTTGATTTCCTCTCGAAACAGCAATCCGACATTGCTCTCAAACAACTTTCATGTCAGCATTAAATGTTACTCCTAAGTCCTTTTCTTGTGTGGTTCTACCTAGTACAGCATCCCCCATTTTATATTCTTCGTCCATGTTTCCATGTCCTATGTGTATGCATTTACACTTCCAAAAATTTAATAACATTTGCCATTTTTCTGACCATTTAACTAATTTATCTAGATCATCCTGTAAACTTTGTTTATCTGTAACATTAGTAACCTTTCTGAATATTTTTATGTCATCTGCAAATTTCAGTACTGTGCTAGATATGTCATCTTCCAAATCATTTATATATATATTAAAAACAGAATAGGGCCTAATACTGATCCATATGGTACCCCACTCAGAACAGATTTACAGTTTGAAATCTCACCATCTACTATTACTCTCTGTCTTCTGTGTGTAAGCCACTCTTCTATCCAGTTGATTAAATCATTACATATACCATGGGCTTTTAGATTAAATAACAATCTTTGATGTGGCACTTTATCGAAAGCTTTCTGAAAATCTAAGTAGACAACATCCACTGGTGACCCGTCATCTACCCACTTTGTAATTTCTTCCAAAAAACACAAAAGATTGGTTAGACATGACCTTGCTTTTAGGAACCCATGTTGATATGTATTTATTAATTTATGTTTTACAAGGAATTCCACCAAGTGGTCACTAATTAATGTTTCCAGTAATTTACAGACACGCACGCACGCACGCACGCACGCACGCACGCACGCACGCACGCACGCACGCACGCACGCACGCACGCACGAAGGAACGCACGCACGCTCACACGCACAAACGCACGCACGCACGCACGCACGCACGCACGCACACACACACACACACACGTTGTAGACAGCTCCGTTGTGAAACTGAGGAGAGAACTCGTTGACGTCTAGCACTGTGTCGTAGACTGTGGCGGAGGCCGAGAGAACGTTGTCGCCGTCAATGCCGCCGTCAGACACGGCAATGACCAACTCGTAGCTCGGTATTGTCTCGTGGTCAACACTTCCCAGTAAAACTAGCTCGCATTCAAACAACACAACATGTTATTATGATAACACTGATGTTTTTATAACAACACTGATGTTATTATGATAACATTGATTAAATTTTGTAAAGACATGAAATTTTTCCAATCATATTCAGGTGTCCCAACTACTATACAACACCGGTATCTCAACGTGGGATATCTTGAATCCCGATAGAGGCAAAAGGTGGGTTTCAATGTCTCCTCCGATAAAAAGGAATATTTCCAAAATCCTTGCCATATGCCAGACACATAGCGATCGGTATGTTGTGCTCCGTACCTCTTGGTCGCATCACCAAATCACTGAGCGATCCAACCAGCTGAAGTACTTGACTTGACATATCATAAATACACACTGACACACACAGACGCATACACAGACACAGACACAGACACACACACACACACACACACACACACACACACACACACACACACACACACACACACACACACACACACACACACACACACACACACACACACACACACACACACACACACACACACACACACACACACACACACACACACACACACACACACACACACACACACACACACACACACACACACACACACACACACACACACACACACACACACACACACACACACACACACACACACACACACACACACACACACACACACACACACACACACACACACACACACACTAGTGCCCTGCGCGGGCCTAGAATTTTATCCCAAGCGCGGCCCGCAATTAGCAGTTAGAGTCCAGGCCCGGCCCAGGCACGCAATCATTTTTCAAGCCCGGCCCGGCCCAGGCCCGCAAACTAGAATTTAGGCCCAGGCCCGGCCCAGGCACGACCCATACCATGAATGTTTGGCCCAGGCCCGGCCCATACCCGCGGGCCAAAGATGGGTAAGCCCGCGGCCCGCAAGCCCGCAGCCCGCTAAGTTTAGAGAAGATAAACCTATAATCTTATAGCAAAGACGAAAAACAAATAAACTGTAAAACAGACTTATTGTTTTATTAAAACACACACATACACACACACACACACACACACACACACACACACACACACACACACACACACACACACACACACACACACACACACAAACACACACACACACACACACACAAACAAACAAACACATACAGATTTTCACAAGTGCCCGGTCTATATAGGAAGTGTCCCATGTGGTAATGGATGGTAAAATATTAGATAATAAATAACGGGATGATATGGGCAGGTCACTTGGTGCGGACGGAGGACTGCCGACTTCCAAAGAAAGCAGTTGTATGTTGGGAAGTCTGCGTAAAAAGGGTTGTAAGATAGGCGTAGAATGATAACCAGAGGATGGAAGGGAGAGATCTGTCGATAGGGAGAAATGGGAAGGGATAACAGCTGGGGCAGTGCAGCCATACATGAACTAGCTACACCCCTTCAAAGAGAGCTACGAGGAAGATCAGATAGCTTAATGCGAAAAAAAATCATGGTTTTTGGTTTATTCTAAAAGAGACGGATGCAGAAGACCGATCGGAACTACTCAGCAAACAATTCAGTTCGGTCTTCAGCCCCAAAGACCATAACTCTGAGGAAGAGTTCCACCTGAGATGCCCGCCGGCACCAGACAGTCCGATCGTCTCGTCCTGCAACAACCCTGAAATAACAGTAAAGGGAGTGGAGAAACTCCTCAAGAACCTTAACAACAACAAAGCACAGGGACCAAATGGCCTCAGCCCATCAGTACTACAGATGATAGCCAAGTCACCACACTTTATAAATCATCATTGAACACAGGAATTGTTCCTGTCGTTTGAAAAAAGCATATGTCACCCTGTCTTTAAAAAGTGAGAACGCTACAAAGCCGAAAACCATCGACCCATATCGTTAACTAGTGTCCCATGAAAAATAATGGAGCATATCCTTGTTAACCACATCATGTCACATGCAGAAAAACAAAACATCCTAAGACCAACAGCTTCCGTAAAGGACATTCATGTGAAACCCAACTGTTACGTCTCGTTGATGAAATTGCAGAACATTTGGAGAGAGGAGTGCAGGAGGACGTAATAGTGTTGGACTTTTCCAAAGCCTTCCATAAAGTGAGACACTGTTTGTCAATCCACAAGCTGTGACGTCATGGGATCAATGGCAAAACCATATTTCTGGATCCAGAGCTTCCTCCGGGACATGGTGGTTGAAGGCAGCAAGTCAACTTTCACGCCATTCGACCAAGGAGTCCCCCAGGGTTCAGTACTTGCACCTACCCTCTTTCTCTTTTATACTAACGACCTCCCTGGGGGTATAATATCAAAAGCCCTGGCTAGACCTGTCCTGGTATACACCAGCTCAGTCAGGGATCCCCTCACCACCAAAGGTGTGACTGCCCTCGAGAAGACCCAGAGGAGAGCAGCACGTTGGGTCACCAACAGACACTGTCACACTTCCTCCGTAGAATCTATGCTAGACACACTAAACTGGCCAACCCCCCAAACCCGTAGAAAGAAAGCACGCCTCAGTAGGCTATATAAATATAGCACAGGAACCATCTCAATTAACTCGCTGTACTTCCCCACACTATCCGGTCCACGAAAAACGTACACTAGGAACACCCATGACATCGGGTATGACCTTCCCTATCATCGTACGCAGTACAGGAAGATGTCTTTTCCCCATGCACAATAGCCGAGTGGAATAGCTTGCCCAAGAAGGGGTATATGCGACAACCTTGGATTCTTTTGAGTCCAGGTTCCAGCACCACCTCTGAATTCTATAAACACCTCTCCTATTCCCCCCTCCCGTTCTACATCCCCTAACCCAACTAAATCGCACTACTACACTCTTTTTCCTGCTGCCAAAGATTACCCCCAAAATGACAACATCTTCAACCAAATGAAGGTGGTCATTGCACAGAAGAAGAAGAGACAATACCAATTAATCATGTGCAACCAAAATCAAGAATATCACGCCAGTGGTTTACTCAGAGAGTGTTCTGAAAGAAGGAGATACCGGTCATTTCTCCGGTTGACTGAGGCTGACATGTTAGCCAATGCACATGCGCGGTTCTATGAACTCGAGTAACTTACACTACGCATTAGGTACAGAACCATCACAAAGTCTCAAATAAATGTGTTATTTTGTCAAAAAGAGGACTAGTTTAGAGAACAAATACCAAAATGTACGCAAACACCATGGCCATACCATATTGGCAAGTAGAGATATATTTATATAAATATATTTTCATTTGGCGAGCGAATATTACCAGACGACGACACTCGTAACGTAGGGTTATCTAACAGATGGCGACACTCGTAACGTAGGGTTATCTAACAGATGGCGCTGCCCAAGAAACTAAGATGCTGTGTGTTCAACAAGGTTTTCCTTGTAAACCACTGGCGTGATATTTTTAATTGTAGTTACACGTGGTTATGTTTTAATAACTTGCATAGGTGCATAGGCCCAAAACCATAACTTTTGTTTCCATTTAAGACAGGCAAGGATTGAAATGCTTCAATCCGTACCAGTTTATCTATGGCTACTGGTTGTACGTGACCAGTTGATTGGAGAACCTCACTGAGAATCTCCATCGGATGATCGGAGTCTCAGGAAATTGTATATCCTAATAAAGTGAGAAAAAAAATATTATGCAGCATAACATAACCTTTCAAGTAGTATCTGAATTACTGATGTAATGTAATGACAGAAGTAACAATAGACCGTGTTCCTTCCGAGGGGTTTAGCTAAATGACCACATACATGTATTTCGTAAGTTAACTGATTACTTTTTTTTTTTTAATACTGAATAAACATAACCTACATGTTTGAAATCACAATCATCATCATCATCAATAGTAGCATCAGCAGCATCAGCAGCAGTAGCATCAGCAGCATCAGCAGCAGTAGCATCAGTAGCATCAGAAGCAGCAGCATCAGCAACAGCAGCATCAGCAGCAGCAGCAGCAGCAGCAGCAGCAGCAGCAGCAGCAGCAGCAGCAGCAGCAGCAGCAGCAGCAGCTGCAGCAGCAGCTGCAGCAGCGTCAACAGCAGCAGCAACAGCAGCATCATCATCAAGATCACAAACGTCAGCATCATCCATGGTTGTTATAGGTGCACTTGTTCAGTGCTATAAGTATCTGGTCTTTAACAGTTATCTTGGGCTCAACGTAGGGCTCTCCTGGAGCGGACTGCTACATCGCCTCTCTCTTCTTTGTGCTGATTGGGAGACCACCATTGTTGCATGCAGAAGAGAACAAGTCCACACTTCGCTGCACGTCAGGCTGTAATCCGACATTCAGTGCACAATCATTAGCAAGCAGGGTGTCACTGAGCGTGCCTAGCACTGCCTACGTGAACCTTGATTTTGGGCTGGTCGTCTAAGATTGAACAGCTTGCTGTCTGTGCGAAATCTGCTTTTGATGCCACAGACATCATCTTTAACGACGTCGGTGAGTCAGACACCCCCCCCCCCCGCCTTCAAGAACACCCGCAGGCATGCCGTCATGGAATTGCCGAACCATGGTCATGAACATAACTGCATCATCATCCACAAGCCGTCACGGCCGACTGATTCAAAGGCCTTGGTCAGATCAGTAAAGGTGGCGTAGACATTTCTCTTGAAGCTACCTGGCTGCAAATACCATATCAATAGTTCCCCGGCCTTTCCTTTAAGGACTAGATACTTACATTTTACAGCAATAAGAGAAAGCAAATAGCTGGGTCACATAACGATTCTTACGTGGACGATAAGATAAAAAGTGACGTCTGAATATTGTCTTTGCCAAATATTGTCTTTGCAACGCGTTTAAAAAATTTTAATTCATCGAATTTATATAGACGAGCCGCACGACAAATTAAAGTAAAATGAAACGTCGATCGCATACACCAGTACAAATCACCTTTCTCGCTTTAAGAACGCTGTTATTATTGTTAATAACAAACGTGTACCTCCGACGGCATTCGAAGTCGCAATCCCCGGTTTAGGAGGCCGGTGCCTCATCCGTTAGGTCACGGAGGCTGTCGCTTTGAAATCCTGGGCGTTAAAACACTCCCGTGGTGTGGAATTCATTTTTAAATTTACGACGCTGCCACTTTGTTGAGGTGATAATTAAGGGAGATCTGTCAAATACGGCGGCTACATATATATGCGCTTCATATCACCATACGTATACATCTAGGTAAGTAACGTCATCCTGCCTTTAATTAAGTGAATAATCTATATGAATTCAACGTTGACAAAGACGTTGTGTTTACGTATTCAAATGCATGACGTATTCGATGTTACTGACGTTCCACGTGGCATTTCTGATGCTTGGTTTTACCGGAACCAGACAGGGGCATTTCTCGGCTGTCGAATATGAAGCCTATCAGCCTTTACCGGCTCCACGCGCGTCTTCTCCGTCCTAGTGGTGCCACACGGTGGACAAAGAACCAAATGATGTATGTATGTCGATTAAGCAACATGCGCGCCACTATGTGAGCAACATGCGCGCCACCATGTGAGCAATATTGGTCAAAGTCGAACCAACAGCCAATGGACATTACATGCATTCGTGCATTTATTGCTTAGTTTCGTTTTGTTTAGCACAGACACAGTCAGTCTACATGACTACCGGGTACAGTTTTGTTTTACTTTAATGTATTTCGCAACCGGCTTGACTTATTATTGTTGTAGTTATTCGAGAAGAAATGTTCTGGACCCATTAAGGGAACTCGTGGTCTATCCCCAAACAAAGGCATATATTATAAAACGGGAATCTGTGTCGGAGTCTGGCGATTGATATGCTAACATATCGTTGCAGTGCGTTGGGTGTGGAAAGATATATATCGTAGAGGCGTGGGTTGAATGCAGCGGACAGACACAAGACACATTGTGCCCCGTGCCTTATTGTGGCGAGTTGGGACGCTATCCGTGACTTCCACAGAGGCGTCCCCAGTTCATGGCTTAGCTGCCAAAGCGGCGCATCATAGATTGAGCAAGAAACGTCAGTAGTGACCCTTGTGTAACGGTGATTTCATGGTATTACCTTGCGGGAACGTGGGACACTGGCGTTGTCAAATATCGTACAGTTGACTGTTAGCTTCAAATCGGTGTTGTTTACACACGCCAGCTGGATGTATCACGAAAGCCACATTAAACCAAGTGCACAGTAAAGGAGTAATGGCAGATACGTCATACTAGATGGCGACAGGCAGGCGAGACATCCGACTTCGTGGTCGGTTCGGCGCACTTGCCGAAGTCCTGATGATATCCGTTAGGCTACTTCCGGTCTCGTGCGACGCAGCAGACAACGCTGTGTCGCTGGAAGTGAACTTGCGTGGAGGCGACAGACGACCGGGTATGTGAAAGTCGTGCGTCTTCCTGCGATCATTCCGACACAACCCCGCGATGTATTCAAGGTCAAAGTCCTTGAATCCTTCGATGTCGTGACACACGTTGTCCAGCGCTGCCAGTCGCCGCTCAAACCGTATTGTCCGACCGAAATACGGCATCTGCTGCGCGGTCGGGTAAGACACATCGCTGCAGCCGTTCGTCGCTCCCGCCGACCTCGGCCGAGCTGGGAACGGCGATGACGGAGTCGTCTGCCCGACCTCGCTCGTCTCGCTACACACGTACAGGTCGCTGTCGTCTGTGTAGCCACAAACCCACGGCATGTGCGGGTCGACGGCGGACGCACCGTAGAGAGATGTGCTGACCGTCTGAGTCCAGCGGGTGGCTGTCGTACGCTTTCGCAGCTGTGCCTCGTGCTTCAGAAGTCTTGCCTCCTGGATGAGTGCAGCAAACACCAAATTGTTGGTTATATTAGGTATGATTTCCTCATACAAACTAGTTGATGTCTGATGCATCGTTGGTCACACCGAAGTCATCGGGCAGCCAAAGGAAAGCGTGTGTGTATCTGTGCGATATGCCCTCTTTCGTATAATTCACACACTTAATAATAATATGGCCGCACATTATGTGTGCGGGTGTGCGCATGTGCGTGCGTGTTCGTGCGAGTGTACGGAATAAGCTACAACAGCGTTTATTGGAGAATAATATTTTGTATACGGATTGCGATAATTAGATAAACTATTCTACTCGAATAAGTGGGCTCGAA
Organism: Lamellibrachia columna; assembly: GCA_963662155.1. Classification (NCBI taxonomy): domain Eukaryota; kingdom Metazoa; phylum Annelida; class Polychaeta; order Sabellida; family Siboglinidae; genus Lamellibrachia; species Lamellibrachia columna. Next base: position 6,228,360 of record OY759261.1, on the reverse strand, counting down.
AGAGCTGCGGTAGAACCACCTTCGCCCGCATGGAGTCCTTGAACGCTACCAAACGCCGCGCCGTCTGTCGGATGATCTGCTTAGCTCGGGACAGTGTCTTCGTGCGCTCATTCAGCGCCGTCTCCTTGGCAACCACTAACTTCTCGCGCTCACAAATGTCGAACTTTCGCTTCAGCAACTCATTCTCCTTGGCAACGAAGTTTCTGTGGATAACCCCGCCGTAGAATGGATCGAGCACCAAATGCAGCTGTCTTTCCCATTCGTCGTAGTACTCTGTTAATTCTGTAAACAACGGCACCGCCCGACGTAACTATAGGGGTCAGACCACAGTTGACCATCCTGTTTGATGTTCCACATGAATGTAGGGCGTATTAAATTGTGATAAACAATTCATATGGTGTGACACAAGTGCAGTTAAGCAGGCATATTCACAGGTTAATTTGTGGAAGCTATTGTCTGTGAAATAGCGCATTTTTTAAAAGTTTGACAGGCGGAGGGATTTATTTGAATTTTTATGCAATGGGCCACGCGGGCGCATGAATACATGGTTATTTTTGTAAAAAAAATTTACGGGCATTGCACGTCGGGGTGTTTTAAAAGAGGTGGATGTATATGATTTTGACAAAACTTGGTCAGCATGTCAATGAGATGATGACATTTGCTGTGAAAAAAAATTCAGGATGTTTAGTGGTCACGGTTTCTTATAATCAGACAAAACGTTAACGTGGTCTGCCCCTATAGTGGTGCTGCTGCTAAAACTGTTGTTGGTGTTCGTGGTTAGTCGTTGACATAGTGTTCATGTTGTTGCAGCCACGAGTGTTGGTTGGTCTGGTCGTCGATGCGGTGTTGCTGGTAAGAGCGTTAGTGGTGTTGGTCGTAGTGTTGCTAGTAAGAGCGTTAGTGGTGTTGGTCGTAGTGTTGCTGGTAAGAGGGTTAGTGGTGTTGGTCGTAGTGTTGCTGGTAAGAGCGTTAGTGGTGTTGGTCGTAGTGTTGCTAGTAAGAGCGTTAGTGGTGCTGGTCGTAGTGTTGCTGGTAAGAGGGTTAGTGGTGTTGGTCGTAGTGTTGCTAGCAAGAGCGTTAGTGGTGTTGGTCGTAGTGTTGCTGGTAAGAGGGTTAGTGGTCGTTGATGCGGTGTTGGTGCTAACAATGGTTGTGGCTATGGGTGTTGTTGGGCTTGATTGTTGCAATGATTTTGTCGTTACGATGGTTGGAATCGTTCATGTCGCAAATAGTTTAGTTGTGTGAGTGAGCACTTTTTTACCCAGTTACCTACCTGAGCCTCTGGACAGCCACGCAATGCCTTTATCACCCTATAAATCAATTGCAACAACCCACAGTGAAACATACGTTACTATGCATTTTAGTGACAAATACTATAAAATATCGAATGACTACCGAAGTAAATATTATTTGGAAAGCCATACGACATCATATGTGGCACATTACGCCGAAAGAGGCCATTCAAAGAGGCTTTGTCATTTGTTTTTTAGCTAAGAAATGCATACATTTTCCAATCGTTATGAGATTACCTACTGCTATTGTGTTGACACTAGAATATATATACTATGATACCTCTTCTAGCAATTATTGTTACAAATCTTTCTATTTTGTTATTTTCTCCGTTATGCTCAATCGTCCGTTGAGTTCCTACGTTTTCATATATTCCAACTTCTATTAGTTTATCTTCATCTTTATATTCAAATCTTCATTCAGTTACCAATTTGTAATTACGGTAAACTTGCACGATCTCCAAAGATGTATCCAATATTATGTCCACTCATGTTGCACAACATTCACAGTGTTTCAAAAGTCTTGGTACAATTTGGATTGTACATCTATTATTTTCTATCTAATTAAACTTATTATTATAAACTATCCTGATCACATTTATAATTGAATCATTGTAAATCAATGTGCAAAGAAATCTACCAAGTGTATAATTCATGATGAGTTATTGTTAATGTTTGCATTATTTTGTTATAGAGCATTCAAATAGTACCACGACTTTTGACAATCACTAGATGTTCTTCTTTTCTTAATCTTTCCCATTTCCCCAAGAGAGGCAGCAGTTTAAAGTTGAGACATTGTCTACGTGTCTGACCACACATCCGGTTGCACCACAACACCATTCTGACCACACATCCGGTTGCACCATAACACCATTCTGACCACACATCCGGTTGCACCATAACACCATTCTGACCACTCATCCGGTTGCACCACAACACCATTCTGACCACACATCCGGTTGCACAATAACACCATTCTGACCACACATCCGGTTGCACCATAACACCATTCTGACCACACATCCGGTTGAACCATAACACCATTCTGACCACACATCCGGTTGCACCATAACACCATTCTGCTTACGTCGGTACTGTTTGTACTGTTTGTATATGTTGATGGCGGCTGCTGCTGCGGCTTCTGCTTCTGCCTGTGTTGCTGCCACTGTTGCTGTCCCAGCTGCTGTTGTTTTAGCTGTTGTTTCTCCCGGTGATCTTGCTCTTGTTGTAGAAGTACGTGTTGTTGTTGTTTAGCCAGAAGGTCGAGTTGTTGTTGTTGTTGTTTTCGTTGTTGTTGTTTAGCCAGAAGGTCGACTTGTTTTTGTCGTTGTTGTTTAGTCAGAAGGTCGAGTTGTTGTTGTTGTTGTTGTTTAGCCAGAAGGTCGAGTTGTTTTCGTCTTCGACTAAGTCGTCGTTGCAGCTGCACTTCATCCAGCTGGTCTTCTCGCCAAAACAGCCGATGTTCAGGCATATGTTCCGTGCTGTGCTACAATGTAGTTTTGAATCATCAACATACACGTGGGTCATGTATGTCTGCACGAGCCTCAAGCAGAAGTTGGCATCCATAGAATAAAAGTATACTGCATATGTGTTTCCGGAGATGTACGTCAAAGTAAAGAAACATGCGCAAGTTCTACCCACACGCAATATCTGTTGTTAATTCTATATACTTAATTACTGATGGCCAAATATCCTTATATTTCTACCCATTATATGAGGTCTACCCATTGTGTTGACTTTCGACATGGTTAGCTATGGGTGGTTTTACACAAACGTTTACAGTTTTTTTGGCCTTTAGTGATATTGTGTATTTCATGAAACAATAAAACTATACCTATGTATAAATACTATATACAAACATTAATGAAGGAACAGTCCCTCAAGAAATGCGGGATGCTACAATAGTCACCTTGTACAAAAACAAAGGCGACCGCAGTGACTGCAACAACTATAGGGGCATATCATTATTGAGCATTGTGGGGAAGGCCGTCGCTCGGGTCCTGCTATTCAGACTTTAGAAACTTGCTTCACGTGTCTACCCAGAATACCAGTGCGGGTTCAGAGCAGGAAGATCTACCATCGATATTATCTTCTCAGTACGCCAGCTCCAGGAAAAGTACAGAGAACAGGGAATGCCCCTCTATGTGGCGTTCATTGACTTAACCAAGGTCTTCGATCTTGTCAGCAGGAAGGAACTCTTCCGCCTACTTCGGCTGCCCTCCCAAGCTCCCAAGCATGGTGGTCTCCTCCCATGAGAACATGAAGGGTACAGTTGTGTACGATGGTTCGACATCGGAGCCCTTCCCTGTCTGCAGCGGTGTGAAGCAAAGCTGTGCCTTTGCTCCAACATTGTTTGGGATCTTCTTCTCCCTCCTTCTGTCACCAGATCTGATGAGTAGCTGTTCAACCTGGCACGTCTGCGTGCCAAAACAAAGATGACAGAGGTATGCGTCAAGGAGATGCAGAGAGTTTGGACTCACAATCAGTCTGAAGAAGACGAATGTCATTGCGCGGGATGACAGCCAAGTCCCCTCCGTCAAGATCAATGACTACACCCTGGAGGTAGTAGAAGACTTCACCTACCTCGGGTCAAACATCTCCAACAACCTTTCGCTGGACACTGAGATAAACAGGCGCATCGAAAAATCCTCATGCACTGTGGCCAAGTTAACCAAAAGACTATGGGAAAATAAGATGCTCACTGAGAACACCAAGATGAGAATCTACCAGGCCTGTGTGTTGAGCACCCTCCTCTAAGGCAGCGAATCGTGGACCACATACATGTGCCAGGAGTGCCGCCTCAACACCTTCCACACGTGGTGCATCAAGCGTATCCTCGGCATCACTTGGCAGGACCGTATCCCCTACAGCGACATATTGGACCGTGCCAGGATCCGCAGCATGTATTCACTGCTGAGTCAGAGACGCCTGCGCTGGTTGGGCCATGTACGGCGCATTGAGGACGGCCGCTTGCCGAAAGACATCCTCTATGGATAACTCGCCAGTGGTGCGAGGCTAGTAGGACGCCCAGCCCTCAGATTCAAGGACGCCTGCAAGCGTGACATGAAGGCCTGTGACATCAGCTCCAAAGGCTGGGAAGCAGTGACCGAAGACCGCACTGCTTGGCGTCAGGCATACCGCAGAGGCATTGAAAGGGCAGATGAAAAGAAACACCAGCATGCGGCTGAGAAGAGGATGCGGCGAAAACAAAAAGCAGCACTACCACCAATGTCATCCTGTTTCGTCTGCCACTCAAGAATCGGCCTTCACAGCCACAGTGGACGATGCCAAAATTCGACAAGTTGACAACGGGGCGCATCAGCATCGTCTCTTCGAGACTACGCTCTGCCTACTACTACGATACAAACATTGTCCTGTGATATATCCTACCTATATACAAACACCGTCATGTGATGTATCCTACCTATATACAAACATTGTCCTGTGATGTATGCTACCTATATAAAAGGACTGTCCTGTGATGTATCCTACCTATATACAAACACTGTCCTGTGATGTATCCTATCTTTATACAAACACTGTCCTGTGATGTATCCTATCTATATACAAACAATGTCCTGTGCTATATCCTATCTATATACAAACACTGTCCTGTGCTATATCCTACCTATATACAAACACTGTCCTGTGATGTATCCTACCTATATACAAACACTGTCCTGTGATGTATCCTGCCTATATACAAACACTGTCCTGTGATGTATCCTATCTATATACAAACACTGACCTGTGCTATATCCTACCTATATACAAACACTGTCCTGTGATGTATCCTACCTATATACAAACATTGTGCTGTGATGTATCCTACCTATATACAAACACTGTCCTGTGCTATATCCTACCTATTTACAAACACTGTCCTGTGCTATATCCTACCTATATACAAATACTGTCCTGTGATGTATCCTATCTATATACAAACACTGTCCTGTGCTATATCCTACCTATATACAAACACTGTCCTGTGATGCATCCTACCTATATACAACCACTGTCCTGTGATGTATCCTACCTATTTACAAAAACTGTCTTGTGCTATATCCTACCTATATACAAACACTGTCATGTGCTATATCCTACCTATATACAAACACTGTCCTGTGATGTATCCTACCTATATACAAACACTGTCCTGTGATGTATCCTATCTATATACAAACACTGACCTGTGCTATATCCTACCTATATACAAACACTGTCCTGTGATGTATCCTACCTATATACAAACATTGTGCTGTGATGTATCCTACCTATATACAAACACTGTCCTGTGATGTATCCTACCTATATAAAAGGACTGTCCTGTGATGTATCCTACCTATATACAAACACTGTCCTGTGATGTATCCTATCTTTATACAAACACTGTCCTGTGATGTATCCTATCTATATACAAACAATGTCCTGTGCTATATCCTACCTATATACAAACACTGTCCTGTGATGCATCCTACCTATATACAACCACTGTCCTGTGATGTATCCTACCTATATACAAACACTGTCTTGTGCTATATCCTACCTATATACAAACACTGTCCTGTGATGTATCCTACCTATATAAAAGGACTGTCCTGTGATGTATCCTACCTATATACAAACACTGTCCTGTGATGTATCCTACCTATATACAAACACTGTCCTGTGCTATATCCTACCTATATACAAACACTGTCCTGTGATGCATCCTACCTATATACAACCACTGTCCTGTGATGTATCCTACCTATATACAAACACTGTCTTGTGCTACATCCTACCTATATACAAACACTGTCCTGTGATGTATCCTACCTATATAAAAGGACTGTCCTGTGATGTATCCTACCTATATACAAACACTGTCCTGTGATGTATCCTATCTTTATACAAACACTGTCCTGTGATGTATCCTATCTATATACAAACAATGTCCTGTGCTATATCCTACCTATATACAAACACTGTCCTGTGATGCATCCTACCTATATACAACCACTGTCCTGTGATGTATCCTACCTATATACAAACACTGTCTTGTGCTATATCCTACCTATATACAAACACTGTCCTGTGATGTATCCTACCTATATAAAAGGACTGTCCTGTGATGTATCCTACCTATATACAAACACTGTCCTGTGATGTATCCTATCTATATACAAACACTGACCTGTGCTATATCCTACCTATATACAAACACTGTCCTGTGATGTATCCTACCTATATACAAACATTGTGCTGTGATGTATCCTACCTATATACAAACACTGTCCTGTGCTATATCCTACCTATATACAAACACTGTCCTGTGCTATATCCTACCTATTTACAAACACTGTCCTGTGCTATATCCTACCTATATACAAACACTGTCCTGTGATGTATCCTACCTATATACAAACACTGTCCTGTGCTATATCCTACCTATATACAAACACTGTCCTGTGATGTATCCTACCTATATACAAACACTGTCCTGTGATGTATCCTATCTATATACAAACACTGACCTGTGCTATATCCTACCTATATACAAACACTGTCCTGTGATGTATCCTACATATATACAAACATTGTGCTGTGATGTATCCTACCTATATACAAACACTGTCCTGTGCTATATCCTACCTATTTACAAACACTGTCCTGTGCTATATCCTGCCTATATACAAACACTGTCCTGTGATGTATCCTATCTATACACAAACACTGACCTGTGCTATATCCTACCTATATACAAACACTGTCCTGTGATGTATCCTACCTATATACAAACATTGTGCTGTGATGTATCCTACCTATATACAAACACTGTCCTGTGCTATATCCTACCTATTTACAAACACTGTCCTGTGCTATATCCTACCTATATACAAACACTGTCCTGTGATGTATCCTACCTATATACAAACACTGTCCTGTGCTATATCCTACCTATATACAAACACTGTCCTGTGATGCATCCTATCTATATACAACCACTGTCCTGTGATGTATCCTACCTATATACAAACACTGTCTTGTGCTATATCCTACCTATATACAAACACTGTCCTGTGCTATATCCTACCTATATACAAACACTGTCCTGTGATGTATCCTACCTATATACAAACACTGTCCTGTGATGTATCCTACCTATGTACAAACACTGTCCTGTGCTATATCCTACCTATATACAAACACTGTCCTGTGATGCATCCTACCTATATACAACCACTGTCCTGTGATGTATCCTACCTATATACAAACACTGTCCTGTGATGTATCCTATCTATATACAAACACTCTCCTGTGCTATATCCTATCTATATACAAACACTGTCCTCTGCTGCATCCTACCTATATACAAACACTGTCCTGTGATATATCCTACCTATATAAAAGGACTATCCTGTGATGTATCTTATTTATATACAAACACTGTCCTCTGCTATATCCTACCTATATACAAACACTGTCCTGTGATGCATACTACCTATATACAAACACTGGCCTGTGATATATCCTACCTATATACAAACACTGTCCTGTGATATATCCGACATATATACACATATTGTCCTATGATATATCCTACCTATATACAGATACACAGTCCTATGATATATAAGTACGTGTGTTATACGGAAGTTTTATATATTCATTTATTGATTAACGTGTGCAGCAGTCCAGACGTAGACGTCAATATATTACATAACACCAGCCTTTCCACCTAAATGATTTTAACAAGATTTAACAAGATTTGCCATCCAAGCCAAAGGCCCAGTTGGCAAGTGGAAAGTCATTAGCTTATCCAACAGTGTTCATGGACGTGTTACCCGCCCTCCTGAGATATATGTCAACCATGTTTTTATACATATTCACGATGCTAGCAGTTACACAATGCGTAGACAATTTGTTCCATTCATTTGTTGTTCTTTGTGAGAACGAGTACTTCCTGATATCCAATCTACACTGAACCTTTACTAATTTTACCTCATGTCCTCTAGTTCTACCATCTTTCTTGAGTGAGAAAAACATATTTCTATCAATATTTTCATACCCATTCAATATCTTAAAAACTGCAATCTGATCTCCTCTTAACCTCCTTATCTCTAGAGTTATTACACCACATTCTTTCAGGCGTTCTTCATACCTAAGCTCTCTCAGTTCTTGAATAATTTTAGTTGCTCTCCTCTGTATGCGATCAAGCTTTTCTATATCTTTCTTATGAGGTCTAAATATTGCTTTATACAAAGCTATAACTAGTTTTTTTTCCTTGTATGTTATGTTTTCCTAAGCAACCCAAGAATTTGATTACCCTTTGAAGCTGCAATACCACACTGTTTTTAAACTTTCACATCAGCAGTTATATTTTTATTCTTAAGTCCTTTTCTTTTACAGTAGTAGACCTACCTAGAACAGTATATCCCATATTACAGTTTATATCCAAGTTCCCGTGTCCTGTATGTAGGCATTTACATTTACCAAAATTGAATAACTTCTGCCGTTTTTAAACCATTTCACAAATTTTTCTAGATCATATTGTAAATGTTGTTTACCACCACCAGTGTTAACCTTTCTAAACACTTTTGTGTCATCCACAAATTGCAGTACGTTGATTGTTATATTGTCGTCCAAGTCAATGATATATATATATATATATATATATATATATATATATATATATATATATATATATATATGTATATATATATATATATATATATATATATATATATATATATATATATATATATATATATATATATATCAGTGACTTGACTATATATATATATATATATATATATATATATATATATATATATATATATATATATTGTGTCATCCACAAATTGCAGTACGTTGATTGTTATATTGTCGTCCAAGTCACTGATATATATATATGTATATATATATATATATATATATATATATATATATATATATATATATATATATATATATTAAGAATAATAAAAGTCCTCATACTGATCCTTGCGGTACCCCACTCAAAACAAATTTCCAGTTTGAAACATCTCCATCTTCTACAATACGCTGTCTTCTGTCAGTCAGCCATTGTTCTATCCAGTCAGTTATGCCATCCCCGATACCATGGGCTTTTAATTTAAGTAGTAATCTTTGATGTGGCACTTTGTCAAAAGCTTTCTGAAAATCTAAGTAGATAATATCTACTGGCGATCCCTCGTCTATCCATTTCTTCCAAAAAACATAACATATTTGTTAAGCATGACCTCGCTTTTAGGAATCCATGTTGAGATTAATTTAATAATTTATGCCCAACGAGAAGTCCACAATATGGTCTATAATTAATCTTCCTAATACTTTACAAATCACTGACGTTAAACTCACTGGTCTGTAATTATCTGACTTATTTCTCGAACCCTTTTTAAATAATGGTATAATGTTTACTTCTTTCCATTCAAAACGAACAACCCCATGTTTTAGTGACAAGTTGAACACCCTTGCAAGTGGTATACTGATTTGTTCTACTGTTTCCATTAGTAATTGATAGAGAACTAGTCCACGATTTTTCCGTTCTACTGTTGAGCCAAAATTGTTCTGCACAAACTAATGGTAAAATATCGCACAAGTGATTTGCACTGCATGTTACAACTTGGACAAACAAATGTTCTGCTCTGAAGAGATGCATCAGACGGATGATTGTAATCTATTACTATTTTAACCGTTTTTCACAGTCATTTATGTTTACGTTCGTTGAAAAACAAAGGTAAATTTGACTGTAAAAAGCGATTAAAATGTTAATAATATTTTCTGATGGACGCATTCAATGTACGCTGAAGTCGCGTCTGAACTTTAGCGGCATCGTCAAGAGATTACCCAGCGTAGGCGGACGCATCCAACTGAATCCTAAATCTCTAATGTACCTTTATGTTGGCCATGCTATGACCAGCCAGGCGTTGTACATCTCTCTCACTCGGGGGCGGAATTACGTCTATTTCCGACACAGATGGTCTGACTAGAGTTTAATTCCGCACTATTTTCACTCCGAGCGAAATAGATTTCGGGACCGTGCTACGTCATCTTAGCAATTTTTTTCGCATCCTCCATGCGCAACAGTCACCCCATTACGTCATTTCCGGTAAATAATTATTTTTGTCTACCAGAGGCGCTGACATGTATCAACTAACCATAATTTATTTTCTTTCCTTCATTCCTTTCGAAAGGGCCACGACACGATTTTCCCGCCTATTCGACGATTTGTTTAATTTCTTCTACCATTTTCTCCCATTCTCTGCTGTTCTCGTCTTTTTCCAAATAATATCCACACTATCCACGACCCGGGTCTATCCATCCACCTTATTTGGGGCTTCCTCCTCTTCCGCAGGTGTCAACATACCCGCTTTCGTGTGCGAAATACGATGTTTTCCCTTGAGTACTTTCCCGCTTTTCCAAAGGCAAATGTTGACACATGTTCTTTTACCACCAACTTATGTTTTAGCAAGATTTAACAAGATTGCCATCCAAAATAATGGCCTAAATGGCACGTGGACAAGGAAGCCATTGGCGTATCGAGAGTACAACAATGTTTCTCCTGTGTGTGACCCGCCCTAAAGAGATATTTGTAAATTTTGTTTTTAAATATATTCACGCTGCTAGCAGTTACACAATCTGTAGATAATTTGTTCCATTCATATATTGTCCTCCGTAAGAACGAGTACTTTCTGATATCCAATATACACCGATTCTTTACCAATGACACCTCGTGTCCTGTGGTTCTACTATCTTTCTTAAGTGAAAAAAACATTATATTAATAGTTCTATACCCATTCAATATCTTTAAAACTTCAATATGATCTCCTCTTAACCTCCTTGTCTCTATAGTTATTAAACCACATTCTTTACGGCATTCTTCATAACTAAGATCTCTCAGTTCAGGAATAATTTTATTTGCTGTCCACTGTATTAGTTCTGGCGTAGGCCTATTTATATCCTTCTTACGATATGGTCTCCAAGTTTGTATACAGTATTCTAAAAGAGGTAAAAACAATTTCTGTGTAATTAGCTCTTTTTCCGTATATGTTATATTTCTTCTAATCAACCCAAGAATTGTATTACCCTTTGAAGCTGCAATAACACACTGCTGTGAAACTTTCATACCACCGCTTATTGTTACTCCTAAGTCCTTTTCATTTATGGTAGTACCTAAAACAGTATCTCCCATTTTATAGCTTATATCCAAGTTTCCGTGTCCTGTATGTAGGCATTTACATTTTCTGAAATTGAATAACACCAGCCATTGTTCAGACCATTTAACTAATTTGTCTAAACGTTTTGTAAATGTTGTTTATGTCCACCAATTTAACCTTCTAAGTTTACACGTTTGTGTCATCCGCAAATTTCATTACGTTGCTTTTATATTATCATTCAAATCATTGATATATATATATATATATATATATATATATATATATATATATATATATATATATATATATATATATATATATATATATATATATATATATAATTAAGAATAATAAAGGTTCTAATACTTATCCTTGTGGTACCCCACTCAAAATTGATTTGCAGTTTGAAACCTCCATATCTACTACAACACGCTGTCTTCTGTCAATCAGCCATTTTCTATCTAGTCGATTATGCCATACTCGGTACCGTGGACTTTTAATTTAAGTAGTAATCTTTGATGTGGTATTTTGTCGAACGTTTCTGAAAACCTAAGTAGATAATATTTACTGGTGATCCCTCATACACCCTCTTAGTGATTTCTTCTAAAAACACAATATATTTTATAAGCATGATCTCGTTTTTAGGAATCCATGTTGAGATGGATTTACTAGTTTATGCTTAACAAGGAAGTCCACCTTGTGGTCTTTAACTACTCTTTCTAATACGTTACAAATCACTGATGCTAAACTCATTGGTACGTAATTATCTTACTTATTTCTTGAACCCTTTTTAAATAATGGCATGATGCTTCCTTATTTCCATTCAAAAGGAACCACTCCATATTTTAATGACAAGTTGAACACTCAAGCAGGTAATTTAGAATCCTTTATTGTCTTAGCTACCATTTCTGGAGTTACAATTAACTGTCCTAGGTATCGTGTTGGCAGTGTAACTGTGGATTATTTTTAGATGATTTCAATAGGCGGAAGGCAATTTTTCCGCCACAAGGCACGTGTGCGTAATAATTCATGCAGCAATTGGTAAATATTGACGGACATGACACGTTCAGGCATTTTAAAAGAGTTAGAAGCAGGAGACTTTTACTAAACTCGATCAGCATGTCAATGAGATGATGACAACTGCAGGTAAGAAGTTTCAGAATTTTTGATGGTCCTATTTTCTTATAATCGTGCAAAACGTTAACATGGTCGCCAATGGGAAACGTAATGGTAGGCTGAACCCAACTGAAACCAACTAATTTACTACATATAATCAGTAAATTTTGAGTATCTACTGAAACCCCATTTTAATGAATTAAAGTACACATAATAACAAGTGTGTTTCGGGCTACAAAGATGTTTTGTGCATTTGGTAAAAAACGGGGTTCGTTCGAAACTGTTGTTGATAACATTTCATATAAATGTCATTGTTTATTGTTTTCTACCCCCAAATTTACTTTTCTTCAAACAATTTCTGACCTGGCAGTATATTAAAACAACTGCATTTTCAAATGACACTAATCTGAGGAACTCTCAGCAAAGGAATTTATATTGATCCAAACATTGATTACTGAAAATGGCTATTTTTTAATGCAAAAAGTTTGTGTCATTATTCAGTACCCACTGAACCCCATTTTGATCAATAAAAGTACACATAATAACAAGTGTGCTTCTAATCAGAAAGATGTGTTGCTACTTCTGGTGCAAAACGGGGTTCGTTCAAAACTGCTGTTGATAAATCACAGGTGTCATGTAAATGTAATTGTTTATTGTTTTCTACCCCCAAATTTACTGGGTTTTTTTAAACAATGTCTGACCTGGGAGTAGATTATAGCAAATGTATTGTCAAATGACACCCATCTAAGGAACTCTCGACATAGGACTTTTTCATTTATTGACCCATATACTGATTATTGAAAATAGCTATTTTGAGTTATTTTAAAATAATATGAATTCAATATTTAGAACATCATTTTATAAATACTAAATACATACCAATACAACATATTTATGGTTAAATATTATTTATTTATATTTTATTGCATATACATAAATAAAAATTGTTCACTTGACGCAACACGCACGCACGCATTTATAATATTGGTAAACTCTATGCACTCGAGCCAGTGGTATATAGTCAGAATTTAAAATGTTGAACTATTTCATATGAAAATCGTGAGTGTATGTATGTATGTATGCGTGTGTGTAGGCCTACACATAAAATACAAGTAAAATATACGTCATAGATAAATATACACACATGTCACGCATTAACAGTACATGTAAAAATTAAGAATTTAACAGTATGTAACATTTTTGAATTTATACGGCATACGCTTATGTCGTGCAAAGTACATGTCAACATTGGTTTTAGATAAAAATAAATAAAAAATACATACAATCGTCTAACTCCAATCAAATCAAATCAATAATCATTGGACATAGCGTAATTGTCGAAATAAATCAAACTTTTAAAAAGGTGTGAACTCATTCACAAAAAGTGGATTTTCCTACATTTCTAGACGGCATAAAAGGCTAAATAATATATTTCATGTATTGTCAAACTTACGTTAATTCCCATGATGGCTAACTTTGTGGGTCAAGGTGAAGGTGTTTTACCCAATTCCAATCCCATTTCGTGCGCATATAACAAGTGGTGCCGCACAGTGGACTTGGACACCAACGATAGTGCTTAAAGAGTGCTGCCGCATAGCAGAACTGTCTTGTATTAATTAAACGAGACTACTTTTGTGCATGCGTTCCAAGGTCGGACCACGCCGTCAGTGTTCCGGGGCCGCCAATCTATTGGTACACCAGTAATGAGTGGATGTGCACAGTTGGTCAGGCGTTGGTTGACAACATAGGACGTTACCGGTGGCGTGATCAGCTTTCTCCAAGCATTTATTGCTCACTCGGCGTTTGCTTCTGACGTGGCTTATCAAGTCAATTGCTAGTTATTACCAAGAAACGGCTCGCACAAAGGTAAGGCGAACCCGATACATAACGGGCACCGGCGTCGGCTTTCTGTGGGAAATGTTCGTACACAATTTCACGAAAAATTACTGACTGACTGCTGTGAACCTCATTGTAAATGTGGACCTTTATTTTGTGAATGGTGTGCGTACAGGCGGGCATGCATGCTTGTTTTATGGTGCGTATATGTTTTTTTGCATGTACGTATGTTTCATGCGGGGTACACTTTATACGCAATCCAACAGTAGCAATACACTTTATACAGTGTCAGTGACACTTGCTTGGCAATGGTCTTCCGCTCCATCGGATTCCGTGGGCCGTGGCCGCCTGCCGCCTCGTACGATATGGCGTGATTCGGGGGGTGCACTCCCAAGTATTGTAGCATGCTGACTCGTCGAATAAAAAAAAGCGTATAGTAATCGTAGTAACAAATAAATTATCCACACCAATCCTAACTTATCCTAATTTCATAAATATTGGAGGCAACGTTAACACCTATAATTCCATAAACACTTGAATTCGATATTTGACAGTGACACAAGATCTAATATAGAAAAAGACCCCACACACAATTGCCCCTCCCCCTGGACACTTGCTACCCAAACAGTTACACCTCTGCCACTGGACATTTGCCGTCTGGGACAATTGCCCCTCCAGACAATTTCCCTCTCATATCCATAACATGGATACATGCACAGTGCTGGGTACACATAAACCAATATTTAGTAATTGTTATGAAGCATTTGAGTCACTGTTTGCAATTGATGGTATCAATAGCCAATATGTGTATGTCATAGTATATTGAGGAGACCACTTTTGCCCAAGCTTGTTATTTAACAAATGCATATCAACGCATTTGAATGCAAATGTTTCACTTGGTTCAAATTAATTTAAGACGTTTTGACTTTATATTAACAATTTGTTTTATTTGGAGAAAAACAATGTAATGTACACAAATACATTATTAATTTATTTAATAAATACACTCAGTAGCACATTATTGTATCCACTAAGTACCACTACCTACTAGTCCCACTACATGAACATGTCTGTAGAACCATACTCCGAGTCACACAGTTCCAGGCCTGCAGAGGTGGCAGAAATGGGAGGGAGGAATTGACAATTTACTGGGAACCATGGCAGGGAATGAAAGGCTAATCCTTTAGGTAGACCAGAATGGAAGGGGAACCCAAGACAATAGACTGTCCACTAGTGGAGTCACTGGAAAGATAACCTGGTGGATAATTACAGCTACCACTAACATGTACTCCCCCAATGAGCTACCACCCCCAACAGTGCCACCACAACACAAGGGAGTCATTTATCTGCATAGTTTGATTTGTTTCAATGAACAGGCAATCACTGAAGCCATCAACCTACAGACCAGTTGGTATTTTCCTGTTGTATGGCTAACAGCTCAGGCATTGACCTACAGAGCACTTTTTCAAAGAGCACGTTGTGAAAGTGGATTCACAAATCAGACAATGATTTCATAATCTGCTGAGGGTACTGCTCACTACAGAGCAATTTTCTAATGGCATGTTGTGAACTTGTGAAAGTGAATCTAACAATAATAATAATTATTCAAAGAATTTTGCATGCAAATGCATAATTCAAATATGCATTTGTTAACAAGCCTGCTCTTGCCCCAATGTTGACATGATCGAATGGAAAATAATTTATTATTTTGTTCGATAATTTCACCAAAACTAAATAAAAAAATTGCACGAGCTAGAATGTTGTGGATACAAAATAGGTTACATTTTTCTCAGAATGAGGAGATGAGTTAAAAAAATAAAATCGAGGAGGAACCTTTAATTAAAGAACAATCATTCCTTCATGTAAGTCATTTTATGCCCTTGAAGCAAGAACACACTTGAACTACAGTACAGTCTCATCGAGTTGATTGTCTGACATGAATGCCAATGTGAATGTATTGTAGAGTATGAAGTTATTCATGCACTACAGACACTCCCTTTGCTTAGAAGTCCGCTGTCTGGCACCTCCAGTGTGGCTGGCCTCTGCCTTTGTCCATTTGTCAGTTAGCTTTGTCCACACATTGTCTTTGCTCACAGCTTAGAAGTGACAGAGCTGGCCAAAGGACTAACCTAGTTCTGAGCAAATTTGTATGGATGTGGACGGATGCTTTTTCAAACTGATAAATGTTATTGAGCTCTGCTGCTGCATTCCATTCTGGACAAGGTACCCATTCTGGACAAGGTACCCATTCTGGTCACCAATGTTCGGTTCATTTTCACTTACAAAAACCTGTTTTTGCTTGGGCAGTCGGTAAAAATGTGTTTACGTATTTTTCTGACAAAAAAACTGACAGAAACTCTACAAATATGAGAAAAAATGCTTACAAACCCATCAAAACCAATTTATGTATAAGAAAGAGAAAAAATACCAGTAATACCATATAAGTAAGTTTCATCAAAGAGCATGTGGCAACCAGGTTTGACTCCTGGCATAAAAAATATATGTGTTGCCAAGGCAACTAATTAATATTTATTGAAACTAGATTTCCTGTCTTATTAACCTCAAAAACATGTTGATGATTATTTTATGCATGTTATTGTGTTTTATAGGCAATTGTGGGGCCTATTATTATGTTATGTTACTAAAATAAATTCTTACTGGACATGGGATCATATTGCATCTAAAATGATGCTTTAAGCTAATAGTACTTATTACCAGGTTACAGTAACATTAATAGTAATATTACTATTAATATTACTGGACATTATTACTAGTTATTAATATCAGGGCTAACATAGTTTATTGTGCCTTTGAAGCTAAAATGGAGACTGGCAAGTAGGTGGGACCTGGTTACCCCGCGGAATAGCGGGCCAATCAAATTGATCATAGACACGCCCTACCACATGTTTGTCAGATGGCTGGCATAACCTGATATCGTAGACGACAACACATTACAAATACAGATTCAAGGGCCATTGTGGTGGCAAATTAAGGGGACATGTTAATGTTAGATATGGTTGTTATGTTTTGTCAACAGTATGTAAAACACCAGTTTTCAAGCATGATCAATTGACATTTCTGTTATCTCTAACAACCAGGAAATGATGCTTAATTTACTATTTTAGAAGAACTACAACACTACCATTTGGCGTATGAATGCATCTTACATGTATGTTTACCATTGGTGAAGGTTTGTGTCAAAAATACACAGCCACTTTAGGCTGTCATTAAAATTTGCTTAACTTATTCGTGGTGGTGTAGTACACGTAATCCTTTTATGTTAACGAACATTTTCTGTCAAGTTATTAGTGACACCGCCGTACTGATACATGTGTCATTTATTTCTTTGGGGATTTTCTTAAAATGATTTAATTTTGTGGCTATTTTTTCACATTTACAAAAATGTTTTAAAAATCTTGTAACATAACCAATAATAAATAAATGAAAAGCTAAAATTTTTATTAATCTGGAATATTAAATAGTATTTCAACTACAATTTGTGAAGAAATTATAAATTTATCTTAAAAACCTGTACTGAAATTACTCAATTCAAGACAAGCTTATAATAGCCGTCCCAGCTACCTTAAGTTCACATAAATATCGTGGTGCCTTTTGTGTGTGCTAGGGATGTGAGGAAGCCATTGTCTGCCTTATTTGACTTATGACATTTAACTCCAAACAGTCCTGGTTTGAGCTAACAGGAATGGTTTATTTTCTGAGTTTTCATTCCCTAGAATTAGTGAGTCAACAGCAGATATTTTCCATTTCCCTGTGTGGGGTCTTTTATTTCCCCTGGCATAGATAGAAGGGACCAACTGATTTATACTGTCTCTTCCAAAAGACACAGCAAAGTGGGGTAAACGAAGTTGCCCAAGTTTCGAAACTGAAGAGGTGTTTTTGAACCCAGGTCCCTTCAGCCGAAAAGTTGGATGCTCTGCCACATGTAATTTTGAACCCCGGTCCCCTCGACCGAAAGTCGAACGCTCTTCCACTCAACCACCACACCCCACACAACACAAAGGAGTAATTGGTTTGCTAATCCTGAGTTTAACCAGGCAGGTATTTTCTGAAGCCACAAACTGATCACCCTACTAATTACTTAGCTCAGAGTGTGGCACACTAACAGACTGTTCTAGGTGGCAATTATCCGGGGGGGGGGGGCATTGCCCAGGTGACATCTTCCCACAGAAGGGGGCTATCAGTGATAAACATAGGGATGTTGATCTTGATAGTAAAATAAATAAATGTAATCATGCTGCATGGTTTCTGTTGTAAGGGCAGAAACCTACCCCCCCCCATGACAGGATGTAAACCTACCACCCCATGACAGGATCTGACAGGAACTGATGATTCCATCAAACTCTCTTGTTTCCCAGCTGAACCCCCAACAGAAGGATGTCTGCGAAGGCGATACGAGAAGCGACGGGCAAGACGTTGCTTAGCAACTGCCTGGCATGCGGTGTTGCCGTGACAGCACGCTTTGCCGTTGTCACACCTGACACAAACTGGGGTGATTTGGAGATAAAACAACCGTGGCTCAAGACAGAGGTTAGTTCAGTATTTGTTACTAGAAAGTGCTTTTAAGACTTAAGTACATCTGAGGTACTACCAAAAAATAAGGAGTTGGGTGTTTCAGAATACCATGTATCATGAAAAAAATTCCGAGTCGTATTTATTTTACATTAAACGGATCAGTTGTGCAATACATGCTGGTCCACAACACAACAAAACTCGAGTCGTGTGCAATACATGCTGGTCCACAACACAACAAAACTCGAGTCGTGTGCAATACATGCTGGTCCACAACACAACAAAACTCGAGTCGTGTGCAATACATGCTGGTCCACAACACAACAAAACTTGAGTCGTGTGCAATACATGCTGGTCCACAACACAACAAAACTCGAGTCGTGTGCAATACATGCTGGTCCACAACACAACAAAACTCGAGTCGTGTGCAATACATGCTGGTCCACAACACAACAAAACTCGAGTCGTGTGCAATACATGCTGGTCCACAACACAACAAAACTCGAGTCATGTGTTGATTTGGCTGGCACAACAGTTGCCAAAACTTATTCTAAAATTGAATCATGGCAACAAATGTTTTGTAATGTGGGTCCGGCTGACCCAGTCACAAAAAATGCACGGCTTGCAACAAGTTTAGCAATGTATGCATTGCCAGAAAGCAGACCTGTATTAGTTTTATTGATAGTATTTATTTGATGAAAAATGCCACCCTTACACACCTTATTTGGCACTATATGGTTATTAGATTTAGACGAGAGAAAAAAAACAGAAAATTCGCCATTTTTTTTTCACATATAAAACGTGGTTACTATATCTGCGGTGATGTGATACGAATATGCACAAACTTTATGCATATTTGGCAGGGAAAACCCAAAATACATGGCGATCCATGTAGTTTTCTAAAGACACCTTCACATCGAGCAAAATTTTTTGCTTCAGTGCTATAACAGACAAACATACTAGTAACTTTTTTGCACTATACTATTATTTGTTTTGAACAATTTGCCCCCCCATACTGTTATTCGGCACTATACTATTAAGTTTGGCCTATACGATTATTTGGCACTCGAGAGTAGTACCTCTTAAAAATAGAACTGATATGTTTCCTGAGAGGCAAACTTACATATTCACATGATTTCATGGAAACGATCATTTCCGGTAGTGTCTCAGGAAAATCATGGAACCGAAAGTCCATTACCCATTGTCACATCATTGCCGAGTACGAATACATTCAACATTTCCGATTGACATTCAGTTAATTTGAGTTTTTGTCCACTAAAAGCAGGGAAGTTGTTTGCGTTATGATTCTGGTTATACAAAACTAAAACCTTGGTGAAAAAAATGTTTCCGCCCACAGCTTAGTTGATATCGTTAGTCCGCCATCTTGAATTGTTACTAAGATATCCATCCCATAGTGCAACGCACGTGATTCACAAAGAAGAAGGTGATGTTGTAATAGTGACTAGGCAAACAGAATATAGATATTCAAGTTCCTTTGGCATGAAATGCCACTGCAAGGTACTGTGCATACCCTGGGTAGCGTACCATACAAATGTATCGTTACTGAGCAAACTACATGAACCAAAAAACTGACTGCAATTATGTCAGGTGCCAAGAGCTGAGATATTTTTGGCCACATCAAGAGGCCCAATGAAATGGAAAAGCGCTACTAGATGGAACAGTGGCAGGGTAAAGACGCAGAGGCAAGCTGTAACAAAGATGGGAGAGGGACGTGACAGATGTCTTCAGAACGGTTACAGCGGCTGGTGGAATATTAAAAAAAATACATAAGTTTTGCAAGGATTTGGGCAGTGAGGTCCTGAACAGGATGGACGCGTGCACATTGAAGAAGAAGATTGGCAAATTGTTTAAGTTTTGCAAGGATTTAGGCAGTGAAGTCCTGAACAGGATGAACGCGTGCAC
Organism: Lamellibrachia columna; assembly: GCA_963662155.1. Taxonomy (NCBI): domain Eukaryota; kingdom Metazoa; phylum Annelida; class Polychaeta; order Sabellida; family Siboglinidae; genus Lamellibrachia; species Lamellibrachia columna. The sequence goes on along the minus strand of OY759261.1, from coordinate 6,207,506 downwards.
ATTGAAGAAGAAGATAGGCAAATTGTTTAAGTTTTGCAAGGATTTGGGCAGTGAAGTCCTGAACAGGATGGACGCGTGCACATTGAAGAAGAAGATAGGCAAATTGTTTAAGTTTTGCAAGGATTTGGGCAGTGAAGTCCTGAACAGGATGGACGCGTGCACATTGAAGAAGAAGATAGGCAAATTGTTTAAGTTTTGCAAGGATTTGGGCAGTGAAGTCCTGAACAGGATGGACGCGTGCACATTGAAGAAGAAGATAGGCAAATTGTTTAAGTTTTGCAAGGATTTGGGCAGTGAAGTCCTGAACAGGATGAACGCGTGCACATTGAAGAAGAAGATAGGCAAATTGTTTAAGTGTGCTAGAGCAAGGGACGTGGAAGAGCTAATATATTTCTCTAAGGAGGTCTTTCATTGTTGCAGACATGACACCTCTGAACCAGCTCATGCACATGGCCAATAGCTACGTGTATCAGTAGCCAATATGTTTGTACTTTTAGTCATGTGCTGTTACGCTTTATTCAGCCAGTAATGTCAACAATAAAATATGTATATTTATATAATGCTGTTTCAGTCTGCTACTGATTATAATTATTAGCTTAAGATTGTATGTGAATAATATTGGTATCATGCCAACGAATCAAGATAAATATAGGAATTAAGTCAATATGTATACAGTGGATCTTAGATATAGAGAATTAATTATACAGCCTCTAATAACAACATCCTTAAATGTAATATCATCAATACTAATGTCGATGACTATATTACCACTCAACTCAAGTCCCTACGGGGATTATGATTGTATTCACAGGATATATCAATTCCTATCAATGTTTTCTTTCTTTCCAAATTTATTATTACAAGTGTCTTTCGCAGACGCGATAGTCATCTTACACCGCTTACACCTCTTTCATTCAATTGTTCCATCTTCCATGTAATGTTCTCCACTCGGTCATAGTCTTGGCGAGCCGATGCAGCTGCTCCAGGTCGACCCTTGTCTATAGCCGCAAATTTATACTGGCCCCAAATATGATTTTATTTTTGTTTTAGTTGTGTCGCATAACAAAGTTTATTCTAAGTAGGAGTCCAGTATTACTGGTGTCTAATCTGTACATGTCCGGCTGATTTTTGTTCACAGAAACTAGTGGTCAAACCTGATCAACTGATCAAACGCAGAGGCAAACTCGGACTGATTAAGGTCAACACTGACCTTGCTGGGGTCAAGGCCTGGGTCACTGAACGCATGAACCAGGAAACACAGGTATGTGGTAGAGAAACTACTGGACTTGTGGCTGCCTTGCATTCAGTCGGGTTTAGAGAAACTACTGGACTTGTGGCTGCCTTGCATTCAGTTGGGTTTGCACGAGGTGCATGTGACCAGATTGCAGCTTGACCGTCACATATAAACTGTATGTTGTCATGACGCATTGCGACGACATCGCATGAAATAGAACTGATCCTATTTTGAAGCGACGTTGCATGCGATGTGAAAAAGCTTTGACCTTTTTTAATGAAATAGCCATCGTCTCATCGCATCGACGCGTGTAAACCTGGGTTTTTTATTTTGATGTATGTAGTAAATTTATACTGCAGATGTTGTTCTAGTATTCTTCAATGATCAGTTGCAATTGTTTTAGTAAAGTTTATAACCAGAACACCGGGGGGGGGGGGGTTATGAAAATCAAGCAGAGCTGTTTTTTCTGTGTCTAAAATAGAGATGTCTTGGGAACGGCAACAACAGCTGTTAGAATGGCTGGAGGTAGCAATCGATTTTATGAAAAGATTTGTGTAGCAATGACCTGAATACGATATGCAAATTGAAGAAGAAGCAGTTATTTTTATCATCATCCAATAGGGAAATGAGTCATAATTTTTTATTTATAAGCATGTCTACTTTGTAAGTTTCACCAACAACACTGAGTTGTCTTGTTCTGGCTCTGGGTTCTGCATTGAAGTCAAGTAGAGTAATCCCTTACTGGGGTAAAAACAGGTTTCATGCATGAAAGGACAGGTGCCTCACATGAAAGGACAGGTGCCTCACATGAAAGGACAGGTGCCACGCATGAAAGGACATCTCTTATAATTCATCTGGTGCACAGCCTTCTTCCTTCATACAGTGAGCGATTATATTTGAGATTGTGTACGAGGAAGTTAAATTGTGGCCTTGTTCATTGTATTGTGCCACTCCTTACCAGTTAAATCAGTTTGTCTGTTTGGGCATGTATGGGCAACTGCCCAAGTTTTTTCAAATGTCTGAAGTTTCAGATGTGTCAGAAACTCGAAAGTAAGGGTCTTCCCTTTCCCACATTCTGTCCTCCCCAACTTCATTTTCCATATGCCTCATCTCACTGTCCCTCTGTATCGGTCTCTTCTCACTGTCCCTCTGTATCGGTCTCTTCTCACTGTCCCTCTGTCTCGGCCTCTTCTCACTGTCCCTCTGTCTCGGTCTCTTCTCACTGTCCCTCTGTCTCGGCCTCTTCTCACTGTCCCTCTGTCTCGGCCTCTTCTCACTGTCCCTCTGTCTCGGCCTCTTCTCACTGTCCCTCTGTCTCAGTCTCTTCTCACTGTCCCTCTGTCTCGGCCTCTTCTCACTGTCCCTCTGTCTCGGCCTCTTCTCACTGTCCCTCTGTCTCGGCCTCTTCTCACTGTCCCTCTGTCTCGGCCTCTTCTCACTGTCCCTCTGTCTCGGCCTCTTCTCACTGTCCCTCTGTCTCGGCCTCTTCTCACTGTCCCTCTGTCTCGGTCTCTTCTCACTGTCCCTCTGTCTCGGTCTCTTCTCACTGTCCCTCTGTCTCGGCCTCTTCTCACTGTCCCTCTGTCTCGGTCTCTTCTCACTGTCCCTCTGTCTCGGTCTTCCTCCTGCTTCTACAGCCCTTTTGTTTTCCATACTCTTCTTTGGTACTGTAATTCTATGTATAATACGCATTTTCCCCTTCATTTTTTTACTTAAAAGTCCATGTGTGAGTTATACATGGCAACAAGGCTGAACAAATTTGTTGGACCGAATACTCGGTAATCAGGAACTAAAATCAGTCTAGCATTTTTACGCCATTAAACAACAATTCTTACTTCATATTTTCTATGCCAGTACATTCATTCAGTCGTTCCTTGTACAAAAACATATATTGTTTAAAAAATATTGTGATTTTCACACTTTTATGAACCAAATAGCGGGGCACTCTAAACTGTGCTTCACTCAAACTACTCAAAGTGGGGAAATTGGGGGTGATGCTAAAAGTTGCATGTTATACATGGTAATATAGAAATTATGTCAGATTTGAGCAAAAAGTCAGGGTGCGTATTATACTTGGGTGCATGTTATACAGATAAAATTACTGTTATCTCTCATCACCTAGACACTGGACATGACCTACCCAATTCTCTTCCAGCATTTATCACCTTATCATTTGTAGTTGATTGATCTTGACAACTGATGTGTGTATAATAATTGTTGTTATCATCATAAGTAGACACAGATAGGTGAGTGACGTGAATATAGCTGTGGACATCGATGAGATAATAGAGAACAAGTAGTTATAAGGGAGTTCTCAGTGGATCAGTAGGTTAAGCCCAGATTGATAAGTTAATACTGGATAAATATTGCCTCAATTGATCATAACTTTGGCTATCATGTTGTTGCATGTTTCGTGTGTTTCCTTTGTAAGGAAACTTCCCCAGACCTCTGGGAATCATGGGTTTGAAAACGAGTACTGGTAAATATAAAATTCAGATGAGTAAACTTTAAGAATTGACTTGTGTTATGTTTGAATGATTTAGTGAGTTTACCAATGAATTTTATGGTTTGAATGGGACTCAGTGCAACTAGTTTACTGGTGCACAATAGTTTACTGGTGCACAATAGTTTACTGGTACACAATAGTTTACTGGTACACAATAGTTTACCGGCACACAATAGTTTACCGGCACACAATAGTTTACCGTCACACAATAGTTTACCGGCACACAATAGTTTACCGGCACACAATAGTTTACCGGCACACAATAGTTTACCGGCACACATTAGTTTACCGGCACACAATAGTTTACCGGTACACAATAGTTTACTGGTATACATACATGGCATTATCCTGTCGTACACAATAGTTTACTGGTATACATACATGGCATTATCCTGTCGTACACAATAGTTTACTGGTATACATACATGGCATTATCCTGTCGTACACAATAGTTTACTGGTATACATACATGACGTTATCCTGTTGTACACAATTTGAGGTGGAGTTTCAAAGTTGCTGATTGTGGGTTAAGATTAATGATAACATTGTTGATGTAACTGATATAATGTCCCTGTTTAGTTAACTCATGTTATGGTGTCATTTGACCTTAAGCAATCCTGCTTCTATCTTGATAAAACCTGATTTATTATGGGATGATAATGACTAAATGTTATACGTTTTTATTGTAAAATGTCGTGAACTGTTCCTAGTTTTCACTTGGTCAAGGCAGATTGCTTACAACTCTGTGTAGCAACATTGTCATATCATTTATCTTACTTGTCATTTGGTGATGGTAAATCTTTTGTAGTAGCCTAGCAATGGTGACATCATCTGTCCTCAGACTATACTGTGTGTCATATGATAAGGCAAATCGCTGACACACATTTGTTATTGTCAAATCATCAAGTAGCTTTGGACCCATCTTGGGACAGTTTGTGAATGTCATTGATTTTCTCAGTCCTCCTGGCTGTTCTGTGACTGTCCTTTGTGGGCATGTGGGGGGAGGAGGTGGGAGCTTGTGGGCATGGGGGCAGGAGGTGGGAGCTTGTGGGCATGGGGGAGGAGGTGGGAGCTTGTGGGCATGGGGGGAGGAGGTGGGAGCTTGTGGGCATGGGTGGGGAGGAGGTTGGAGTTTGTGGGCATGGGGGGAGGAGGTGGGAGCTTGTGGGCATGGGTGGGGAGGAGGTGGGAGTTTGTGGGCATGGGGGGAGGAGGTGGGAGGTTGTGGACATGGGTGGGGAGGAGGTGGGAGTTTGTGGGCATGGGGGGAGGAGGTGGGAGCTTGTGGGCATGGGTGGGGAGGAGGTGGGAGTTTGTGGGCATGGGGGGAGGAGGTGGGAGCTTGTAGCTGTGATAAGAGTCCTTCGGAGACGTCCTCAGATGGCCTGACAACTAATCGACATGTTCAGAGTGTACTAATCAATACACATGAAGATGGGTCAATCTGATCGGGTTCTGGGCCCCTAAAGGCAGCAGCACTAAATCAAGAAGACCCAATGGCCGAACTCAACACAGAATGGGATGGTCCAAGTGTTAATGATGATAACCTCAAACACTTGATGTTAAATGTAATTATCCTCAAACCAAACTACCGAAAAGTGATAATGCTGATGTTTTATATAGTGCCGGTATCCACCTAGACAAGGCACACATGGTGCTTTACTCCATTATTGGAACTAGTTTTGTAGAGCAGATTCAGCATTTACCCCCTGTGTGGGTTTTTCTACTTACCCTGACATAGACATCAGGCAGGAGGAACTTACAGCTTTTTTGTTTCATCCGAAAGACACAGGCGAAATGGAGTGAACAAATGGAGTGAACAAATGGAGTGAACAAATGGAGTGAACAAAGAACAAACTTTTGACACGGCAGTAGATGGACTGGAACCCAGGTCCTTTCAGTCGACAGTCTGGCGCTCTAACCTCTGAACCACTGCGCCCCACGCTAATAGCTACGTTAATATCTATAACGTAGGTTAATTTTTACATGTAAATACAACAATAAAAGACACAGGATTATCCTACTGATTTTTGCTTGAGCTGTCAGCTTGAAATGTTGCTTGCTATTTGCTTCCTGAGTTTAGTGTTGGTTGCTCAGATGACTTAGTTGACTAAATGGCCAATCAACGTTTGTCAGTCGATAGAAGGAAGTCAATGTTTGTGCCACCAAGGTGATGACGTCATGTGTCAGTCGATAGAAGGAAGTCAATGTTTGTGCCACCAAGGTGATGACGTCATGTGTCAGTCGATAGAAGGAAGTCAATGTTTGTGCCACCAAGGTGATGACATCATGTGTCAGTCGATAGAAGGAAGTCAATGTTTGTGCCACCAAGGTGATGACGTCATGTGTCAGTCGATAGAAGGAAGTCAATGTTCGTGCCACCAAGGTGATGACGTCATGTGTCGATTGATGCATGTAGGCAAACAGTTGACTGTTAATATCAGTTATAATTTGTTTTCATTTCGTCACAAGTTTGTCCAATGATTTCACCATTTGAAACTTAATAACAATTATATACAAATGAGCTAGCCAGCCATAGTTGATACTTGATAATTTAATGGTTTGTCTGATGATTTCACTGAAACTAAATTACAAATTTATACAAATTCAGCTAACATGTTGTAGTCAACACTAGGAAGGTTTGATGTTTCTCGAAATGAATCTGAAACGAGGCGAGTGAAACATTCATGTGTTTATTTGATATTGTTACACATCATAGTGGAATTGGTTCAAGTGACATATTCGGCTTCACAGGAACACGTTTTAGTAGGAGTCATATTTTTTTAGATTTAAACTGAATTTCAGCAAGCGCAGTTCACTAGATTTTCCAAATTTGGTGTAGATTTTTTAAGATTCCACTACAGTATGGTGGAACGAGAGAGTTCAATGGAAGTTCAGTTGGGTATGAAGAGGTCAATGGGGTACGCAGTGGTTGGATGAGACTAAGGTCAAGTGCACTAATTGAACTACATTGAGTTCTTCGAATAGATTGTCTGACTGCAAACACTCATGTGAAGAGGTTTACCTCTTTAATAAAGTGGGTCTCATTAAACAGGCTTTTTAATGTTGTTTGATGTATAATTCTATATTCAATGACACTATGATGTGGGTTGTTGGCTGATTGTCTCTTTATTCGGGGGTATGCTGAGGTAAAAGATTGGGAACCGCTGTACTGGAGCAATGTGTTAAAGGTTATGTGGACATGTGGCCAAGACCACTCATGTAGGCCTCTTTGCAATGACTAATTGATTTGATTATGTAACATAATCAATCCATGTTCACTTTTAATGATTTCATTCAGTCGCCAGGGAATTCTGAGGCTGTTCATTAGGGCAGAGAATTGTTATTAATGTTCGAAAGTAGTCAACATGATGTAGAAATTGGAAGAGTAGAAAGCTCCGATTCAATCGTTTCTATATGTGGTGCATACTAGTGTCAGAATGATTCACCAGGGTGCACGTTTCGTGTTCGTTACTCAGGGTCAAAAAGTATCACTATTGCTATTACATATGATTATTACTATTACATATGAATCTATTACTATTAAATTTTTTCATCGCAACTATTTGCTTTCGATTAAACATTTTGGAGTACGTGCAGGTATATTGTGCTACATAGTTTAACTTTCCATTCAGTAGTACAGTAGTTCTCAACAACAACATCTACTCATTATTCAAGCAATCATCAATAATCTACAGTGACAGTAGAATTTCTTCTGAGTATTCACCACAGCATACCAGCCAGTATTACAGGGACACACGGACTCCTTCCAAATTTGCTCAAACCCGATAATAACAGTTACTTGTTTGAAGTGTATCCTTTCATCGTGTGATGCCAAGATATACCCTTTGATGTTGCTCACACAAATTAAGAGGTGACACCCTATTGTTTCAATGGTAATTGCTTATTTGAGGCGCCATCTGGTGGCCAGCTGTATACAAAGCTCACATGTGAATGGCTATAGCCTACATATTTACAAACAGGTGGTAAACAAATCATATATATCTTTATTTATGAGTAACACAAACTAACAGTAACTAACAGTAAATAACTAACTAACTAACAGTACATTTAGAAAAGACTGAATAAAATCAAAACAATACAGAAATGCTTAATTTATGCAGATAGTACTAATCTTATAATTCTAGTGACCAGGCATCCTATAGCTTATTTGTTGAAGCAATTATATAAGTTATGTTGTAGAAGAGCTTTGTCACATGGCCAAAAGTTAATAATGTACATATGATATAAAGTCACATAGCCAAATTAATATGTGATGTGCATATAAACATCTAAGATAAAAACCAATATAAATTGTAGATGGCATCAACTGTAAATACAACACCAGCAAAGGTGGAGAAACAGCCCACCTTGCAGATAACAACAGTGAAGGAGCAACATCATACAGCACAAAGGTTGGTCTAGGTTGGTCACAAACTGGACAAAGAAAGAATTTGCATCAATCAGAGTAGCTTCTATGCAGTGTACCTTCTGTCGCAAGAACTCAACATTTTATCAGAGTAGCTTCTATGCAGTGTATCTTCTGTCGCAAGAACTCAACATTTTATCCGAAATTGTCCAACGAATTCCTGTTGTTGCTGTGACCTTGGATGGTGGGTTCGTCACATTGAACAAAGTTGGTACAGCATACCATATAATTTCAGCTTTCTTGTTATCTTTGTTTTTGAATTGTGATTCTTCAAAATAATTCTCACATAGGTGATAACTTTTGTAGAGATGATCTGGTGTGATTGAACGAAGATCTCTACGCCTTGCATTCTGCACCCACTTTTGCCATCTACAAATTGTCACAACGTGTATTTTTATATACAAAGTACTAGAATATACGTACAGAATTTCTGCTATAGCAAATAATTCCAGAGGCCTATCCTGACTGAGTGGCAGATGATACATTATAATTCCAGAGGCCTATCCTGACTGAGTGGCAGATGATACATTATAATTCCAGAGGCCTATCCTGACTGAGTGGCAGATGATACATTATAATTCCAGAGGCCTATCCTGACTGAGTGGCAGATGATACATTATAATTCCAGAGGCCTATCCTGACTTGAGTGGCAGATGATACATTATAATTCCAGAGGCCTATCCTGACTGAGTGGCAGATGATACATTATAATTCCAGAGGCCTATCCTGACTGAGTGGCAGATGATACATTATAATTCCAGAGGCCTATCCTGACTGAGTGGCAGATGATACATTATAATTTGAGATTGTGCTTCATTTTATGGCAACATAAGTCATAAATGTTTGGGAAACACATTACATAAGGAGGAACGAAACAATAATGTTTAATTATAATCAACACTTTTCATTAGATGGAAGTATTCAGAGTGTTAACTGGCTAACACTGTAACAGACAGAGAGTGTGTGCACGGACCCAAGACATCATGTTACTAACATTGATATTAGTTGCTTCAATGGTGCTGTCATCTGCATTAATTACACTAATTCACACCAGGGATAAGCCAAGGGATTTGCTGTAAATACAGTCTGATGGGTGATAATAGGGTGTGTAGTTCACATAGTTGTTGGCAGATGTTTTATTACTGTGATGGCATATTTAATAAATGTTACCTTTGGGCATCCTCAGGAATCGGAACATGGACACATTGCTGTTGTAATGTGTATTGTAACATCCTATTGCAGGGCAAATCTCTCCACCATCTTTCATGGCAGAGGTGTCAGATGTCCTGGCTTAGTACAGCTGAGCACCAGGCAGACCATAGGATTACAATAAACTGGGGCGGTGTCACCTCTTATCTTAGGCTCTTTGGTAAAATGCAGAATATTTCATTTGAACTCCTTCTTCTGACCAACTTATACAAAGAATCAATACAGTTACTTGTGTAACCTGTACATGACTTCATAGCCTTGGTTGTCTTACCCATTGGTTGTCTTACCCATTGGTTGTCTTACCCATTGGTTGCCTTACCCATTGGTTGTCTTACCCATTGGTTGTCTTACCCATTGGTTGTCTTACCCATTGGTTGTCTTACCCATTGGTTGTCTTACCCATTGGTTGTCTTACCCATTGGTTGTCTTACCCATTGGTTGTCTTACCCATTGGTTGTCTTACCCATTGGTTGCCTTACCCATTGGTTGCCTTACCCATTGGTTGTCTTACCCATTGGTTGTCTTACCCATTGGTTGTCTTACCCATTGGTTGCCTTACCCATTGGTTGTCTTACCCATTGGTTGTCTTACCCATTGGTTGCCTTACCCATTGGTTGTCTTACCCGTTGGTTGTCTTACCCGTTGGTTGTCTTACCCGTTGGTTGTCTTACCCGTTGGTTGCCTTACCCGTTGGTTGTCTTACCCGTTGGTTGCCTTACCCGTTGGTTGTCTTACCCGTTGGTTGCCTTACCCGTTGGTTGCCTTACCCGTTGGTTGCCTTACCCGTTGGTTGCCTTACCCGTTGGTTGTCTTACCCGTTGGTTGTCTTACCCGTTGGTTGTCTTACCCGTTGGTTGCCTTACCCATTGGTTGTCTTACCCATTGGTTGTCTTACCCATTGGTTGCCTTACCCGTTGGTTGTCTTACCCGTTGGTTGTCTTACCCGTTGGTTGTCTTCCCAGTTGGTTGTCTTACCCGTTGGTTGCCTTACCCGTTGGTTGTCTTACCCGTTGGTTGCCTTACCCGTTGGTTGCCTTACCCGTTGGTTGCCTTACCCGTTGGTTGTCTTACCCGTTGGTTGTCTTACCCGTTGGTTGTCTTACCCGTTGGTTGTCTTACCCGTTGGTTGCCTTACCCGTTGGTTGCCTTACCCGTTGGTTGCCTTACCCGTTGGTTGTCTTACCCGTTGGTTGCCTTACCCGTTGGTTGCCTTACCCATTGGTTGTCTTACCCATTGGTTGTCTTACCCATTGGTTGTCTTACCCATTGGTTGTCTTACCCATTGGTTGCCTTACCCATTGGTTGCCTTACCCATTGGTTGCCTTACCCATTGGTTGCCTTACCCATTGGTTGCCTTACCCATTGGTAGCTTTCTTGTTATCTTTGTTTTTGAATTGTGATTCTTCAAAATAATTCTCACATAGGTGATAACTTTTGTAGAGATGATCTGGTGTGATTGAACGAAGATCTCTACGCCTTGCATTCTGCACCCACTTTTGCCATCTACAAATTGTCACAACGTGTATTTTTATATACAAAGTACTAGAATATACGTACAGAATTTCTGCTATAGCAAATAATTCCAGAGGCCTATCCTGACTGAGTGGCAGATGATACATTATAATTCCAGAGGCCTATCCTGACTGAGTGGCAGATGATACATTATAATTCCAGAGGCCTATCCTGACTGAGTGGCAGATGATACATTATAATTCCAGAGGCCTATCCTGACTGAGTGGCAGATGATACATTATAATTCCAGAGGCCTATCCTGACTTGAGTGGCAGATGATACATTATAATTCCAGAGGCCTATCCTGACTGAGTGGCAGATGATACATTATAATTCCAGAGGCCTATCCTGACTGAGTGGCAGATGATACATTATAATTCCAGAGGCCTATCCTGACTGAGTGGCAGATGATACATTATAATTTGAGATTGTGCTTCATTTTATGGCAACATAAGTCATAAATGTTTGGGAAACACATTACATAAGGAGGAACGAAACAATAATGTTTAATTATAATCAACACTTTTCATTAGATGGAAGTATTCAGAGTGTTAACTGGCTAACACTGTAACAGACAGAGAGTGTGTGCACGGACCCAAGACATCATGTTACTAACATTGATATTAGTTGCTTCAATGGTGCTGTCATCTGCATTAATTACACTAATTCACACCAGGGATAAGCCAAGGGATTTGCTGTAAATACAGTCTGATGGGTTATAATAGGGTGTGTAGTTCACATAGTTGTTGGCAGATGTTTTATTACTGTGATGGCATATTTAATAAATGTTACCTTTGGGCATCCTCAGGAATCGGAACATGGACACATTGCTGTTGTAATGTGTATTGTAACATCCTATTGCAGGGCAAATCTCTCCACCATCTTTCATGGCAGAGGTGTCAGATGTCCTGGCTTAGTACAGCTGAGCACCAGGCAGACCATAGGATTACAATAAACTGGGGCGGTGTCACCTCTTATCTTAGGCTCTTTGGTAAAATGCAGAATATTTCATTTGAACTCCTTCTTCTGACCAACTTATACAAAGAATCAATACAGTTACTTGTGTAACCTGTACATGACTTCATAGCCTTGGTTGTCTTACCCATTGGTTGTCTTACCCATTGGTTGTCTTACCCATTGGTTGCCTTACCCATTGGTTGTCTTACCCATTGGTTGTCTTACCCATTGGTTGTCTTACCCATTGGTTGTCTTACCCATTGGTTGTCTTACCCATTGGTTGTCTTACCCATTGGTTGTCTTACCCATTGGTTGTCTTACCCATTGGTTGTCTTACCCATTGGTTGCCTTACCCATTGGTTGCCTTACCCATTGGTTGTCTTACCCATTGGTTGTCTTACCCATTGGTTGTCTTACCCATTGGTTGCCTTACCCATTGGTTGTCTTACCCATTGGTTGTCTTACCCATTGGTTGCCTTACCCATTGGTTGTCTTACCCGTTGGTTGTCTTACCCGTTGGTTGTCTTACCCGTTGGTTGTCTTACCCGTTGGTTGTCTTACCCGTTGGTTGCCTTACCCGTTGGTTGTCTTACCCGTTGGTTGCCTTACCCGTTGGTTGTCTTACCCGTTGGTTGCCTTACCCGTTGGTTGCCTTACCCGTTGGTTGCCTTACCCGTTGGTTGTCTTACCCGTTGGTTGTCTTACCCGTTGGTTGTCTTACCCATTGGTTGCCTTACCCATTGGTTGTCTTACCCATTGGTTGTCTTACCCATTGGTTGCCTTACCCGTTGGTTGTCTTACCCGTTGGTTGTCTTACCCGTTGGTTGTCTTACCCGTTGGTTGCCTTACCCGTTGGTTGCCTTACCCGTTGGTTGTCTTACCCGTTGGTTGCCTTACCCGTTGGTTGCCTTACCCGTTGGTTGCCTTACCCGTTGGTTGTCTTACCCGTTGGTTGTCTTACCCGTTGGTTGTCTTACCCGTTGGTTGTCTTACCCGTTGGTTGTCTTACCCGTTGGTTGCCTTACCCGTTGGTTGCCTTACCCGTTGGTTGTCTTACCCGTTGGTTGTCTTACCCGTTGGTTGCCTTACCCGTTGGTTGCCTTACCCGTTGGTTGTCTTACCCATTGGTTGTCTTACCCATTGGTTGTCTTACCCATTGGTTGTCTTACCCATTGGTTGCCTTACCCATTGGTTGCCTTACCCATTGGTTGCCTTACCCATTGGTTGCCTTACCCATTGGTTGCCTTACCCATTGGTTGCCTTACCCATTGGTTGCCTTACCCATTGGTTGTCTTACCCATTGGTTGCCTTACCCATTGGTTGTCTTACCCATTGGTTGTCTTACCCATTGGTTGTCTTACCCATTGGTTGTCTTACCCATTGGTTGCCTTACCCATTGGTTGCCTTACCCATTGGTTGTCTTACCCATTGGTTGCCTTACCCATTGGTTGCCTTACCCATTGTCTTTGTAATAGAAATGTAATAGCTCAATTACTATTACATTGCCTTATATTACTATTACATTATGTTATGTGCCTTCTATTACTATTACTTGAAAACATGTAAGCATTATTATTGCAATAACAATGTAATTGACCCCAGAGTCCTGATTCTAACTAGTTATCTTAGCCAACACAACCATGTCAGTTGCTCTGGCCAATGGTTAATTTGCAGAAAGAAACATGAGAGGGATCATTGATATAAAAGTTTTCTATGTTCCACATATGGGTCATCCAGTGTTACTTAGAACCAATATGGGAACCATCTAGGGATAAGTGAACTGCTGTGATGTCACACAGCCAACCAGAATTGATCCTGCTCAGTAGATGGTGAAATCTATGAAGATTTTCTGCATTGGTAACGACTCAAGAGAGGCCGAAGACTTGAGCTGTGACTAACCCTGTTTCCTATATGCCTCAGTGAGTGTGTATTGATTATTGGTGGATAATTTAGGGATTCAGGGAGTCCTGGTGTTCTGGCTCAAAGACAAATTGGATTATGTCGGCTGAAGTAGTAGATTATCATCAACGATTGGCCTGCTAGATTAGACTAGTAACAATCAAAGTGCTGCTGCTATTGATCACAGAGGCACTGGCAAGTCTGCACAGGATCTACAATACTGGTAGAGTTGGGCAAAATATTCTTTCAGCCAGTTTACACTAAACACAGGTTATGTTCTAGTGGCGTTGTTCCTATTGATGGTTCATGCATCCGATTAATTAATCGATTACAATCTTGTGTGATTGAGCATTTTCGACTATATAAAAAATCATGTTGAGATTCGTTCTTGTTATCTGAGTTATCTGAACATGACGGAAGTCTTGTGTGTAACAAACAGTGGCGCCACATCGTGGATCCTGGATTATCGAAGCTAGTTATGGCATCAAAAAAGTTTGTTTGGCGCTGTCGACTATTCAACTATCTGTTCATTCGAAAGTGTTTTTATTGATAGACTACGTACGCTTTATAAATGACCCCTCGTTAACAGCCATCCCTAAAACTCTATCAACAGTTGGTTAATTTGAATTTTATTTTACCACGAATAGCCTAAATGTTTACAGTCGCATCTAGTGAAATCCGATAAGCGGCAACACTTATCATTACACTTATGTTGGCCGCCCACAAACCTATTATATGATCAATCAGTTTGGCCAAACTGATTATCCAGTACGAAAATAAAACCAATTCCCAACGCGTTCTAGTCAAATTGACCACGTTTTCGGCAGCACTTCCTCAGTTTCATGAAGTGATTAGTTTGAATTGGTAATTTAATTTTCCACAATTGACCAATTAGACAAACCAGATTAATATCTCAACACTCTTCCCTTGTTTGGTCTTGCACTTTTATTCACCTATACATGCTTGACCAGAGACATAGACAGATGGTCAAGGTCCTATCACTGTGTCATCTGTTGGCAGTGCAAGTCTGATGTACTAATGAGTAAATAATGACTCTCCTGCATAGAGGACCCTAATGAGAACCAGACATCAGACAACCAACGCCTGGTCTTCCACAGGGCTTTCAAGAAAGACAAACTTACAGATGGCTCAGACATAACACTTTTAACACTAGCATCTTGTTGCAGTTTGACTTAAAAGTGTGTAATTTCTACATTTGTTGCTAACCCATTATTCTTTTGATTGTTGTGTGTGTCATACAAGTCTTGTACACCACCCTTTCGAAGGGAAACACTAGTGAGGGGAGGGGGGATGGGGGAGGGGGAGGAACAAAAAGGAAGGATGGATGCTGTAGTGTGTTTGAACTGGGTCCAGACTCAACATCTAAGGCCATAATTACCGACCCAGGGCCTGTGAATCTTATGACAGGTCTGCAACCACCACAAGTTCTGCTGGGCCGATTTACTATTTTTTGGGATCAATTTACTATTATTTATCTTGTGGAAACATACCAAGAAGAGTTAATTACAGTTAGTTGTGTTTGTTGTGGCTTCAAATGTTTAGAAGGGCCCACAACATGTTCAGGTTACAGGCACAGTTGGCCCTTGAAATTTGCAACCTTACGTTACACACTGTGCAAGGCAGACTCCCAAGTCAGATGTTCTCACGGCATTAAATACTTGAAATTTAACTCTTGTCTGACACACCTACACTCTGGCATCTTGCCTGTAAACACTCATGTTATTATCAGTCAAGTGGCTCATCCCAGACGCCTGTTTGATCCATTGTCCTTGCATGACTTACGTTTGTGCAGTAAAACAGGTCCAGATGTGTTTCAAATGTGACATAGGATCCACTTAATGCTGCATAAGCCCAGATTGAATTCAAATAAATAAACTGCTTGTGGTCCATCATACCTTCTGTTTTGAGGAGTGGAATTGCGCCAGTGCTCCTTCATGCTCATTCGTGTCGGTCGTAGGAGCGCGATTAACCACGCTCTTGGCAAAATACTGACCAATGGGAGTGATTGGCATTGCAGTTAGTACCACAACATTGGCTCTTGTTTCGTTCTATTAACATAGCATTCATTACAATGTACATCAGAATGTTACACTGACTGCCATAATGGATGTGGTACTGGTTTACCCACAATGCAACACATGTGGTGGCAGTGCCACCTCATGGAGTGCCAGTTATCCCAGATAATAAAGACAAATGCAGATATAATATTATATTGGATGTATTTGTTTCTGGTGCAGGGCAGCACCAGTTTGGGGGTTCCTTGCACTGGCTGTGTCCGACAGTAATAAATGACTGCACCACAATCCCAGACCAGTGTGTAGTCAGAAACAAACTTAATATGCCTGGAATGCCTTGCCAAAATCATGTGGAAAATGACAGGCGCCAGCGAGCATGTTCAGGGACACTTTGTCCCACAGTCAACATTTCTTTGATGAAACACCAATCTTGGGTATGAAAGTGATCAAATAGAGGGTCATGAGTTGGTTATGAAAATATGATGCTAGGTTTGTAACCAATTTATGGGAAAAATCCGAACTGATGGGCGTATTCGTAGACATGCCTTGAAAGATGTTGAAAACTATACTGAATGATCAATGTTTGTAACGAAGCACTCGATTACATGTCATCTTTTGATACATTTGTTGAAATTGTTTTTTGACCATTTTGATCAGCCGGGCCAGGAAAGTGTTAACATTGTTACAGCTGTATATTGTTTGTCAGGATTGTTTAGAACTGTCAGCACAATTAACATTGTTACAGCTGTACATTGTTTGTCAGGATTGTTTACAACTGTCAGCACAATTAACATTGTTACAGCTGTACATTGTTTGTCAGGGTTGTTTAGAACTGTCAGCACAATTAACATTGTTACAGCTGTACATTGTTTGTTAGGATTGTTTAGAACTGTCAGCACAATTAACAGTGATGGTGACCTATATAAGGTGGGCGTTGCTGTAGAATAACAACACAACCATAGCTGCCCAGGAAGGTGTGACAGTGTCACATTGAGACACAGTACACCGTGTCACATTCAGTTTGTCACTGATTCATCAGTGTTGCTGGTTTCTTAGTGCTATTAAGTGTTACGCTCACTCGGGATTTTGTAATGTGTGTCATAGATAGATAGATAGATGTTGATTTGCTTCTAAGTCGTCTATACAGAGAAATAGGCACATCAATATGCCAATACCTTTATTTTAAATATCCACTCCTAGTTTTATACAATTATGTTCCTTTTTAATATTCACAATACTTGTTATTTTAATTTTGTTGGAAAAATTTAATTTATTTGACCAGTTAACTTTGTTTAGTTTAAATTTATAAGGTGTCTCCTCAAGAGCGACTATTGAAGTCTTAGAGCAATCTCCTGACACTGTTTTGTTATATACCTAATATTTTGTCTGATCATGCATTTTTCACTCAACAATTATGTATTTTTATACTTCATAACTGGGTGTATGTATCTGTTAGATTTGTGTCAAGTGAAATATTCATCTTCTTGCAACTTGTACTGTATTATGTACTATCCAGTGTCACGCTAGTGACTTTGTTGTCCTTTCACTATTCAAAATGCCATAGTTGATGTTTAGAGTCTTCCTGTAACGAACACTTAGGCAGGAGTCTTGGTTGGTGAATTGTAATGTCATCCTCTGTCTACCATTCACAGGGACGAAACGATCAACAGAAATGCATAACATCTACTTAAGCCACTTGATATCCAGCTAATAGGATTGACAACTACAACGTGATGTAATAGTACTGCAAGTAGATTAAGATGTGTACTGACAAGGGCTGGGTCCAGTGTATGTAGATGTAATTGATTACAAACAAAATGTTGTAATTGTAAGTCATTCTGGTTTTGGTAAATGTAACCGCACTGATTATGTTCACGTAATTGCAAAAATTCTATTAAATACAATTAATTACAGTATTCTATTACATATCATACAAAATACACAAACCCAGCAACACAAATGCTGTATAAATAACAAATACTGATTACGGTTTTGGAATAAACAGTTAGTTTAACACACATGTAATTGTAATTTAAATTGAGTAATTAATTTGACAATTTTAGAAGTGTAATTGAAATGAAAAGAAATTGTAATTGATTTGATTTAGTGTAATTGGAGCCACCCTGACAGTGATGGGAATGCAGTGATATTCATCTGTGTCTTAGGAATAGTATAGAAGTTACACACTAGTCATATCTTTAGTAGAACTGTTTGATTAAATTTATTTTTGCAGCCCAGTGTTCAGTTCGCTGAAACATTGAACTAACTGTTGTTTGTACATTATCACTACTCCCATGTAATCCACCATTAATCCACTAGTAATCCACCACTAATCCTCAGCTAACAACGGAATGGTTGCAGCAGTTGAAGTAGTTGTATCATTCTGGATATGATGATCTCTGAGCTGTACATAGTTGTATCATTCTAGATATGATGATCTCTGATATGTACATAGTTGTATCATTCTAGATATGATGATCTCTGATATGTACATAGTTGTATCATTCTAGATATGATGATCTCTGAGCTGTACATAGTTGTATCTTTCTGTATATGATGATCTCTGAGCTGTGCGTAGTTGTTTAATTTGTGTAAAATATTTCACAACTGTAATTTTTCTGTCTTAGGTTGGCACAGCCTGTGGAAAGTTGAAGAACTTTATCATCGAGCCATTTGTTGCCCATGCCCAGGTACGTCACTGGAATATCATTTCAATTTTATTTGAAAAACAAAGATTAAAATTTTTATTATTTAGTTAATATAATGTGCCATAGAACAAATAAAATATATCTGGACATGATTCTTTAAGTAAATTAATGAATAATTCAGTAAACATGATTACTAATCTTTGTAGAAATACACATTACATATTTATGGACATTGGATGTTTCTATTATCTAAATGTAGCTGTCGATGGCAGTATATCTGTCATAGTTACGATTTTGTTTAGAAAAAAAAAAAATGGTGTAAAACATCCTGTAAAGATGATAGTCAAAAGTTGTTAGTCCAACAAAATATTACAGACAATGGTGTCATTTGCATGGAAGATGTAAAAAGTCACTCGTTCAATAGCAGCTCATGTTACAGTTAATGTTGATGTTTTTCTGTTATTAGAATGAAGAGTTCTACGTGTGTATCTACTCAAGTCGCGGCGGAGACACGATCCTCTTCCATCACGAGGGAGGAGTGGACATCGGAGACGTCGATGCTAAGGTATGAAACTAATTCTAGTTGGTTTTTTTCCCGTACCAGTATTCGTAATACAAACTTTCCTGTTTTAAGACTCCTATTCCCATCTGCCTAACTAGGCACAGATTTTTCCCATTATAATTTTTTTTTTATAAAGATGTCTAACGAACAATTCCAAACATGTTGCTTAATTTTAAAGCTTTGTTGAGCTTCGATCTGATTGGATCTTTGGTAAAATTGTGGTTACATTTGGTCGACGTATATTATCCAGTGAAACAATGTGAAATTCTAACTCAAACGGGTTATATTTTTATATGTCATATTTGAGCCATATTTGTGAATATTACCCAGCAGTAGTGCCATCACACAGAGCCTGGATAAACTAAATAACACAGTGCCAGGTCTCTCTGCTAGGTGGCAGCATGTTTTACAGTTCAAATCATTACATAAAATGAGCACAAAATATATTATGATATTTTCCCCAAACTTTAATTTTCTGCCTACTTAAGTGCCTTTGTTACATTGTTGGTGTTCAACTAGTGGTTGTATTTGTTATTGCAGGCATCGAAGTTGGAAGTGCCAATAGATGGCACTCCGGCGGCTGCCTCAATCAACACTCAGCTGCTGCAGAATGTACCCGCGGCTGCAAAAGAGTAAGTTAAACTTCAGACGACGCAATCAAAGTATAAAAAAATGCACCTGTATAGACTAGAGAATAATATTTGTCATATTTAACCATATAATCAGTTATCTTGCATATTTGATAAAAGAAATAATTTTTTTAATGGAATCTTGTTTTAAAATAACATTTGAATAAAAAATGTGAATAAAGAAATTTTAATAATTTTTTTTAATTAAGTTTGAATGAAATGTTAAAAATATATTTCATTTGTTCATATGTTGAATAGTAAGTGCAAGTTACATAAGGTTTACTTATTTCTGAAAAAATAGTTGTTTAAATTAAGTAATATGGTAATCGAGCTGACATACGAAAAATGCTAATGATAATTAAATTATGAGAACATGTTAAATATTATGTTTTAATTTAGTCAAAGTCCAATTGATGTGCAATATGACAGTTAAATTATAGTAACACATGGTATGATTGGGATTTCAGTACACTGCTGAAGTTTATACAGTCTCTATACACTACATTTGTCGAGCTACACTTTACCTACCTCGAGATCAATCCCCTAGGTAAGTTAACACCCCCATCTTTGTTAAATACTTATCTGTGTTAGGGATTATCTCAACACAGTAGAAGTTTATGACTAAGCGAAAGTGGTTTAATTGTAATAATTTAATTGTTGTCTTTTAAAAAAAAATATTTTTTATTATTTGATCCTAGTTGATTAGGGTGCTGATGAGAGAATGTAGTTGGGGGGGGGGGTTGAGGGTAAATGGTCTTGGTTTTCATGGAGGCTTGTGCATCTATGTGTTGAGGTGGCTGCTTAGTCTAGTCAAATCAGACACATGTCTGTGATAGATTGCATTTGTAGGAATATTTCGAATATTATCAAATCAGTCATTCTGTGCTAATTTAAAGTCTACTTTGAATTATGATTCCACCGCATTCACATTCCAATTTCCTGCTACGCATCATTTTATGGTTATACCAAGAAATAGTCTCCCTTTCAAATGTATTGGATTCAGATATAACTTCATAATGTACCAGGAAATGTTTTTTCACAGTTTTTGAAGTATAAATCATGCTATGTGTTTAGAAACTGGCCAATGTACAAAAATACATTAGCATGTATAATTAGCAAATATATATTTATCCATGTGCTGATATGATGAATCATGTGATGTTACAAGATATTACATAATATTTATGTGCTTGAGAATTGTGTAGACAAATGTCGCCATCATTATCCAGTATATTTGTATTATTGTGACATACGTGCAATGGTTTTTGAAAAGAAATTTTTTTATTTGGTAAACTTGCCTCTTCTTTGTTTTGTCAATAACTTAACAGTTCAGTTTGTCAACAACTTAACAGTTCAGTTTGTCAACATCATTAATCTGTTGTTGTGTGTGCTTTTAGTTCTTACTGGCGGCAACATTCATGTTCTGGACCTGGCGGCCAAGATTGACCAGTGTGCGGAGTACATATGTAAACAGAAATGGGGCGAAATTGAGTTCCCGCCACCCTTTGGCCGAGAAGCTTACCCAGCGGTCAGTTGTCAATTTTGAAAGAGAAACAAGTGATGGTTTTGGGCCTGTGCACAGAGTTACTAAAACACAACTTATATAACATGTTTTGTTTACTGTGTTTACTAAACTAGTCCTCTTTCTGATATAACAGCCCATTTGATTGAGACTTTGCATTGGTTGTGTGTATAATGACAGCGCTTCATACATCACGCAGTAGTCTAGGTAACCCAAGTTCATAGAACTGTACACACGCTTATCAGTCGCGCTTGTTAACATGTCAGCCGTCAGTTAACCGGAGAAATGACCAGAATCTCCCACTTTTAAAACACATTCTGACTGAACCACTGATGTGATATTCTTGATTTCAGTTGCACATGGTTTGTTTTTATTATCTCTTTTAGGTGGGAAAACCATAACTTTTGTTTCGCACACAAATGTGACCCACAAACAATTTAATGTACTGGCAGATTTAATTGTTCAGTTATTAGGTTGTAAGTCTGTGAGGTTTGTTTTTTAGAAATGAAACAGTTGGATTACTAAGCAGGGTCCAATTATGTCGTTTTAATTAATTCTGGTTGTCATAACTGTAATTGATTTATATTGTGTACTTGCAAAAATTACATCAGTTACAATTAATTACAGTATTGTTTTCATATCATAAACTTTACCTGATAGCCTATCACAACCGCTGGCTCACACAAGTTAATTACATTTTAATCAAACACATACAAAATATAAAAATTCAGCAGACAAGTTGTGCTGATCACCAGCGTGGAAGTTTAATTAATTTATTGTTGCTGTAGGAGGCCTACATCGCAGACCTCGATGCGAAGAGTGGCGCTTCACTTAAACTGACCATCCTAAATGCCAAGGGTCGCATCTGGACAATGGTGGCTGGAGGCGGTGCGTCGGTCATCTATGCGTAAGTGGACAATAAGACGGCAGCCATCACTTTTCCGGTGAAGAGACAACAGACTGATACATGGCTGTATTTAAAGACCTATATCATTAAAAGACTCTGAAGGGAACTTTTATCTGCCATACCACCGGTTTCCATAGTAATAAACAAAATGGCCACCGTGTTGACCAATATTGGCAAATTGAGAATCAATGCTATTCTTTATTTAACAAACATGTCATTATTATTCTTTACACAACCGTCTTCAGTATATATTCTGTAAATCACACAGGTTTTTTTAAAATAATTTTTTTTAACTTCCGGAAAAACAGTTATTAGAAAAACGGGTTCTAAAAATTTTGAGAACTACATTAGAACCCCTCCATGTGCCCCTCTTGGAAAAAGCCTATCCATCTGTTTCTTCCCCAGATCTGCACACCTGTACATCTGACCAGCCTCTGTAATAAGGCCACTTTATCTCAGTCACTGTGGTGGCCTCTTTAGAGAGGTTCTACTGTAATTCCTTTTCTGCACCAAAATTGTATAGATTTTGCATAGATTTTTTTTCTCGTGATTACTGTGTTCTAGAATCTGAGTGCGAGTTAAGTTCACTTGGCAAATAGAGAAATGGTTACTTCTGCTAATGAAAGAGACTTCCAGTTTGTCGTTTAACTCTCGGTGATTGCCTGTTTAACTGCGCATGTTGTCGCATTTGCAGTGACACAATATGTGACCTAGGTGGTGCTAGTGAGCTTGCAAACTACGGCGAGTATTCGGGCGCCCCTAGTGAGCAGCAGACGTATGAGTATGCGAAGACAGTTCTTGGACTGATGACAAAGGAGGTTCATCCTGACGGTACGGGTCTGCTAAATATTACGTAACAACCTGCTGTTCTGCAGCGTGCATTACGATCTTTCCTCAATTCTCTTTTTGTGTGCGCCCTTCACAAGATTTGTTGTTGCTATGAACAGTACAGCCTGGTTTTTGGGCCTGTTTTTAAGGTTTTTGTCAGTAAGTTGGTGGCTTGCTGTTTAATATGCCTCTGTCATTGAGTAGGGTTCTCGGGGATGTTCCGGGTGTTTTCATTGGATTTATGGAACCTATCCATCAGACAAATGTGATGAATATGGCGGTCGTGTTTTGCAGTGATCACCCGAGGTCGTCCAGTTCGCGACCCGATCAGTAGTAGCTGCTGTGACAAAGATAGTGATGATAACATTTGAATGTTATTCCTGTTGACTGAATGAACGATGCTCACCTCTTACATTCAACCTATGATGCCAGCACATGCAGAACCTGAACTCACTGGTCTAGACCATGCACAGCACGTGTGTCCTGCTCATGATTTTCAACTTTATAGAGACAGCTGCATCATGCTACGTTGACAAAAGTTTGACGACTTCATTGTGTCTTGACAAAAACGTATATTGACAGTTTCGCATTTCCTTTTTTTGTTCAGTATGTAATAAAGTTATAAACCTGTTTTTTGTATCAAAATTAATGTTGCAAGTGTATATTATAGTCTTTATAGTTGTTTTATTACTAATCTGACCTGTGTGTTACCGGCAGGGAAGGTCCTGATCATTGGAGGAGGCATTGCCAACTTCACCAATGTGGCAGCCACATTCAAGGTAGGCAGAGTAGTGGGGATGGAAGTGTCAGATGTTTATTTGAGGGAATAGATGACAACTGTCACGAAATACCTATTGTTTGTTATACACCTGTTGTACAGTTTGTGTGGGTGGTATGGATGTACAATATTTAGTCCAAGCATTCTTAAATTTTCCTATATTTTAATTGCAATTTATATATATGTTTTCCTACATTTTCAAGACAAATCCTATATTTTCCTAATAATTATGGAGATTTGGAAGTTTCTTACAGTTCATCACTACAAAATAATTGTTGTGGTAGAACTCGCCCACCTACGGATGGGGATCTGATTGTGGTGTGGTGTGAGTCACTCCATGTCCACCTACGGATGGGGATCTGATTGTGGTGTGGTGTGAGTCACTCCATGACCACCTACGGATGGGGATCTGATTGTGGTGTGGTGCGAGTCACTCCATGACCACCTACGGATGGGGATCTGATTGTGGTGTGGTGCGAGTCACTCCATGACCACCTACGGATGGGGATCTGATTGTGGTGTGGTGTGAGTCACTCCATGACCACCTACGGATGGGGATCTGATTGTGGTGTGGTGCGAGTCACTCCATGACCACCTACGGATGGGGATCTGATTGTGGTGTGGTGCGAGTCACTCCATGACCATCTACGGATGGGGATCTGATTGTGGTGTGGTGCAAGTCACTCCATGACCACCTACGGATGGGGATCTGATTGTGGTGTGGTGCAAGTCACTCCATGACCACCTACGGATGGAGATCTGATTGTGGTGTGTTGCGAGTCACTCCATGACCACCTACGGATGGGGATCTGATTGTGGTGTGGTGCGAGTCACTCCATGACCACCTACGGATGGGGATCTGATTGTGGTGTGTTGCGAGTCACTCCATGACCACCTACGGATGGGGATCTGATTGTGGTGTGGTGTGAGTCACTCCATACCATTATCAGATTGCCGAAATCAGTGAATTTTGTGATTAATGTTGAAAGTCAGCAGTTAACTCGAGTCAATAGATGGCGCCACCTGAAATAATGCTGTGCAACGCTGTTTCATTAAAATATTTCTGTATTATTCCTATATTAGTCCTATATTTTTAATTATGAATTCCTGTAGTTTCTACCAACAGTGGAGCTGACATTGGTACTAGCCTTTGTCATTTATCAACTGGGAGAAATGTAATACTTAAGTGTTCAAATGTTCATAGTAAATGATTAGGGTTGTTCTTGAAAGGATGAATCATCTTTACAGGCAAACAACAGCATTACTAGATGTACACAACTTAGACAACTCTAATATAGAAATTGACACAACATACCTTCAATATAATCAGTCTAGTATGTAGATTTATCTGAAGAAAGTTATTCCCAAAATATTGCATTGGTTATTAAATTTGCAGAGAAACAATTTGAAACATATTTAGTGAAGTCATGGTTTTGTTAGTTCAATAAAGTAAGTTTTCAAATAATTCTGCTCCTAGGGTATTGTCAAGGCACTTCAGTCGTTCCAACAGAAGTTGATTGACTGCAACGTGTCAATCTTTGTGCGACGTGGCGGACCGAACTATCAGGAAGGGCTTCGTGTCATGCGGGAACTCGGTGAGTCGATTGGGAAACAACACTAGTGCCATCTGGTGGATTATGTTTGAGATAAGGGTGAAAGTATTGTTATTATATTGTGTTCACATAGAATTGTAGACTTATGATATACTTGTAAATTATCGTAATGTCTAGACTTCTTTTCCTGATATGACTTGTGAGGTGCGGTAGGACAGGGATTCAAGTCCACTTGCTTCTGTTTCGAAACTGGGGCAATTTCGTTCACCCCACTTTGCCTGTGTCTTTCGGAAAAGACACTAAAAGTCGTTGGTTCCTTCTACCTGGTGTCTATGCCAGGGGAAGTAAAACATCCCACACGGGGTAAATGTGTAACCTGCTGTGGACTGACAGAGTGATGCTCTCCAACCCACTGGTTCTAGCTTCCTCTGTGCTTCCCGGTCGGGCACAAGGTGTTGTAGCAGACTCCCTGCAGTGGTTCATGGAGCAATGCTGTAGCAGACTCCTTGCAGTGGTCCATGGAGCAATGTTGTAGCAGACTCCCTCCAGTGGTCCATGGAGCAATGCTGTAGCAGACTCATTGCAGTGGTCCATGGAGCAATGTTGTAGCAGACTCCTTGCAGTGGTCCATGGAGCAATGTTGTAGCAGACTCCTTGCAGTGGTCCATGGAGCAATGTTGTAGCAGACTCTGCAGTGGTCCGTGGAGCAATGTTGTAGCAGACTCCTTGCTGTGGTCCATGGAGCAATGTTGTAGCAGACTCCTTGCAGTGGTCCATGGAGCAATGTTGTAGCAGACTCTGCAGTGGTCCATGGAGCAATGTTGTAGCAGACTCCCTGCAGTGGTCCATGGAGCAA
The DNA here is from genome assembly GCA_963662155.1 of Lamellibrachia columna. Classification (NCBI taxonomy): domain Eukaryota; kingdom Metazoa; phylum Annelida; class Polychaeta; order Sabellida; family Siboglinidae; genus Lamellibrachia; species Lamellibrachia columna. The sequence continues at coordinate 6,181,441 of OY759261.1, read as the reverse complement.
TGTTGTAGCAGCCTCCCTCCAATGGTCCATGGAGCAATGTTGTAGCAGACTCCCTCCAATGGTCCATGGAGCAATGCTGTAGCAGACTCCCTGCAGTGGTCCATGGAGAAATATTGTAGCAGACTCCCTGCTGTAGTCCATGGAGCAATGTTGTAGCAGACTCCCTCCAATGGTCCATGGAGCAATGTTGTAGCAGACTCCCTGCAGTGGTCCATATAACTTACATATGTACTAATGTACCCCTGTTTTGTAGGACAAACCCTGGGAGTGCCGATCCATGTATTTGGGCCCGAAACCCACATGACGGCCATTGTTGGCATGGCGTTAGGCAAGAAGACCATTCCAGCGCCGGCGAAACGACAGGCGACAACGGCCAACTTCCTTCTGCCCGGTGGACAGGTGAGGGATCAGTACATGCATCAATGGTTATAGTTGCTGCTTTAGTGTTTAGAATCATACCTAGGAAACCTGGAGCTCTGTGAATCTACTTTATCTGTTAAGAATAGATCTAATGTAGTTATTTAACCTATTAACCCTTTACTGCGTAGATTACCTGTAAACACCCTATGATTCTACTATTGCTGAGTAGTGAGCATTTCAGTTTATTCATGCTTGTGAATGCTTTAGTTAATTTTATAATAAAATTTTAATAAACAACGATCCTATTCAGGAAATATGCTGCACTAGTACCGTATTTTACAAGAAACGTTATTTTTTGTGTACTTTAGCACTGAAAGTTGCCTGAAGTTGTCACTTTGAAGTTGGAAATAATTGACATATATTTTTATTACATTGTTTATTGTCTCTCCACTGGGCTTCTTGTTCTTCCAATAACCCAGGATGAACTTGACGTTTGGGAAAATAATGAGGTAATTTGTTGGGGTGTCTTAGGTTGCCATACAACACTAAAGTTACATGCACGGGAATTGGGAAACGAGGATCTGCACTTGTTACCCTTTTTACATGCACATACACACCCTTGTTTTTAAGCCAACCTTGTTTAATCCCACTTCTTTCTACGAACATTTGCACAAATTGTCCAATTCCCTTTCCTCAGTTCTGTATTTCAGATACTAACCACTTGAGATGCATACATTTTACAAGTTTTTTCCCTGTATATAGTTTCAGATCCCAATGTTTCCTTTTCGCTTTCTAAAACGGGTTTGTTGGTACTTCCAGGTTTGTTCCGTTGTATGTTGAACGTAATGGACATTGTCTGGTGTCCTCTTTCTTTATTTCACTGCAACATTATGTTATTGTCATAGTTTGTTTTGGTGCCAACTTCTGTGAGCTGACATCCAATAAATAAGGCACACATTACCTCACGTATACGTCTATCTTGCAGATGATAAGTCAGGATGAATTGTGTCTGTAATGTATTCATCTTTCTTTCGTTTTCTCTCCACCCGTTACTTCGTCCACCAGGGGCTGCTGCAGGTACTGTTTCTTGTTGTGTCTCCGCGTGACGCGTCGGTGTAGTTAGATACAGCTGCGTGTGTGTGTGCGTGCGTGTTTATTAAGGGACAATCACTAAATTATGTAACGCAGAAATGTTGTTTTGTACGACAGTATTCATCAGTGAGCCCTGGGGTAGCAGGTTGAGAAATATGTTTACTTTTTGTGGTATAACATGCATAAACATCCCAGTGTTGTTTGTTATACAGAGGTGTCAGTGGCACATAATCTGATCATTTTATTGTAAAGTCATGTTATGTAGTATAACTTAATCTATTCCACGTCTTGAAAGCCAAGTGTGTTTTCATGAACCACAATTCTTAAATATAATTTTTACAAATTTCGACCTTGCTGTTTAGCATGTGATGTAAACACAACAACAACGAACACAAAAACACACTTGGCCAGTGAAGATGTTAGGACAGATCTCCCTTATATGGTATAACATGATTTCACAATAAAATTATTGTTGAAAAGATACTGTCACAAGCTCATGATTCTTCTGCGTTACATGGTTTATGGGTGTCATCATTAGTGTGCGTTCCATGAGCTTGCTTTGTGGTTTGGTTCAGTTAGCACCTGCCTTTTATTAATTAGTAAACCAAATTAGGCTCATGCATCATTAGTGGTCATAATTATTATATTTATAGCAATTTAGAAGCTTTGAATGTATGACAAAATAACAGCACACTTACAGTGTATCAGTGCATTTACAGTGTATCAGCATACTTACAGTGTATCAGCGCACTTAAAGTGTATCAGCACACTTACAGCGTATCAGCACACTTAAAGTGTATCAGCGTACTCACAGTTTATCAATGCACTTACAGTGTATCAGCGCACTTAAAGTGTATCAGCACACTTAAAGTGTATCAGCACACTTAAAGTGTATCAGCGCACTCACAGAGTATCAATGCACTTACAGTATATCAGCGCACTCAGTGTCTCGGCACACTTACACTTACAAAATACTACTTTTTTGTCATTCAAAATACTGCCTTGTTTTAGTGTAATTAAAATAATTTATTAGTCTTTTCCATGCTATTCTAAGTATAAAGTTTCCTCATAAATAATTTTTTTTTCATATCTTTTCAAACAAGTTTAAAAAAAATTAACCTTATGAGTATTGACTATAACATGCTGGCTCGATTTTACAAGTTGTTATTGAGTTTTTGTGAAATTATCTCACTAACTAATTACTTTTTGGACCCCGGTCAAACATTTTGAAAGAAAGGAGAAAGTGATCTGTCTCTAGATACTATAACATAAAGCTTGTTACATCTTCACAAGTTACCAGATCTAATGATCAAAGTCAAGTGTCTTTTGATAATTTAACAAAAGTATGCAACCTTTTAACCAGGGAGATTAAAAATGAAAGCAAACTGCCCACGGATAGAGTTGTTTTTATGTGGAAAAAAAATTGATGGACTGGTATCAAAAGTTATGACATGTTTTCTAATTGAGATATCTGTGTGATTCACCATTTACTGTGTCTGTGTGGCAAGTATTGGAATTTGGAATGAAGAAACCAGATTGAAATAACCCCAGAGAGATAACAATCGGGACGTTTTTATCGTGGCTCTCACATCCAATATAATAATCATTTATAATCGATTGTCAGATCCATTTGTACTACCAATAACCAGTTATGATAAAATATCAGTTGATTTCTGGCACTAGTATATATAAGATTGCGCAATTGCATGAATTACACATTTTTAATAGATTAATTAAGATTTATTTTTGGTAATTATACTTGTTTTTCTAAATGTGTTTTAGCTTGTATTCTATGCATAACACTAGTTATTTGACTACACATATAAATTTCTAACAAAGTGTCCGTGATGTTTCTTAGCTTAAGGAAACTTTGCTATGTAGAAATCTACAAATATTAGTTACCTGCTTTTGTTTGAGCAGCCATTTGATCTGAAAACTGATACTTTAGTTTATTATTCTTAAAAACTGCCAGTAATTGCACAATTCAAATATTTGTAAAGTGTTAGGATTGTGTACTGTGTTTTTACAGGCGAAGCCGCAGGTGTGTATATTTAAGTGTGTTACTGTGTGGTTCAATAGCTGTGGAATGTGGTGGAGCTATGGAATACTGTGGTTTAAATGCTGTGGAATGTGGTGGAGCTATGGAATACTGTGTGGTTTAAATGCTGTGGAATGTGGTGGAGCTATGGAATACTGTGTGGTTTAAATGCTGTGGAATGTGGTGGAGCTATGGAATAATGTGTGGTTCAATGCTGTGGAATATGGTGGAGCTATGGAATACTGTGTGGTTCAACTGCTGTGGAATGTGGTGGAGCTATGGAATATTGTGTGGTTCAATGCTGTGGAATGTGGTGGAGCTATGGAATACTGTATGGTTCAACGCTATGGAATGTGGTGGAGCTATGGAATACTATGTCGTTCAACTGCTGTGGAATGTGGTGGAGCTTTGGAATACTGTGTGGTTCAACTGCTGTGGAATGTGTTAGAATGTGGAATGCTGTCTGTGCAGGCCCTGGCATCTGTGTTGTAAGCGGAATTTACACAGTTTGCATGTCGATGTTAGATACACAAGGAGATGAAATACATTGTCTGATGCAGACACATGCACACGCATGCATGCACAGACAAACACATGCATGCATGCACAGACAAACACACGCAGACATACACAGTAAAGATGTGACAGATATGAAAGAAACTAACCTTTTTACATAGAATATAAAAGAGTGCCACATTCACTGAGTACACAAGAAGACACGCTTTCACTTGATGCAAACGTAATGAGACACACTCAGCCACCGCACAGCGACATGCTCTGCCACCTTTACACCCAATGCATCTGTCAACCTCACCCCATTCGACAGATGGGACATCGCCCCCATGTGTGTCACTATTCACCCCTGCCTGCTTTGTTTTCTGCCCCTGTAGATGATGGCTATGGCAGGCGATGCCTTTCTTAATGGTGTCCGGCGGGTCAGTTCGGCTAACCGTTTCTGCGTGTTTGCAATCTCACTGACCAATAATCAGCGGCACAAGCATTTGCTGCGGGACTGATCATTTCTGCTGCTCAACTGCCCGGGATTTATCTGGTTAATTTAATGAAAATGGTCCAGTGAAATTTAGTGATATTAGCTGAGTCACTAGTGTAAAAACTAGTTCTCAGAATGAAATAATTATCATGGTTTTAACGCTTGAATATGAAAAAAATTATGTTTTAAGATTTTTGGCTGTGTGGACAATTGAAACTTGACTTTATGGCTTTTTTAATGTGCAGTTTGAAGAGCCACATGTGACATTATGTGACAGAAGGGACAGTTTTAATTTTTGGGTGCTACTTGGATGAATCCATGGCAGTTTATTTGGTTGTTTTGCAGGTTCTGTGTTGGTTGGAGTTTCTGTATTGTATTTTGTAATTGGGTCTTGGCTGGATGCAGCAGGAAATTTTTTTTTTTAAGAGCACAGCTGTTTTGATTTGTTTAATATTGGAAGTTTGCTAGCACCTGTGCTTTTTATTTTCACTGGATAGAATAACTTAATACGTGAAAACATGCATGACACATTTACATAAAATCTTGGACAGGAATCTTTGGACTAATAGTGTTCTGAGATTCCTTACAAAGCCATACAGACTTGCATTCACTGTTTAATAGATGACAATTAACACAAAAACAAGTCTTTCCTAATGGTATGCAGAACATTGAGGTTTTTAAAAAATATACCATTTCATGAAAAAAATTTACATTACATTTATATTGTATGCATAGGAATGTGTAAATATTATTGTCGGCTTTCACTTTTTATTCACAGGTAATATTAACATATTGCAATTTTTTGTTGTTGCACCGTTTCAGTGTAATTTTTGTTGTTGAATGCAGCACTCTAACACTTCATGTTTGTTTTACTAACTGGTTTTTATGTTAAAGGAGGTTGAAATGTGTATTTTCTTGTGAAAACTGTTTTTCACAAGTCATGGCTTGTGCCACGTTGGCATTAACAGAGTCTGAGAGAATAAACATAAACACACAAATTAACTTTTAAACCTGTAATTCTGACATAACTCACTGATGTGAATAACCATTGCAAAATGTATGTGACAATTCAAATTCATTCATGGTAAACATTTTATGAAATTAATCTGGCTGTTTTTCTATAAAAAAAATTACAAATTTATCAAATTGCTTTTACAACCATGTATCGCTGTAACAAATAAGCAGTTTTGTGTAACAGAACCCTGTAACGATGTAACAATGTTGTGTGCTATCTTTGATGTTGTTCCATCTGCGATTGTAGCCATCGGACTCACCAGCATTCAAGACTCCAAAGACAAACAACGCTGGGGGCGGTGAAGCAGACAGCGTGTGTAACGGGGCGGCCAATGGGACAGCAGCAGCGGGTGACAAGGTAATGCTTCTTAAATTGACACCTAGTACGCAAGTAGCACTGCGTGGTGACTATCGGGAGTAGTTTTACTTTTCTGATGGTATCGCGATAGCTGTGTAGCTATTACAATACTATTGTGATAGTGTCATAACTATTGTGATTGTATCACAGAATAATGAATAGCCAGGAAAACAGGCCCCTACTTCATGGGTGGCCATAGAGGTAGTTGATTAAAAATGCTGAATCTGCGACTGATGCTTCTCTAATCAACCATTGTTGATGTTAGGTAAGTAAGTAAAATTATCAAACATAGTTGAAAAACGTTTATTTCTATTATTACAGTGACAGTGTAGCCCTTCTGAATTGTTTTGCCAACTATCAATACTATTGATAGTTCAGTGTACTGTTAATGGTAACTATTGACAGTTCAGTTAACTATCCATAGTACTGCATCGTCACATCAGCTATTGCGATGCACCGATAGTTCGAGGTATTGATACACCCCTAGTGTGTAACATTGTAAGCTGATGAAGTTTATATAACACTGTGGGGTGATCTCAAAACCTTGATGTACAACAATACACAAAACCTGTATTATTTAGCTTCAGACACCTGCTACTTGACACTTTGAATTATGTTGACCTGTAGATATCATGAAAATGTCCTTGTTCTTCATGCTTAACCATCACATACCATTAATGTTCAGTCAATAAAACACTAATTGTCTGCGTGTACTTAACGTCAGCACCTTTGTTAACTGTGTGGAAGAATACATTTGTGTTACTAACCAAAGCAGCTGCTAACCCCCACTCCAACATGAAACTAATCTTGTATAGCATTATACATCCATGTTTTGAGATCACCCCTTGAGGCACAGTGGCGTAGCGGTTAGAATGTCAGGCTCTCAATCGAGAGAACCCGGGTTCAAATCATTACTGCCATTATACATCCATGTTTTGAGATCACCCCTTGAGGGACAGTGGCGTAGCGGTTAGAATGTCAGGTTCTCAATCGAGAGAACCCATGTTTTGAGATCACCCCTTGAGGCACAGTGGCGTAGCGGTTAGAATGTCAGGTTCTCAATCGAGAGAACCCATGTTTTGAGATCACCCCTTGAGGCACAGTGGCGTAGCGGTTAGTATGTCAGGCTCTCAAATCGAGAGAACCCATGTTTTGAGATCACCCCTTGAGGCACAGTGGCGTAGCGGTTAGAATGTCAGGCTCTCAATCGAGAGAACCCATGTTTTGAGATCACCCCTTGAGGCACAGTGGCGTAGCGGTTAGAATGTCAGGCTCTCAATCGAGAGAACCCAGGTTTTGAGATCACCCCTTGAGGCACAGTGGCGTAGTGGTTAGAATGTCAGGCTCTCAATCGAGAGAACCCAGGTTTTGAGATCACCCCTTGAGGCAGTGGCGTAGCGGTTAGAATGTCAGGTTCTCAATCGAGAACCCAGGTTTTGAGATCACCCCTTGAGGTACAGTGGCGGAGTGGTTAGAATGTCAGGCTCTCAATCGAGAGAACCCAGGTTCAAATCATTACTGCCATTTCGAAGCTTTGGCAATATCATTCAACCCACATTGCCACAGTTCACTCAGCCATATAAATGAGTACCTGGCTACAGACAGAGGTGGACATGTGAACGAATGGTCTTCATTCAGTAATTATAATGTGGCTGAATGCTTCCTAGAGAAGTCTAAGGTGGTGTTGGAATGAGCAGGTCTGCCAGAGGGTATAGTGTAAAGCGCTTCTAGCAGTCCCAAGGACTGGATACCTTGCTATATAAGAAGTACTTTTACTTGTTTTTAGAAGACAGGTGTGTCACGGTGAACCTGGTTATGGAAATGAAGTGCTTTCTTACAGAAGTCCCTGTTCAGCTCTACCACACGCACCATCATCTGGGGGCTGCAGTCCCGCGCCGTCCAGGGAATGCTCGACTTTGACTACGTGTGCTCCCGCCAGACTCCGTCTGTCGCAGCCATGATATACCCATTTGTGTGAGTCGCTGGTTCTAGGTCATTACGAAGTTAGTGACAGCGTAAACATAACTTTAATGAGTTCGGTGTTACTTGACTTTTTTAATTACATATTTAATTATATTATCTTTAAATTAATGTTACTGTTTTTAACACAGTTTGTCCTATGAACTTTTTATGTATATTATTAAAATTTTATCATCCAGCTTTACCAAAAAAAATGGTGGAAATGTACTTGGCAAAACATGCATGTCAAACAACTCATTTTCAAACAGATAGTTCTAGGTAGCCTACTTACGAATGTTTATTGCTGTCTCTGATATAACGCTAAGCATAATTCTTCTCTTTCAGAGGAGATCACAAGCAGAAGTTCTACTGGGGTCACAAGGAGATCCTAATCCCAGGTATGGGTGTTCTTTCCTACCCAGGCTGTTTTTCTAGATTGTAAAATACTAGGAAAAATACCCACCCTTTGGATGGGATAACTTGGTAGTTTGTAAGTGGCTGTCATGATAACAATATTCACCAAATTTCAGGATACCCAACACAGAAATATCCATCTATGCTTTGGTATTTCGAGATTGTGACATAATACTGACAGTTATAGTAACGTATAGTGAAGCCTTCCCGTGTATTATATAACTTTGGACAATCGTAGAAAAGGTGCATGACATGAACAATTGTACGTAATTGTTCACATGGTATTGTGAACAATTGTACGTAATAATTACAAAGGGTATTTCGATTGTCCGTAGGGATGAATTTCGAAAAAATAAAACTAACGTAGATGAACCCCTGACAGTTTGGTGCCTGAGATGAACCCCTGACAGTTTGGTGCCTGAGATGAACCCCTGACAGTGTGGTGCCTGAGATGAACCCCTGACAGTTTGGTGCCTGAGATGAACCCCTGTCAGTTTGGTGCCTGAGATGCAAAGCATCTAGGAGGAATAGCGTAACGTACAAACAAATATAAAATTATGTACACTTCCTGGGTTACAATACCATGTGAACAATTGTACGTAATAATTACAAAGGGTATTTCGATTGTCCGTAGGGATGAATTTCGAAAAAATAAAACTAACGTAGATGAACCCCTGACAGTTTGGTGCCTGAGATGAACTCCTGACAGTTTGGTGCCTGAGATGAACCCCTGACAGTTTGGTGCCTGAGATGAACCCCTGTCAGTTTAGTGCCTGAGATGAACTCCTGACAGTTGGGTGCCTGAGATGAACCCCTGACAGTTTGGTGCCTGAGATGAACCCCTGACAGTTTGGTGCCTGAGATGAACTCCTGACAGTTTGGTGCCTGAGATGAACCCCTGACAGTTTGGTGCCTGAGATGAACCCCTGACAGTTTGGTGCCTGAGATGAACCCCTGACAGTGTGGTGCCTGAGATGAACCCCTGACAGTTTGGTGCCTGAGATGAACCCCTGTCAGTTTGGTGCCTGAGATGCAAAGCATCTAGGAGGAATAGCGTAACGTACAAACAAATATAAAATTATGTACACTTCCTGGGTTATAGTAAGAGAAGAAACAACATAATTTATTCCCATTGAAAGTAACAAAAAAAGTAACCAGAAATCTCCAAATCAGTACATTTTGAGTAAACAAATAAATGTTTAGAATTGATTATACATTTGTAATGTTGATGTGAAATGAGTACAGTTGGCTCTGTTTAACAGAATCATGGATAAGAGTCGGCCGTTTAGTAGAATCAAATATATTGAAACCTTAAGGTAGCTGGGGCGGCTAACGTGTCAGTTGGTTTTTTATTTTTGTCCTCATAAGATACTAGGAAATATTGAACTGAACATTGACACCGAACGTCAACACCACAAATAATCCCTCAGCTCTAATGTCGTATTTTGCCAATCCATCCATTAAAAACCAGTCTTGGAATCCCCTGACTTATTTGGAACGCTGACTTTTCCATAGTAACGACTTTGTGTGTTTCGAGTCAGAGCGCACTTAGAACCAGCGTAAATTTGTTCGCCATGAACGCGGAATATATCGTGTGGTTACTGTGATTCCAGTGCATTACAGTACAATGCCTACCTACATTAATTGACAAATATCAGTGGCTAATTTAGGTTAATGGGCCTTTGACGCCATAATCAAACATGTTATCCCGCCGGATAATGGGCCAATCAAATGATCTTGTGAATGTGTAAACAACTGACCATGTGCACTCGCACTGGGCTGACGTAATCCAATCTTGATAGATGACAACACGTTGCAAATGCAGGTTCTAGAGCTTTTGTGGTGACAAACTTAATGGCTGCTATGTTTTGTCAGCAATACAGAAAACGCCAATGGAAAACTTTCACATTTCAAACATGATAGATTCATCTATAAACATTTCTGTTATCACTAACAACCAGGAAATGTTACCTAATTCAATATTTTATAAAAATTACAACACTTGTGACGCTGAAATTTGGCGTATGAACGTCTTATGTGTAGGTTACATTGCATGAATTTGAATTACGATTGGTGAAGGGTTTGTGTCAAAAATACATACTTTAAGCTGGCATTCAACTTTTGCTAACATATTCACGGTGGTGCAGCAGACGTAATTCGTTTATGTTGAAAAAAAATTTCCTCAAAGTTATTAGTGACACTGTCATACTTATGTGTATGTCATTTATTTCTTTTAGGGATTTTCTAAAAACTATATAATTTGGCATTTTGTGGCTACTTTTTCACATTTAAATTATTTTTAAATCTTGTAACAACCAAATAAATGAAAAACTAAATTTTTTATTAATCTTGAATATTACATAGCATTTCAACTACAATCTGTGAAGAATCTTAAATCTTTATCTAAAAAACTTCTACTGAAATTATTCAATTCAAGAAAATCATATAATAACCACCCCAAGTGAATCCACAGTAGAAATCTATGTGTCGATGACCACAGTGGATGGGGATGTGACTGGTGTGAGTACCGTTGATCATATCACAGAATTTTGTGACGTTGAAAGTCAACAGTTGCTAATTTGCATTAATTTGAGTCAGTAGATGGTACCACTTGAATCAAATCCTATATTTGTTATATTTCTGTATACATTTTTTATAAGAAATTGATGGGCCCACTGTTACAGTTGAAGCCGTTCTTTGTTGCCAGTGCACAAGAAGATGGAGGACGCAATGAAGAAACACCCAGATGCTGACAACCTCGTTAGTTTTGCGTCACTCAGGTCTGCCTACGAGAGCACCATGGAAGCCATGACCTTCCCACAAGTAGGAACGCATATTATTTGGCTAGAATTTTAAATCCAGCTCTAACCGAAGTGTAGTGACATTGAAATAAAATCAATCAAACTGAACGAAATTCTGTTTATTCTAGCATCATGGATTTTCCCCCAAAACATTGTTGTCGCAGTTTATATTATGATGAAGGGGAATAAATAAATCAGTGCTACAATCAAGTTAGTGTACATAAGTCTGGTGTGTGAAAGATGAAGACATTTTCACATATGTATCCACAGGTCGATGTGGTCGAAGTTTCCTGTGGAGGTCAGAGGTTAAGTGTCATTGCTTTCATGTAGAGTCATAAAACAAAGTTTTTGAGATGGCTCCTAAGTTAGCATAAATTGCGATAATGATGTTTCATTTTGATTCATGTTATGAGCAGTCCACACATAGGAACAAATATGCAGCATAAGTTTTCGTTAGGGTAGAATAACATACGTTAGTCCCTTTCTCTGAATTAGCCTATGTAAAATGGGACCTAGCCAGTGATGTTAGTGTAATGTTGAACATGTATGTAAAATGGGACCTAGCCAGTGATGTTAGTGTAATGTTGAACATGTATGTAAAAGTGCAGAAACTGATGCCGTGTTATGTTGTTCAGATCCGCAGTATCGCCATCATTGCCGAGGGAATCCCAGAGAACCTGACACGTAAACTGATCAAGAAAGCTGAAGAGACAAACATCAGCATCATCGGACCAGCCACTGTGAGTCTTCCTTCACTACTAAACAACGTTTTGAGAAATTTAATTTAGTTTTCTTTTGCTGCCAAGGTGACAGGTTTGCTGAGTATAAATTAAAAGAATATATTATATACTACAATTAACCGTAATTTTCGGAAACTTCATTTAAATTAATTCTCAAGATGCATTCCCTAGAATTCACTTGCACCATGTATATGACAATCTGACACAGAAATAATTTGATTGTCATATGAAAGGTCTGATTGTTTCATCATAAAATCGTGTAGTATAAACTAAATGATTTATAATCTTGTAAAATAATATAATTTGATCATTATCAAATTATGTTTATGAATATCGATTTGCCGTTCAGTACGTTAAAAAACAGCGGTTGACATTTTCCAATACCTGTTGACAAATTTTATCGAGGACAGGCATTCACGGGGTGACTTTTATCGGCGTTTCATTAACCCCCATAAAATTACTTCATCCTCTGCATGCAATGTGAACATTCAAATGAAAGAGAAAACTTGGTCATACTACACAACATGATGTTATGATAGAAGTGATCAGTTTCTGTATCTTTGATAACACATCGGTAACAAGGATAGTTACTGCCATCATATTTCCATTTCTTTCTCCCAATAAATGAATCTGTTCTCTTCCCAGGTGGGAGGCATCAAACCTGGTTGCTTCAAGATCGGGAACACGGGAGGCATGCTTGATAACATTCTGTCATCCAGGCTGTACCGACCAGGCAGGTAAAGCAGGTCAAAGGTCAAGACTCGTCATAGTACCCCATTCCCAGAAAATAATCATTGGACTTTTGATAAGCCAGTGGCCCCCTTGTCCTGGCCATCTGGGGTGTGTTACTGTGGGTGGTAACCTTGTCCTGGCCATCTGGGGCATGTTACTGTGGGTGGTAACCTTGTCCTGGCCGTCTGGGGCGTGTTACTGTGGGTGGTAACCTTGTCCTGGCCGTCTGGGGCGTGTTACTGTGGGTGGTAACCTTGTCCTGGCCGTCTGGGGTGTGTTACTGTGGGTGGTAACCTTGTCCTGGCCGTCTGGGATGTGTTACTGTGGATGGTAACCGTGTCCTGGCCATCTGGGGCATGTTACTGTGGGTGGTAACCTTGTCCTGGCCGTCTGGGATGTGTTACTGTGGGTGGTAACCTTGTCCTGGCCGTCTGGGGCATGTTACTGTGGGTGGCAGTCTTGTTCAATCTTTTGTATTGTAATTCTGAGTCAGAAACATTTGTTATTTTGACTCCCACTGCCTAGTGTTATACCCCTCTACCATGTTGACGTTTAGTTTGATATTGCAATTTTATACTTTAATTGACACATGCTGTGATAAAACAGTACATTATTTTTGTTATTGAATTACGTTATGCGGCATAATACATTGAAAATTGAAAGTTGATTATTAAGGTTAGTTTTACAATTCAGTTAGCATTTAAATGTTTTTCATAAGTGCTGTGTCACAAATTTAGCCTTGCCACCAAATGTTCAGTTTGATGACAGACAGGACAAACTTGTTGCAGGCATGTGACCTCTGTTTCAGCGTGGCATATGTGTCAAGGTCAGGCGGGATGTCAAATGAGTTGAATAACATCATCGCACTCAACACAAATGGTGTCTATGAGGGCATTGCAATCGGAGGAGACAGGTAATGTCATTTCAGCTGATGTTCTTTGACATTTTATTTTCTTTAACTCCATATATCATTTGTGCAGTTGTTCTGTTTAATTTATTCTTCCCATTTTGCACATAGATATATATTTTATAGCATTTCCTGTTCACACATTATAAAACCTCGAAAGTCAATGTTATTCGTGTGACATTCAGATACCCAGGTACGACCTTCATGGACCATATCCAGCGTTACCATGACGACCCAGACGTGAAGCTGATCGTCGTTCTGGGAGAGGTCGGGGGCACGGAAGAATACATCATCATCGAAGCAATCAAAGATGGCCGTCTATCAAAGCCGATTGTGGCTTGGTGTATCGGCACTTGTGCTCGCATGTTCACGTCTGAGGTATTGCTCTCTCATATGTTCACGTCTGAGGTATTGCTCTCTCATATGTTCACGTCTGAGGTATTGCTCTCTCATATGTTCACGTCTGAGGTATTGCTCTCTCATATGTTCACGTCTGAGGTATTGCTCTCTCATATGTTCACGTCTGAGGTATTGCTTTCTCATATGTTCACGTCTGTTGTATTGCTCTCTCGTATGTTCACGTCTGAGGTACTGCTCTCTCATATGTTCACGTCTGAGGTATTGCTCTCTCATATGTTCATGTCTGAGGTATTGCTCTCTCATATGTTCACGTCTGAGGTATTGCTTTCTCATATGTTCAAGTCTGAGGTATTGCTCTCTCATATGTTCAAGTCTGAGGTATTGCTCTCTCATATGTGCACGTCTGAGGTATTGCTCTCTCATATTTTCACGTCTGAGGTATTGCTCTCTCATATTTTCACGTCTGAGGTATTGCTCTCTCATATGTTCACGTCTGAGGTATTGCTCTCTCATATGTTCACGTCTGAGGTATTGCTCTCTCATATGTTCACGTCTGTTGTATTGCTCTCTCATATGTTCACGTCTGAGGTATTGCTCTCTCATATGTTCACGTCTGTTGTATTGCTCTCTCATATGTTCACGTCTGAGGTATTGCTCTCTCATATGTTCACGTCTGAGGTATTGCTCTCTCATATGTTCACGTCTGAGGTATTGCTCTCTCATATGTTCATGTCTGAGGTATTGCTTTCTCATATGTTCACGTCTGAGGTATTGCTCTCTCATATGTTCACGTCTGAGGTATTGCTCTCTCATATGTTCACGTCTGAGGTATTGCTCTCTCATATGTTCACGTCTGAGGTATTGCTCTTTCATATGTTCACGTCTGAGGTATTGCTCTCTCATATGTTCAAGTCTGAGGTATTGCTCTCATATGTTCACGTCTGAGGTATTGCTCTCTCATATGTTCACGTCTGAGGTATTGCTCTCTCATATGTTCACGTCTGAGGTATTGCTCTCTCATATGTTCACGTCGGAGGTATTGCTCTCTCATATGTTCACGTCTGAGGTATTGCTTTCTCATATGTTCATGTCTGAGGTATTGCTCTCTCATATGTTCACGTCTGAGGTATTGCTTTCTCATATGTTCACGTCTGAGGTATTGCTCTCTCATATGTTCACGTCTGAGGTATTGCTCTCTCATATGTTCAAGTCTGAGGTATTGCTCTCTCATATGTTCACGTCGGAGGTATGCTCTCTCATATGTTCACGTCGGAGGTATTGCTTTCTCATATGTTCACGTCTGAGGTATTGCTCTCTCATATGTTCACGTCTGAGGTATTGCTCTCTCATATGTTCAAGTCTGAGGTATTGCTCTCTCATATGTTCAAGTCTGAGGTATTGCTCTCTCATATGTTCACGTCTGAGGTATTGCTCTCTCATATGTTCACGTCTGAGGTATTGCTCTCTCATATGTTCACGTCTGAGGTATTGCTCTCTCATATGTTCACGTCTGAGGTATTGCTCTCTCATATGCATGAGTGGAATTCCTTATTTCATTGAAATATTCAACAACTGCAAATGGCCTCAATTGCAAAGAATAATTTGCTAAATAAATAACATCCACAATTCTATTAACTGGTGCAGGAAAGAAATTCAGTTGGTTTAACTGATATCTCCAAAGGTTTAACATGTGTTATTGTTAAATTATAAAATGTATAATAGACGTAATGAATCGTCACAACTGCATGTTTTCCAGTGATCATATTTTATTGTTTGGATTTTTCCTTGTCAATATTGTGGAAATATTAGTCGTAATATTTTGTACGTGCTGAAAAACGTTCAGACACTTCAGATGTTCTGTTGAGAGCTTTTGTTTTACTGTATATCTTTTGTTTTACTGTATGTCTTGATTAATCTAAAATACCTATAGTAATAATACAAAGACTCTTGCCTAATCTCAAACACCTATATTATACTACAGACTCCTGCCTAATCTCAAACACCTATATTATACTACAGACTCCTGCCAAATTGCAAACACCTATATTATACTACAGACTCCTGCCAAATCTCAAACACCTATATTATACTACAGACTCCTGCCAAATCTCAAACACCTATATTATACTACAGACTCCTGCCTAATCTCAAACACCTATATTATACTACAGACTCCTGCCTAATCTCAAACACCTATATTATACTACAGACTCCTGCCTAACCTCAAACACCTATATTATACTACAGACTCCTGCCTAACCTCAAACACCTATATTATACTACAGACTCCTGCCAAATCTCAAACACCTATATTATACTACAGACTCCTGCCAAATCTCAAACACCTATATTATACTACAGACTCCTGCCTAATCTCAAACACCTATATTATACTACAGACTCCTGCCAAATTGCAAACACCTATATTATACTACAGACTCCTGCCAAATCTTAAGCACCTATACTATACTACAGACTCCTGCCTAATCTCAAATACCTATATTATACTACAGACTCCTGCCTAATCTCAAACACCTATATTATACTACAGACTCCTGCCTAATTTCAAACACCTATATTATACTACAGACTCCTGCCTAATCTCAAACACCTACAATAATACTACAAAGACTCCTGTCTAATCTCAAACAGCTATAGTAATAACACAAAGACTGCTGGCTAATCTCAAATACTTACAGTAATAATACAAAAACTCCTGCGTAATCTCAAACACCTACAGTAATAATGCAAAGACTCCTGCCTAATCTCAAACACGTTCAGTAATAATACAAAGACTCCTGCGTAATCTCAAACACCTACATTAATACTACAAAGACTGCTGCCTAATCTCAAACACCTATAGTAATAATGCAAAGATTGCTGCCTAATCTCAAATACCTATAGTAATACTACAAAGACTCCTGCCTAATCTCAAACACCTACAGTAATACTACAAAGACTGCTGCCTAATCTCAAACACCTATATTATACTACAGGCTCCTGCCCTAACCGCGCATATTCCTCGGAAACCTGACCTCAAAGGCGCATCCAAATGAAAGAGTTGGACAATCCCAAAATTGAAATTTTTTTCTACTGGTCTAACACTTGTTTAAAGAAGGAAAACAATTACCGACCAGTATAGATGTGAGCCTCACCCTGGACTTGAAGGATAAAGAGGAGAGCAGCAGTGTTCTGTTCAGAGGATTTGTTTAACTCTATGTCTTGATTAATTGCAAATACTTGTTTATGATGTGTGCAGGTGCAGTTTGGACACGCAGGATCGTGTGCCAATGCTGAGAGAGAAACAGCCATCGCCAAGAACCAGGCTCTGAGGGATGCAGGTGCCCACGTACCACTGACATTTGATGAACTTGGAGAACTCATTAAGTGAGTTTATTCACCGTGTTCCTTCATCTAGGGCATCTTTTGAACATCAGATAGTGCTGCTTGTAGACAATATTCGCGACACATGCACATTAGCACTAGATGACTTCCCACAAACGTGGTTTCGTTTTTAGCCACCAGGTGTCGTATGTGTTATAGATAATGTCTGTTGTATGACAGCAGATAATAAAACTGACTAGACTACCAACACATTTACCTAAGTAAAACAACCACTTTTGGAAATTATAATTTAAAAATATAAAATATTTTTGTAACCATTTTTGAAATCTACCAGTTCATTCACCTCGGGCACGTTGTGAACATTGTCATGACAGCTGATTGTGTGTGTAACTTCTGTACTTTTTATGATTATGTTGTTTCTTAGTGCCAGTGCCTAACAGGTTTGTGCCAGTGCCTAACAGGTTTAGTGCCAGTGCCTAACAGGTTTGTGCCAGTGCCTAACAGGTTTTGTGCCAGTGCCTAACAGGTTTAGTGTCAGTGCCTAACAGGTTTAGTGCCAGTGCCTAACAGGTTTTGTGCCAGTGCCTAACAGGTTTAGTGTCAGTGCCTAACAGGTTTAGTGCCAGTGCCTAACAGGTTTAGTGCCAGTGCCTAACAGGTTTAGTGCCATTAATTGGTTGATGGGATATCTTACGTTTGTGTTCATTAGACGGGTGTACGATGAAATGGTCACGAAAGGGGATATTGTTCCGAAGGAGGAGGTGGCGCCCCCCACTGTACCGATGGACTTCAACTGGGCACGGGTTAGTACGATGAATCTGGGTGACGATCTTGATTAAGCTATTGGCATTTTCAGTTATGTTTACAATTTTAAATGTAATTGATTATAATTGATTGCATTTACGTAAAAATGTGTAGACACACAGCACTCATCTCATCTCATGCACTGTGTGTAGGATGTGCACTGTGTGTAGGATGTGCACTGTGTGTAGGATGTGCACTGAATTAGCTGCTGCCTCACTCTAGTAATGGAGCTAAGTGTCATGAATGCCATGCTATATAATACTATATAATACTAGGCTAGGACTTTTGTTACGGGTCGTGTGTTTATTTCACTTAAAACTGATCACTCATGCAGTGTACACTTATTCGCAACTCAACAAAACTCAGTCGTGGCAATGGGTGGAAAACGCTGCTTATTTTTGCGTGTCGGGTTCATGCCAAACCACAACACTAGGGGCACACATGGTTGCAGTTCCAGAAAATAACGCTACGATCGTGGCAGTACACGAGTTGCGACAACCTTTGTTGTGCAGTACACTGATCAGACGCATAGAGTTGTATGTGTGCTGAACCAGTCACACAACTACGGTATAAAAAATCACTGCTTGTCACACAAACATGTGACTCACAGCAAAAGTTTTGCAGTGTATGCCTAGCTTAAGATGTCATTATTATTATTAACTAGCAAAAATGCCCATGCTCTGGACGGGATAACTTGGTAGTTCATAACTGACTGTCATAAATAACAATATTTACACAATTTCACAGAAATATCCATTGATTACTTGGAGCTGCCAGTCAATATCTTGATGGCTTCTTGGAGTCCAACTCTCGAGATTGTACGTAGTTGTTGGCATCGTGTTGTTGACAGTTGTACACAATAGCTTCAAAGAGTAATTTGATTGTTCATAGAAAGTGGGGGGAATTAAAGAAAAATTAAACTGATGACCCGACCAGTGGGTCGTAAATGAACCCCTGAAATTGTTTGGTGGTGGAGATGCAAAGCGTCTAGGAGAAATAGCATAATATACAAACATACATATGTACACTTGCTGGATTATAGTAAGATTAACGTATTCCTTTGAAGGAGTTAGGCCTGATCCGTAAGCCGGCGTCCTTCATGACAAGTATCTGTGATGAGCGTGGCCAGGAGTTGCTCTATGCCGGCATGCCAATCACGGAGATCTTCAAGGAGGACCTTGGCATTGGAGGGGTCCTCGGTCTGCTCTGGTTCCAGCGCAGGTATTTTGGCATGTTACCATTGTTGTCTTCTGGGTCATAGGTCAAATGGACCTCCAGATATGTGTTCCCTGTTGTTGGAATTGACCAAAAGGTGCATTTCATAAGTTAGAATGCCTTCAAGTTAGCATTTTGCAGATCGTTTGAGTTGTTTTGCGAAATGAAAAAAAAGTAGAATTGCCAGGGCAGCTTTTTAGCTACCTCCTCTATTAAATTGTTTTCACTTGTCTCGTTTTAGAACCAAACACCAAACCTATCTGATATCCAGTACGACATGCTAGCTTCTCTCTGCACAAATGTGTTATTTAGTTTCGATGAAATCATCAGAAAAACTAGTAATTTATTTTGGACTGGATTAGGTCAAAATTGTCTAAAAACGGAATAAAAGTGGTCCAGCTGTATATACTATGACATAGGGCTGTATATGCTATGACATAAGGCTGTATATACTATGACATAAGGCTGTATATACTATGACATAAGGCTGTATATACTATGACATAAGGCTGTTCTCACTTTTGTAAGTTATCCGATCTAATAAACAAAGTAAATTCTTTCGATGATATTAACAAACTGCTATTAAACCATTTGTAGTGTTCTACATGTATCACTTAAACTATTTGTAGTGTTCTACATGTATCACTTAAACTATTTGTAGTGTTCTACATGTATCACTTAAACTATTTGTAGTGTTCTACATGTATCACTTAAACTATTCGCACAGTTCATATCTGAACATCAACAAACCTGATTTGTGAGGGACTAAATGAACTGAGGAGGAAGTTTTAACATGTCCCTTGGTTGTCATCCACAGACTGATTTGTGAGGGACTAAATGAACTGAGGAGGAAGTTTTAACATGTCCCTTGGTTGTCAACCACAGACTGATTTGTGAGGGACTAAATGAACTGAGGAGGAAGTTTTAACATGTCCCTTGGTTGTCAACCACAGACTGATTTGTGAGGGATTAAATTAACTGAGGAGGAAGTTTTAACATGTCCCTTGGTTGTCAACCACAGACTGATTTGTGATGGACTAAATGAACTGAGGAGGAAGTTTTAACATGTCCCTTGGTTGTCAACCACAGACTGATTTGTGAGGGATTAAATTAACTGAGGAGGAAGTTTTAACATGTCCCTTGGTTGTCAACCACAGACTGATTTGTGATGGACTAAATTAACTGAGGAGGAAGTTTTAACATGTCCCTTGGTTGTCATCCACAGACTGCCGCCATACGCTGCCAAGTTCATAGAGATGTGTATGATGGTGACCGCTGACCACGGTCCAGCCGTGTCCGGCTCACACAACACCATCGTGTGTGCCCGTGCTGGCAAGGACCTCGTGTCCAGTCTCGCCTCGGGCCTCCTCACAATCGTAAGTCACTCGGTCAGATTACTTCTGGCCATTTATAATTCATTTATGTTATGAGTTGTAGTATTAATTATTTTATAAATATATTTTATGATTTGTTTTAATATCGATACAATATGATATGAATGATTAAAATGGCCACAGGAGACTGGCATTTACAAATGAGGCAGCATATAATATGTGATGGTGTTATTCTATGAAAGCTTTGATAGAATAACATATTTAAGTGGATAAATAACGTGTTACATAATATACATATTAATGTCACAGTTTAAAATGTTTTAATGTTATGTGTAATACATCTGTGATCATGTATACTGATGGGTGGGTTCAATGACATATTTCAGTTTAGTGCATTCTATGTAACAGTATATGTGCATATGTATCTATGTACTGTATATGTGTATATGATTCATATACAGTTGTTCATATTATGAACAACTGTGTGTAACACTATGCTATTTATTTTATGTGTACAGGCGATTCCGCTATATGCCTTTCGGAGTTTCTACGAATCACCTGAGTTGTAATTTAATAATAATATAATGAAAAAAAATTGAAATTAATTGAGTTGTTACAACTGAATAAACCTTATTATATGATTTTAAAAACATTGTTTTGTCATGAGGTGGTAGAGTAACAACAAAGTGTTTAGCAAATGTAAACTGTATACCCTGTGTGTTGCTGGCAGAGGAATTTCTGTAGATCCAAAGTTAAGAAATACCTCAGTTCACAGTGCCATTTAGTGGCAACTAATAGTCAGTTATACCTGGAATATCATATCTTTGATCGCTGCATGGTGGGTATGTATAAACACAATGCAATGTGGGATCTAATGTTGCCGGAAGTACAACATGTAATTTTGTAAATTAGAGTTGGAACAATGATGCATCCATGACAATGACAACAACGCAAATAGTTAAGAATTACTGTTTCAGCAAAGAATACATCGTACCTACAATAACACCTACTGATACTAAACAGAAATCACAACGCTACCATCGGAACACTTCCATCGATAATCTCACACGATTTCGTCTTTATATTAGTGTTATATTATGCACCAGAGGCGCCACAAGTTATTTTGGTCTTGTCTAAACTGGTCAGTTGTGTGAATTGTTTCCTACAGGGTGACAGGTTTGGTGGAGCCCTTGACGGGGCGGCCAAGATGTTCAGCGAGGCGTATGACAGCGGAACCATTCCTATGGAGTTTGTCAACAACATGCGCAAACAGGGCAAACTCATTCTTGGTATCGGCCATAGGATCAAGTCGGTGAGTCGTTGTTTCATCTTAAAGCCAATGTATTGCAATTATCATTGGCTGATTTGTTATCATGCCAAAATAGACAGTACATTCTTTATGCATTGTGAAGCTTAGTCACCATTGTACGCAGTAAAGTACTCTAGCCCATCTAAACCACATGGGTCCCTTAACAATTTGGCAGCTATGGTAAAGCATAAATGTAGATGATTGGAAGAAATCATATTTGACTTCCACATGAGACAGTGATGAGTGGCTGGAGTTAGCCCTGAGTATTGTATAAATAGGCACCATTATCCAATTTGTCCCCTTCCCAGCACACTATTGTTTTATTTTAACAACATTCCACGTGTTGGAAATGGTTTTGTATTTTCTTATGGTATTCATGCTGTTTTGAAATGATTGATTAATTGATTCAGGTGTTAGTATATTAGAGGTTAAATATTGTGTTTCACCCCGACAGATCAACAACCCCGATATGAGGGTGGTCATACTAAACGAGTATGCGAAGAGTAACTTTCCCGCGACCCCCCTACTTGACTATGCCTACGAAGTCGAGAAGATCACCACGTCAAAGGTAAAGCTTTTTGTAAACGTCTTTCAAAGTAAAAGTGAAAGTTGATGTATGACCCAGTAAAATCTCAATGCAAATAGAAAGTCTTGTACACAATATCGATTAAAATTATAGTATTATGTTAAGCAGTAAATAAACAAATATTCGTGCAAAATACATTATTGTTAAGGTATACCAGTGTCTCGTAATAAATGTTGCACATAGCAAAATGCTGCATATGGTGGCACCAAAACCCAAATCCAGTGCAGCGGTGTGACAGAAAGAAATATGCTCAGTGTCTGTACCTTTCGTGTTCTCAGACAGCTGAAAATGTCCAAAGATGTCCAGCTTTGCCATTGCTTCCTGTAGAATGTAAACTCCCAGTTTAACTTACCATGTATCAAAGTTGACCAAAAAAGTCCATTTTACAATCTTTATAGTTGAACCTGAAAGGTCAGAATTTGCCATAAATATCTCACTATCTCACTAGTTATTATGAAACAATGAAAGTTCTCAATTTAATAGTTTGATGGTTAGATATGAAAAAAACTTGTTGGTTTTATTGTTAACTGTTATTCAGAATTAATCACATTTGTTACACTGATGTTGGAATAGTATTTGTGTTGTCTACAAAACACTCAGCCATTTGATGATCGTAATAATATTGATGCTTTTGTCAACAGAAACCGAACCTGATCTTGAATGTGGATGGCTTCATCGGTGTAGCAATGGTCGATCTGCTGAGAAATAGTGACTGTTTTACAAGGTAAGTTACACGTCTGAAATAGTGACTGTCTTACAAGGTAAGTTAAACATCTGAAATAGTGACTGTTTTACAAGGTAAGTTAAACATCTGAACTCAGGTATCTGTTCAAAACAGGTTCAAATGGAACACTCAAGTTTTGTTTCTCAAAGGTTCAACAATTCTGGAAAACTAAATGCTCCTGCAATGTTTACTCAGAACCAGAACAGTATCAGTCACATTTACACTTTCTTGTTCGTGTACAAAGTACATAATATATGAGGACTTATTTCCGATTGAATAATGAAAGTTGTTCCAAAGGAAATTTACGTGTGTACAAATAATGGGAAGATTAAAATGCTTATGATTGTAATCTCAGTTGGGTTTAATTGTTATTTAATTTGTAATTAATTACAGTTAATTGTAACTGAAAACATTATAATTGAGCTTTAGTGAAGCTGTGTACTTGGCTATTACAATTGAACCCCTGGCAACAATAATGCATAAATTCACCTAAAACCCTGTTTAAAAATGAGCAGTAATGGAACGTGCCATATTCGACCTATTAATAGTACACCCCTTTTTCAATCAGCAGGATTACTGTAATTTGACTAGTGTGGAACAACTGAAAATTGTCGCCATCTGGTGTTAAACAGTTGGCATCACTTTTCAGTTGTTTTACACTAGTTACCAAATGACTATAGTCTAGAGGAATTTTTTTTGGTGTACGATGGTAAGAAGAGATTCCTTGACATTTCTCCACGACACAATTTTTCTCAAGTGAACCATATGCTTGTTAGGTCAAATACATTTCTTTTATATAAAAAATGTAGTTGTACTGAACCTATGAACCATTGCAGTTGGTCTTTTATGAAGCATTGTGATGAACCTTTATTGAAGTACTGCAACTCTAATCAAACTTTTGTGATGATTTGTCAGTGTAACTGACTATTGTGATTGGACACAGTCCTGAGTGTGAAGCATATGTTATCCTATAAAGAGGAGCCCCATGGGTATGTAGAGATGGGAGCCGTCAATGGCTTGTTTGTGTTGTAGAGAGGAGGCCCATGGGTATGTAGAGATGGGAGCTGTCAATGGCTTGTTTGTGTTGTAGAGAGGAGGCCCATGGGTATGTAGAGATGGGAGCTGTCAATGGCTTGTTTGTGTTGTAGAGAGGAGGCCCATGGGTATGTAGAGATGGGAGCTGTCAATGGCTTGTTTGTGTTGTAGAGAGGAGGCCCATGGGTATGTAGAGATGGGAGCTCTCAATGGCTTGTTTGTGTTGTAGAGAGGAGGCCCATGGGTATGTAGAGATGGGAGCTGTCAATGGCTTGTTTGTGTTGTAGAGAGGAGGCCCATGGGTATATAGAGATGGGAGCTGTCAATGGCTTGTTTGTGTTGTAGAGAGGAGGCCCATGGGTATGTAGAGATGGGAGCTGTCAATGGCTTGTTTGTGTTGTAGAGAGGAGGCCCATGGGTATGTAGAGATGGGAGCTCTCAATGGCTTGTTTGTGTTGTAGAGAGGAGGCCCATGGGTATGTAGAGATGGGAGCTGGCAATGGCTTGTTTGTGTTGTAGAAAGGAGGCCCATGGGTACGTAGAGATGGGAGCTCTCAATGGCTTGTTTGTGTTGTAGAGAGGAGGCCCATGATTACGTAGAGATGGGAGCTGTCAATGGCTTGTTTGTGTTGTAGAGAGGAGGCCCATGATTACGTAGAGATGGGAGCTCTCAATGGCTTGTTTGTGTTGTAGAGAGGAGGCCCATGATTACGTAGAGATGTGAGCTCTCAATGGCTTGTTTGTGTTGTAGAGAGGAGGCCCTGGAGTACGTAGAGATGGGAGCTCTCAATGGCTTGTTTGTGTTGTAGAGAGGAGGCCCATGATTACGTAGAGATGGGAGCTCTCAATGGCTTGTTTGTGTTGTAGAGAGGAGGCCCATGGGTATGTAGAGATGGGAGCTGGCAATGGCTTGTTTGTGTTGTAGAAAGGAGGCCCATGGGTACGTAGAGATGGGAGCCCTCAATGGCTTGTTTGTGTTGTAGAGAGGAGGCCCATGATTACGTAGAGATGGGAGCTGTCAATGGCTTGTTTGTGTTGTAGAGAGGAGGCCCATGATTACGTAGAGATGGGAGCTCTCAATGGCTTGTTTGTGTTGTAGAGAGGAGGCCCATGATTACGTAGAGATGGGAGCTCTCAATGGCTTGTTTGTGTTGTAGAGAGGAGGCCCAGGAGTACGTAGAGATGGGAGCTCTCAATGGCTTGTTTATGTTGTAGAGAGGAGGCCCAGGAGTACATAGAGATGGGAGCTCTCAATGGCTTGTTTGTGCTAGGCAGAAGTATTGGATTCATTGGTGAGTGCAGACAGTTTTTTATTTGTTATAAAAGGTCTTAGTGTACAATGTAAAACATTTTTTTTGCTGAAGGAAATTGGGTTTAAAAATATTTTGCTGGAAGAAATTTAGTGCTGATTTTGTCAGACTTTGATGTTGCATAGTAGTCAGTTGTATAGTTCATTCATCGTGTTTTTGGCCCTGGAAGTTTGTTTGTTCATAGGACATGTGTATTGTTATATGTTTAACCAAAGGGTAAATTATCCAGGTTCTAGGCATCCTAATTATCATTAAACACTGCAAAATTGTGATTAAGTTGTGGAAAATCTTCAGATGGATAAACATGGGTTTTAAATACAAAACTGCTCTTTGAAGATAAACTTATTATTAAGATGGATTTAGGGGTGGCTTCCTGGAGATGTTTTAGAGTTGGTATTGGTATTATGCATAAATTAACGACATCTAAAAAATTACAGTCACAGTTCACGATGGAGAACTGAATTTGTAGCTTTTTGTAAAAATAGTGGAAATCTGTTGCCACAGAGATTAATATCGGACTCCATAGTTGGGGTCAAATACTTAACTTTAATTTGTATTTAAATAAGCTGATTTGGCATATTTGACTTTTTCCAGAAACCTGTATTTGTAATGATATTTGTTGGTCATATTTGGTCAAATACACACTGATTACAGGACATTTTTAATTGGCGTATTTGACCAGCTTGAACATGCACATGTTAGGATCTTTAATATTGGTAAATGCACACCTACCTACTAGGTCCTAATGTAAACCACTTCTTCACCATTTAATGCAATAATTTCTATATACTGTAGTATACTCTTTTGTACACCTAAAATTCAAAAAGCATAAACAGTATTAAGCACCAATAATATTTTATTAAACATAAAATATTAAAAGTAAAGAATATTGTGTATTTGACATTTTAAAGTAGAGCATACATATATTTGAAATAAAATAAATGCACTGATCCAGAAAAGCATATTTGACCAGAAGTTTGATCCAGTAAAGTCTATTATAGTGGAAAGTACAGCAACTTGTGCGGTCATTCTTGACACTGAGGTTTAGTAGTGCTTTATTTAGACCCATAACAAAAAAATAACATCAATTGCAAACATTACATATGCAAACATACATTCAGCTGTGCTTACAGTATCATGTCAGTTTCATACAATACAAAATTACACGTTTTTTCGTATATAGTATAAAGTAGGGATATTTAAAATAGGATAAAAAATAATTATGGGTCAGGGACACTCCTACTAAGACCACACTTGGTCGCTATCATATGAGTCACCCTGTTTATAATGATATATTTATTTAATTAATTATTCAGTCAATATTTATTGAGGTTGGTGCGACTGCATTTCAGGACACTACCTTGACCAGAAGAGATTGAAGCAAGGTCTGTATCGCCATCCCTGGGACGACATCTCATACGTGTTGCCCGAGGAATACGGCAGCTAGATGGCGCCCTCGCATGTGGCCAATCTTGTATGCAACATCACAGCCAATACTCGTGTCTGCGGCGTTCTTGTTTAGGTGTTTGTTGTGTTTAGTTCACACAGCAGTTAAACTGCCCTGAATTGTCTTAATGGTGACCATGTTGGTCAGATCTCTTCATGGCTCACAATGTAACACACTTGATGAAGATTGTTGATTTTTATTGTTTAATTTAGAAATATTAATTGATGTTTGGTCTTTGATTCAATTCTGCATTTAAGATCAACTTCTCACAAATGCCAGTCTCTCGGTCACGTGAAATAGTTGATGTGTCATCATGAAACAGTGCTGTTTTAAGTTTAAAATGTTTGGTGTTGAATCTGGTGGGAGGTTCACCAGCGCTGCTATTTCCATGGGTGATGGTTGTTTTCATGTTTTAAACAGAGGTTAATTTAATGGTTTAGAGTAGCTAATTTTGTGAGTGTGGGAAATAGGAGGGGGGATTTACATATTTATCGTTGTTGCCATAAAATAGATATTTATGTGAAGTGTCACTGAAAATAAGAGAAATGCACATAGTCGTAGATTGCTGACGTTATCATGTGTTCCACATTGCGTAACGTTCTTTGTAAGTTCATTATATACAGCTGTAAGTACGAAGTCATTCTATTAGCGGTCAATAATGCTGTATTTAATATCTATCCAGCTTAGGTGTAAACATTTCTTGTACAATTCGCTACAATTTTACGAGTGCTTCTTTGCGAAAATATGATTTTCATTTCACGTGTACAGTGCCGTATTTATTCTGTTAGTTAAACCCGTTGTGGGAGGGTTTGTTTTGCCGTTTTTTTCCGATCCATCTGAAGCGGGTGGCGCGAGGTGTAATTCTGTTGATCGACAGTCGATGTTATTAGTAGATTCCATTTAGGTTACTTGCCAGTTGGTATAGTACAGAGCTGATATTGCGTATCATATAATGATATCGGTGACTGTTATGGTGAAGTTATTAGGGCAACTTTTGTAGAATATTTTGGATCAACTACAGTGCTAGTGGTAGTTCTTGGTAGAAATCTACTTTCACCCTTGTTGATCCTTTGGTGATAATGTCGGCTATTAAACAATTCTGGAACAATTACTGTTGGAAGTGTCTTGCATTCATTACACAGCAACCCGGTATGTTTGACTCGTCGGTTTTACAACTTTGGACCATATGAGTAATACTTTTACTAATTTCACAGTCAGTTTACCTTTTTTCCCGTGACGTTTCAACTGCTATCAGCAATCTTCTTCAGGCGAACATCGCTAGATGGCGACACTAGTCATTCCGCACAGACGTATCACTCTTGCGTGTGTGCCCCGCGGCCGCGCCCTGGGTGGCCCTTCAGGAGATCACTGTAGATATGTGAGAGTCGGCACCAGCCCTCATCTTGATTCATGATGTCTTTGTTTTTTATCCAGATCAATTCTTTGATGCCTCTTGTTCTCCAGTCCAACTCCCTGTTTACAAATTTGGCACCCTCCCAGTCTACTATGTGATTCTGTTGTGTCATGTGGTATGTGATAGCTGTTTTATGTATCTCTCTTTCCAATGTTTTTCTGTTGCTTCGGGTGTAGGGTCTGCTAGCCGATGCTTTCTCAGCATATGCTTTGTGTTCTTTGATGCGGGTTCCTAATGACTACTGTGTCGCCATCTAGCGGTAGTCATCTTAAGAAGATCGCTGATAGCAGTTGAAATGTCACGACTGTGAAATAAGTAAAAATATTACCCATCCAGTTTGATGAACATCTTCACTCATGTACTTTGGACCATTATTCATAATTGCCATTTAGATCAGTAAAACATCTGATTCAGCTAAGAAACTAGATTCAGGAATTGTATTAGACAATTAAATTAAACTATATAGATTCAGTAAATAAATTAGATCAATAGATTCAGTGTATAAATAGATTCTATAAATTATTTAGACTTGGGCAATTCAACCAGACCACAACCCCAAATAAAAAAGTACTGTTTACTAAGGCACGATCTAAACCCAGAGTCTCCCTGGGTAACCCTTTACAACTGTCTCTACTTATTTTCCCGGCACTGCCTTGACTCCCTGCACAGCACGGTAGGTAAATTAAATCAAATAAATTTCAAAGTGTTAAAGGTTGGCAGGGCGCCAAAAAATTTAAAATGACTGGCTTAGTGCATCAGAAAAACGAAAAGAAAACAAAGCAAAACAGTTGATGAGGGTGAAGGCACGCACGCACGCACGCACGCACGCACGCACGCACGCACGCACGCACGCACGCACGCACGCATGCTGGCTGGGTCAACTGAAAAAAATACCACATTTTACTAATAACTCGAGTCAGTAGATAACGCCACCTGAAATAAAGCAATATTTTGTTAGAATAGTCCTATATTATTCATATATTTTTACTTCTGAATTCTTATATTATAGGCTATAAACGTTAGACCAAAAGTGGCTACACGGGCACGCTGTCAGTGCAATGGTAGCCTCGATTCTCCAGGCTCCGCGCTGTGGCGCCACCATTTGTTGAACACATTATATTATGCAGAGTGGGGTTTTTATTGTGACGGGAATTATGTATGCGCCCACATTGTGGGCGCATACATATTTAGCTAATTACGATGTCATCCGGGCATTTGACTACTTTACAAAATAAGAGTTAACCTTTTATCAATTGATACAATGCAATTCGAACTCCCTGACTAAAATAAATCAGGCAAAAACATTGTTTAGTGTAGCATCTCGATAATGACGCTGATTGGCTGCTGGCGCTTCACGGGAACGCCTACACAGAATGGAGAGGTGATAGTGGGTAATTCCCTTTATTTAAAGGGACAAGAACCTAAATAAAACAGACGCCACTGCCTCTAGTGACAATCTCTCGAACTATTTGTTTTGTTTGTCGATGTCACGTGCACTTGGTGTTTATGTGTATAAGCTCCGCCCACGTAGGTTTTATAAACACTTGCTTAACTGTCCGTAGAAGATGGACTTATCATGAAGGGCGAGCGAGTTGTCATACCCCCATATCGTGCAGTCAGAAGTGTTAGAACGGTTGCATGCTGGTCACCAAGGCATCGAAAAGTGCAAACTGCGAGCAAAGTCTTGCATCTATTGGGACGGCATCAACAAAGACTTGGAAGAAATGGTGAAACATTGCCCGACGTGCCAAGAACTCCGAAAATCCAACGCAAAGGAAACTCTGATGCCTCAAGAGGTACCAACGAGGGCATGGCAAATACTGGGCATAGATCTCTTTCACTTCAACGACAATGATTACCTGATCATAACGGACTATTATTCGAAGTACCCGTTTAATGCCAAAGCCCTGTACCAGCCATGCAGTTGTAGCGGTAACCAAAGGGCTACTTTCGGAACAAGGTGTCCCAGAGAAGATCATCAGTGATAATGGTCGACACTTCAACTGCGTGAATTACCGCAGCTTCGCAGAAACATGGGGATTTGACCATATAACAAGCTCTCCACATTATCCGCAATCAAATGGATTTATAGATAGATGCATACAGACGGTGAAGAACACTCTGACTAAGGCCAGGGAAAGTCAGATGGATCTTGACATGGCTATGCTATGTCTGCGAACGACTCCCATCGACCACTCGTTACCTTCACCGAGTGAGTTGTTGTATGCACGGAAGTTGAACGCAAACTTACCCGTAAAGATCCGCAATCCATTGAATAGTCGTGACGAAATACAGAGTAGGCTACAGGAACGCCAGGACCTTCAGAAGTCATACCACGACAGACATGCCCACGACTTACCACCACTCATGATTGAACAACCAATCAGGATACAAGATCATACTTCAGGACGATGGAACCAAGCGATTGTGAATGCAAGATGTTACGAACCGCGTTCACATATGGTTGAAGGACAAAATGGACATATCCTGAGGCGCAATCGCAGAGACATCCAAGAGACGTCACCTGTGAGACGAAGAGTTCGATTCGCTAATGATCCCGCAGGCGAAATACAAACCTTGAGAACACAGACAGCAGAAGAAGCATCGTCATCATAACGGCGTGGAGAACGTCAACAAACTACCCCAGTTGATGTTGACACGAGTGTGGGACAAGCTGTAGCAGACGACACTAATGACATAACTCACCATGCCTACCGTACGCGGTCTGGCAGAGCAGTGTCCAAGCCCAAGAGACTTGATTTATAAAGTCCAAGCAAAGAGACTTGACATGTAACTGTTCAATTGTTCAAACTTCTAAATAAGTGCAAGTCGTATATTTTGTTAATTGCTCTGTTGCATTGAATGTTGCTTGTCGAATAGTTTGTTTACCTGTAAATGTTATGGAAAGACGATACTTAAGAAAAAGGGGGATGTAATGTTCTGGACTACTTTGTATTACTTTGGACAATAACACGTACTACGGACTTGGAGTAAACAGGCCGTGAGTGTTGCGTGAAACGCGAGTGTACGAAGCGGCGTGCTTCAATCATGTTCGTTGCAAGTTAACCACGAATTCTGTGTGCCTTCATACTATTACAGGGTACAATCAAATGGAGGTTTCCGAGGAATCTAGGGAATACCTCACCATAGCAACGCATAATGGTCTATTCCGACAGAACAGGCTGTACTCTTTGGCATAACCACGGCACTTGCTATCTGGCAGAATGCTATAGAGAAACTGTTGCAGGGTTTGCCAGGTGCATGTCAAGGTATATCTCGATGATATCCTTGTGTCAGGGAGAACAGAGTCAGAGCATTTGAGCAATTTGGGTAGGGTGTTTGAAAGACTGACAGAATTCGGTTTAAAGCTGAATCGAGATAAATGCAAATTCTCCAGAGATGCTCTCGAGTATCTGGGTCACGTGATTGATGCCCAAGGTATTCACAAATCGGCGGACAAGATAGCCGTCATACTAGATCCACCTTGACCCACTGAAGTGAATTCATTGAGGTCGTTCATCGGCATGGCAAACTATTATCGAAAGTTTGTGCCAGACTTTGCTTCCACACTCCACCCTCTCACTACCTTGCTTCGAGAAGGATAGGTAGTTTGAGTGGACAGACATGATGGATGAGGCGTTTCTAGCGTGCTCTAGGCAAGTCCGGGTTTCTGATGCATTTTAATAGCAGTCTCCCAGTGACAGTTGCATGTGATGCATCGCCAGTTGGTTTAGGAGCGGTGCTTTCTCACATTATGCCTGATGGAGAGGAGCGACCGATTCAGTTTGCATCTCGCTCGTTGATGAGACCAGAGCAGAAGTTGTCATTCAAAACAGTACGACCAGTGAAGCTACAGTGAATGCACTGAAGACGATATTCAGTAGAGGGGGAATTCCTCACACCTTGGTCTCGGACAATGGTCCACAGTTTAAGTCTCAAGAGTTCAAGGACTTCTTGGACTGGTTGGGAGTGTTGATTATTATTATTATGTCACCAATTAAGTTCATGATTCATATCGTCTCATAGTGAGTTGCACCATTTTGCTATTGCCAAAATATTAGATAAGAGCGTATAATAATACATATAATAATACATATAATAATACATATAATAATACATATAATAATACATATTAAAGTAAAAAACGCACTAATTTAATTACGTCTGTATCGTGTTGTTCAGCTTTCCGGGTGGGGATCCCATAGATGTTAGCTTCAGTTTGCACCAGATTTGGGGACGTTCAGCGTTCTATATTTTGCGTATGTCCTGGGGGCGTCTTACCCCGAGCGGCCGTTTTGCCCCAGGTTACCCTACTGCGCAAAGAATATTCGTTCACTGTCTACCACCAGGTACTCATTTGTGCAACCGGATAAAACGAGGCGACGAGGAGTGAACGAAATACCCCAAGGGTCGAAACAACAACCAGAGGGTTCGAACCCGGGTCCTCTTGATTGCGAGTCCGATGTTCTAACCACAACACCACCATGCCCTCTAGTGTTCAAGTAGATAATTTTAATAGTTGTATTTATTCTTGTTTAGAATATGTTGAAACAATGTAATTACCATGTGGTTGGATTTTAGACATATGGTTGCGAACAAGAAGAACTTGAAGAATGTGAAATATCAATGCTTGCACTATGATCGTGTTACTATAATTAAAGTTTACATAAAGTAAGTTCAATTTTGTAATGTAGCTATTGTAGTGTAAATTAATTATTCTATGGGCTACAGCAGCGGTGCTCAGCCCCTCGTACCCCCTGTTTCCTGAACCGATCGGCCGGGTAACCGATCGTAGTGACATATAATTATACACGAAACAACTTACAATGTTGAGTTCAATGATATACAGTAACGTAGGGCATGAACTAAACTGTACCCCCGAATGGAGGTAGGATAAGAAACCGGTACTCAATGTGATGGATGAGCCTCCCTGTTCAAAACCAAGGCCTCGACTGGGGGAGCAGCTTTAGGTAAGGAGACACGGATGTCATCATTCATGAATAGTCGGGTACGAAATTTAGAATATTGCCGAAAATTCTTGCTCGCAGAGATATAGCTAGGTAGATGGAAACATCAACAAAGCCCTCACGAACAACGCACACGTGCGGTGGAGTCGTCCACGAACTTTATAAAGTCCTCCTGCACCATGTACACCTTTGTACACCTTCGTGGACCACACGAAGTGACAACATTATTGCACCGGTGCACGT
Organism: Lamellibrachia columna; assembly: GCA_963662155.1. NCBI lineage: Eukaryota > Metazoa > Annelida > Polychaeta > Sabellida > Siboglinidae > Lamellibrachia > Lamellibrachia columna. The sequence continues at coordinate 6,147,942 of OY759261.1, read as the reverse complement.
ATCCGTAGCTTCAACCAACCCTTACGTTGTACGTACAGCTTGGTTGGAACATCACTTCTAGTAAGTAGTGTGATGATTTGAGCCAGCGACATCACTCACATTATTATCTTATGGCGTCTCAAAGTGTATCAATCTCCAATTTAATGGACTTTTGATAAGACCATTTCAAAACATTATTATAATTTTGTATCCATGTTTCCACCTTGAAAACTAGGTGCAAATTATAAGTTACAAATGGCTGAGGAATATTTTCAAAATGACATGAAATGATGCATGCCATCATAAGCAATGGCGCCTCAACTAGATAATAATAAAACTTTGTCTCTCAACACGATTTATAGTTGATGGCTATAACACTAAATAAAAAAAGTCGCAGTCTCCTAAAATGTCACACCACCTAGTATTGTTAATCTGCATTTTAAAGACACTGATAATAGCTAAATTAGAGCAGACTACACAGACTCTCTATTCTACTAACTTGATGGTTGGCTCTAATTTATCTGCGTGGACCTTTTAAAGTTTTAGAAAGTGGCGCCCTCTGTGGAGAACACACCAACACTAATACTACTGATTGGTTCCACCATGTTAGTTAGAAAAGCTTCACGACACAGCGAAAAATGGTAAATTCAAAATGATTATGAGCAGTTTAATGTTATTTATGTTTGTGTCGTTGTATATCAGCTACTACTCGCGCATAATTTAAATTACGGATTGCTAGTGTTATATATATGTTTCAAATTTTTGCATTTCCGTGACAGAACTGAGCGATAAATGGGTGTTAACGTTGGGATTTGGGTGAATACCACGTTTCATTTCTTCACATTTGAGCAATGCCTTCATATCTGAAGATTATATGCGCTGGTTTATTTCAGAGTGTCCTTCTCTAGGTAGTTGGGCAAACATTTTATTCGCAAAATGCCATTTTTGACCAACAATAACTTTTTAGTTTATGAGTAAAATCTCACATTACATCATAATATCCAAGAACAACAATACATACAATAAGTACACAAAATATAGGAGTGATGTGAATGATACTTTCAGCGATATTATATTTTTTAAATGCGAAAATCTTATTTTGTCAATTCAAAACATGGTTGGAGACAAATACAACATTGAAAACTACCACAGAGGCAAATAAAAATGTGGTCAAATGGAACATTACTGTTTCATTCAGTTATGTAATTTGGGGGTTTATTTGAATTTTTGTGACTTGTTGTCTTTTCCTTGAATCAAGGTTTGGGGGAAATGTAAGTGTGTTCCTCAATAAATGTCACAAAGATATAATATATGTATGTATATGTATATATATATATATATATATATATATATATATATATATATATATATATATATATATATATATATATATATATATATATATATATATAATTTAAATACAAAATTGACAAATATCTCAGAAGGGCTGGTTACACTTAGATTGGACTCCTGATAAGCCAATGGCTTCCTTGTCCACTTGCCATATGGGCCTTTTGTTTGGATGGCAGTCTTGTTAAATCTTGTTATATATATATATATGACGTAAATTATAAATTACTAGTGAAAATTGTAAATATACCAGTTGATTATTGGCACATGTATCTAGCTAGACACCCCCTGTATATGTCAGGTACTACACCAGATGCCTCCTCTATCTGCCTGTCAGGTCTTACAATATATGCCCCCCCCCTATATCTGTCTGTCATTGCTTACACTAGATCTCTCTGTCAAGTCTCATACTAGATGCCCCCTGTATCTCTGTCAGGTCTCGCACTAGATGCCTCCTGTATCTCTCTGTCAGGTCTCACACTAGATGTCCCTGCATCTCTGTCACGTCTCACACTAGATGCCCCCTGTATCTCTCTGTCAGGTCTCACACTAGATGCCCCCTGTAGCTCTCTTTCACATCTCGCACTAGATGCCCCCTGTATCTCTTTGTCAGGTCTTACACTAGATGCCACCTGTATCTCTCTGTCAGGTCTCACATTAGATGTCCCTGCATCTCTGTCATGTCTCACACTAGATGCCCCCTGTATCTCTCTTTCACGTCTTAAACTAGATGCCCCTGTATCTCTGTCAGGTCTCACATTTGATGCCCCCTGTATCTCTGTCAGGTCTCAGACTAAATACCCTCTGTATCTTTGTCAGGTTTCACATTCGATGCCTTCTGTATTTTTGGCAGGTCTTAAACTAGATGCCCCTTGTATCTCTCTGGCAGGTCTCACACTAGATGCCCCTGTATCTCTCTGTCACGTCTCACACTAGATGCCACCTCTGTCAGGTCTTAAAATATACGCCACCCCCGTATTTCTCTGTCATATCTTACACTAGAGCTCTCTGTCAGGTCTCACACTAGATGCCCCCTGTATCTCTCTGTCAGGTCTCACACTAGATGCCCCCTGTATCTCTCTGTCAGGTCTCACACTAGATGTCCCTGCATCTCTCTGTCAGGTCTCACACTAGATGTCCCTGCATCTCTGTCATGTCTCACACTAGATGCCCCCTGTATCTCTCTGTCAGGTCTCACACTAGATGCCCCCTGTAGCTCTCTCTCAAATCTCGCACTAGATGCCCCCTGTATCTCTCTGTCAGGTCTCACACTAGATGCCCCCTGTATCTCTCTTTCACGTCTTAAACTAGATGCCCCTGTATCTCTGTCAGGTCTCACATTTGATGCCCCCTGTATCTCTGTCAGGTCTCAGACTAAATACCCTCTGTATCTTTGTCAGGTTTCACATTCGATGCCTTCTGTATTTTTGGCAGGTCTTAAACTAGATGCCCCTTGTATCTCTCTGGCAGGTCTCACACTAGATGCTCCTGTATCTCTCTGTCACGTCTCACACTAGATGCCACCTGCATCTCTCTGTCAGGTCTTACAATATACGCCACCCCCGTATCTCTCTGTCATATCTTACACTAGAGCTCTCTGTCAGGTCTCACACTAGATGTCCCCTGTATCTCTATGTCAGGTCTCACACTAGATGTCCCCTGTATCTCTCTGTCAGGTCTCACACTAAATGTCCCTGCATCTCTGTCACGTCTCACACTAGATGCCCCCTGTATCTCTCTGTCAGGTCTCACACTAGATGCCCCCTGTAGCTCTCTTTCACATCTCGCACTAGATGCCCCCTGTATCTCTCTGTCAGGTCTCACACTAGATGCCCCTTGTATCTCTCCGTCAGGTCTCGCACTAGATGCCCCCTGTATCTCTGTCAGGTCTCACACTAGATGCCCCCTGTATCTTTGTCAGGTCTCACACTAGATGCCCCTTGTATCTCTCCGTCAGGTCTCACACTAGATGCCCCTTGTATCTGCAGGATCAACAGTGGATGTTTCTTTCACACAAACTTGGAGAACTTGACATGTTGAAGTGGAACACCAGCACCATGAGCACTATCAAAAGTTTTACAGAATACAGTATCCAGGAAGATTGTGAAATTGTCGTGTTGAAAGCTGCCTCCTTGTAAATACCTTGCACTATGACTTTTCTTCAATTTCAGATACTTTTTTCATGGTCATTTACCTTGCACCAGAATGTTTTTAGTGCAACTGCACTAATGATAATCTTAGAGTTGAGACAAAAGTCAGGCAGGTGAGGAATCACTGCTGTATCATGCCGGCGGCCAACAGTGAAGAAGGCTTCCAGGTTGTCATGGTTCTTGCACTGGAGTGAATCCTAATAGTTGGGAGTAGATATGAAACCAGAACAACCATTACGACACAATAAATGAATCGGATGAAGAAATAATGAGATATAGTGTAAATCATTCAATGAACACAGGGAAAAGTGAACATGAAAGACTTTGAATTGAATCTGAAAACAGTAATAAATAATTAATTAAATATGTTACTCACTGTTAATGCTGTCTAATCAATCATTCGGTGATTCAATTAATGATTTCATTCAAGTAAAAAAGAAATGTGCCAAATAACTGATGATGAGAAATTTCTTAAAAATATGAAATCTTCAAAATGTATGTCCAGGATCCAGATCAACAACTAGCATAATAATACAGTAAAAAAAAAATCACACACTAGGCTATCAGAATCATGATGATGATTAATTAAATTTGTTGTTCATTATAAATTTAAATATTATTGTTTTTCATATATAGATGTATATGTAGTTTCAAATGACGAATTTCCCTTTCAAAAAGACCAATTTTGCTGTGAATATTTAACCTTAATACAAATCAGACAATTAATTCATCAATATATTTACTTAACCAGCGAACTGCGCGGTTGGTACCACCTAGCGGACAACCAGACAACGAACGGAAGGAAGTTATTTTTAGCGCCTCCGTAACTCGTTTACTGATGCGTGTCGACGAATGACATGAAATTATCGCATGAAATGTACATTTCGCGCCTCTAGTTACTGTTTAAATATCACATCAACATGTAAATGATCGAAAAGAACGTGACGATCCACTAATGTTTTTCGGAGCACAGTTATAATGTTCCGCATCGTCCGGCATCGACTAACAGAGCTGTAATTTGGTACAGGCCTATGGCTGTGCGTTCTGTCAATCGTCATCATGCGCGATTAATCCAGCAAATAAACGCACATCTTTGCCAAGTCTTATATCAGTATAAAGAAAATTTTATCACCATTTCAGTTATATTAAAGAAGTTTTAATTGTTCGCAAATACAATTTATAAGGGGGGCTTAAGATGGAGGACGTCGTAATTTTGAACACCCGTCGCCAGAACCGACTGGCGGTGTGTCTGGCGGTGTGTCTGCCGGTGTATTTGTGTCTGGCGGTGTGTCTGCCGGTGTGTCTGTGTCTGGCGGTGTGTCTGCCGGTGTGTCTGCCGGTGTGTCTGTGTCTGCCGGTGTGTCTGCCGGTGTGTATGTGTCTGGCGGTGTGTCTGCCGGTGTGTCTGTGTCTGGCGGTGTGTCTGTGTCTGCCGGTGTGTCTGGCGGTGTGTCTGTGTCTGCCGGTGTGTCTGGCGGTGTGTCTGCCGGTGTGTCTGCCGGTGTGTCTGGCGGTGTGTATGTGTCTGGCGGTGTGTCTGTGTCTGGCGGTGTGTCTGGCGGTGTGTCTGCCGGTGTGTCTGGCGGTGTGTCTGTGTCTGGCGGTGTGTCTGCCGGTGTGTCTGGCGGTGTGTCTGGTGGTGTGTCTGTGTCTGCCGGTGTGTCTGGCGGTGTGTCTGGCGGCCGCGCTCATGTTTAGTTCGGTTTCGAGAGAATTTTCATTAGTTAAGATTAGTGCGTATCAAAGATTGGCGGAAGCATAATTTCTTTTAAAAATAAACTTTATTTACATCAGATAGGACAAATATTGACGCGGCTCTAGGTCTATGAATGAAGCATTGTTAACGCGTGGTTTTCCAATTGGATCAAAACGCCAAGCGAGGCGCTTCGCGTCTGCGTAACAGCATTATCGTAACAGCACATCGTCTTACAGCCAGCAGCATGTCGCCACGGCCAGTTAATCGCGTATTCGTATGCTTTTTTGAAAGCCTACTGAACTCGTAACTTTCGAGTTATCACAGAGAAATTTAACACATGAACAGACAACATAATGAAGTTTCTGTGATGTCAATTTTATTCCAATATAATTAATAATAACATCTGGCGGACACGCAAAAATAAGGAATTTTTTTTTGGGAAAAACCCAAATTCGAGTCACAACAGGTTTTTTTCATTCCCTGCGTGGGATCTTTTACTTCCCCATGGCTAACATAGACAGCGGGTCGAAAGGGAAGAAGGGACCAATGGCTTTTAGTTTCTTCCAAAAGACACAGGCGACGTGGGGTGAGCAGGAGGAGGTGGTTTCGAACCCCAGTCCTTCGACTGACAGTCCAATGTTCTACCAGACTGCTGCTCGGCCATCGCGTTAAACATGTTAGCTAGCAGTGCCAGTGGGTTACCCTGGGTCTGTATAAAGTGTGGGTTGCTCCATGTCAGTTCAAATAACAGGCGATGCTTCCATGCATCAGCGTGTCCAAATAAGCAATGTAATGGAATCATTGTTACAATATAACATGTACAGAATTGTAGCAGCCTACCCTTGTTATATTCTGGGTTGCGTTCATGGCGTGGTATTTCTCTACACATTTACTCTGCTAGATCAATGTTGAAATAAAACAGGTTGTTGAGATGTCAGGTGTAGTTGTCGTCATCCTGTCTTTTCAGATACTTCAGACGTTGAATGTCACCAAGGGTGTGTCTCCCGACGTCACCGTCAACGTGCAGTGACGTCACCATAAACGTGCAGTGACGTCAACAACAACTCGTTTAACGTAAGAGACGTTAACAATGAGTGGTCATTCAGAGAGTCCCGCAAACTGTCACAGTGAGACAACGTTACATAACTGTGACACATGTGGCGCGAAGTGTGCATCTAAGAGCGCATTGAAAACGCACGTGCGAATTCACACTGGGGAGAAACCTTACAAATGTGACACATGCGGACTTCAGTTTGTCCGCAGTGGTTGCTTGACTCGACATATCCGCACACACACTGGTGAGAAACCTTTCAGATGTGACATATGTGGACTGCAGTTTGCCCTGACTGGAACCCTGAAGGGTCACATGCGCACTCATACAGGGGAGAAACCCTTCGTGTGTGAAACTTGTGGGGCAAAGTTTGTTAACAGTGGCTGCTTAAGGAGACATGTGCGCATTCACACTGGTGAGAAACGCTACAAGTGTGAGACGTGTGAGTTACCGTTTAACGATGCTGGAAGGTTGAAGAGACACATGCGCACTCACACTGGAGAGAAACTATGCAGCGCCTACACGTGCGATACGTGTGGCGCACAGTTCACGCGGAAGGGTCGTTTAAACGATCACGTCGTTCTGCACACGGGGGAGAAACCCTACAAATGTGACACATGTGACGCATCCTTTACCAATAGTGCTAATTTAAAAAAGCATAAGTACACTCATTCTGGGGTGAACCCCTACACATGTGAAACGTGTGGTAAATGTTTTACACACCCCACCCAGTTAAAGTCCCACAGGTTCACCCATACTGGGGAGAAACCATACAAATGTGAAACATGTGGTGCCTGTTTTATCCAAAAGGGTAATTTAAAAAGTCACATGCGCATTCACACTGGGGAGAGGCTTTACAAATGTGAAATATGTGGGAACGGGTTTGCTGTTAGAGCTGGCTTAAGTAGGCATATACGCACTCATACGGGTGAGAAACCTTACAAGTGCGGTACGTGTGGAGTTCAGTTCGCTAGCAGTAGTTCCTTTAGTAGACACAGCAGGACCCATACTGGTGAGAAACCTTACAAGTGTGATACGTGTGGAACTCAGTTCGCTAGCAGTAGTGCCTTGAGTAGACACAACAGGACACATACTGGTGAGAAACCTTACAAGTGTGATACGTGTGGAACTCAGTTCGCTAGCAGCAGTGCCTTAAGTAGGCACAACAGGATCCATACCGGTGAGAAACCCTGCAAGTGTGGTACGTGTGGAGCTCAGTTCGCAAGCAATAGTGCCTTAAGTAGACACAACAGGACACATACTGGTGAGAAACCCTACAAGTGTGATACGTGTGGAACTCGGTTCGCAAGCAGTAGTTCCATAAGTAGACACAACAGGACACATACTGGTGAGAAACCTTACAAGTGTGATACGTGTGGAACTCAGTTCGCAAGCAGTAGTTCCTTAAGTAGACACAACAGGACACATACTGGTGAGAAACCCTACAAGTGTGATACGTGAGGAGTTTAGTTCGCAAGCAGTAGTTCCTTAAGTAGACACAACAGGACACATACTGGTGAGAAACCCTACAAGTGTGATACGTGTGGAACTCAGTTCGCAAGCAGTAGTTCCTTAAGTAGACACAACAGGATCCATACCGGTGAGAAACCCTACATGAGTGATACGTGAGGAGCTTAGTTCGCAAGCAGTAGTTCCTTAAGTAGACACAACAGGACACACACTGGTGAGAAACCCTACAAGTGTGATACGTGTGGAACTCAGTTCGCAAGCAGTAGTTCCTTAAGTAGACACAACAGGACACACTGGTGAGAAACCCTACATGAGTGATACGTGAGGAGCTTAGTTCACGTGCTCTCTCATACGGGGAGAGAGCCTACGAATGTAATACGTGAAGTTACTTGCACGTATTACGACTTCAACACACCATAAACGTTTGCACATTGGCAAGAAACCCTACAATTGCGACGTGTGTGGTTTGCATTTTGGACAAAATAGTGATTTAGAAAGACGTGTGCACTAATAGCGAAGAGACATCTTATATATGTGAGGCTTATGGTGAACAGTTTGACAACAGTTCTACTTTTAAAAACCACACTCGCACGCACGCACACAATCACCATGGGACGAGGAAGCGTAACGCGTGGCATGTGTTCGGTATGTCTTTGGAAAGACACAACTGTATTACAGTAGAATGGGTGTAGCGGTGCCTTGATTTAACACGCACGTTATTATGTATGAAGAAACCCTTAAGTTATTCGTCCGTCTGGCTCTGGACAATTCTCATTAGAACAAAGATGCATTTTAATTTAATTTATACTAATTAGTCTCTTATGAAAAGTGAATGACACTAGGAATAGTTCACACTGATTAGTGGGAAAGGCGTATTCTCTGTAAGTTGTAGTAGGTAGACATGGATGTGTTTTTGTTACCGATGGAGCCTCAGATCCCACAAATGTTATTGAATTTGACTTTGTGACTCATTACATTTTTTTATATGTTAATATGTGAATGAACCAGCTATCAATGATTGCATGTTTTGTAATTGTGGTAAATTGCTTCAATTATTTTTAATAAGTTTTTGATTTGCTGTCGGGAATGTCCCGGAGAAGACCGCAGCAAACCTTTAATAAATAAAAAAATAGTTCGGCCGTAAGCACAAGATGTCGTCACGTGCGAACATGAACCAATCAAATAAGCTCTTTCTCCGATGGCCTGGGAGGCAGCCGCCAGCGCACATGATGTTTATTTTATTTCGTTTTTGTTAAAAGTTGTTCGATTTATGATTGATAATCGCCATGTCGGGAGCTATTGGACGATGAATATAAAATTGGGTCACAAAGGATCCCAGTGACGATCATAAGTTTGCGCGATTCAAGGTGTGTACTGCTGTTTTGTGATTTCATAAAAATCTGAAGAAACTTTGTCTTTGAGTTTGACTTTGTAGAGTTTGACTTTGCCTTGGCTTTGGTCCAAGCCAGGCCAAGGGCAAATCACAGGACCGATATTCTAGATAAATTACTCGTTATTTTATCGATTGAGTGGCAAACAAATAAATTGTTAGAGAAAATGTTTTTAGTGAAATATTTACGAAGTAGAAGAAGAAAACGCGTTTTGTGGAAAGACTCTAGCGCACGAAATCGTTATGACATGGTCATGCCTCATGGCTTTTGTGTTTCGAAAACCCCGCGCCGTGGGTAAAGTTACGGCACTGCCGCATCTGAACGCAAATCTGGTGCAAAATGAAACTAACGTATATCGGATACCCACCCCAAAAGCTTAGCAACACGGGACAGGCGTAATTCGATCAGTGTGTTTTTTAAACTGTTATATGCACTGATCTCATATTTTGCCAATAAATTGGAGACAACGCTAATTATACCTCTGTATAAAGCAATAGTTAGGCCTCATTTAGAGTACTGTACATAAGCGTGGAAACCATATCGTACGAAGGATATAGATATGCTTGAACGAAGACGGAGGAGAGCAACTAAAATGATTCCAGAACTGAGAGACCTTAGAGAGAGAGGGAGAGAGAGGGGGGGGGAAGAGAGAGATAGAGACAGAGAGAGAGAGAGAGGGATGGAACATGCACGCAAGATGGCTTTGGTGGATCCGGGACTGTTGGACATACTTCGCTCACCACCACCGCCACCATCGACAGATACCCTAGGTAAGAAAATACAAGCCCTCGACGACGAGATTGTGACCATCCTCGACAGAAAGGACCTCGACGACAGGACCAAGGTGACACTGTATAATCAGGTGTTGCAGCGGTACAACATCTTGTCCGATAAACACGTCAAGGAATCGGTACGCGTGGTCGCGGTGAACGAGTCGATGTCAGCAGCAGCGTCGGGGGTGGGGTCGGGAACGGAGGTGGGGTCGGGGCCTATGGTGGAGGGAGCAGTAGGAGCTCCTAGTAGCGGAATAGAGGCCGACGTCGTGAATACCGTTCCCAAGACCATGCAGGCCAAAGCCAGACGTTTGATGGAGCATCTCAAAAGAGATATCGCGTGGACCGCTCGTATTGAACTTACGCACGAGGGTGTGCCGGTTGTCGGAAGTAACGTGGTGGATCTCGTGAATGATCTGTTGCATAAGAGAAAGACCGATCCGATAGGATGGCAGCCGTTCGCACAACTCCGTACCATCAACCTACCCAGGTTGGTCTGTAACGTCGCCAGGAGAGCCTACATACGTCAGGCGACGACGACGACTGCCACTCCGTCTCGTCGAACGACCGCAGCAGCAGCTACTACTCCTCATGCTGGTGCGTATAGTACAAGGAGATCACTCAGTTGGACACCCCTCGCTCGTCGACGCAGTCGGATGGAACATGTCATGCCCACCCCACCCCACCCCACCCCCAAAACGACGATGACGACACAAGGCTTTGACGTCATTTGCTAGTAGTGAAGACTTTTAAGGTGAGGCGGTACGTGTCCAAAGCACAGTGTGCGCTGCGATGAGCAGTCCACATGACACTTACCGTTCCGTCGTCGTTGCGCTACTTTGCGGTGGACTTTACTCGTTTGCCGACGCTATCGCCCAACGTCTGATACTAGTAGGGTCACTATTCGGGATATGGTCTCATTACTAGACTGTCGATCCATCACCGTCGTTGTGGTCGTGGTAGTGTCTGTTCTGCTTTACGTCAAGACCCGTGCTGCACAGTCAACGTCACCATCACCACCATTGTCAACCCATCGGATATATTTTAATGGCGCCGAGTAATAAACAACTGAAGAGGGTCTACTTCGATCCGAAAAAGGTGTCAAGTTACGCCGGAGTCGAAGAATGGTAGTCGGAATAGGACGCCTATACCCTACACAAACCGGCGAGACGTCATTTCATGAGACGATGTGTCGTCGTGGGAGGTCCACGTCAGCAGTGACAGGCCTGTCGAATATGAAAACCAACAACGACGGTATGACCTTTCTCCTCACGGTCTTCATGAAAGTGCTGAAGAACAACTTGTTCTCCGCTGAAGAACAAGTCCGCGGCGTCGTTGGTGACGGCGCTGAAAAGCACGTTCGTCGAAAGCTGGCCAAAGACGTTGCAGACAGATCAAGGACTCGCATTTCTGATTCGATCCGTTCAGGCTCTGTTGAAGAAGTACGGCATCCATTACTCACACTCACAACGCGGAGACGTGAAGGTGAACATCGTCGAAAGATTCAATAGAACGTTGAAGACGTGCATGTGGCGATACTTCACGAAACACCAGACGTGGCGATACATCGACGTCCTTCGGGACTTTGTGCGGTCGTACAACAACACTCACCACCGCAGCATCGGCTCCGTCACAGGTGAGTGCAAAGAATCAAGAAGAGGTGTGGCAGCGTCTGTACACGACGGTCACTACGGTAAGGGCATGCCCAAGTTCCGTGTGTCGGATCGCGTGCGCATCAGTAAGTTCAAGAGACTGTTCGAAAAGACTACATGGCGAATTGGAGCGAAGAGATGTTCACCATATACGAGGTTCACCCCTCCGATCCGTCCGTGTACCGATTGATCGACGATCTCGGTGAAGTGCTGGACGGCACCTTCTACGAACCGGAGGCTTTGGTGAAATGGTACGGCTACACCTCCAATTTGAACAGCTGGATCGATGCCAAGGCCCTCGTCCGCTATAAAGACTAGCCGCGCGTTTGTCGTCGCTTCATTAGAGCGATGACAGACGACTCGACAACAGAGGACTTCACCGCCGCCACCACCACCGTCATAGAAGAAGAAAAAGAAAACATTACTGACGCACAGAGCGAGAAAGACAGCACTCCTTGGCATCTGTTCGGTACCGTGTGTCCTCGAGAGGAAATCGTGTTTCCGTGTCAGGTCGTCGTCTTGTACACGGTCATCCTGATAAGCATTTACAACCTGACGACAGGTCACGAGAATTCAAATCTGTGGACGGCTCAGTTGAATAGTTCGTTGGGTTACCTGCTGCCCAATTCCACTTTGAGACATCATGACGAATGATTTTTAGGTGACGCTGCCTAGCAACGCTTCCATGAAGATGTATCCCGACAATACGTTGGCTCATTACATCACGGACTTGCCTCAACGTATCGATCTGACTGGCGAGTGGGAGTGCGGGTTGGCAGAAATACAGTACCCACATACTTGGTACAAAATCGGAGTGAACGACAGCTCGTTCTTCCTCAACGAGCACGAACCTATGGGTCAAATACCGAGTGCGAAGATAAGTGCTGGATATGACAAAGGTCCTGTGACATTGATGAACCATGTCAACAAGGGACTGAACCGTAAGGGGACGGATAAGACACGGGCAAAATTGAGCGACAGTTCCATCACTCAAAACATTACGTTGCACATGACACCGAGCACCGAGTTCACTGAACCTTACCACAACACGCTGGTAAGAATGTTAGTCAGCAGTCCGCCAGTAGCAACAGACATGACACGCTCGTACGTTCACCCTAGACTAGTTTGAACGGACATCGGTCTCACGCCGTTGGCCAGCGAGGTTTTGCTACCCAAAGAGACTGCCGATGGTTCGTACACCTACCGTAAAGAGACCGAAAACGTGGTGCACATGCATCAAGGGTGAGATGCCATCTACGTCTACACGGACGTCGTGGAGTCTCGCATAGTCGGTGGCAGTCTCGCACCTTTGTTGCGAGCCCTCCCGGTTAGCGGAAGTCACGGCGCCACGGTATCTGATCGGTTCACTAACTTTCACGTGCCTGTGTTGTACTCGCACTTCCACTAGATAGAGATGGATATAAGAAATGACACCGGACGGCGCGTACCATTCGAGTACAGTAGAGCGACGGCGACGCTTCATTTTCGACGGCATAGGACAGGACTGTTCTGAAGATGAATTACAACGACTATTACGCGAGTCAGGCGGGTGGTGCGCTGCCCTAGTTCGCCGGTGTGCAATACCAGCGGGGTCACGGACTAGGTAGTCTGTTCGGAGGTCTGATGCGCAGTGCCATGCCACTCAACAAGAGAGGTGCCGTGGCTTTGGAAAAGGGAGCGTTGAAGACCGGCGTGCTCATTGCCGACGACGTCTCGTCCGGACAGAACATTAAAAAGGGCAGCCAAACGACGCGACACGGATGCCAGTAAGACTATGCTGCGTGATATTTTGATACCTGGCGTGAGCCAACGGGGAAGATCTCCTCTTGGCCCATCCCGTGGGACGAGTGAATAACTGGCTGCATTCGCTGTTCAGTCAAGTCGAAGTCTACATGAACTGTAAATTCGTGACCCCTTCGACCAACACGTAAGCGTATCGTGCCTACTTAGATACGATGCTGAGTCATGACACCGGTGCCAAGGTCAAGCAGCTGACGGGTCAGCCGTGGCACAAGGACACGGCCACTCACATGGATGCTGTCGAGATAATCGGCGGACCCACGGCTAACGAATGGTTCGTGGCTCGGCGAGAGAACGTCGTACGGATTCGGGTCGTCGACATGATGGGTCGTCTACACGTGGATCTGTTTCTGTAAGATAAATTCCTGATCAACGGCGTCGATGTCAAAATACGTCTGGTGCGCAGTAAGTCTGCGTTTGCGCTCATGGCTGGCGGGATCAACCCCGATTACAAGATCACTATCGTCAATGCCACCTTGTTTGCAAAGAAGGCCACCCTGAATCCGACCCCGCAGATGGCCCATATCAAGGCTCTTGAGAAGAGCACGTTCAAGTATCCGATGCGATCCGTCTACTGCAAGGTGTACTCCATTCGGGCAGGTGCTCGGTCGCACACGCACGAGAACCTGTTCCTCGGCACCCTGCCGAAACGTCTGATGCTGTCCTGCATCGATAACGATGCGTACAACGGTGCATAAGACAAGAATCCGTTTCACGCCAATAACAACGCCATCAGCTTCCTCGCAGTGTCCGAGGACGGACGACAGATACCCTCCATACCTTTCCAGCCCAATTTCGAAGACGACCTCTTCATCATGAGCTACATGAGCCTGTTCACCTCGACTGGCAAGATTTGGCAGGACGAGAGGAACGGTCTGATTCGCAGCGACTTCCGGCAAGGCTGCACCTTCTTCGGTTTTGATCTGAACCCCGATCAGTGCGATGGCCCCTGCTTCCATCTGGTACAAAAGGGCAACCTGCGCATAGAACTGCATTTCCGTAACGCGCTGCCGACCACCGTGATCGTTATCGCCTATGCCGAATTTGAGTCCGTGCTGGAAACCGACAAGAACCGCAACGTCATCTGCGACTACTGAGATGGACACACTGCAGATCGCCAGACTACTGACGATGGACCCGCGCACCATATCGATAGTTCGCGGTGTCGTACTCAAAGACAGACTGCCTACGACAACGATAGACGGCGCTCTGCCTGCGGCCTTCGTGTGCAACACCGACGACGGTGACGAACCGTGCGAACATTGGATAGCGCTGGACGCCGACGGACGCGGCTATTATTTCTGCTCGTTCGGCCTGCCGCCACAACACGCTGCATTCCGCACCTTCATGAACGAACATTGTTCCGAGTGGACTCATAATAGCAAGAGACATCAGAGTCCTCTGTCTAACGTTTGTGGACAATATTGCATAGCTTGTGCATTGTTTCGTTGTAATGGTTTGTCGACGAGAACTTTTATCAACCTATTCGGCACCGATTTAGTAGCTAACGATTGCCGAGTATTTGATTGGCTTAAACAGCTGCGACAACGTAAACTGTACTATCGCACATCGTACATCGATTGAGGCTCCGGTGAGGTTGGCGCACCAGAGGTGGTGGATTAGGGGCTACTCGCGCAACGTGGTCGCTAATTTGGGGTTAGGGTTAGCTGGCCGGATAGAAGCACACACCGCAGACCGATTGCTTAGGTTCAGACCACAGTTCACAGGGAGTTCGGGTTATGGAGTCTGGGTAGTAGGGTTCAGTACGTTAGGATTAGGGTTACTAACCCTAACCCTAACCCTCGCTATAGGAGGAAACTCGTGAGCGTCCCCTGAGCGCCCCCTGGCGAGTGTATCAGCGCAAACATTGGCATCCGTCATCTGGGGAATGACTTTGACTCGTAGCGTCTCCTGGCGACTGTATCAGCGCAAAGGTCGGTGATCTTTGACCTTGAACTTGTAGCGCCCCTTGACGACTGTATCAGTGCAAAACAAGATGGCAGCCTCCATAGGGAGGTCACGTGATGTGCAAATGAGGTGTGGCGTCATAGGTCACGTGACTGCTCTCGACCAATCAGAACCGTCGACTCTAGGTCACGTGACTGCTCTCGATCAATCATAACTCTCCAAATCCCCCATTTGAGGTGTCAGATGGACCTACATACTACTGGTACTGTACAAGTAGAACATGGAAACATTTTCGAAACAACGCAAGAGACGTCAGCACATCTAGTGAATGCAGATAATGCGAAGGATGGTGCTGCATATTCTTCGACAACTGACCGAACTGCGGGTAGAGCGGAGAGATTGAGAGTCGCAGAAAATCTCTCAAACGTATGTCCTTGAGTCGGCACCGGAGGTTGTTCTTTATGGCTGAGAATCCTGATTCTCATTATCATGTGCTGCCGAAAAGCACCAAAAGTGTCTGTGCTGCTTCGATCAGCACTGTAAATCGCATAGGCACTTGCGTTGCCAAGAAAAGCACGTGATCGCAGCATTAAACTAATTTTTTAGTCCTGGCACCACCTTGAAATCGATGAAATTGTCCTGCAACGTTGCTTCGTCGACTGCAAACGTTTGCGCCAATGTTTGGCAAATATCTGGCTCCGCAGTAAAAGGGCTTGCAAAGAAACAGCAAACGTCGTCGATATCAACGAAGTCAGCGAATCGTCCACTGAATGCGGTCTCCAGGCTGTTAAGCACATCAGCAAGTACCCGCTTGGCGTCTGCGTTACATTCATTGTCTTCGCCACAGAATTCTCTGGTGAACTTGAAGTGCAGAAAATTGCCCGAAATTTTTCATCTTCCAGATGGGCAACTGGATGATCAATTTCTTTAAGAAAATTCACGATGTGAGGAAGCAGTGCAGCACATCTCTCAAGAAATGCGCCTTGACTCAGCCAACGGACACTGTTGTAGAATAGCACATCGCCGAATTCTGCATCATCAAGTGCAGCCAAGTGATTTTGGAACTTCCTGTGGTTGAGAGAACGTGCGCGGATAAGGTTCAAGCTCTCTACAACAGTTTTCATCGTATCCTGCAGACCACAGCCTGCTTTCGCGCACCATGCTTGCTGGTGAATTATGCAGTGGTATGATATCAAATTCGGCTTTTCGATTTCTTGACGGAACAAGCAACGAATTCAGTTTGACGACCAAGCATGCATGTTTCTCTGTACACAGAGAAACCAAATTTTCCCACGTCAAATCATTTTCTTCGCCGAACTTCAATAGCGCACTGCAAACGTCTCGTGCTGTCGTTGTGCCCTTCAATGGGATCAGGCACAGGAAGTCTTCTGATACACCTTCGTTGTAATACCGCACGGATACCACCAGCTGTGCCGTGTCACTTTTGTCAGTGCTTTCGTCGAGAGCAAGTGAAAAAGCAGGACAGGATCCCAACTTAGTCATCAGCTGCATGAAAATGTCACCACTCAACTCATCACATCGACGGGCACATGTATCGGGTGAAAGTGGCAGTTTCCCAATCTGTTGCACGATCTTATCTTTGTTCTGAAAACCTGCGAACAGAACTTCGGCACTTGCCATGAAAGCCTTCTTGAACAATTCTGCGTGAGTAAGCGGCACCTGGTGTTGAGCGAGTAAGTAACATATGCGATAGCTGGCTTCATTAAGATGGCATACTCTCTTCATCTCGCCCAAGTAATCGTTTCTTGAACTCCTTCATGCGTTCGTCTTTTCCCACATATGCACCGTCAAAGCACTTTTATGCATCGAATCGTAATGCCGTTTCACGTTATAGCGTTTCAAATCAGCAACGCTTTCTCTGCATATCAAACACATCGCTTTTTGGTCATGTTCGCGATAGCAAAAGAAGTACTCATGCTCCCAGGCAGCGTCAAACGCTCTCTTTCCATAATAATCAAAACGACGTTTTTTCTCTATATACTGAGTAATGAGATTCACAAATTCAATGTTAGCTGTCTGAAAGTATCTTGTTATTGAGCGATGTTTCATCCGGGTTTCTTGGAATCGAGCGTTAGCTTCTGTTATATTAACAGTAGCGCCGCCTAGCGAACATCACTGCAAAGGTGAAGGTTGTTGGTATTAAATGTGTACGAAGTTTACTCTGGCGAATTGACATTAAGTGAACAACAAAATTAATGCTTCATAATATTTCAAATTTGTGTAAGCTATATGGCTGTTATGTAAAGTTGAAACAGTTGGCATAATTGTATTGAAAACCACCAGGAAACACGTTATTTAGTGCTCATAGAACAATTGGAAAATTGGTACTGAAAAAAAATTATATTGCTGGCACGGTCACGCGGGCCAGTTGAAAGCGAGCCGTGGGCCGCAGAGCTGACTTAACCCCTACTCTAGCGGCATTCGCCATAGTGGAAAGAGAATGTTTGGCAATTGTCTTTGCCTGGAAAAGTGTATAACTTACTTTTATGGGCGGACATTCGTTATTCAAACCGACCATCAACTATTGGCTTTCCTAAAGACAACCCGATTAACCAATCCGAGGTTAACCAAACCGTACCAATTTAGAATTGAGGTCATCCCCGGCAAAGAAAATTTTGCGCTGATTATCTCAGCAGAGCCATCAAGTAGGTTGACAGAATGACAGTTCGATCGATCGACATTTCCTTCAGAATGTACACATACGTTGACGTGTTAGAGACAGCATGATGATGCTAGAAAGTTCATGATGATGGAGTGTTATTATGCGGCTCTCCCTACCGGAGGGTATAGTAATTTTTTTTTATAGTTTTGCTATACTATTGCTATTGTGCTGTTGTTGTTAAGTATTAAGCAACAATGCGATTACATTAGCGTCATACTAGTTGCGTTGTGTTTGTTTCACATGTATGTGTGTATTATATGTGGCTTTTTTTAAAGCTAATTCTTGAAAGACCAGGGTTATGTCACATCGGAGATCGTGTGAGTTGTACAGAATCAGCGTTTACTTAAGCCACCTAGCGATGGTACTTAGTGATTGAGATTCGTGCTAGTGGCGCCAAATAGCGACCAATGGCAAATCAAGATTTCGGAAAATGTTTTGTTACAACGGATTAACAGATAAATGAAATGTTGTCATGTTTGGTGTTATTGGAAAAATCGTTGTCTACTAATATTGTTTATCCTTGTGTTAGCATTTAATTATTGTGGAGAGCAAATATATTGAGATAGAGTAGAAGTTGCTGATTTGTATTTACGATCTAACATTCGACAATGGGTTGAGATAAAGGACATTTGCACTTGCACTTTGATGTATATCATCATTATGTGTGTATTGTCTAGATTCTTATGATATAAATTTTTTGTAGGATATTATTTTATTGAATGTTTGATACTGGGGTGTTTTGGTACAAATATTACGTAACTTTTCACAAGTCAACTTGCAAGTATAGGCAACCAAGACATTCCGTCCGTGGTCTACGTGATTTATGTATGCACTAACATTATTGGTTGATTTATTATGAGACGACGACTGTTATTGATGATAGAAGAAGTACAAAACAGCTGATGCCGGATATGTTGGTCAGATAAACTAGATAATTCCAACATCTCAGACGTTGGAAGAAGTGAATCGCCATGTGAATCTATTTGTCTCCGATACATTGACATGTGACGCAATGTTCTTTCGAACAGAATACATTCACCGAGTAATAAAATGTGATCATATCCATGTCCCGTGTTAACAGTTTCGGCGTTCAATGACAATAATTCTCGTTGCATTATTATTTATTCAATATACGATTATTTTGCCGTTAGTTAATAACTAGCACCGAGGATTATGCATCGGTGAACATTATTTCACCTATTGTCTCTCTAAGAACTATTCGTTGTCCGGACTGGGCGACGATTGCCGGCAACAAGACGCGCTGAATCCTCCTTGTGATTCTTCCATCGACACTCCACGCTGCACGCTTGACTGCACTCGCCGGAGCACGCTGTACGCTTGACTGCACTCGCCGGAGCACGCTGTACGCTTGACTGCACTCGCCGGAGCACGCTGTACGCTTGACTGCACTCGCCGGAGCACGCTGTACGCTTGACTGCACTCGCCGGAGCACGCTGTACGCTTGACTGCACTCGCCGGAGCACGCTGTACGCTTGACTGCACTCGCCGGAGCACGCTGTACGCTTGACTGTACTCGACTGAGCACGCTGTACGCTTGACTGCACTCGCCGGAGCACGCTGTACGCTTGACTGTACTCGACTGAGCACGCTTGATTGCAAGTCCGTAAGCGAGTTTGAGTTATTATGTAAACTGTAATTGGCTTATGGTGAATAATATTGGACGTTGATAAATTATAATTCTATTCAACATTATTGATTTGTGATTATTTACTATACTATTTAGTATTTTTATTAAACGAGAAATCTGTTACATTTACCCTTATTGTTGAGATATTTTAGTTGCACGAATATACACATACTGCACCACAATGAGTATGTCCATTGGCTCGCCGTTTTATCCCAGCCAAGCCATAAATCTGTGATATATAGCTACTTATTCATTTGTTAAAATTAAGCAAATTCTGGGATATGAACTTTTTGACCATTGGTTGATTTGATACGGAATGACCCACTTGCAACAGAAACAACAAAAAGCGAGAAAGGCCAGAAAGTGCCCAGCTGAGTATAATTTTAGTAGCTAAGTTGTAATAAACTCAATTTTATCTTACAAACTTGCCTTGCAGTGGTTCTTAATTTAGGCATAAGCTTACCACACGCATACTACATATTATTATAGTAATTTAACATTCACATTAGTGAGATATGTATTTTAGTCCATTGTACATATACTACACTGAATGACTGCAGTTATTTAGTAGACGCTGGTACGATATATGATGAAGACTGGGTGCTGTAGTGTATGAACACTGCGCTCCAATGGGTTGTTGCCATACAACAGCATGGATGTCACTGACCTGTGTCTGGGTGCTGTAGTGTATAAACATTGCGCCTCTAGTGGGTTGTTGCCATACAACAGCATGGATGTCACTGACCTGTGTCTGGGTGCTGTAGTGTATAAACACTGCGCCTCTAGTGGGTTGTTGCCATACAACAGCATGGATGTCACTGACCTGTGTCTGGGTGCTGTAGTGTATAAACACTGCGCCTCTAGTGGGTTGTTGCCATACAACAGCATGGATGTCACTGACCTGTGTCTGGGTGCTGTAGTGTATAAACACTGCGCCTCCAGTTGGTTGTTGCCATACAACAGCATGGATGTCACTGACCTGTGTCTGGGTGCTGTAGTGTATAAACACTGCGCCTCCAGTTGGTTGTTGCCATACAACAGCATGGATGTCACTGACCTGTGCCAGCATCAGCGGTCTTGCTTTATTAACGGGTGTTCTACTTATATCGGTAACCCAACCCCACATTCCACGCTCACAACGCGTAGTGGACCTGTCTACTTCCGTCTGCGTGTATTTTTCAGTTAGTTTCTCTGCTTCCTTGGCGAAACTATCGAGAAAACTTCATTCCCTGTTTTTACAATTTTCATGGCTGTTCTGCATACTGTTCTTGGGCCTGGTATAGTACTTTGTATACACAAATTACCAAGTACGAGACGACAAGAAAACGGCAGATAAATGATTACAGGGTGTGTTACCGGTATTACGTTATTACGTTAGTATTTTCAGAGAATTGTGCAATTGTGTATTATTCTATATTTTGATCTTTATCTCACACTGCAAATTATGACTCCTAGCATTAATAAACTCGCCAATTTTGGTTGACATTATGTGTGGCCTGTTTTGTTATTGTGTAGGCACAGCAAAGGGTACATTTATTAAAATGCGCATATCATCAAAGTTTGTACACAAATATATTTGCTGACTATTAGACGTCTTAGCTAAAACTGTAAACAATCATTAAATCGTATTTCTAACAAATCATTTGCACTTTATATTGCGAACTCAGATGTTCACATAAGCCTACTGCACTATAAGAGAACAACCCAGTAAATGCAATGTATAATATGTTTGCTTAGCCAGTTTATTTGATCCAATGACAGGACGCATCAGTTTGGATTAAGCACTGATGAAATATCTGCATCAGTGGAACGCAAACAATTGTAATAAGTAAAGGAGATTTGCTGAGACGAAGGATAATAATGGCCTCACATTACAGTCCCAAATACGTTTGTTTTTCGTATTTTTACTAATAAAAACTAAATAAAACACACACAATTTTTAAAGAAAACTCATTTAGAACATTCCAAACTAATTCAACATGAGTTCGATTTCACACAGTGATCTCTCTGGCCCGTATCGTCCGAAGACGCGCAAAACGACGAAGTCACAAGCTCGCTCGATGCAGCCACACGTGAAGGTACAGACAGTGGCGCCATCTACTGGAGGTTCTGTCTCCGTCACCTGACACCGCCTGAAGTAGCCGTCGAACGGGCCGGCGTTGAGCGGCTTCTCCTCCGTGTAGACGTGAACCTGGACAACAGAAATGTAATCAGATTTTTATTGTTAAAACAACACACACACATGCACGCACGAATGCGCACACGCACACCCGTATACACACATACATACGTACTCAGGGGTGGAAAGTACCATTTTTATCTACCAGCCCCATTGGGCTGGTAGATAAAAATATTTCTAAATCTACCAACCCGACCGATATTCTACCAGCCCCGATACTGCGCTGGAAAAAAATATTTATTGTAAAATCTAAGCTAATATTTTTTATCGTAATATTTTATCAAAACAAAAAGAAAATGATATGGGTTAGCATCACTACACCATATAGCATGGTCATAATGGTCACTATTAAACATTAAACACTGCCTATCTCTTCAGCATATTATGCGCTATTTGTCTCTTCATAACTTTCTGTCGTTTTGCCGCTGTTATGTCAACATGTCAACAATATGTTATGTCAACAATACACACGTACATAAACACACACACACACACACACACACACACACACACACACACACACACACACACACACACACACACACACACACACACACACACACACACACACACACACACACACACACACACACACACACACACACACACACACACACACACACAGACACACACACACACACACACACACACACACAGACACACACACACACACACACACACACACAGACACACACACACACACACACACACACACACACACACGCACGCACACACACACACACACACACACACACACACGCACGCACACACACACACACACACACACACACACAGACACACACACACACACACACACACACACACACACACAGACACACACACACACACACACACACACACACACACACACAGACACACACACACACACACACACGCACGCACACACACACACACGCACGCACACACACACACACACGCACGCACACACACACACACACACACACACAGACACACACACACACACACAGACACACACACACACACACACACACACACACACACGCACGCACACACACACACACGCACGCACGCACACACACACACACACACACACAGACACACACACACACACACACACACACACACACACACAGACACACACACACACACACACACACACACAGACACACACACACACACACACACACACACGCACACGCACACGCACGCACACACACACACACACGCACGCACGCACACACACACACTCACACACACACACACACACACACACACACACTCACACACACACACTCACACACACACACACACACACACACACACACACAGACACACACAGACACACACACACACACACACACACACACACACACACACACACACACACACACACATCCACACACACACACACACACACACACACACACACACACACACACACACACACACACACACACACACACACACACACACACACACACACACACACACACACACACACACACACACACACACACACACACACACACACACACACACACACACACACACACACACACACACACACACACACACACGTGGATACATAAACGATTCATGTACATTTCACCTACTATGGCTACTTTTTAGACAAATTCACAGATCGTCTACAGTAGACGAAATGTGAGTTATCCACATGCAGAATTGGCGAAATGGGAATAATATCACTACAGTATATGGGAATAGGCAAAATTGGAATATCCGGTACACATGCACGCACGTACTCACTCACTCACTCACGCACGCACGCACGCACGCACGCACGCACGCACGCACGCACGCACGCACGCACCTGACTGGCATCACCACAGTTGCCGCCTCGCAAGGTGATGCGCGCGTCGAAGTTAATCAGGAGCTGCGAGAAATTTGCTCTGAGGACGAAGTCCAGAGGATTGTCCGATGAAGTCACAGCCCCGCACGTGGTCCGGTTATTGTCAGTGAAGACGACGCATTTCCCGAACTCGCGAAATCCCGTAGCAGTGGCAACGATGGGTTCTGTAGCTACAAATCAAGAAGCGAAGTTAATGACAAATAGTACCCCTTACATGCGCGAACACACAACAATATTTAACTTGGCAGCAGCGCTTCGTGAACACTTCACTAGCTTTCATATTAGTTCATAAATATGTCTCGCTAGTGAATTTGACCCTAGTGGAATAATAGAGCTACTAATTCAGTTTGAGACAGAAGTTGTCGAGTGGAGATGACCGTCCAACATAACTTGTAAAGACACCATTTAAGGTCATTATCAAAATGCGCGTATGCAGCGTATATTTCATCAACAAAACTGAGTAAACTGTAAGTGTGAGTATATTATGTTTTATTTGAAAATGCTACTTTTAAGTAGTGAGCAGGTTCTTGTCTGCTGTAAAGGAACGATAATAGAATGTTGCAACCTAATAACTAACTATATTGTGGCATTATATGTCTTAGTTGCAGGCAACTGTGTACTACAGGGGCTACAAGCTGGTCTTCTGTTAAAGCTGTACCTGGTTCGTTACACATACACCAGGAACTGTGTACTACAGGGGCTACAAGCTGGTCTTCTGTTAAAGCTGTACCTGGTTCGTTACACATACACCAGGAACTGTGTACTACAGGGACTACAAGCTGGTCTTCTTTTAAAGTTGTACCACGTTCGTTAACCTACACAAGGAACTGTGTACTACAGAGACTACAAGCTGGTCTTCTGTTAAAGCTGTACCACGTTCGTTAACCTACACCAGGAACTATGTACTACAGGGACTACAAGCTAGTCTTCTGTTAAAGCTGTACCACGTTCGTTAACCTACACCAGGAACTGTGTACTACAGGGACTACAAGCGGGTCTTCTGTTAAAGCTGTACCTCGTTCGTTAACCTACACCAGGAACTGTGTACTACAGGGACTACAAGCTGGTCTTCTGTTAAAGCAGTACCTCGTTCGTTAACCTACACCAGGAACTGTGTACTACAGGGACTACAAGCTAGTCTTCTGTTAAAGCTGTACCACGTTCGTTAACCTACACCAGGAACTGTGTACTACAGGGACTACAAGCGGGTCTTATGTTAAAGTTGTACCTCGTTCGTTAACCTACACCAGGAACTGTGTACTACAGGTGCTACAAGCTGGTCTTCTGTTAAAGCAGTACCTCGTTCGTTAACCTACACCAGGAACTGTGTACTACAGGGACTACAAACTGGTCTTCTGTTAAAACTGTACCTCGTTCGTTAACCTACACCACGAACTGTATACTACAGGGGCTACAAGCTGGTCTTCTGTTAAAGCTGTACCACGTTCGTTAACCTACACCAGGAACTGTATATTACAGGGACTACAAGCTGGTCTTCTGTTAAAGCTGTACATCGTTCGTTAACCTACACCAGGAACTGTGTACTACAGGGACTACAAGCTGGTCTTCTGTTAAAGCTGTACCTCGTTCGTTAACCTACACCAGGAACTATGTACTACAGGGACTACAAGCTGGTCTTCTGTTAAAGCTGTACCTCGTTCGTTACACATACACCAGGAACTGTGTACTACAGGGACTACAAGCTGGTCTTCTGTTAAAACTGTACCTGGTTCGTTACACATACACCAGGAACTGTGTAATACAGGGACTACAAGCTGGTCTTCTGTTAAAGCTGTACCTGGTTCGTTACACATACACCAGGAACTGTGTACTACAGGGACTACAAGCTAGTCTTCTGTTAAAGCTGTACCTCGTTCGTTAACCTACACCAGGAACTGTGTACTACAGGGACTACAAGCTGGTCTTCTGTTAAAGCTGTACCACGTTCGTTAACCTACACCAGTACTAGCCCTTGTACTACAGGGGATACAAGCTGGTCTTCTGTTAACACTGTACCTGGTTCGTTACACATAAACCAGGAACTGTGTACTACAGGGACTACAAGCTGGTCTTCTGTTAAAGCTGTATCACGTTCGTTAACCTACACCAGGAACTGTGTACTACAGGGACTACAAGCGGGTCTTCTGTTAAAGCTGTACCTCGTTCGTTAACCTACACCACGAACTGTATACTACAGGGGCTACAAGCTGGTCTTCTGTTAAAGTTGTACCATGTTCGTTAACCTACACCAGGAACTGTATATTACAGGGACTACAAGCTGGTCTTCTGTTAAAGCAGTACCTCGTTCGTTAACCTACAACAGGAACTGTGTACTACAGGGGCTACAAACTGGTCTTCTGTTAAAGCTGTACCTCGTTCGTTAACCTACACCACGAACTGTATACTACGTGGGCTACAAGCTGGTCTTCTGTTAAAGTTGTACCATGTTCGTTAACCTACACCAGGAACTGTATATTACAGGGACTACAAGCTGGTCTTCTGTTAAAGCTGTACATCGTTCGTTAACCTACACCAGGAACTGTGTACTACAGGGACTACAAGCTGGTCTTCTGTTAAAGCTGTACATCGTTCGTTAACCTACACCAGGAACTGTGTACTACAGGGACTACAAGCTGGTCTTCTGTTAAAGCTGTACCTGGTTCGTTACACATACACCAGGAACTGTGTACTACAGGGACTACAAGCTGGTCTTCTGTTAAAGCTGTACATCGTTCGTTAATCTACACCAGGAACTGTGTACTACGGAGACTACAAGCTGGTCTTCTTTTAAAGTTGTACCACGTTCGTTAACCTACACCAGGAACTGTGTACTACAGGGACTACAAGCTGGTCTTATGCTAAAGTTGTACCACGTTCGTTACACATACACAAGGAACTGATCAAGTTCAACGTGACTTTCACACTTAATTAATTACATTTTCTGATAGTTAATAAAACACAACAATTAAGAATACCGTGCCAGTGGTTTACTCGGAAAACCTTGCTGAACACTCGTTATCTTAATTTCACACACGTTTGGTGCTGTGTATGCCGGCTTCCCTTAATACGTCACTTTTAGTCTAGGTTACCCCGCTTTCATCGAACTGTGCATGCCCTTATCGGTCGTGCTTGTTAACATGCCAAACCTCGATTATTCGGAGAAATGACCGGAATCTTCCACTTTTACAAAACATTTCGAGTAAACCACACTCACGTGATATTCTTGATTTTAGTTGCATTTTGTTAGTTTTTATTGTCTCTTTTAGGTGCATAGCCCTAAAACCATGATTTGTGTTTTGCTTTAATTATACTCGTTAACACAACGCCTACTTAATATGTTCTTAAATCGTTAGCTCACATACACTTTGGAAGTTCCTCGCTTCGGGGGAATGCTGAAAATTGCTATATCCCTCTGCATAAAAGTATATGTTGATCCTCCGCCGGTTTGCTTTCAAGCCTCGTAGAAAGAGGCTTGGGCAATCATATTGCTATATATACGAAGGCAATTTCTGATTACTCTGCTGTTTGTCTAGATATGTTACAGTATGGATATGTACTAGCTTAAATCAAACACACACATTCTTTATCAACAACATTACATAACGTTACTAGTTTCAAACAATAAGTATACTAATTTGGCTATCATTATCACTGCATATAGAAAGTCGGGCTGTCAATCGAGAGAACCCGAGTTCGAATCCTTTTGCTACCGTTTCGAAGCTTTGACAATTTCGTTCTTCCCACGCTACCACAGTTCACTGAGCTGTATAAACGAATACTTGGCTACATACAGAGGTGGATATCTGAACGAATAGCTTTTCCACAACGTGGCTGAATGCTTTCCAGTGAAGTTGAGATGGCATTGAACAGGTCTGCCAGGGGTGATGTGTAAAGCGCTATGAACAGTCCCAATGATTGGATACCGCGCTATATAAAATGTACTTTTACATCTTTAATGGGTTGTGTTCCTTTATGACATATCTGAAGCAGAAATGGACATCCTATTAAACTTTTTCCTTGGGCTACAACATCCACTGTTTTCATGGGCTGCAGCATCCTATGTTTCCTTGGGCTGCAGCATCCTCTTTTTCCTTGGGCTACAGCATCCACTGTTTCCTTGGGCTGCAGCATCCTCTGTTTCCTTGGGCTACAGCATCCTATGTTTCCTTGGGCATCAGAATCCCATGGTTCCTTGGGCTACAGCATCCTCTGTTTCCTTTCGCTACCTAATCCTCTGTTTCCTTGGGTTGCAGCATCCTCTGTTTCCTTGGGCTACAGCATCCTGTGTTTCCTTTGGCTACAGCATCCTCTGATTTCTTGCGCTTCAGATTCCTCTCTTTCTTTGAGCTGCAGCATCCTCTCTTTCCTTGGGCTACAGCATCCTCTCTTTCCTTCGGCTGCAGCATCCTCTCTTTTCTTGGGCTGCAGCATCCTCTCTTTCCTTCGGCTGCAGCATCCTCTCTTTCCTTCGGCTGCAGCATCCTCTCTTTCCTTCGGCTTCAGATTCCTCTCTTTCCTTGGGCTGCATCATCCTCTCTTTCCTTGGGCTGCAACATCGTCTGTTTCCTTGGGCTACTGCATCCTCTTTTTCTTTGGCAAAACTATCGAGAAAACTTCCTTTTCTCTTTTTACAATTTTCTTGATTGTTCTGTTTCGAGGCCTGGAATAGTACTTTGTTTACATAAATTACCAAGTACAAGACAACAAGAACACGGCAGACAAATAACTACAAGGCTTATAACCGTTATATTACCGTTATATTACCGTTACTACGTTAGTATTTTCAGAGTATTGTACAGTTGTATTTTGTACTCTAATTTGATCTTTATCTGAAATGATAAGTTATGAGTCGTAGATTTATTCTACTCGCCAATTTTTTTTTATATATTACGTATGGCCTGTTTTGTTATGGTGTAGACACAGGAAAGGGTAAATGTATTAAAATGCGTATATCATCAATGTATGTAAACAACTACATTTGCTGACTATTGGACGTCTTAGCTAAAACAGTAAGCAATCATTAAATCTTATTTCTAACCAATCATCTGCAATTTATATTGCGGACTCAGATGTTCGCATAAGCCTACTGCACTATAAGGGAACAACCCAGTAAATGCAATGTATAATATGTTTGCTTAGCCAGTTTATTTGATCCAATGTCAGGACACATCAGTGTGGATTAAGCACTGATGAAATGGCTGCATCAGTGCAGCGCAAACTATTATAACAAGTAAAGGAGAATTGCTGAGACGAGGAATAATAATGGTCACATATAGCAATCCGGAATACGTTTGTTTTCCGTGTTTTAACAAATACAAACTAAATAAAACACACACAATTTTGAACGAAAACTCATTTAGAACATTCCAAACTAATTAAAAATCAGTTCGATTTCACACAGTGATCTCTCTGGCCCGTATCGTCCGAAGACGCGAACACCGAAGAAGTCGCAAGCTCGCTCGATGCAGTCACACGTGAAGGAACAGACAGTGACGCCATCTACAGATGGTTCTGTCTCCGACACCTGACACCGCCTGAAGTAGCCGTCGAACGGGCCGGCGTTGAGCGGCTTCTCCTCCGTGTAGACGTGAACCTGGACAACACATACAGAAATGTCATCAGATTGTTATTGTTAAAACAACACACACAAATGCACGCACGAATGCGCGAACGCACGCGCACACCCGTACACACAAATGTATACGCACTCAGGGATGAAAACTAACACGTTTGTCCACCAGCCCAATAAGGCTGGTAAATTTCTAAATCTACCAACCCGATCGATATTTATCAGCCCCGATACTGCGTTGGGAAAACATATTGATTGTTAAATAAAGTTATGGGAACAATAATATTTTTTTATTTTATTTTCTAAACAAAAGGAAGAATTATATGGTTCAGCAGCACTACACCATATAACATGGTCACAATGGTCACCATTACACACTGTCCATCTCTTCAACATATTATGCACTTGTTTATCTCTTCATAACTATATGCCGTTTTGCCTTCATTGTGTAACAATTGCGATATCGCAGAACCGGCCATGGACCGTCGGGCCGGGGTAAGCTTCCAGCCCTAGATAATTTTGCCTACTGTAGTTTTATGGATACTTCTTAGACAACTTCACAGTTCGCCTAGAGTAGGCGAAATATGAATTACCCACATGCGGAGTAGTCGAAATGCGAATAACAACACAAGGGAATATGCAAAATGGGAATATCCCGTGCACACGGACACACGCACACACACACACACACACACACACACACACACACACACACACACACACACACACACACACACACACACACACACACGCACGCACGCACGCACGCACGCACGCACGCACGCAAACACGCACGCACGCACCTGACTGGCGTCACCACAGTTGCCGCCTCGCAAGGTGATGCGCGGGTGGAAGTGAGTCTGGGGCTGCGAGAAATTCGCTCTGAGCAAGAAGTCCAGAGGATTATCGGGTGACGTCACAGCCCCGCACGTGGTCCGGTTATTGTCAGTGAAGACGTCGCATTTTCCGAATTCGCGAAATCCGGTAGCAGAGGCAACGATGGGTTCTGTAGCTACACATCAAAAAGCGAACATAATGACAAATATTACCCCTTACATGCGCGAACGCAGAACAATATTTAAACTGGCAGCAGCACTGATGTCAAACTTCGCGAACACTACCTTATCCGTGTCCGTTCTTACAGATGTCTCGCTAGCGTATGTGACCCTACTGGAATAATACAGCCACTAATTCAGCTTGATACAGAAGCTGTCGACATTACTTGTAAATACACCATTTAAAGTTATTATAAAAATGAGTGTATATTTCATCAACAAAACAGAGGAAACTATAGGTATGAGTAATGGAAACAATTCTGTTTTTTTTCTTCTGAAAATGCTAGTTTGCAGGTGAATGTGGAAATGTCCCTGCTGTAAAGGAACGATAATAGAAAGTTGCAACCTAATAACTACCGTATCTATCTACTGATGTTAGTAGCAGTTATATAACTTTTGTTCTTCTATTTTTAAAGTAATGGTCGTTATGGGACAGACATGATTTGCTACGGTATGGACGTTTTTTTCCATTACACAGTAAAAAGTGGAGTTACATATGTTGACTGGATGGCGCAACTTCCCACACATGTGAGATAAATGTGATTACATTGTCGTATTATATCTCTTAGTTGCAGGCAAGTATGTACTACAGGTACTACAAACTGGTCTTCTGATAAAGCTGTACCTCGTTCGTTAACCTACACCAGGAACTGTGTACTACAGGGACTACAAGCTGGTCTTCTGATAAAGCTGTACCTCGTTCGTTAACCTACACCAGGAACTGTGTACTACAAGGACTACAAGCTGGTTTTCTGTTAAAGTTGTACCTCGTTCGTTAACCTACACCAGGAACTATGTACTACAGGGACTACAAGCTGGTCTTCTGTTAAAGCTGTACCTCGTTCGTTAACCTACACCAGGAACTATGTACTACAGGGAATACAAGCTGGTCTTGTGTTAAAGCTGTACCTCGTTCGTTACATATACACCAGGAACTATGTACTACAGGGACTACAAGCTGGTCTTCTGATAAAGCTTTACCTCGTTCGTTAACCTACACCAGGAACTATGTACTACAGGGACTACAAGCTGGTCTTCTGTTAAAGCTGTACCTCGTTCGTTAACCTACACCAGGAACTGTGTACTACAGGGACTACAAGCTGGTCTTCTGTTAAAGTTGTATCTCGTTCGTTAACCTACACCAGGAACTATGTACTGCAGGGACTACAAGCTGGTCTTGTGTTAAAGCTGTACCTCGTTCGTTACATATACACAAGGAACTATGTACTACAGGGACTACAAGCTGGTCTTCTGTTAAAGCTGTACCTCGTTCGTTAACCTACACCAGGAAATATGTACGACAGTGACTACAAGCTGGTCTTATGTTAAAGTTGTACCTCGTTCGTTAACCTACACCAGGAACTATGTACTGCAGGGACTACAAGCTAGTCTTCTGTTAAAGTTGTACCTCGTTCGTTAACCTACACCAGGAACTATGTACTGCAGGGACTACAAGCTGGTCTTATGTTAAAGTTGTACCTCGTTCGTTAACCTACACCAGGAACTATGTACTGCAGGGACTACAAGCTAGTCTTCTGTTAAAGTTGTACCTCGTTCGTTAACCTACACCAGGAACTATGTACTACAGGGACTACAAGCTGGTCTTATGTTAAAGTTGTACCTCGTTCGTTAACCTACACCAGGAACTATGTACTGCAGGGACTACAAGCTAGTCTTCTGTTAAAGTTGTATCTCGTTCGTTAACCTACACCAGGAACTATGTACTGCAGGGACTACAAGCTAGTCTTCTGTTAAAGTTGTACCTCGTTCGTTAACCTACACCAGGAACTATGTACTACAGTGACTACAAGCTAGTCTTCTGATAAAGTTGTACCTCGTTCGTTAACCTACACCAGGAACTATGTAATACAGGGACTACAAGCTGGTCTTCTGTTAAAGCTGTACCTCGTTCGTTAACCTACACCAGGAACTATGTACTAGAGGGACTACAAGCTGGTCTTCTGTTAAAGCTGTACCTCGTTCGTTAACCTACACCAGGAACTGTGTACTACAGGGACTACAAGCTGGTCTTCTGATAAAGCTTTACCTCGTTCATTACACATACACCAGGAACTATGTACTGCAGGGACTACAAGCTGGTCTTATGTTAAAGTTGTACCTCGTTCGTTAACCTACACCAGGAACTGTGTACTGCAGGGACTACAAGCTGGTCTTCTGTTAAAGCTTTACCTCGTTCATTACACATACACCAGGAACTATGTACTGCAGGGACTACAAGCTGGTCTTCTGATAAAGCTGTACCTCGTTCATTACACATACACCAGGAACTGTGTACTACAGGGACTACAAGCTGGTCTTCTGATAAAGCTGTACCTCGTTCGTTAACCTACACCAGGAACTGTGTACTACAGGGACTACAAGCTGGTCTTCTGTTAAAGTTGTATCTCGTTCGTTAACCTACACCAGGAACTATGTACTACAGGGACTACAAGCTAGTCTTCTGATAAAGCTGTACCTCGTTCGTTAACCTACACCAGGAACTATGTACTACAGGGACTACAAGCTAGTCTTCTGATAAAGCTGTACCTCGTTCGTTAACCTACACCAGTAACTATGTACTACAGGGACTACAAGCTAGTCTTCTGATAAAGCTGTACCTCGTTCGTTAACCTACACCAGGAACTATGTAATACAGGGACTACAAACTGGTCTTCTGATAAAGTTGTACCTTGTTCGATAACCTACACCAGGAACTGTGTACTACAGGGACTTCAAGCTGGTCTTCTGTTAAAGTTGTATCTCGTTCGCTAACCTACACCAGGAACAGTGTACTACAGGGACTACAAGCTGGTCTTCGGTTAAAGCTTTACCTCGTTCGTTAACCTACACCAGGAACTGTGTACTACAGGGACTACAAGCTAGTCTTCTGTTAAAGTTGTACCTCGTTCGTTAACCTACACCAGGAACTATGTAATACAGGGACTACAAGCTGTTCTTCTGTTAAAGCTGTACATCGTTCGTTAACCTACACCAGGAACTGTGTACTACAGGGACTACAAGCTGGTCTTCTGTTAAAGCTGTACCTGGTTCGTTACACATACACCAGGAACTGTGTACTACAGGGACTACAAGCTGATCTTCTGTTAAAGCTGTACCTGGTTCGTTACACATACACCAGGAACTGTGTACTACAGGGGCTACAAGCTGGTCTTCTGTTAAAGCTGTACCTGGTTCGTTACACATACACCAGGAACTGTGTACTACAGGGACTACAAGCTGGTCTTCTGTTAAAGCTGTACTTGGTTCGTTACACATACACCAGGAACTGTGTACTACAGGGACTACAAGCTGGTC
The DNA here is from genome assembly GCA_963662155.1 of Lamellibrachia columna. Taxonomy (NCBI): domain Eukaryota; kingdom Metazoa; phylum Annelida; class Polychaeta; order Sabellida; family Siboglinidae; genus Lamellibrachia; species Lamellibrachia columna. The sequence goes on along the minus strand of OY759261.1, from coordinate 6,114,421 downwards.
TTCTGTTAAAGCTGTACCTGGTTCGTTACACATACACCAGGAACTGTGTACTACAGGGGCTACAAGCTGGTCTTCTGTTAAAGCTGTACCTGGTTCGTTACACATACACCAGGAACTGAGTACTACAGGGACTACAAGCTGGTCTTCTTTTAAAGTTGTACCACGTTCGTTAACCTACACAAGGAACTGTGTACTACAGAGACTACAAGTTGGTCTTCTGTTAAAGCTGTACCACGTTCGTTAACCTACACCAGGAACTATGTACTACAGGGACTACAAGCTAGTCTTCTGTTAAAGCTGTACCTCGTTCGTTACATATACACCAGGAACTGTGTACTACAGGGACTACAAGCTTGTCTTCTGTTAAAACTGTACCTGGTTCGTTACACATACACCAGGAACTGTGTACTACAGGGACTACAAGCTGGTCTTCTGTTAAAGCTGTACCTGGTTCGTTACACATACACCAGGAACTGTGTAATACAGGGACTACAAGCTAGTCTTCTGTTAAAGCTGTACCTCGTTCGTTAACCTACACCAGGAACTGTGTACTACAGGGACTACAAGCTGGTCTTCTGTTAAAGCTGTACCTCGTTCGTTACACATACACCAGGAACTGTGTACTACAGGGACTACAAGCTGGTCTTCTGTTAAAACTGTACCTGGTTCGTTACACATACACCAGGAACTGTGTACTACAGGGACTACAAGCTGGTCTTCTGTTAAAGCTGTACCTGGTTCGTTACACATACACCAGGAACTGTGTACTACAGGGACTACAAGCTGGTCTTCTGTTAAAGCTGTACCACGTTCGTTAACCTACACCAGTACTAGCCCTTGTACTACAGGGGATACAAGCTGGTCTTCTGTTAAAACTGTACCTGGTTCGTTACACATAAACCAGGAACTGTGTACTACGGAGACTACAAGCTGGTCTTCTTTTAAAGTTGTACCACGTTCGTTAACCTACACCAGGAACTGTGTACTACAGAGACTACAAGCTGGTCTTCTGTTAAAGCTGTATCACGTTCGTTAACCTACACCAGGAACTGTGTACTACAGGGACTACAAGCGGGTCTTCTGTTAAAGCTGTACCTCGTTCGTTAACCTACACCACGAACTGTATACTACAGGGGCTACAAGCTGGTCTTCTGTTAAAGTTGTACCATGTTCGTTAACCTACACCAGGAACTGTATATTACAGGGACTACAAGCTGGTCTTCTGTTAAAGCAGTACCTCGTTCGTTAACCTACAACAGGAACTGTGTACTACAGGGGCTACAAACTGGTCTTCTGTTAAAGCTGTACCTCGTTCGTTAACCTACACCACGAACTGTATACTACGTGGGCTACAAGCTGGTCTTCTGTTAAAGTTGTACCATGTTCGTTAACCTACACCAGGAACTGTATATTACAGGGACTACAAGCTGGTCTTCTGTTAAAGCTGTATCACGTTCGTTAACCTACACCAGGAACTGTGTACTACAGGGACTACAAGCTGGTCTTCTGTTAAAGCTGTACATCGTTCATTAACCTACACCAGGAACTGTGTACTACAGTGACTACAAGCTAGTCTTCTGTTAAAGTTGTACCTCGTTCGTTAACCTACACCAGGAACTATGTACTACAGGGACTACAAGCTAGTCTTCTGTTCAAGTTGTACCTCGTTCGTTAACGTACACCAGGAACTATGTACTACAGGGACTACAAGCTGGTCTTCTGATAAAGTTGTACCTCGTTCGTTACACATACACCAAGAACTGTGTACTACAGGGACTACAAGCGGGTCTTCTGTTAAAGCTGTACCTCGTTCGTTACACATACACCAGGAACTGTGTACTAAAGGGACTACAAGCTGGTCTTCTGTTAAAGCTGTACCTCGTTCGTTACACATACACCAGGAACTGTGTACTACAGGGACTACAAGCTGGTCTTCTGTTAAAGCTGTACCTCCTTCGTTACACATACACCAGGAACTGTGTACTACAGGGACTACAAGCTGGTCTTCTGTTAAAGCTGTACCTCGTTCGTTAACCTACACCAGGAACTATGTAATACAGGGACTACAAGCTGGTCTTCTGATAAAGTTGTACCTTGTTCGTTAACCTACACCAGGAACTGTGTACTACAGGGACTACAAGCTGGTCTTCTGTTAAAGTTGTATCTCGTTCGCTAACCTACACCAGGAACTGTGTACTACAGGGACTACAAGCTGGTCTTCTGTTAAAGCTTTACCTCGTTCGTTAACCTACACCAGGAACTGTGTACTACAGGGACTACAAGCTAGTCTTCTGTTAAAGCTGTACCTTGTTCGTTAACCTACACCAGGAACTATGTACTACATGGACTACAAGCTGGACTTCTGTTAAAGCTTTACCTCGTTCGTTAACCTACACCAGGAACTGCGTACTACATGGACTACAAGCTGGTCTTCTGATAAAGTTGTACCTCGTTCGTTAACCTACACCAGGAACTATGTAATACAGGGACTACAAGCTGGTCTTCTGATAAAGTTGTACCTTGTTCGTTAACCTACACCAGGAACTGTGTACTACAGGGACTACAAGCTGGTCTTCTGTTAAAGTTGTATCTCGTTCGTTAACCTACACCAGGAACTGTGTACTACAGGGACTACAAGCTAGTCTTCTGTTAAAGCTGTACCTTGTTCGTTAACCTACACCAGGAACTATGTACTACAGGGACTACAAGCTGGTCTTCTGTTAAAGCTTTACCTCGTTCGTTAACCTACACCAGGAACTGCGTACTACATGGACTACAAGCTGGTCTTCTGATAAAGTTGTACCTGGTTCGTTAACCTACACCAGGAACTATGTAATACAGGGACTACAAGCTGGTCTTCTGATACAGTTGTACCTTGTTCGTTAACCTACACCAGGAACTGTGTACTACAGGGACTACAAGCTGGTCTTCTGTTAAAGTTGTATCTCGTTCGTTAACCTACACCAGGAACTGTGTACTACAGGGACTACAAGCTAGTCTTCTGTTAAAGCTGTACCTTGTTCGTTAACCTACACCAGGAACTATGTACTACAGGGACTACAAGCTGGTCTTCTGTTAAAGTTGTACCTCGTTCGTTAACCTACACCAGGAACTATGTACTACAGGGACTACAAGCTAGTCTACTGTTAAAGTTGTACCTCGTTCGTTAACCTACACCAGGAACTGTGTACTACAGGGACTACAAGCTAGTCTTCTGTTAAAGTTGTACCTCGTTCGTTAACCTACACCAGGAACTATGTACTACAGTGACTACAAGCTAGTCTTCTGTTAAAGTTGTACCTCGTTCGTTAATCTACACCAGGAACTATGTACTACAGGGACTACAAGCTAGTCTTCTGTTAAAGCTGTACCTTGTTCGTTAACCTACACAAGAAAATATGTACTGCAGGGACTACAAGCTGGTCTTCTGATAAAGCAGTACCTCGTTCGTTAACATATACCAGGAACTGTGTACTACAGTGACTATAAGCTGGTCTTCTGTTCAAGTTGTACCTTGTTCGTTAACGTACACCAGGAACTATGTACTACAGGGACTACAAGCTGGTCTTCTGATAAAGTTGTACCTCGTTCGTTACACATACACCAAGAACTGTGTACTACAGGGACTACAAACGGGTCTTCTGTTAAAGCTGTACCTCGTTCGTTACACATACACCAGGAACTGTGTACTACAGGGACTACAAGCTGGTCTTCTGTTAAAGCTGTACCTCGTTCGTTACACATACACCAGGAACTGTGTACTACAGGGACTACAAGCTGGTCTTCTGTTAAAGCTGTACCTCGTTCGTTACACATACACCAGGAACTGTGTACTACAGGGACTACAAGCTGGTCTTCTGTTAAAGCTGTACCTCGTTCGTTACACATACACCAAGAACTGTGTACTACAGGAACTACAAGCGGGTCTTCTGTTAAAGCTGTACCTCGTTCGTTACACATACACCAGGAACTATGTACTACAGGGACTACAAGCTGGTCTTCTGATAAAGTTGTACCTCGTTCGTTAACCTACACCAGGAACTATGTAATACAGGGACTACAAGCTGGTCTTCTGATAAAGTTGTACCTTGTTCGTTAACCTACACCAGGAACTGTGTACTACAGGGACTACAAGCTGGTCTTCTGTTAAAGTTGTATCTCGTTCGTTAACCTACACCAGGAACTGTGTACTACAGGGACTACAAGCTGGTCTTCTGTTAAAGCTTTACCTCATTCGTTAACCTACACCAGGAACTGTGTACTACAGGGACTACAAGCTAGTCTTCTGTTAAAGCTGTACCTTGTTCGTTAACCTACACCAGGAACTATGTACTGCAGGGACTACAAGCTAGTCTTCTGTTAAAGCTTTACCTCGTTCGTTAACCTACACCAGGAACTGCGTACTACATGGACTACAAGCTGGTCTTCTGTTAAAGTTGTATCTCGTTCGTTAACCTACACCAGGAACTGTGTACTACAGGGACTACAAGCTGGACTTCTGTTAAAGTTGTACCTCGTTCGTTAACCTACACCAGGAACTGTGTACTACAGGGACTACAAGCTGGTCTTCTGTTAAAGTTGTACCTCGTTCGTTAACCTACACCAGGAACTATGTACTACCGGGACTACAAGCTAGTCTTCTGTTAAAGCTCTACCTTGTTCGTTAACCTACACAAGAAAATATGTACTGCAGGGACTACAAGCTGGTCTTCTGATAAAGCAGTACCTCGTTCGTTAACATACACCAGGAACTGTGTACTACAGTAACTATAAGCTGGTCTTCTGTTCAAGTTGTACCTCGTTCGTTAACGTACACCAGGAACTATGTACTACAGGGACTACAAGCTGGTCTTCTGATAAAGTTGTACCTCGTTCGTTACACATACACCAAGAACTGTGTACTACAGGGACTACAAGCGGGTCTTCTGTTAAAGCTGTACCTCGTTCGTTACACATACACCAGGAACTGTGTACTACAGGGACTACAAGCTGGTCTTCTGTTAAAGCTGTACCTCGTTCGTTACACATACACCAGGAACTGTGTACTACAGGGACTACAAGCTGGTCTTCTGTTAAAGCTGTACCTCGTTCGTTACACATACACCAGGAACTGTGTACTACAGGGACTACAAGCTGGTCTTCTGTTAAAGCTGTACCTCGTTCGTTACACATACACCAAGAACTGTGTACTACAGGGACTACAAGCGGGTCTTCTGTTAAAGCTGTACCTCGTTCGTTACACATACACCAGGAACTATGTAATACAGGGACTACAAGCTGGTCTTCTGATAAAGTTGTACCTTGTTCGTTAACCTACACCAGGAACTGTGTACTACAGGGACTACAAGCTGGTCTTCTGTTAAAGTTGTATCTCGTTCGCTAACCTACACCAGGAACTGTGTACTACAGGGACTACAAGCTGGTCTTCTGTTAAAGCTTTACCTCGTTCGTTAACCTACACCAGGAACTGTGTACTACAGGGACTACAAGCTAGTCTTCTGTTAAAGCTGTACCTTGTTCGTTAACCTACACCAGGAACTATGTACTACATGGACTACAAGCTGGTCTTCTGTTAAAGCTTTACCTCGTTCGTTAACCTACACCAGGAACTGCGTACTACATGGACTACAAGCTGGTCTTCTGATAAAGTTGTACCTCGTTCGTTAACCTACACCAGGAACTATGTAATACAGGGACTACAAGCTGGTCTTCTGATAAAGTTGTACCTTGTTCGTTAACCTACACCAGGAACTGTGTACTACAGGGACTACAAGCTGGTCTTCTGTTAAAGTTGTATCTCGTTCGTTAACCTACACCAGGAACTGTGTACTACAGGGACTACAAGCTAGTCTTCTGTTAAAGCTGTACCTTGTTCGTTAACCTACACCAGGAACTATGTACTACAGGGACTACAAGCTGGTCTTCTGTTAAAGCTTTACCTCGTTCGTTAACCTACACCAGGAACTGCGTACTACATGGACTACAAGCTGGTCTTCTGATAAAGTTGTACCTGGTTCGTTAACCTACACCAGGAACTATGTAATACAGGGACTACAAGCTGGTCTTCTGATACAGTTGTACCTTGTTCGTTAACCTACACCAGGAACTGTGTACTACAGGGACTACAAGCTGGTCTTCTGTTAAAGTTGTATCTCGTTCGTTAACCTACACCAGGAACTGTGTACTACAGGGACTACAAGCTAGTCTTCTGTTAAAGCTGTACCTTGTTCGTTAACCTACACCAGGAACTATGTACTACAGGGACTACAAGCTGGTCTTCTGTTAAAGTTGTACCTCGTTCGTTAACCTACACCAGGAACTATGTACTACAGGGACTACAAGCTAGTCTACTGTTAAAGTTGTACCTCGTTCGTTAACCTACACCAGGAACTGTGTACTACAGGGACTACAAGCTAGTCTTCTGTTAAAGTTGTACCTCGTTCGTTAACCTACACCAGGAACTATGTACTACAGTGACTACAAGCTAGTCTTCTGTTAAAGTTGTACCTCGTTCGTTAATCTACACCAGGAACTATGTACTACAGGGACTACAAGCTAGTCTTCTGTTAAAGCTGTACCTTGTTCGTTAACCTACACAAGAAAATATGTACTGCAGGGACTACAAGCTGGTCTTCTGATAAAGCAGTACCTCGTTCGTTAACATACACCAGGAACTGTGTACTACAGTGACTATAAGCTGGTCTTCTGTTCAAGTTGTACCTTGTTCGTTAACGTACACCAGGAACTATGTACTACAGGGACTACAAGCTGGTCTTCTGATAAAGTTGTACCTCGTTCGTTACACATACACCAAGAACTGTGTACTACAGGGACTACAAACGGGTCTTCTGTTAAAGCTGTACCTCGTTCGTTACACATACACCAGGAACTGTGTACTACAGGGACTACAAGCTGGTCTTCTGTTAAAGCTGTACCTCGTTCGTTACACATACACCAGGAACTGTGTACTACAGGGACTACAAGCTGGTCTTCTGTTAAAGCTGTACCTCGTTCGTTACACATACACCAGGAACTGTGTACTACAGGGACTACAAGCTGGTCTTCTGTTAAAGCTGTACCTCGTTCGTTACACATACACCAAGAACTGTGTACTACAGGAACTACAAGCGGGTCTTCTGTTAAAGCTGTACCTCGTTCGTTACACATACACCAGGAACTATGTACTACAGGGACTACAAGCTGGTCTTCTGATAAAGTTGTACCTCGTTCGTTAACCTACACCAGGAACTATGTAATACAGGGACTACAAGCTGGTCTTCTGATAAAGTTGTACCTTGTTCGTTAACCTACACCAGGAACTGTGTACTACAGGGACTACAAGCTGGTCTTCTGTTAAAGTTGTATCTCGTTCGTTAACCTACACCAGGAACTGTGTACTACAGGGACTACAAGCTGGTCTTCTGTTAAAGCTTTACCTCATTCGTTAACCTACACCAGGAACTGTGTACTACAGGGACTACAAGCTAGTCTTCTGTTAAAGCTGTACCTTGTTCGTTAACCTACACCAGGAACTATGTACTGCAGGGACTACAAGCTAGTCTTCTGTTAAAGCTTTACCTCGTTCGTTAACCTACACCAGGAACTGCGTACTACATGGACTACAAGCTGGTCTTCTGTTAAAGTTGTATCTCGTTCGTTAACCTACACCAGGAACTGTGTACTACAGGGACTACAAGCTGGACTTCTGTTAAAGTTGTACCTCGTTCGTTAACCTACACCAGGAACTGTGTACTACAGGGACTACAAGCTGGTCTTCTGTTAAAGTTGTACCTCGTTCGTTAACCTACACCAGGAACTATGTACTACAGGGACTACAAGCTAGTCTTCTGTTAAAGCTCTACCTTGTTCGTTAACCTACACAAGAAAATATGTACTGCAGGGACTACAAGCTGGTCTTCTGATAAAGCAGTACCTCGTTCGTTAACATACACCAGGAACTGTGTACTACAGTGACTATAAGCTGGTCTTCTGTTCAAGTTGTACCTCGTTCGTTAACGTACACCAGGAACTATGTACTACAGGGACTACAAGCTGGTCTTCTGATAAAGTTGTACCTCGTTCGTTACACATACACCAAGAACTGTGTACTACAGGGACTACAAGCGGGTCTTCTGTTAAAGCTGTACCTCGTTCGTTACACATACACCAGGAACTGTGTACTACAGGGACTACAAGCTGGTCTTCTGTTAAAGCTGTACCTCGTTCGTTACACATACACCAGGAACTGTGTACTACAGGGACTACAAGCTGGTCTTCTGTTAAAGCTGTACCTCGTTCGTTACACATACACCAGGAACTGTGTACTACAGGGACTACAAGCTGGTCTTCTGTTAAAGCTGTACCTCGTTCGTTACACATACACCAAGAACTGTGTACTACAGGGACTACAAGCGGGTCTTCTGTTAAAGCTGTACCTCGTTCGTTACACATACACCAGGAACTATGTACTACAGGGACTACAAGCTGGTCTTCTGATAAAGTTGTACCTCGTTCGTTACACATACACCAAGAACTGTGTACTACAGGGACTACAAGCGGGTCTTGTGTTAAAGCTGTACCTCGTTCGTTACACATACACCAGGAACTGTGTACTACAGGGATTACAAGCTGGTCTTCTGTTAAAGCTGTACCTCGTTCGTTACACATACACCAGGAACTGTGTACTACAGGGACTACAAGCTGGTCTTCTGTTAAAGCTGTACCTCGTTCGTTAACGTACACCAGGAACTATGTACTACAGGGATTACAAGCTGGTCTTCTGTTAAAGCTGTAACTCGTTCGTTAACCTACACCAGGAACTATGCACTACATGGACTACAAGCTAGTCTTCTGTTAAAGCTGTAACTCCTTCGTTAACCTACACCAGGAACTATGCACTACAGGGACTACAAGCTGGTCTTCTGATAAAGCTGTAACTCGTTCGTTAACCTACACCAGGAACTATGTACTACAGGGACTACAAGCTAGTCTTCTGTTAAAGCTGTAACTCGTTCGTTAACCTACACCAGGAACTGTGTACTACAGGGACTACAAGCTGGTCTTCTGTTAAAGTTGTATCTCGTTCGTTAACCTACACCAGGAACTGTGTACTACAGGGAATATAAGCTAGTCTTCTGATAAAGCTGTACCTCGTTCGTTAACCTACACCAGGAACTATGTACTGCAGGGACTACAAGCTGGTCTTCTGATAAAGCTGTAACTCTTTCGTTAACCTACACCAGGAACTGAATCAACGTGACTTTCACGCTTAATTCATTAACGTGAAACAAAAGTCATGGTTTTCTCCACGTGCACCTGTAATAATTAATAAAACACAACGATTTGTTATGACAATTAAGAATACCATGTCAGTGGTTTACTAGGAAAACCTTCCTGAACACTTGGTATCTTAATTTCACACAGGTTTGGTGCTGTGTATGCCGGCTCCCCTTTATAGTTCACTTGTAGTCTAGGTTCAAAGTACTATGTATGCGCTTATCGGTCGCCCTGGTTAACATGTCAACCGTCGGTCATTCCGAGAAATGACCGGAATATACTCAATTTAGAACACATTCTGTGTATGTGATATTCTTCATGTTAGTTGCAATTGGTTATATATATATATATATATATATATATATATATATATATATATATATATATATATATATATATATATATATATATATATATAATGGACATAGTCTACATCAAATATACATATTCATTATAAAAAAATATATATATCACGGTATCATTATCCCTGCATATAATACGTCTGGCTCTCAATCGAGAGAACCCGAGTTCAAATCGTTTTGGTACCGTTTCGAAGCTTTGGCAATTTCGTTCATACCACGCTACCACAGTTCTCTGAGCTGTATAAATGAATACTTGGCTACATACAGAGGTCAATATCTGAACGAATAATTATCCCACAGCGTGGCTGAAATCTTTCCAATGAAGTCGAGATGGCATTGAACAGGTCTGCCAGGGGGTGATGTGTATAGCGCTATGAACAACCCCGATGAGTGGGTAACGCGCTATATAAAAAAAACAACCTTTTACATTCATTGTGAGTGGTGTTTATATAAGGTATATATGAAAAAGAAATGGACATCTTACTAAAGAGTACACGTAACAGGACATTTCTACAATTCAGGCATTCCTACAACTTATTACGCCAATTAATATTGGTTGCGCCTCTTTGAAACAAACAACCTGCTAATCACCAAGTGAACATTCCACTAATGTGTCATAATATGATAAGAAATATAAGCCCCGAACACGAATATACACATACTTATTATGATAATGCTGCAGCAGAAAAATATCACCAATACTGATGAACTAAATAAATATAAAATTACATCAGCCTACCGGCAAATACTTCGATTTCATTCAGATGGAAGAATCCATCCACGGTTGCTGCCACGAACAAGTAGCGCCGCCTGGCGTACAGTGGTGGTGAACAAGTCAGACTGATGGTTTCTCCAGTTCCCATTCCTCCGTGTTTGGCACACTTCAAGAATGGTGATTTCAATGGTCCGTTGCCAGTTCTTGGGTCCTGGTGGGTGAGACCCACGGTGAAGTTGAGTAGGCGACCAGCTGTAAGAAACAGGCATAAATCACACAGTAGGAAGATATATATATATATATATATATATATATATATATATATATATATATATATATTCCTACTGTGTTATATATATATATATATATATATATATATATACATATATATATATATATATATATATATATATATATATATATATATATATATATATATATATATATATATATATATATATATATATATCTTGGTCTATACCCTTTAATCAATAGACCTAGCAGAATTATTGCTACATCTGCAACCCTTATATACAATATTTTTACTTCTGAAGTTGAGTACAAGTTCGATAGTGGCCTATTGGTAAATTACCCCAGTGATCATCTTCCGATATTTGCACTGTGCAAGTGTAATATAAAACGTAATATAAACGGACGTTCTAACAAGTATATTCGTCATCTTAGCGAAGAAAACATCAATGCCATGAAATGTGACAAAATTCTTGTTGTAGCGAACATGCAAATATAGCAAATGAAAACAACTAAATGGAACACTGTTGGAAACCTGCATGGTACCAGCCTGTATATACGGGTTGGGCACTGACAGAGAGCATGGAGGAGAAGATGAAGGTAGCAGAAAACAACTGGGTCCGAAGAATATGCAAAGTAACCCACGAAGTTAGAAGGATGATGAATGAATTGAGAGAATAGATTGGCATGAAAAAACACCTAAAGATGAAAGTAGCCGGAAGTAGAATGAGATGGGCAGGACATGTGCAATGGGTGAAGAGAGATTGTCAAAAAGCAGAAAGGGTGGCAGAAGAAGAAGAGAAAGACCAAAGCCTGTGTCAAACGAGATCTTTAAAGGGCAAGTACAAACGGCCAAGAGTGGAGAATACAGAGGGAGATGTATAGCGTTAACAAAGAAAGTGGAAGAAGCAACCAAGTGACTTGGACCCCACCCTGCAAGGGAGCAAGGGGAAAAAGAAGATTTGACACGATTAATCACCAACTTTTATCTAAACAAATGGAATTTCTTGGCATCCGCGGTGTAGCATTTAAGTGGTTAAATAGTAATCTAGAAAACTTAAAACAATTTGTGTCTATTGACAAATGTAAGTCTAATGTGCGTAACATTTCATGTGGTGTCCCCTAAGGTTCGATTTTTGGCGTAAAATAATATCCTCTTTGCTGACGATACTAATACACACAGTTGACATGTCCCTTTCACATTATTTACTACAGGGGAATAGTATGCATGTGTATGCATTATGCAATGTAATAGTGTAACACTATCGTCCTATGCACTGTGACATAAGGATAAGATTATGAAAGATGCTATTTTATGAATATATATGCTAAACTGAAATGTTGGGAAACAAAACCACCTTTAAGTTGACTTTACGACTTTTTACTTATTAGAAATACATGTATTTTAAAACAATGCACCATTACAACTTTTTTACTTATAAAAAACATGATTTAAAACACCGCACCATTCAGAAAAGAACATGGTTTTTAAGACAATGCACCATTACGGGACATTTGAGAGAGTTACCATTTGTTTTAAATAGTGTTGCATATTAACGGTTTAATTTTATTAATGGATGGATTTAAATTGGTCAACAATTCATACGTGATCAAGAGTGTTATGAATAAAAATAAAGAGATCATTTTATAATATTATTACTTTACAAAAGTCCTAAAATGTATATTTTTAAAAGACAACGTACGGCAATAATTATAAAGTGATAATGAGAAATCAGCACGTATGCGAAGAACAAATTAATTAATTTGTTTTTAACTTACATACTACATTTCATAAAGAATATTTTGGTGTTTCAGTAAGGTTTATATATGTAATGTTTAATGAGTATTTTTAAATTTGATTTTGGGAAGGACAACACGTGCGCTTCATTTTGTCAAGTTCAAATTACCAAAACTAAACACACATATCTTGAAAATTATGACGATTGCGACAGTTTGTTTCCTTAGTTATGAGCTAATCAATATATAACCACGCGGCGGTATCAAACATCATAAATTCATAACATGGAAGAATTACACAAGAGCCCGCCAAACTTGCCAATTAGGCGGAGCTTAACATGTAAATATCTACTGCGCATGACACGAGCCAACCAACCTCCTCTGCACACAAAACCGACTAGCAGTAGTAAACCTTCAGCGTACTCAACCTCTGCTTCATCTGAGCATTTAAGTCAGACGTGTGCTGGGTGGGTTAAAATGATAAATGTCTTCCACTCCATTTTTCATTAAAGTAATTAAAGGGTGGCAATTCAGCGTCCGTCCTAAGTGATGACCAGTTGAATACTAGAATAAGGATTATTATGGTTCCATTACGGAGCGTCTGTTCTTCATAGTTGCTTTAAATAAATCTTGCTGCGTTCTTTTGAATAAAATAAAAATCGCTACGGCGTACATAATTAAACATTTGTCAATTTATCAATACTTTCCAGTGTATTGTCTCGGTGGAAATTCGAATGACAAGTAGTGCTGCCACATGATGAACTATTGGGAAAATGGATACCCATTTAGGAGTTTGTAGTCGCCTATGATCTGACCCATGCTTCTTGTCACAACTTGGCAACTCTATTATGCTATGATGCATATTGCCTGCACAACTGCTAGCACTCAGCTTCAATGTTGTTTTAAGGCCTTAGCAGAATGTAAAATAGGCATGTTGGTGTGTTACATTTATTGCAAAACAAACACTTGCAATAAAATAATAACTTATTCATGTATTATCACTCACAACCACTCGCCACCCACTCACACACACGCACGCACTCACCCACACGCACACACTCACTCACATTCACTCCTCATGCTGACATTTCGAAACTTAGAAAATATCGTGGTTCGACGCTATATATATATCCCACATACAACACATTTTGAAATGCCGATAATCGTGTCAAGCCGTGTGTGTGTGTGTGTGTGTGTGTGTGTGTGTGTGTGTGTGTGTGTGTGCGTGCGTGCGTGCGTGCGTGCGTGCGTGCGTGCGTGCGTGCGCGCGCGCGTGCGTGCGTGCGTGTGAACAACATGTTTAAAAAACAAGTTTGACACATATCTCAGGAGGTCGGGCTACAAATATATAACAAATTGTTAGACTCTCGATAAGCCAATGTCTTCCTTGTCCACTTGCCATATGGGCCTTTGCCTTGGATGGCAACCGTGTTAAATCTTTCTAAATATTTTCTTAGTTGACATTTTATATTATTATATTAAAAATTTAAGATTAATAAATTATACCGGTAGAACAGATCTTTCATATGGGCATTTTGAGAGGCCTAAGAAAACATGTATGTATGTGTGTGTGTGTGTGTGTGTGTGTGCGTGCGTGCGTGCGTGCGTGCGTGCGTGCGTGCGTGCGTGCGTGCGTGCGTGCGTGCGTGCGTGCGTGCGTGTGTGCGTATGTACGCGTGCATGCCAGGGTGCTTGCATGTGCGTTCATGCGTGTTTGTGCAGAACGATTTGTAATAATGGTACATTAAATGACATGAGTGTCAACATAGTGGTATTATGTTTCGTTAAATAACATGAGTTTCAACATTGTGATATTATGTTTATGTATTATTTCATAGCTACTATGGGGAACAATGTCTGAAAGTGTTGCCTGCCCACTGCGAGACCGTCAGTCAGAGGGATCACGTTCGAAAGACCGCAGCAGACAAAACAGTCTGACTCCCGAGTTTCACAACAGGCCAGTGTCAGTGGCACTCAGCCTGTGACTAATAGTGTATTTCTTAGATTGACAAAAACAACAGTTCTTGGTGAGTAGGTTGGCAGTATCCCATCATAATCAGGTTTGATTAGTATGCTCTCTAACAAGATCTCAAACAAATTTGACCAAGTTAGCTACCCGAGGTTGGAAGCTCAATATGACATGTAGGCAATGAAGCCTTTGGTTTTTGAGACTTCGCGATATTTAATTATGTATGGCCCAACTATATGAAAAAAAGTTGTAAGCACATTCACACTGTGATATATTACTTATCATACAGTATAAGCACTTCCTTAAATCTATGTAATTTCGGTCTGAAAATTAGAAGATTCTATTAAATAAAAAAAAATGTAAATGCATATATACGGCACATGGGAACATGGATGAAAACATTAAATGGGCGATTTTATTGTAGATGTAACCGCAAGAAAGGGCTTTTGTTTTATGAATGATTCAAAGCAGTGTGGGATTGCGGCTATAAATGCGATAATTGTAAAGAAAACGTTATTATATTAATTAGTTATTATATTAACTCACGCACGTATAAATCTATAGCTAGGCCTGACAATCTTGTATGTAATGTTGCTTGAAGCTTGGATACAACGACATATTCACGTATAAAGCTATTATTAGGCCTGATAAGCTTGGATGTCATGTTGTTTGAAGCTTGGATACAAGGACATAGTCACGTATAAAGCTATAGTTAGGCTTGACAATCTTGGATGTTATGTTGTATGAAGCTTGTATACAAGGACATAGTCACGTATAAAGCAATAGTTATAACTGACAAGCTTGGATGTCATGTTTTTGAAGCTTGGATATAAGGACATAGTCACGTATAAAGCTATAGTTATACCTGCCAAGCTTGGATGCCATGTTGTTTGAAGCTTGGATGTAAGGACATAGTCACGTATAAAGCTATAGTTAGGCCTGCCAATATTGGATGTCATGTTGTTTGAAGCTTGGATGCAAGGACATAGTCACGTATAAAGCTATAGTTAGGCTTGACAATCTTGGATGTTATGTTGTATGAAGCTTGTATACAAGGACATAGTCACGTATAAAGCAATAGTTATAACTGACAAGCTTGGATGTCATGTTTTTGAAGCTTGGATATAAGGACATAGTCACGTATAAAGCTATAGTTATACCTGCCAAGCTTGGATGCCATGTTGTTTGAAGCTTGGATGCAAGGACATAGTCACGTATAAAGCTATAGTTAGGCCTGATAATTTTGGATGTCATGTTGTATAAAGCTTGGATACAAGGACTTAGCACGTGTGAACGAAAACAAAGAGAATAACACAGAAAATTCCAGAACTGAGATCCATTTATTATGATAATGTGGTTTAACAACACTATGGACTAATTATTATTTTTAAATGGATTATTTAAGTGTAAATCTTAACACACTATACATCGGTTGTCTTTATGCAGTTTCCATAATAAACTATTTAAAGTATGTTGATGACCTTTGTATTTTTTTAACCTAGGAAAACTCACTGATTGTTGTGCTGAGTATGACGATATGTTTAATGTATCTGTTAATGCTAACAAACCATACCGCATGGTTATTGATAACAAACCTCAAGACAAGAAAATATTCTAAAAAAATAATCATGAATAATTATTCCCTGACCAGCGACTCTGGAACCAGGACCAACGACTGCAGGACATTGAGCATGATCAAGTGACGTTTGGGAAGACTGTGGGAGATATGTACAGTCGCATATAAATAGTTCCTTGTTTTATTTGTTTTTAATGCAACTAATGTCACATTGCCTATTTAACAAACAACAGTAGTATGGTACTGCAATTTGTTTGGAAACATTACCAGTTATTACTAACACAGACACCTATCCTCCTTGGATAACTTTGTAACTGGTAGAAAGTAATTCGTAGTTATTAAGAACAATTGTTCGCAGCGTTGTGCGTGTTTTCTAGATTGTTCCAAGTTACGTAAATCGTCCATTGATCAGTTCGGCATTAGGTGTCAAGAGGGTGCCACATACAAAACGACGGGCGGGGACATTTTACGTAACTTTGAATAATAGTACAAAACACGCATGCCGTTGCGAACAATCGACGCCAGAAATATAAAATGTCTAAGACGAATAGAATAGCATAAATGCATACATACATATATGCATACATACATACGCACACACACGCATGCGCACGCATGCACGCACGCACGCACGCACACACACACACACACACACACACACACACACACACACACACACACACACACACACACACACACACACACACACACACACACACACACACACACACACACACACACATATATACATACATACATACATACATACATACATACATACATACACACATACATACATACATACATACATACATACATACATACATACATGTTCGGCAGCATATTTCTCAATTGTGCCGATGTTGTTTTTTATCTTCGCCGATATGTGCTTCTTTCTGCTGCTAAAACTGCTGCTGCTCTTATGTTTGACTATTGTAATTCTCTATATCATAATATTGCTCGCAATGATATCATGAAACTTCAGCGTGTGCAGAATTGCTTGTCAAGGGTAGTTACTAAATCGCCTCGTTTTTCGCACTCGGTATTACTTATAAAATATCTACATTGGCTACCGATTCGACATCGCATTAATTTCATGATTTGATTTACCTATCAAGCACTTTCATCCGGGCAACCGGCATATTTACATTCGCTGCTCACTCCCGCAAGAAAGGCTAGGCAGCTTCGATCATCTACTTCGTATTAACTTTTTATTCCCAGAATTAAGACAAACAGAGCTTTCTCAATTACTGCACTACTTTGTGGAACTCATTACCTGTCAGAGTTAGGTCATGTAAAGATATATCAACATTTCGACGTCATCTAAAAACCTTCCGGCCTATCCTCATTACGAGATATGTACAGCGACATGACATTCCCGGAGCAATACAAAGTCAACGCAGACTTACGCAGGAATGTCTCTCTTGATGATGTGATGGACGTCTTCGCAAAAGTACGACTAGTTCCAATCACAAGAAATCATAATAAAATACCACTCCCTGAAACACTGAGACCCCTTGATGTTAAGATAATGCAGATACACATGTTTGTTTAGTGAACCGATCCAAATGCCACAACTATTCCACAAGCTTCACGACAGAGTGACCCCCACGAAAGTCAAGGTCAAGCTGGCATCGGAAAGACGAAACCTGTGAAGCAGATTACAAAACAGTGGGATGAGGAACACTTATGGATGGATGACATCGATTATATGTTTGCTATCCCCTTGCGACAACTGCAACTGGATATAAAGTGTACATTTTGTGATTTCTTGCTGGGTGGTTTTCCGTTGACTGAAGAAGAACACAAGATATCAATTAGTCTACTCAGTGATAGGTCAAAACAAGTCATGATATGTCTTAATGCGATGGATCAGGTAGTTGGATTCGAACTAAAGGAGCTTGAACTTAACACGGCACTCTCAAGCTTCCGGGAACAAAGTTGATAATTACCTCACGCCCGAACGACACAATGTCTTCAAAGGTGTATCACATCACTGCAGACATGTATGGCTTCTCACAAGAAAACATCAACGAATACATTCATGAATTCAGCGCGAATACTCCGAATTAGAGCAGTTCATCACAGATTATTCTAGAAGGAATGTGAATATTGCAATACAAATTTGTATGCATGTGCCTGGGCGAGATGCATTCATCCACCCACAGTGCGGACACATCATCAATGAATACCATGACGCACCTGTGTGTTTTTTTCATCATCCTTCTTTAAAGGGCATCAGTGCACAAATTGACTCAAATAAAATCCTTGGAAAGATGGGCAATTCTTTGATGAAGCATGCGGATTTGGCGAAGCACTGCACAATGACACCTCCACTACGAATCATGTTCCATGAAGATGACCTTGATGTATTCCAGATAAGTGGCATAGACAAGCACACCGGGTTCCTGGAGGATTCTGTGACGAGGGATCAGATTGCCAGTGGTTTGACAAGAACTTGCTGGACGTTCAGCCACTTGACATTCCAGGTAATGTTTGCGGCTGCAGGGTTACTGAGAGGACCACGTGAAGCAATTCTGGAGCTGATTAAGGATGAAACCTCAGTTCGCCAACATGGGGCGTTGATCATTGATCACAAGGCGTGTTTCATGAACCACCTAGAACCAGCCAGTTATCATATGGACCTCGTTGTTTCTTGGAGAAACTGGTTTCCGTAGTTGACCCACTGCAACTGACCACATTCATCCATGAAACCCTAACTTCGTAGACTTTGTGCCGGAAACGACCAAGCACTTCACAATGTGCCCAATAAAGTTGATGTGATTGTGTTGGGTTTTAAAGCAGCAAGAGTGTCATGTCACCAGACTCGAGTAAGTCATACCATCATTTCTCTCATACTTATCCAAATCTAACATATTGTATAATGATCACCGATGGTAAAACTAACTGTGATCGTTCACAAAATATGCAGGTTTAAATGTGTTGAGATCTGAAATTGGACGAGAACTACAATCACAACAGCCGATTGTAAAGTTGTTGAATACAAAATAACTCCAGTGATGGAATTCTTGTGGAATTGTGTTTTGAATGTTCACGCAAGTTTGTTGATAGTGTATGATAAAGCAAAATATAATGTTGATCAATAACGAGGAGCATATTGTAGACGCTGAGTTTACTTTCTGGAAGATATTTATCCATGTTACACATTGCATTCCATGTTTTTTGGTTGCAATCATATGAGCATAGATGCATGTTATTGAACAGGCAGCAAAGCCGATCCGTGGTCTACGTGAATTATGAATGCACTAAAATGATTGGTTGCTTTATTTTGAGAAGATAATTGTTATTGGTGTTAGAAGAAGTACAAAACAGCTGACGCAGATGTTTTGATCAGACAATTGAGATAAATCAGATAACTGATACATTTGATTATTCACGAAGTTAATCGCCATGTGAATCGATACATTGTCTTCAATACATGGAAATGTGATGCAATGCTCGTTCGATCAGAATACATTCACCGAGGTAGGTAATGCAATTATACCCCAAGCCTCGTTTTGGGAGTTTCGACATGCAAGGAAAATAATTGTCGGTGCATTATTCTTGACGACTGCCGGCATAAAGGTGCGCTGAAGCATCTTTATGATTCCTCCATGGACACTCTACGCTCTACGCTTGACTGCACACGCCTGGACACGCTCTACGCTTGACTGCACTCACCGGGGAACGCTTAATTGTATTTGCTGAGACTAGCTTGGTACCACCCTCGCTGGAACTGTTTATGCTAGAAGCGACGCCAGCAAGTTCGTAAGAAACTTTGAATTATTAGATCAACTGTGATTTGATAACGTTGATTAATATTGGATGTTGGTAGATTGCGATTCTATTCAGCCTTCTGTGGTAGCTGTCTCTCGTGATGTTGTGTTCATGTTGCAGGCCTTTATATTGCGTCTGCACACAAACTTGAAGTGAATCATCGGATGGCCTGTTGGTCTGGAGCCTAATTTAAGCTCACTTTAGAGTATGTCTTTTCGGATTCGGCCATCCTCCATGTGACAAACGTGTTCGCGCCATCGCAAGTGATGCTCTCCGAGGAGAGCATACATGCTGGGAGTGTTTGCCAACTTGAGCACTTCTGTGTTGGATATGTGATCCTGCCATTTGATGTCAAGGATGCGCCGGATTCAATGTAGGTGAAATGTTTTGAGGCGACGCTCCTGTCTGGCATATATTGTCCATGTCTCTCTGCCGTACAGCAGGATGTTGCGGATACAGGCCTTGTCAAATTTGACCCTAGTGGTCAGTGTTCATTTTCCCACACCTTCTTGGTCAGTCTGAACATGGCGGAAGAATCTTTGCCGATGCGTTTATTGATCTCGGCATCGGTGGACAGGTTGTTGGTGATGGTTGAGCCCAAGTAGGTGAAATCTTGGACAACGTCTAGGGTGTGATCGTTGATGTTGATGGGTGGAGCGTTGCGGAAATCCTGACCCAGGATGTTCGTCGTCTTGATGCTGATGGTCAGGTCAAATTATTTCAGGCATCAACAAACCTGTCTATCAGTCTCTGAATGTTTTCTGTAGTGTGGGGCGTTAGTGCAGCATCATCAGCAAAGAAAAGTTCACGAATGAGGACTTTGCGAATTTTGCTCTTTGCTTTCAGGTGGGCTAGATTGAAGTGCTTGCCGTCTGATCTAATGTGGGTGTAGATGCAATATTCAGAGGTTCTGAAGGAGTGAGACAATACGAAGGAGAAGAAGATTCCGAACAGGGTGGGCGCGAGGACACAGCCCTGTTTGATCCTACTCTTGATGGGGAAAGCGTTTGAGACGGCTCTGTCATATCGAACTGTACTTTTCATATAGCTGTGAAAGGCTGTGATCTTGCTCAACACATTTGGTGGACAGCCGATCAGGAGTTGGAACAGGCCTTGCTCAGATCGACGAAGGCAGTGTAGAGAGGCACTTGCTGTTCGCGGCATTTCTCCTGCAGTTGGCGCAAGGAGAAAAGCATGGCGATGGTGGACCTGGCTCTGTCGAAGACACATAGTAATATAGATAACGGCACACTGTAATTTGTGATGACATTTGGCTGGTGTCGTAACAAACATCACCGAAAAGTATTAAAACAAACATGATTTTCCTGCGGACTCCACGCAAAATGATTGAGGTGGTGTTTACAACATGTTAGGCCTGTGCACAACACCATGTTATCTAACTAAAACTAATAAAGGTACTGGAGTTTGACAATATATTTTATATTCAGTATGCTCTGCCAGTTTGCCAAAAACAAACATTGTCCCTCAATCGATTACAATAATGCATCGCAACTATGACCCGACAGATGTACCGGCGACAATAGTTTCCACATTGCTACAGATCGATGAAGGCAGTGAGAAGGGGCACTTGCTGTTCGCGCCATTTCTCTTGCAGCTAGCGCAAGGAGATAAACATCGATTGAGGACCTGGCTCTGCGGAAGCAGCATAATATAGATAACAATACACCGTAATTTGTGATGAAATTTGGCGGGTGTCGTAACAAACATTAGCGAAAAGTATTTTTTTTAATATGATTTTTCTGCGGACTCCACGCAAAATGATTGAAGTGGTGTTTACAATATGTTAGGCCTGTGTACAACACCATGTTAGCTAACTAAAATTAATCAAGGTATTGGAGTTTGTGACAAAATATTTAATTTTCAGAATGCTCTGGCAATTTGCCAAAAATAAACATTTGCCATCAATCGATTGGCACACTGTTTTGCGTTAATGTATCGCAACTATGACCCGACATATTTACCGGCGACAATAGTTTCCACATTGCTCCATTAATGAGATTTGAATAATATATGATGTCTCCGTGCAGCCACAAAAAAACATGTTCTGAGCCATCGACGTCATATCACCAGGTAAATTTGACAAACAGTGAGTGCGACGGACAAAGTATAGCTGACTGTCACAGCGCCAATCGTCATCGAATGAAGTAGTCGTGGTCCGAAAGATTGTGTCACAATGCAGCGTCAGACGATCAAGGCTTTGATACTGGCGACACTTATCAGCACAGCGCGCGGTAAGAAGCTCTAATTTATACGGAGTCATTATTCGTCAATGTACACTACAATTTTCGATCACAAATGAAGTTCTGGTGTGTTGTTATTGCTTATAGCATTACATGTTTCATTTAAAGTGAAAGTGTCTTAAATAAGTAGGACAGAAATATAATTAATAATATATTCAAAACCAATGGTTTTACCAAAATGTTGACAACAAATGGGAAAGCAAGGTGGTAAGATTAATATGTATGAGAAACGTTCTGCCGCACAGTATTTAAGAATGTATGTGAGTTTGATACATGGTCATGATGCATCAGTCATTTGCCTAGACAGGAGCATTAGGTCATAGACCGGCTGTTATAATGTACCAGTGCATCGGGCACAGTCTGTATTGATTTATTGGTGTGTAGGCAACCCTGGCATCAGTCATTCTCACAACATGCAAAGACCTTTCTCAGTTGGCCTTTACAAGCAATGTGTGTATGCTAGGCAACTGGGCCCACTGTAAGGCAGATCCTTGTATTACGTCATCCTGCCACTTGTTGTTCGCCAAGTACCTTTGGCGGAATGCTTCGTTGGTTTTATGTGTATTATGTGTATTATGTGGGGTCCACGTTTTCACGTCCACACAGGATTATTTGCTATTAGCACTACAAACTTATACATCGAGATATTGTTACAGCTGGACAGAACGAAACTTCCATACCATGGAGTATATAGTTCCATAAGCTCTGCTAGATCTTAGCATACGGCGTTATGCGTCATCATCAAACAAGGCGTTGGCTGCGGTGTAACTACCGGGGAGCGTGTTTATATTAGGAGGAAGGTTGAGCACCACGAGCGGATGTGAACCAATGCGGTGCTCGGATTTCATCTCATGATACATACATTAAAGAGAATCTTTACACGTGGTGTGGCACGGCAGCAAGGCAGCATGCGCCAACACGTGAATGTATTTCTTAACAAGTTTTATGAAAAGTTTGGCGTTGCTGGGGATGTCTACAAACCATGCGCGTCTCCAGCCTCCGTGTATCTGATGTTGGTCATTAGTCGCCCCAACATAGCCAAACAAACGTCATCTTTTCCATAAAACGTTTTAGTAAACACATGCAAGTGTTGGCGCAAGCTGCCGTACCACACCACGTGTAAAGATTCTCCATAATGGTTGCATCACGTGATGAAATCTGAGCACCGCATTGTTTCACATATGCCCCTGGTGCTCAACCTACCTGCTCAAAAAACAAAATCGCTATCGGTAGTATTTGACTTTGAATTACAAACAGTCTAAATCGTTCCATATGGTGCACCTGGAGAGAATTGATAGAGGAACTAAGTTGTTTAGACCTCTGGTCAGGCCAAATGTATGACAAGCATCGAACAACATATCTACCGTGTCCAATAGGGGAGACCGGGGCTAGTTGTATACAGGGCCAAGTTGTTACACAGGCGTTTTACGAAAACATATCAAACTTATGGAGTCACCATCGGCAGTAATTGGTTGGAAGTCCACAAGTAGACACACTATAAACAATTCGGGAGTTAAGAAGACAACATTAACGAGATGGGGACAAATATGAACCTAAAACTGTTTTTTTGCTCACTTAATATCATCTCATGCAGCCATTTTCTATGTTCCATGAATGAAACTTGAAATAGGTATGCTATATAGTACAAGGGGTTATGTCAAGTTAAACTGAAATTCAGGAGTTGTTATCGTCCACGTGCGTTCAACTGCAAACATTTGTTTTGGGCAAAATGTTACAATTGTATTGGGGCAAGTTGTTACAACTGTAACACCGCTCGGGCGGCTCGTACCTTTGGATGATTC
Source organism: Lamellibrachia columna (assembly GCA_963662155.1). Classification (NCBI taxonomy): domain Eukaryota; kingdom Metazoa; phylum Annelida; class Polychaeta; order Sabellida; family Siboglinidae; genus Lamellibrachia; species Lamellibrachia columna. The sequence continues at coordinate 6,090,697 of OY759261.1, read as the reverse complement.
GTTCTTCACCATAATTAAGTTATAAAACGATAATAAAAAAAATCAGAAGACAACTAGTTTTCCAACGATACCAGTCATGATAACATTTCGTTGATCTGTTAATCAGTTGGAAACAAATACGTTTCCAATCTCTAGATTAGCAATTGGTCGCTATTCGACGCCAGTACCTTTCTTAAAAAAATATAAATCGCTAAGCGACTAACGCCAAAAAGCTGATTATACACACAACTTCACACGATCTCCGATGTGTGACACCAATTTTTTTTATTGATGTGTAACCCGCCCTTCTGAGATATTTGGTAATTTTGTGTAACGCTGCTGGCATTTACAGTACTGGTCATAAACCAGTACGCTAGGCTTCAAAAGTGAAGTAAAGCGTTCACACGTCGTGATTAAATAAATGTTGTTTCAGTTATTGTCAGCACAGAACTCGCTGGTGAACCAAAGGTACGAGCCGCCCGAGCGGTGTTACAGTTGTAACAACTTGCCCCAATACAATTGTAACATTTTGCCCAAAACAAATGTTTGCAGTTGAACGCACGTGGACGATAACAACTCCTGAATTTCAGTTTAACTTGACATAACCCCTTGTACTATATAGCATACCTATTTCAAGTTTCATTCATGGAACATAGAAAATGGCTGCATGAGATGATATTAAGTGAGCAAAAAAACAGTTTTAGGTTCATATTTGTCCCCATCTCGTTAATGTTGTCTTCTTACCTCCCGAATTGTTTATAGTGTGTCTACTTGTGGACTTCCAACCAATTACTGCCGATGGTGACTCCATAAGTTTGATATGTTTTCGTAAAACGCCTGTGTAACAACTTGGCCCTGTATACAACTAGCCCCGGTCTCCCCTATTGGACACGGTAGATATGTTGTTCGATGCTTGTCATACATTTGGCCTGACCAGAGGTCTAAACAACTTAGTTCCTCTATCAATTCTCTCCAGGTGCACCATATGGAACGATTTAGACTGTTTGTAATTCAAAGTCAAATACTACCGATAGCGATTTTGTTTTTTGAGCAGGTAGGTTGAGCACCAGGGGCATATGTGAAACAATGCGGTGCTCAGATTTCATCACGTGATGCAACCATTATGGAGAATCTTTACACGTGGTGTGGTACGGCAGCTTGCGCCAACACTTGCATGTGTTTACTAAAACGTTTTATGGAAAAGATGACGTTTGTTTGGCTATGTTGGGGCGACTAATGACCAACATCAGATACACGGAGGCTGGAGACGCGCATGGTTTGTAGACATCCCCAGCAACGCCAAACTTTTCATAAAACTTGTTAAGAAATACATTCACGTGTTGGCGCATGCTGCCTTGCTGCCGTGCCACACCACGTGTAAAGATTCTCTTTAATGTATGTATCATGAGATGAAATCCGAGCACCGCATTGGTTCACATCCGCTCGTGGTGCTCAACCTTCCTCCTAATATAAACACGCTCCCCGGTAGTTACACCGCAGCCAACGCCTTGTTTGATGATGACGCATAACGCCGTATGCTAAGATCTAGCAGAGCTTATGGAACTATATACTCCATGGTATGGAAGTTTCGTTCTGTCCAGCTGTAACAATATCTCGATGTATAAGTTTGTAGTGCTAATAGCAAATAATCCTGTGTGGACGTGAAAACGTGGACCCCACATAATACACATAATACACATAAAACCAACGAAGCATTCCGCCAAAGGTACTTGGCGAACAACAAGTGGCAGGATGACGTAATACAAGGATCTGCCTTACAGTGGGCCCAGTTGCCTAGCATACACACATTGCTTGTAAAGGCCAACTGAGAAAGGTCTTTGCATGTTGTGAGAATGACTGATGCCAGGGTTGCCTACACACCAATAAATCAATACAGACTGTGCCCGATGCACTGGTACATTATAACAGCCGGTCTATGACCTAATGCTCCTGTCTAGGCAAATGACTGATGCATCATGACCATGTATCAAACTCACATACATTCTTAAATACTGTGCGGCAGAACGTTTCTCATACATATTAATCTTACCACCTTGCTTTCCCATTTGTTGTCAACATTTTGGTAAAACCATTGGTTTTGAATATATTATTAATTATATTTCTGTCCTACTTATTTAAGACACTTTCACTTTAAATGAAACATGTAATGCTATAAGCAATAACAACACACCAGAACTTCATTTGTGATCGAAAATTGTAGTGTACATTGACGAATAATGACTCCGTATAAATTAGAGCTTCTTACCGCGCGCTGTGCTGATAAGTGTCGCCAGTATCAAAGCCTTGATCGTCTGACGCTGCATTGTGACACAATCTTTCGGACCACGACTACTTCATTCGATGACGATTGGCGCTGTGACAGTCAGCTATACTTTGTCCGTCGCACTCACTGTTTGTCAAATTTACCTGGTGATATGACGTCGATGGCTCAGAACATGTTTTTTTGTGGCTGCACGGAGACATCATATATTATTCAAATCTCATTAATGGAGCAATGTGGAAACTATTGTCGCCGGTAAATATGTCGGGTCATAGTTGCGATACATTAACGCAAAACAGTGTGCCAATCGATTGATGGCAAATGTTTATTTTTGGCAAATTGCCAGAGCATTCTGAAAATTAAATATTTTGTCACAAACTCCAATACCTTGATTAATTTTAGTTAGCTAACATGGTGTTGTACACAGGCCTAACATATTGTAAACACCACTTCAATCATTTTGCGTGGAGTCCGCAGAAAAATCATATTAAAAAAAATACTTTTCGCTAATGTTTGTTACGACACCCGCCAAATTTCATCACAAATTACGGTGTATTGTTATCTATATTATGCTGCTTCCGCAGAGCCAGGTCCTCAATCGATGTTTATCTCCTTGCGCTAGCTGCAAGAGAAATGGCGCGAACAGCAAGTGCCCCTTCTCACTGCCTTCATCGATCTGTAGCAATGTGGAAACTATTGTCGCCGGTACATCTGTCGGGTCATAGTTGCGATGCATTATTGTAATCGATTGAGGGACAATGTTTGTTTTTGGCAAACTGGCAGAGCATACTGAATATAAAATATATTGTCAAACTCCAGTACCTTTATTAGTTTTAGTTAGATAACATGGTGTTGTGCACAGGCCTAACATGTTGTAAACACCACCTCAATCATTTTGCGTGGAGTCCGCAGGAAAATCATGTTTGTTTTAATACTTTTCGGTGATGTTTGTTACGACACCAGCCAAATGTCATCACAAATTACAGTGTGCCGTTATCTATATTACTATGTGTCTTCGACAGAGCCAGGTCCACCATCGCCATGCTTTTCTCCTTGCGCCAACTGCAGGAGAAATGCCGCGAACAGCAAGTGCCTCTCTACACTGCCTTCGTCGATCTGAGCAAGGCCTGTTCCAACTCCTGATCGGCTGTCCACCAAATGTGTTGAGCAAGATCACAGCCTTTCACAGCAATATGAAAAGTACAGTTCGATATGACAGAGCCGTCTCAAACGCTTTCCCCATCAAGAGTAGGATCAAACAGGGCTGTGTCCTCGCGCCCACCCTGTTCGGAATCTTCTTCTCCTTCGTATTGTCTCACTCCTTCAGAACCTCTGAATATTGCATCTACACCCACATTAGATCAGACGGCAAGCACTTCAATCTAGCCCACCTGAAAGCAAAGAGCAAAATTCGCAAAGTCCTCATTCGTGAACTTTTCTTTGCTGATGATGCTGCACTAACGCCCCACACTACAGAAAACATTCAGAGACTGATAGACAGGTTTGTTGATGCCTGAAATAATTTGACCTGACCATCAGCATCAAGACGACGAACATCCTGGGTCAGGATTTCCGCAACGCTCCACCCATCAACATCAACGATCACACCCTAGACGTTGTCCAAGATTTCACCTACTTGGGCTCAACCATCACCAACAACCTGTCCACCGATGCCGAGATCAATAAACGCATCGGCAAAGATTCTTCCGCCATGTTCAGACTGACCAAGAAGGTGTGGGAAAATGAACACTGACCACTAGGGTCAAATTTGACAAGGCCTGTATCCGCAACATCCTGCTGTACGGCAGAGAGACATGGACAATATATGCCAGACAGGAGCGTCGCCTCAAAACATTTCACCTACATTGAATCCGGCGCATCCTTGACATCAAATGGCAGGATCACATATCCAACACAGAAGTGCTCAAGTTGGCAAACACTCCCAGCATGTATGCTCTCCTCGGAGAGCATCACTTGCGATGGCGCGAACACGTTTGTCACATGGAGGATGGCCGAATCCGAAAAGACATACTCTAAAGTGAGCTTAAATTAGGCTCCAGACCAACAGGCCATCCGATGATTCACTTCAAGTTTGTGTGCAGACGCAATATAAAGGCCTGCAACATGAACACAACATCACGAGAGACAGCTACCACAGAAGGCTGAATAGAATCGCAATCTACCAACATCCAATATTAATCAACGTTATCAAATCACAGTTGATCTAATAATTCAAAGTTTCTTACGAACTTGCTGGCGTCGCTTCTAGCATAAACAGTTCCAGCGAGGGTGGTACCAAGCTAGTCTCAGCAAATACAATTAAGCGTTCCCCGGTGAGTGCAGTCAAGCGTAGAGCGTGTCCAGGCGTGTGCAGTCAAGCGTAGAGCGTAGAGTGTCCATGGAGGAATCATAAAGATGCTTCAGCGCACCTTTATGCCGGCAGTCGTCAAGAATAATGCACCGACAATTATTTTCCTTGCATGTCGAAACTCCCAAAACGAGGCTTGGGGTATAATTGCATTACCTACCTCGGTGAATGTATTCTGATCGAACGAGCATTGCATCACATTTCCATGTATTGAAGACAATGTATCGATTCACATGGCGATTAACTTCGTGAATAATCAAATGTATCAGTTATCTGATTTATCTCAATTGTCTGATCAAAACATCTGCGTCAGCTGTTTTGTACTTCTTCTAACACCAATAACAATTATCTTCTCAAAATAAAGCAACCAATCATTTTAGTGCATTCATAATTCACGTAGACCACGGATCGGCTTTGCTGCCTGTTCAATAACATGCATCTATGCTCATATGATTGCAACCAAAAAACATGGAATGCAATGTGTAACATGGATAAATATCTTCCAGAAAGTAAACTCAGCGTCTACAATATGCTCCTCGTTATTGATCAACATTATATTTTGCTTTATCATACACTATCAACAAACTTGCGTGAACATTCAAAACACAATTCCACAAGAATTCCATCACTGGAGTTATTTTGTATTCAACAACTTTACAATCGGCTGTTGTGATTGTAGTTCTCGTCCAATTTCAGATCTCAACACATTTAAACCTGCATATTTTGTGAACGATCACAGTTAGTTTTACCATCGGTGATCATTATACAATATGTTAGATTTGGATAAGTATGAGAGAAATGATGGTATGACTTACTCGAGTCTGGTGACATGACACTCTTGCTGCTTTAAAACCCAACACAATCACATCAACTTTATTGGGCACATTGTGAAGTGCTTGGTCGTTTCCGGCACAAAGTCTACGAAGTTAGGGTTTCATGGATGAATGTGGTCAGTTGCAGTGGGTCAACTACGGAAACCAGTTTCTCCAAGAAACAACGAGGTCCATATGATAACTGGCTGGTTCTAGGTGGTTCATGAAACACGCCTTGTGATCAATGATCAACGCCCCATGTTGGCGAACTGAGGTTTCATCCTTAATCAGCTCCAGAATTGCTTCACGTGGTCCTCTCGATAACCCTGCAGCCGCAAACATTACCTGGAATGTCAAGTGGCTGAACGTCCAGCAAGTTCTTGTCAAACCACTGGCAATCTGATCCCTCGTCACAGAATCCTCCAGGAACCCGGTGTGCTTGTCTATGCCACTTATCTGGAATACATCAAGGTCATCTTCATGGAACATGATTCGTAGTGGAGGTGTCATTGTGCAGTGCTTCGCCAAATCCGCATGCTTCATCAAAGAATTGCCCATCTTTCCAAGGATTTTATTTGAGTCAATTTGTGCACTGATGCCCTTTAAAGAAGGATGATGAAAAAAACACACAGGTGCGTCATGGTATTCATTGATGATGTGTCCGCACTGTGGGTGGATGAATGCATCTCGCCCAGGCACATGCATACAAATTTGTATTGCAATATTCACATTCCTTCTAGAATAATCTGTGATGAACTGCTCTAATTCGGAGTATTCGCGCTGAATTCATGAATGTATTCGTTGATGTTTTCTTGTGAGAAGCCATACATGTCTGCAGTGATGTGATACACCTTTGAAGACATTGTGTCGTTCGGGCGTGAGGTAATTATCAACTTTGTTCCCGGAAGCTTGAGAGTGCCGTGTTAAGTTCAAGCTCCTTTAGTTCGAATCCAACTACCTGATCCATCGCATTAAGACATATCATGACTTGTTTTGACCTATCACTGAGTAGACTAATTGATATCTTGTGTTCTTCTTCAGTCAACGGAAAACCACCCAGCAAGAAATCACAAAATGTACACTTTATATCCAGTTGCAGTTGTCGCAAGGGGATAGCAAACATATAATCGATGTCATCCATCCATAAGTGTTCCTCATCCCACTGTTTTGTAATCTGCTTCACAGGTTTCGTCTTTCCGATGCCAGCTTGACCTTGACTTTCGTGGGGGTCACTCTGTCGTGAAGCTTGTGGAATAGTTGTGGCATTTGGATCGGTTCACTAAACAAACATGTGTATCTGCATTATCTTAACATCAAGGGGTCTCAGTGTTTCAGGGAGTGGTATTTTATTATGATTTCTTGTGATTGGAACTAGTCGTACTTTTGCGAAGACGTCCATCACATCATCAAGAGAGACATTCCTGCGTAAGTCTGCGTTGACTTTGTATTGCTCCGGGAATGTCATGTCGCTGTACATATCTCGTAATGAGGATAGGCCGGAAGGTTTTTAGATGACGTCGAAATGTTGATATATCTTTACATGACCTAACTCTGACAGGTAATGAGTTCCACAAAGTAGTGCAGTAATTGAGAAAGCTCTGTTTGTCTTAATTCTGGGAATAAAAAGTTAATACGAAGTAGATGATCGAAGCTGCCTAGCCTTTCTTGCGGGAGTGAGCAGCGAATGTAAATATGCCGGTTGCCCGGATGAAAGTGCTTGATAGGTAAATCAAATCATGAAATTAATGCGATGTCGAATCGGTAGCCAATGTAGATATTTTATAAGTAATACCGAGTGCGAAAAACGAGGCGATTTAGTAACTACCCTTGACAAGCAATTCTGCACACGCTGAAGTTTCATGATATCATTGCGAGCAATATTATGATATAGAGAATTACAATAGTCAAACATAAGAGCAGCAGCAGTTTTAGCAGCAGAAAGAAGCACATATCGGCGAAGATAAAAAACAACATCGGCACAATTGAGAAATATGCTGCCGAACATGTATGTATGTATGTATGTATGTATGTATGTATGTATGTATGTATGTATGTGTGTATGTATGTATGTATGTATGTATGTATGTATGTATGTATATATGTGTGTGTGTGTGTGTGTGTGTGTGTGTGTGTGTGTGTGTGTGTGTGTGTGTGTGTGTGTGTGTGTGTGTGTGTGTGTGTGTGTGTGCGTGCGTGCGTGCGTGCATGCGTGCGCATGCGTGTGTGTGCGTATGTATGTATGCATATATGTATGTATGCATTTATGCTATTCTATTCGTCTTAGACATTTTATATTTCTGGCGTCGATTGTTCGCAACGGCATGCGTGTTTTGTACTATTATTCAAAGTTACGTAAAATGTCCCCGCCCGTCGTTTTGTATGTGGCACCCTCTTGACACCTAATGCCGAACTGATCAATGGACGATTTACGTAACTTGGAACAATCTAGAAAACACGCACAACGCTGCGAACAATTGTTCTTAATAACTACGAATTACTTTCTACCAGTTACAAAGTTATCCAAGGAGGATAGGTGTCTGTGTTAGTAATAACTGGTAATGTTTCCAAACAAATTGCAGTACCATACTACTGTTGTTTGTTAAATAGGCAATGTGACATTAGTTGCATTAAAAACAAATAAAACAAGGAACTATTTATATGCGACTGTACATATCTCCCACAGTCTTCCCAAACGTCACTTGATCATGCTCAATGTCCTGCAGTCGTTGGTCCTGGTTCCAGAGTCGCTGGTCAGGGAATAATTATTCATGATTATTTTTTTAGAATATTTTCTTGTCTTGAGGTTTGTTATCAATAACCATGCGGTATGGTTTGTTAGCATTAACAGATACATTAAACATATCGTCATACTCAGCACAACAATCAGTGAGTTTTCCTAGGTTAAAAAAATACAAAGGTCATCAACATACTTTAAATAGTTTATTATGGAAACTGCATAAAGACAACCGATGTATAGTGTGTTAAGATTTACACTTAAATAATCCATTTAAAAATAATAATTAGTCCATAGTGTTGTTAAACCACATTATCATAATAAATGGATCTCAGTTCTGGAATTTTCTGTGTTATTCTCTTTGTTTTCGTTCACACGTGCTAAGTCCTTGTATCCAAGCTATATACAACATGACATCCAAAATTATCAGGCCTAACTATAGCTTTATACGTGACTATGTCCTTGCATCCAAGCTTCAAACAACATGGCATCCAAGCTTGGCAGGTATAACTATAGCTTTATACGTGACTATGTCCTTATATCCAAGCTTCAAAAACATGACATCCAAGCTTGTCAGTTATAACTATTGCTTTATACGTGACTATGTCCTTGTATACAAGCTTCATACAACATAACATCCAAGATTGTCAAGCCTAACTATAGCTTTATACGTGACTATGTCCTTGTATCCAAGCTTCAAACAACATGACATCCAAGCTTATCAGGCCTAATAATAGCTTTATACGTGAATATGTCGTTGTATCCAAGCTTCAAGCAACATTACATACACGATTGTCAGGCCTAGCTATAGATTTATACGTGCGTGAGTTAATATAATAACTAATTAATATAATAACGTTTTCTTTACAATTATCGCATTTATAGCCGCAATCCCACACTGCTTTGAATCATTCATAAAACAAAAGCCCTTTCTTGCGGTTACATCTACAATAAAATCGCCCATTTAATGTTTTCATCCATGTTCCCATGTGCCGTATATATGCATTTACATTTTTTTTTATTTAATAGAATCTTCTAATTTTCAGACCGAAATTACATAGATTTAAGGAAGTGCTTATACTGTATGATAAGTAATATATCACAGTGTGAATGTGTTTACAACTTTTTTTCATATAGTTGGGCCATACATAATTAAATATCGCGAAGTCTCAAAAACCAAAGGCTTCATTGCCTACATGTCATATTGAGCTTCCAACCTCGGGTAGCTAACTTGGTCAAATTTGTTTGAGATCTTGTTAGAGAGCATACTAATCAAACCTGATTATGATGGGATACTGCCAACCTACTCACCAAGAACTGTTGTTTTTGTCAATCTAAGAAATACACTATTAGTCACAGGCTGAGTGCCACTGACACTGGCCTGTTGTGAAACTCGGGAGTCAGACTGTTTTGTCTGCTGCGGTCTTTCGAACGTGATCCCTCTGACTGACGGTCTCGCAGTGGGCAGGCAACACTTTCAGACATTGTTCCCCATAGTAGCTATGAAATAATACATAAACATAATATCACAATGTTGAAACTCATGTTATTTAACGAAACATAATACCACTATGTTGACACTCATGTCATTTAATGTACCATTATTACAAATAGTTCTGCACAAACACGCATGAACGCACATGCAAGCACCCTGGCATGCACGCGTACATACGCACACACGCACGCACGCACGCACGCACGCACGCACGCACGCACGCACGCACGCACGCACGCACGCACGCACGCACGCACGCACGCACGCACGCACGCACGCACGCACACACACACACACACACACACACACACACACACACACACACACACACACACACACACACACACACACACACACACATACATACATACATACATGTTTTCTTAGGCCTCTCAAAATGCCCATATGAAAGATCTGTTCTCCCGGTATAATTTATTAATCTTAAATTTTTAATATAATAATATAAAATGTCAACTAAGAAAATATTTAGAAAGATTTAACACGGTTGCCATCCAAGGCAAAGGCCCATATGGCAAGTGGACAAGGAAGACATTGGCTTATCGAGAGTCTAACAATTTGTTATATATTTGTAGCCCGACCTCCTGAGGTATGTGTCAAACTTGTTTTTAAACATGTTCACGCTGCTAGCAGTTACACAATCTGTAGAACATTTGTTCCATTCATTGATTGTCCTCTGTAAGAAACAGTACTTCCTGATATCCAATCTACTGGACAATCTACAGAATAATGTCATATGTTGACTAACACTAATCATAATTAGTTTTATAACTTCCCCGTGCACAGCGGCAAAAACACCCAACCCCGTAATTGTGCATATCAACCAGTCACCATGCCGATGCTTTTCAATGTTGCCGTCTAGCTATCTATGACCAGATCGGTTTCAAATCTCGAGCACGACGAGATACGACAATGAGGTAACAGCTGTGGTCGCCAATTTGGCATAGTGATGTTTGCGTGACACCTGTTGTTGTCGTCTGTCATCAATTTGTTTATTTAAATTGTACTTTTTTAGTATGATTATATTCCTATTCAAACAGCTTGAAATAGTTTGCAATCTTTCAAGGGTTGGTTTTACATAATATTGAATTGAAAAAACGACAGTGGGTCAACTACAATCCAATCACAAGTCACAAAACACAATTGGTAGCCATCAGACATTAAGATTTTTATGTATTCATGCACGTTGAAAAACATTTGCATATTAGTTAAAATTAACCCGTATAATTAGATCATTGTTTTACTGGAACAAAATTAACAAACGTGGCTACGTTTGCTTCTTTTGGTTGATGGTAATTCATGATTTAAACATCAAATAACTGTAAGATTGCAATTTTGACAGCTTGTGTCAATCACCGATTCAACGTTTGTTGGTTGGGATATAATCACTTTGGTGCAAACAACGCGTGTCATAAAAGCACAATTGACGAAACAGTTGTTATAAAATGCTGCCCGTAGAAACTGAAATTTAAAAACAACCCTGCATACACGCAGACATGGATGGATGCATGCATGCATGCATGCATTCATGCATTCATACATACATACATACATACATACATACATACATACATACATACATACATTCATACCTACATGTATATATGCATACATACAGGCATACATGCATACATACATACATACAAACACAATTTTAATGCCGATCCACCGCCCCCCAACCCATTCATGCAAGCATGTCATGCAATGTGTCATAAATATATAGTCAAACACCAATGTATACTTAACATTTCAGTTTTAAGTGGATGCGGGTTTGTTTGCCGCATAACATGCCAATGGTAGATACTACAATGATAACATATACACGTTGGTTATTTGTGAAATGTTAATGACCCAGCAGGATGTGCGCACCAGTCAACTGTAGGCAGGCGTATCCCTAGTCGTTATGGTACGATACATAGATTATAGATGAGGAGCCAGGTAGATGTAGCTATGTCAGAGAGAGAGAGAGAGAGAGTTTGGTTGCCAATATCAGGGAACAGAGATAATTAGCTTCTCAGATACCCTCACTAATGTAAAACATGTTTAAATTTCAGATTTGCAACGGTTAATTGAAGAGCCGTGTTCCAAAACATACTAAGTCAACATAAACAACGAACGGAAAATAGCACTACTTAAATATGTGTTTTATGTTTTTAATTTATAAGCATATATGTATATGAATACTCTGTATGAACACAAATCCATTTGACAAAATAAGAAAACAAATCCATTTGACAAAATAAGAAAATTATAATTTATTGATTTATTTTAAATTAGTCCATTGACCCAGCACGTTTTGAGAAAACACATAACCTATTTGCATAAAATGGGGAATACATTTAACCGCACATAAACTCTTTTGTTCAGAGCATGCTGTGTGTGGCTGTTTCTGGTTTTATATAATATTCACACACTGTGAGTCATTCTAGCAAATCTATAGTGTTATGATACGCTTGGGTTGGCGTGGCCTGCGACGTGATATGAATGTCGTATCCGCAATCAATAGACCCAGAGATGCTCTTATACCAAGTCCGGGGCACAAACCATGTGACGTTGCAGCTAGGGGCATGCGTCTTTCACGTGATGGAATTATGTGTCATTCACTAGGACCAAATTAGAGAACGTGGTCTAGTGCAGAGATAAGTTACCATATATCGCACACTTCCTCAGATCGAGTACTTATAATAGTACATTGAACACTGCGTGTGTATGTGTGTGTGTGTGTGTGTGTGTGTGTGTGTGTGTGTGTGTGTGTGTGTGTGTGTGTGTGTGTGTGTGTGTGTGTGTGTGTGTGTGTGTGTGGTGTGTGTGTGTGTGTGTGTGTGTGTGTGTGCGTGCGTGCGTGCGTGCGTGCGTGCGTGCGTGCGTGCGTGCGTGCGTGCGTGCGTGCGTGCGTGCGTGCGTGCGTGCGTGCGTGCGTGCGTGCGTGCGTGCGTGCGGTGTGTGTCTGGTATGTGTCTGGTGTGAGCATGGTGTGTCTGGTGGGTGTCCGGTGTGACTGATGTGTCTGGTGTGTGTGGTGTGTGCATGGTGTGTGTGGTGTGTGCATGATGTGTGTCTAGTGTGTGTCTGACGCGTATCTGGTGTGTCTGGCGTGTGTGTTGTGAGTCTCTTGTGTGTGCCTGGTGTTTGTCTGATGTGTGTCTGGTGTACGTCCGGTGTGTCTGGTGGGTATCAGGTATGTGTCTGGTGGGTGTCAGGTATGTGTCTGGTGTGGCATGCTGCGACATGCTGCATGCCGGGTGCCGGGTGCTGGGTGCCGGTGTGTTTGTGTGTGTTTAAGCTAAACCTACTCCTTGGCATGGGACACATACGCTACATTGTTCCGAAATACACAGTTGAGCCATACCATTTTATCAACATATCAGAACGTATGCACTCGGCACCTTAAAAAATATCAATAATTCATTGGTGCGGTGCGATCCTGTCTCTAAACGGAATGGCAACGTTGAACTGATTGGAAATGTCCATGTAAACACTCACAATTACATGTTCTGCCCTGTCGGACGACATCTCGAAAGTTTGTTGCGACCGGTATGACTGTGCCTAGTGTAAACCAGGCAAAATGTTAATTACCCTACTTCGGAAAAAATGTGTGTGTTGTGGTGGGGGTCACTGTCAAAATCAGTCATGCATTTCCTTGTGGCATTGACGGCGATCGAATCTTTGCCTCTATGCTTGGCATGACGCTGCTGTTGAGACAACAGATAATCATACATGTTTTCCAGATGCAGCGATGAGATGGTGCTCTGTAAATACAAATACCGACAGAATAGCATTGGAGAAAACAAACACAAGCCTTTATTGTTACAATACAAAAACACAATATGTGATATTTCCCACGACACATTCAACCAACCACTATGTTCTACCTTATTCTATGTTAAATTGGTTGGGTTTGCTGCGTCCGAAATTCACCTTCAAAGTCAGAGTGAGCAGTTGACCCCCTTGAGTCTGTCACGCCTCGGTAGGTCGACCGACATGCATGGCGCCAAACACGGCATTGTGAGCAAACAACGAGTTACATGTCACGCATTTTGACTCAAGGCAATACTATTAGTCTGGCGGATGTCAAAACAAACCGCATTCTAACATTCCACAAGCATGGTAATTAATTCAATATGATTTTGAGAGTACGTACGAGGTATTATGATTTTCCTGGTCTCCCGTTCTCCCAGCCCCTTACGTCCCATAATAATCCTCGCTGGTCTCCTGTTCTAACAACCCTTACGTCCCATACTGATTCCGCCGGTCTCTCGTTCTCCAAGGCCCTGACGTTCCAAAATAACCCTCGTCGACCTCCCGTTCTCGTAACCCCTTACATCCCCTAATAATCCCAGTTTGTTTCCCGTTCTGCCAGCCCCTTACGCACCATACTAATCTACGCTAGTCTCCCGTTCTCCTAACCACTTACGTCCCATGATAATCCCCGCTGGTCGCCCGTTCTCTTAGCCTCTTAAGTCCTGTTATAATCCCCGTTGGCCTAGCGTTCTCCCGGCCTCTTACTTACCATAATAATCCCCGCTGACCTCCATTATCCTAGCCTCTTACGTCCCATGGTAATCCCCACTGGTATCCCGTTCTACCATCTCCATATTGCCAATAACAATTCCAGTTTGTCTCCCGTTATCGCAGCCACTTACGTCCCATAATAAGCCCCGTTGGTCTCTTTTCTCCCATCTCCTTATGACCAATAGCGATTCCAGTTGGTATCCCTCTCTCCCAGTCCTTTGTGTTCCATAATAATCCCAGCTGTTCTCCCGTTCTTCCAGGCCATTACAACCCATAATAATCCCATCTGAACCCCCGTTATCCCAACCCCATAACAATCCTAGTTGGTCTCCCTTTTTCCCGGCCCCTTACGTCCCATAGCAATCCCAGCTGGCCCCCCATTCTGACAGATCCTTACGTCCCGTAATAATCCCCGCTAATCCGCAGTTCTCCAAGCCCCTTACGTCCCATAATAATCCCCGCTAATCCCCAGTTATCCCAGTCGTTTACGTTCCATAAAAATCCCAGTTGATCCCCCGTTCTTCCACCCCTTTGCGTATCACAATAAACCATGCTTGTCTCCCGTGCTCGTAGTCCCTTACGTCCCACACTAATTTCAGTTGGTTTCTCGTTCTTTCATCTCCTTACATCCCATAATAATCCCAACTGAACCCCCGTTCTCTCAGCCAATTACATCTGACTTGATGAAAACAAATCCGACAAAAAATAAATTGAGGTGCCAGGACACCTGGCTGAAGGATAATTATAAAAACATCCGTCAGGGGATATCAGGGGTCCGGCTGGGGTCAGACAGAGAGATGTCAGTAGTAGGGTTTTAGTTCTGAGGGATCAATTCCGGCGACCATGTGCCTGAACGATTTCCGGTTGCACGCGCAACACACCAGAGCGCCCCCTAGCGGCTGTAGGAACGCCAAAAATATATATATAATTATATACATACATATTCAATAAGCAACGGTGGTGGTTACTAAAAATATACATTGGGAAAACCCACATATCGCTGACGTGGCGTTTAATTTAAATTTTAACTTTAATTTTAATTTCAATTTCAATTTCAATTTCAATTTCTATTTCTATTTCTATTTCAATTTCAATTTCAATTTCAATTTCTATTTCTATTTCAATTTCTATTTCTAATTCTATTTCTATTTCTATTTATTTTTCTACTTCTACTTCAATTTCAATTTCTATTTCTATTTCTATTTCTATTTCTAATTCAATTTCAATTTCAATTTCAATTTCAATTTCAATTTCAATTTTAATTTTAATTTCAAATTACAATTTTAATTTTAAATTCAATGAAAACCCAGGGGAAAATCCCACATATCGCTGACGTGGCGGTTATTGAGTACGGTATCAATGAATGAGAGAGCTAATCAATCAGCCAAATGTATTGACGAAAGCGTTCATCGGTATGCCGTTACATCGAAGCACCATATAAGCTATGCAGTATTGTCCGCACACGTTAGATAGAGGACGCTGAACTCTCTTGGCATTGTGAGTCCACTCGGAGCAATGTTCGTTCAGGAACACGCGAAATGCGCCGTGTAGCGGCGGTAGTCCGTACGAGCAGAAGTATTCACCGCGTATTCCGTAATATGACACCAAACAGGTGACTAGTGGATTTTGGTACTCGGGAAATACGCGTTTTAAAAGTAATCATATTAGCGCTGTAGTTAAAGCGTTGGTTCGCCCACTGGATGTATGCAAGTCTGAACAAGTTGAAAGATAAGCCCGTCATTTGCACAATTCTGTGTAGTAATTTATTCTATGCCCGCTAAGATTAAAATTCGGATTTGATTATTATTCTTTTTGTCGTGTCTCTAAGAAGAGTAGACCACGTGACGTCCTGTCTGGCTAATAAAGACAGCGGGTATGCATCGACGAGTTGACCTGTATGCGTACATCTAACATATTTAGGGCATTGGTTATCGTATGAAACATACATAGCACGAGTAATGAGAAAGAATAACGATTTGTCTAAGAAAATACCGCTTTTATATGTATTTTGTCACACTTAGTTACGTATGTAATGCTTTTAAGCTAAGTGATTACCACATTAATCTGCATGTTAACACGTTTAAGCTAAGTAAATACCGCTTTTATTTGTATGTTAACGCTTTTAGCATATTAAGTATCACTTTTAACTGCATGTTAACGCTATTTAGCTAAATATGTACTAAATTTAGCTCTATGTTAACTTTTTTTAGCAAGGTAATTACCACATTTAGCTGTATGTTAGCGATTTTAAGCTAATTATTTACCATACCTACCTGCATGTTAAAAGTTTTAAGCTAAGCAAGTACAACTTTTAGCCAGTAATTAGCATTTTTAACTAAGTAAGTACCATTATTTAGTTGCAAGTTAACGCTTTTAAGTTAAGTAATTACCACATATGTTCAAGCTGTTTAGCTAAGTAATTGCCACATTTAGCTGTATGTTAACGCTTTTTAGCAAAGTAATTACCACATTTAGCTGTATGTTGCATAGTTTCGTTATATGTCAATATTTAAAAATAATGCGCTCTTACACTTTACCCATAACTCCTACAGTTTACCCATAATTCCTACAATTTACCCATAATTTATACAATTTACCCATACCTCCTACAGTTTACCCATAACTCCTAAAGTTTACCCATAACTCTTACAGTTTATCCGTAACTCCTACAGTTTAGCCGTAACTCCTACAGTATAACCATAACGCGACACCCTCCTATCAAATAAGAGTACGAGCAAATTTTATTAAATATTTAAAAATAATGACATAGGATATCATAGTAAAGCATTGTAATATAATTAAACATGGGTACATTATTTTTAAATATTGACATATAACGAAAATATAAAATAGTAGAATAGGTCAAGGAACAAAAATGTCATTGTTCGTTCTACGGTGGCGTTGAAGTCCGGCAGCAGGCGCACACGCAGACGCACACGCACACGCACACGCGCACGCGCACGCGCACGCGCACGCGCACGCGCACGCGCACGCGCACGCGCACGCGCACGCGCACGCGCACGCGCACGCGCACGCAAACGCAAACGCACACGCACACGCACACGCACACGCACACGCACACGCACACGCACACGCACACGCACACGCACACGCACACGCACACGCACACGCACACGCACACGCACACGCACACGCACACGCACACGCACACGCACACGCACACGCACACGCACACGCACACGCACACGCACACGCACACGCACACGCACACGCACACGCACACGCACACGCACACGCACACGCACACGCACACGCACACGCACACGCACACGCACACGCACACGCACACGCACACGCACACGCACACGCACACGCACACGCACACGCACAAACACACGCACACACACACGCACACACACACGCACACACACACGCACACACACACACACACACACACACACACACACACACACACACACACACACACACACACACACACACACACACACACACACACACACACACACACACACATGATGCTTGCTTATATAACACTGTTGTTTCAATAAAGCACACACATGTAGTGTAGTGTGTTTGTTCCTTCACGTAGCTATAAAAAGAACTGGACTTTAGTTTCATACGGATCGTGTTACTCACAGACCCCTTATATTCTGATTGACCAGGCGAGGCAAACTATTACCAACATTAAACCTGTCTGGACTTCCGCACTGTGTGCATTGACACTCTGCTTTAATAAAATATGCATGATTATATGATACTGTCCTCTGTATCTCCTACCTCCAGCCACATCCTGGCTCCTGATACATTTCGTCCATCATGCAATCCTCTGTCTCTTCTACCTCCAGCCACATCCTGGTTCTTTACACATTGCCTCCACCATTACCTACAGCCACATCCTGACGCCTTATACATTGCCTCCGCCATACAGTCCTCCGTTTCTCCTACCTCCAGCCACATCCTGGCTACTTACACACTGCCTCCGCCATACAGTCCTCTGTCTCTACTACCTTCAGCCACATTCTGGCGCATTACACATTGCCTCCACCATAGAGTCCTCTGTCCCTCCTACCTCCAGCCACATCCTGGCTCCCGATACATTGTGTCCACCATACTATCCTCTGTCTCTCCTACATACAGCCACATCATTGCTCCTGATACATTGCCCCCGCCATTCAGTCTTCTGTCTCTCCTACCTCCAACCACATCCTGGCTCCTTACACACTGCCTCCACCATACTATCCTCTGTCTCTCCTACCTCTAGCCACATTCTGGCTACTTACACACTGCCTCCACCATACAGTCCACTGTCTTTCCTACCTCCAGCCACATCCCTGCTCCTTACATACTGCCTCCGCCATACAGTCCCCTGTCTCTCCTACCTCCGGCCACATCCTGGCTCCTGATACATTGCGCCCATCATACAGTCCTCTGTCTTTCCTACCTCCAGCAACACCCTGGCTCCTTACACATTACCTCCACCATATTGTCCTCTGTTGCTCCTACCTCCAGCCACATCCTGGCTCCTGATACATTGCGTCCATCATACAGTCCTCTGTCTTTCCTACCTCCAGCCACATCCTGGCTCCTGATACATTGCGTCCATCATACAGGCCTCTGTCTCTCCTACCTCCAGCCACATAGTGGCTCCTGATAAATTGCGTCTACCAAACTGTACTCTGTCTCTCCTACCTACAGCCACATCCTGGCGCCTGATACATTGCCTCCGCCATACAATCCTCCGTCTCTCCTACCTCCAGCCACATCCTGGCTACTTACACACTGCCTTCGCCACACAGTCCTCTGTCTCTCCTAACTCCAGCCACATCCTGGCTCTTTACACATTGCCTCCACCATAC
>OY759261.1:6019160-6066660 GCA_963662155.1 Lamellibrachia columna | reverse complement strand
ATTACATTTGATTCTGAATTTGTAATTCTGGTGATGTCTTAGCCATTAAATAATAACTAAATAATAATAAAAACTGTATGTTACGTTGTCAGTACTAAATCGACGGTTAAGTCGACGGTTAAGTCGGGGTGCCTATAATTTATGCTGAATGTGAATGATTTATTTTCACCTTGGTTGTTAAACATTCACTTTTATAATATAAATATCTATTTTTTTTTGTTTTATTTACCTGCTTAAATAAACCGTTATTCCTACTGTGTATTTGCTTCCTTTCCGGTTCGATGGCATTGATAGATAAAGACTTTGTCATGTGCAAGTCACTTACTTGTAAAACAGTATTTGTTACTACTACTAATACTACTTCTGCTGCTAGGAGACGTCAGTAATAATTCTCGGCCTTCCATCAGTCGCAACACGAGGTTTACTACTAATACTACTTCTCCTGCTAGGAGACTTCAGTGATAATCCTGGGCCTGCCAACAGACGCAACACGAGGGTTACTACTAATACAACTGCTAGGAGACGTCAGTAATAATAATCGGCCTGCCATCAGTCGCAACACGAGGTTTGCTACCACAAACGTTTGAACGGTTCGGGGTAAAATGGCATCAATTAGTGACTTACAATTTTCGAAAAAGAATGACTGAAATCATCACTCAAACTTGACTAAGACCACTTGACACTGGTGATTTCATAGCTGACATTTGGCTTTTTTATCGAACGGTCCGATAACTTAAAACAATGATCAGAGTCGGACTATTTTAAAGTAAATTCACATTTAATCCCTGAGCAAGAACAAGAACAAGATGTTTATTTGACCCCAAATTAATTGATCCAGTGTGCAGTTTACAAGAATATTACTATATTTTATTTACATATATTGTATACATACTTCAACTATCATTAACCTAAACTCATAATAATAATAAAAAATAAATAAAAAGGGGTCAGTGACTCCTATAAAGATACATAAGTCGATGTCATAGGAGCCACTCATTATATCAAATTATATGCAGTGTCTCCATCGATGATCTCGGCACCATCCACGCGAGCGGACGTGTCCCTATACCACAGTTGACTCGACAGCTGCCTCTCCTAAGCTTCAGTTCCGTAACTCAATAGCGTTTCCATGTACGCACGATTAGCATACATGTTGGTAGAAGGGGTCACGAGCGTTCTGTTCAGGTAGACGTCGACCTGACTAAACAGCGAATCCAGGCAGTTATTCACCGGACCCACCGCATCGTTCGTATCGCTACCGCTCCCGTCGGCGTTGACCACCTTCGCTCGTACAGCATGTAAGGGTTAACGAGACCAGATAATCATCTCCCGATCAGGGTAGTAAGAATTCGAACCGTCCTCCCGAGTCGACGATGCTGGTCTGAGTCGGCGGCACACTAAAGAGATCGAGCTCGCTCTTGACCCCAACTCACGATTGTCTATGAGCGAAAGTCATCGTCGAGTTCGTGTATCTTCGTGTTTCATACGACATCTCGGCACTGTACTGAACCATCGCATAACGGTCGTGAGTTCTATATGTTTACGAGGACGCACATTGGGAGTCGCCAGCAGTCCTCTCAACAGATCCTTACCAGCTTCCGTGACACGTCTTTTGGCTGCCGTTTTTATGTTCTGTCCAGATATGACGTCATCGGCGATGCGCACTCCAGTGCTCAACGCACGCTTTCCTAAAGTCATGGTTCCTCGCTTGATGAGTGGCATGGTGCTCCGTATCAAACCTCCGAATAGACTACCCAACCCGTGTCCTCGCTGGACTCGCGCACCGACGAAGTTAGGGCAGTGCACCTCCCGCCTATTGGACTAATAATCTTTGTATTCATACCTTTAAAACAGATTGGTCCTGCAACGTCGAAAATTACGCGTCTACGTCACCTCACCACGCTCGAATGGTACAGCATGCCCGGTGTCTTCTCTTATAATGATCTCGATCGTTCCAAATTCCTTGCGCAACAATGGGAAGTACGGAACGTGATTAAAATGTTTCGATATCGTCTGTTCGCCTTGAATCGGAACAATCCTCAGCAGCGACACGAGACTGTCGCTAACGATGTGCGGCTCCACGACATCTATGTAGACGTATATTGAATTGAACCCCTGCAACATATCCACCCCGGAATCAGCCACTTTCGCGAATGGATACCCACTCGAGTGACTGTCCGAACTATAGATGGTCGGAGCGTCAATACCTAGTGTGACTGCCATGGAGCCCTTCTTTGCAAATGCGGTATTCGCTGATATGTGTATGGTCACTTTTTGAGTGGTGTCACTGGAGCCCCATTTCAGTTTATATAGAATCGAAAGGTCTTTTATTACGCGGTTGATGGCTTGAAAGAGTGTGTTCGGTCTGTCGTAATATCCGCTCGCTATCGCACCAACGGAACGAATATCGCTGGAGCTGTGCGAGACGAAGAAAGTGGTGTCCTCCTCTCGGACGTTCAACCAAGTGTGTGGGTACTGTATCTTCACCAAACCGCATTCCCACTCGCCGAGCAGACTGATGCGGTGAGGTAATACCGTCTCGTAATGAGTCAAAGTGTTCTCGGGATGTAGGTGCATGTAAGCGTTGCTATGCTAATCAGAAGTCATTGCGTTTCAACGTCGGATTTGGTAGCAGGTAAACTAACGAACTACTCAACAGGCTCGTCCACAGAGTAGAGTTGTTGTGACCGCTTGTCAGGTTGTATATGCTGAAAACGATGATCGTATACAAGATGATAACTTAACAAAGAACGACAATTTCCTGTTTGGGAAGCGCGGTACCGAAGAGTTGCCAACGAGTGCTGTCGACATCGCTCTCATCGTCCGTGATATTTTCGTCAACCTCTTCTTCGACGGTAGACACTTCTTTCGCCCCATCTGTTATTATTAGAATGAAGTGACTACAGCGCGACTACTCTTTATATCGAACGAGGGCCTTGGCATCGATCCAG
Source organism: Lamellibrachia columna (assembly GCA_963662155.1). Taxonomy (NCBI): domain Eukaryota; kingdom Metazoa; phylum Annelida; class Polychaeta; order Sabellida; family Siboglinidae; genus Lamellibrachia; species Lamellibrachia columna. The sequence continues at coordinate 6,063,709 of OY759261.1, read as the reverse complement.
CTGTTGAATTTTGAAGGGTACATGTACCATTTCACCAGAGCCTCCGACCGTTTACCTACCGTCCGTTGCTGCAACACTGATTCCACGCGGAACAGTTTATTGGTCGGTACCAATACTTTATGTAGTTCCGGTTCATAGAACAGTTCATCGACAAATATATACGGACCGGCGTAACACTTTCCGGAAATCACTGAGGAAAGCACGCTTTGAACACTATCGAGCAGAAATCGAGAAAGCTGGCGGCAACATGCGCCTGATCTACGAGATCGCAAATGCACTTCTTGGTCGAGGCCTAGACCGGCCCCTCCTACCCGAAGGGTCAGACACATCCCACGCGGCACTTGCTACCTTATTTCAGCGAAGCTTCACAGACAAAGTGGATGCGCTGTGTCATAACCGGTCTCAGCAGCCAGCCGAAGACACGACGACAGAGGTGACTGCTCGTTTATATTTCTTTGAACCTGCGTTGCCATGGGACGTGATACAGATAGTGCTGGCATCTGCTGTGAAGTCGTGTGAACAGGACCCATTCCCAACATCGCTCCTGAAGTGTCATATTGATTTTCTGTCTCCGGTCCTGGCCCGTATCACCAATGCCTCGCTATCGTCTTCACAACAACTGCAACACTTCATGGACGAGAACGGTATTTACGGAGTTTACCAAAGTGTATACCGTCCACATCATAGTGCCGAGACAGCGCTTTTGTGTGTACATAACGACGTGGCACAGGCCAAAGATAGTCGCCGGGGTGTACTTCTGGTGTTGCTAGACTTCACTGCGGCACTCGACACCATCGACCACACCATACTGCTGCGACGATTGCGTGGCTACGGATTATGTGGCGACGTACATGCTTGGCTGACATCGTATCTGCATAATCGAACAAAAGTAGTACGCGTGAAGAGTAGCTTGTCGGAAGTTAATAACATTACGAAATGAGTACCGCAAGGGTTGGTTCTTGGACCGATACTGTTTAATGCCTACATTAGCGAAACTATTACACCAGCACAACATGCAACACCACCTGTATGCCGACAACACTCAATTGTACGTCACTTTCCCACCAACGGTCCACATGTAAGCCCTCGCACGCATGGAGTCCTGCATACAGGAAGTGAAAACATGGCTCTGTGACAACGGACTAGTCATGAATGAGAACAAACCAGAAGCCATAGTTGTCCGTTCACCAAGTCTGCGTACTCCTATTACGTTTATCCGCATCAACATCTGTGGCCAGTTCGTTGACACATCCGCCGTTATCCGAGATCTCGGATTCGTCTTTGACACTCATCTGTCTATGGCATCTCAAGTATCGAATATATGTCGCAGCGCTTACTATCAGCTATCTCGAATTGCTAAGATACGAGACTCTCTTACTACCAGTGTATGCAAAAGTTTGATCCACGGAATGGACAGCACACGACTTGACTATGGCAAAGCGATGCTATTTGGAATAACAAATCGCCTCCTGCACCGTCTGGAAATGGTTCAGACATGTTTTACACACCTCACCCATTTAAAGTCCCACAGGTTCACCCATACTGGGGAAAAAAACATACACATGTGAAACATGTGGTGCCTGTTTTATCCAAAAGGGTAATTTAAACAGTCACGTGCGCATTCACACTGGGGAGAAGCTTTACAAATGTGAAATATGTGGGAATGGGTTTGCTGTTAGTGCTGACTTAAGTAGGCATATACGCACTCAAACGGGTGAGAAACCTTACAAGTGTGATACGTGAGGAGTTCAGTTCGCTAGCAGTAGTTCCTTAAGTAGACACAACAGGACCCATACTGGTGAGAAACCCTACACGTGTGATACGTGAGGAGCTTAGTTCGCAAGCAGTAGTTGCTTAAAGAAACACATTCACACCGGTGAGAAGTCCTTAAAGTGTGTCACGTGTGGATATATATTTACAATTAGCAGTAATTTGAAGCGTCACGTGCTCTCTCATACGGGGAGAAAGCCTACGAATGTAATACGTGAAGTTACTTGCACGTATTACGACTTCAAAACACCATAAGCGTGTGCACATTGGCAAGAAACCCTACAATTGCGACGTGTGTGGTTTGCATTTTGGACAAAATAGTGATTTAGAAAGACATGTGTGCACTAATAGCGAAGATACATCCTATATATGTGAGGCTTATGGTGAACAGTTTGACAACAATTCTACTTTTAAAAACCACACTCGCACGGACGCACGCACGCACGGACGCACGCACGCACGCACGCATGCACGCACACAAGCACAGTGGGACGAGGAAGCGTAACGCGTGGCATGTGTCTTCGAAAAGATACAAGCGTTCTCAATGTATTACAGTAGAATGGGTGTAGCTGTGACTTGATGTAACATGCACTTTTTTATGTTTAAAGAAACCCTCTAAGTTATTCGTCTTTGGCACAACCTGTCAACATTACCCAATTGGTGATTTGTACTAACGAATGGGAATCTTTTGCTATTATTAATTATATTTTTTTGGGTTTTGTCAGAGTCTACTGGATAGTTCCAGCCCGTCTGGCTCTGGACAATTCTTATTAGAACAAAGATGCATTTTAATTTAATTTATACTAATCAGTCTCTTATGAAAACTGAATGACACTAGGAATAGTTCACACGGATTAGTGGGAAAGGCGTATTCTCTGTAAGTTGAGGATTTTGTAGTAGGTAGACATGGATGTGTTTTTTTTACCGGTGGAGCCTCATATCCCCCAACATTTTATTGAATTTGACTTTGTGACTCAAGTACCCATACATGTTCTTGAATTTATGGCAGTGTTCTTCAATGTCCTTGAAAACATATTTTATATGTCAATGATTGCATGTTTTATAATTGTGGTAAATTGCTTCAATTATTTTAAATAAGTTTTTGATTTGCCGTCGAGAATGTCCCGGAGAAGACCGCTGCAAAGCTTTCATTAATACAAAAAATAGTTCGGCCGTAATCACCAGATGTCGACACGTGCGAACATGAACCAATCAAATGAGCTCTTTCTCCGATTGCCTGGGAGGTAGCCACCTGCGCACAATATGTTTATTTTATTTCGTTGTTGTTACAAGTTGTTCGATTTATGATTGATAATCGCCATATCGAGACCTATTGGACGATGAATATAACATTGGCTCGCAATGGATGACAGTGACGATCAGACATTACCGCGATTCAAGGTGTGTACTGCTGTTTTGTAATTTCAAAAAAATCTTAAGAAACTTTGTCACTGACTTTGCATTGGCTTTGGTCCAAGCCAGGCCAAGTAAATGGGACCATATTCTAGATAACTAACTCGTTATATCATCGATTGAGTGGCAAACAAATAAATTGTTAGAGAAAATGTTTTTAGTGGAAATATTTACGAAGTAGAAGAAGAAAATGCGTTTTGCGAAAAGACTCTAGCGCACATAATCGTTGTGTTTCGAAAACCCCGCGCAGTGGATAACGTTACGGCATTACCGCATCTGAACGCAAATTTGGTTGGAGTAGTTTTCGAGCTACTTAATAGAATATGCCGTTTAAAAAAAATCTAAAGAAACATTTTGTGCACGAAATCGATACGTAAAATTACTAACAGCTACTTTATCTATGCAATGCAAATACATTATTCAAACAGTTGTTTTGAGTGAAAACTTTCGAATATTGAACGTCCGAACCACGACGCACAGAAATCGGAGGAATTCGACCTATATGTATGTGAAGCCGTACTGACAATAAATTCAATACATGCATAAACGTCACTCGTCCGTTTGTTGCGTGTTATAACGATCATTGCAACTAGTTGCGTGCATTTTAACTTGTAATTATTATTGTTTGTGCAAATTAATACGATTGAATGATCACAAAGACATTTCATTTGTTTAAAAAAAATCGTAAATTTTTAATGACATTTTAAGTTGTTTATGTGTTTGCGTGCATGTGTCATATGCAGTGCCCACATTTGTGATATTTAAAGTATTTACTTTTATAAGGAATTTATTTATAACTTATGAAAAAATATTATATAAACAGTTAACAGAAAAACCAAGGTTGAAATGTATTTATAGGGGCTAGTAATATGATGTTAAATATTTTCTTTGAGAGTTTTTTAAAGAGTAATACATTTGTTTACTCGTGCATGAAAATATCGAAATGTAATTGTACCATTGTGAATTGACGTGAAACATTTTTTAATGGAAAAAGATGAAAACAAGTTAATCTTTCTGAGTGAAAGTAGAAGTATATTAACAAACCCAGTGGACAAAAATAAACCTATCGTCATGGAAATCATACTGCCAGCCCTTGTAAATGTTATTCTTCTTCTAGAAATGTGTGGTAAGGCCAGTGAAATAATTGACTGTGTGACACCTCGGCAACGTGGGTGCACGCGCTGAGGTGCACCCAGTGGTTGCACTGTTGCCGAGGTGTTACACAGGAGGTACATTGGGCCCATTCGATGGTGATCTAGGGCTGCAAGCTAACACCGGCCCGACGGTCCATGGCCGGTTCTGCGATCTCGTAATGTTTACATAATGACGACAAAGCGGCAGATATTTATGAAGAGAAATAGTGCATAATATGCTGATATAAGAGATAGACAGTGTTTAATAGTGACCACTGTGACCATGTTATATGGTGTAGTGTTGCTGACCCATATAATTCTTCCTTTTGTTTAGATGAAAAATACTACTGTTCCCATAACTTTATGTAACAATCAATGTTTTTTTCCAGCGCAGTGTCGGGGCTGGTAGAATATCGGCACTTCATGTGGCACACGCAACAAAGATCATTTTCTAACTGTTTCAATGCAGTGTATGGAGTTTGTTGTTCTTCCTGACCTCTTTTGATCCTCTCCCTTCTGTTATTGGTTGCCCTCCAGTGACTGTTTGACGTGTGTGTGTGTGTGTGTGTGTGTGTGTGTGTGTGTGTGTGTGTCTGTGTGCGTGCGTGCGTGCGTGCGTGCGTGCGTGCGTGCGTGCGTGCGTGCGTGCGTGCGTGCGTGCGTGCGTGCGTGTGTATGGACGCATGAAGCGTTTGTTTTTTGCATGTAAAACATTTGCTAATGTTTTGTGATTTTGTTGGGGTGATGTGTTGCTGTTTGCAGTTGTGTTGGTTCACATCGGTCGCCAGTGTCATGCACTGTTGAGTTGACATTAGTGTTCTGTTCGCACTGGTCACCAGTGCCATGCACTGCTGAGTTCAAATTTGTGTTCGGTTCACACTGGTCACCACGGCAGTGTTGGTTTGATGGATTCACTGATATGCTTGGTGCCAACTGCTCATCCGTGACCACACTGGCATTGAATGGGTAAATATATGTCCTGTTAAAACTGCCGATTATATTTCCTGGAGTCATGGTATGACTGAGTGCATTGGCTGTGAGGCGGCATATATCATATCTTGTTATTATTTGGCCTGGATGTTTTTGCAAGTAGTTGCAGCACCCTTTATAGTACGACACTTTAAAAGGCCCCAAAACCCCTACGTCAATTGGTTGCAGCAAGTGACTGGTGTGGGCAGGTAACAGGAACAAGATGATGTTGTGCTTCCGTGCCCACTCGATCAGTGGCACATTTATGTGGGAGCTGTGTCCATCGTAGAGGAGGAGGAGAGGCTCATCTTTGTTGGTCGGGACATATTTCTACATGAGGCTAAACATCTCCGACGGAAGCTGGAATGACGATGGCAGAAGAATCGCTTGGCTGTTAACCACCAGATATGTAGAGACTAATATGTTGTGGTGAACAAACTCATAAGACAAACCAGGATAGCATACTATATGGAAAAGATCACTGTCTGCACCCATCACCAGAAATGCATCTACAAAGCGGCGAAAGACCTGCTTAGTCTCCATCTCTTCCTCAAGATACAAAACATCCGACGTGGCCTCCAGACGGAGCAGATGCATGGCGTTGACCAGGGCGTTGACGCCTCATCTATATCTACACCACTGGATAAGTTTACTCGCACATCTGATATTGAAGTGAAGACTCTCATACTGAAATCACCTGATAAATCGTGCGACCTCGATCCGATTCCCACTTGGCTTCTACAGTTCTGTGTAGGTAAGCTAATCCCTATTATCACCGCGATTATCAACGTCTCTATGGATAGCAGCGGTGTGCCTCGTGCATTCAAGTGTGCTCAAATACAACCACTACTCAAGAAACCAACACTCGATCAAGACACCCTGAAATACTACAAACCTGTGTCCAACCTTCCTTTCATTGCTAAGGGCCCGAGGTTATAAACCGTACTCAAGGTCAAGCCTGTGCTCAAGTCTGATATTTCATGCTCACCAGAGTTTTCGTGCTCAACTGAGGCTATAAAACATCTTGAGTATGTACTCAGCTGAGCACGAAACGACGCAGTGTTTTAAATGCACAAGCGGCAAAATGGAACTCCCTTAAAAAAGATAACAAAACTTTCAACAAATTCTGAAAATTGAAATTCTTAGGAGTTGATTGGCTGTCCCGGAGTTCGATATAGGCATACACAATATGACGAAAAAGAATAATCTGAAATTTCAGCACATGGATTCAAGTACAGTAACCAGGGATTAAATGTGAATTTACTTTAAAATGGTCCCATGACAAAATGTCAACATCACCACCATCACCACCACTTCCAACTGAACGTGGTAAATTATGAAAAAAGCATAACCATATAAAGAAGTGTCAGCTATGCAAGCAGAAGTGTCATATGGTCTTAGGCAAGTTTCAGTAATGGCAAGTGATGTCATCTTACCCCGAACCGATCAGACGTTTGTGGTAGCAAACCTCATGTTGCGAGTGATTGCAGGCCCAGGATTGATACTAAAGTCTCCTGTCAGGAGAAGTATTACGGCTAATTTAAATGTTGGCCTAGATCAAAGGATTGGTAGTAATTTGCGATTAAGAAATGGCAAACGATGTAAAAGGAAAGCGAATGATATACTCTCATTTGTTGGAGATATATTTAGGTAACAAACAAAATTGGCCAAGTGACTTGCACAGGACAAAGTCATCACCTCTCAATGCCATTAAACAGGAAAGGAAGAAAATACAAAGTAGGAATAGTGGTGACATTATCTTAAGAATTATAAACAACTGATTCAAACAGGAAAGTAAAACAAACAATACAACTATTTACATTATAAAAGGTTTACCAACCAAGGTGAGAATAAAGCGTTCACATTCCGCATAAGTTACAGGCACCCTGACTTGGCAATCAACTTACTACTGAAAACAATATATGTGTGTGTGTGCGTGCGTGCGTGCGTGCGTGCGTGTGTATGTGTGTGTGTGTGTGTATATGTGTGTATGTATGTATGTGTGTATGTATGTATGTATGTATATATATACTATAATTATTATTTATTTAATTTTGTAATGGCTAAGACATCACCGAAATTACAAATCCCGAACCGGATGTAATCAAAACTATATATGTGGTCGAACATTCCGCATAGCCTAGGTTTACAGAAAAGTCAGAAATAAACCATATAGCCAGGCATCACTAAAGATGCAAAATAGACGTTTTCATAAATGACAAATGTTAGAATTTTTACCCCTGGCGACTCTGTGTATAATAAACGTCTTGGGGAAAAGCCTGTTAGTAAATAGTTTATAGGGCACTAGTCCTAGGTCCAACTGATTATAAATTCTGTTAACCTAGACAACGCAAAGCCAAGCCCAAGGCAAGGCCCAGGGGCAGGGGCAGGGGCAGTGTCAGCGCCAGGCAAACGTTTTTGAACATGTCACAACTTGATAAGATATAATATCAAAGTACATATTACGCCGGCCACATAATAAAGTTACAAATACTTATATTAATGTATTCTTATAAAAAGTCAGTACATAAACATATAGTACATCAAATTCAACGAAGTTACCGGCCCATAGGAACAATTTAATAGATAGTAAAACACATGCCAACCTAAGTCTAAGAGTGGGCGAAAAAGGGCATGTAAGCAAACTGTTAGCGGCAACCGTTAGAACGTAATTAACTCTTAAAATACTTATCTTATTGATGACATCCAATGTATAACAACCCTTAGCTATATTTTTGTTCAACAGTTGTGTGCACTGATCTATATATGACTGGATGGCGCACGCCATAAACATAAATATGGCGATTATCTGCAAAACTACGTAATTACCATGGTATCTCATTCCATGCGTAAGCAATTTCTGACTACTTTTCATAGATTGTATTTAATGTTACATTTTGTGATGGGCAGCTTTTAAATGTTTTGGCTGCGGCCTGTAGGCGTAGGCCACGCTACTACCACATCTAAGAATCAGTGTTTGTGATGCCATTTATCAGTCTGACTCTGCATATTAATATCAGCTTGACTAATTGCATTGCAAGAATATTGTGTGTTGATTTGCTTATTCACCTACTTATTTATTTTGCCCTTTAATGGCAATAGCGCATATTATCGTTCAAAACTCAGTCTGCGGACTGAGCCCAGTCTATATTATGATTGACAATTGTATGTTATACAATAATGAATTCTTACTTCTGAATGCTGGATAGTATAATGCTGAATTGACTATATAACTTAAGTATTAACATTTCGATGCGCTTGGTCTCACGTAACTGTGACCTAATATGAATAGAGTCGCCATAATAAAACACAAATCACAAGTAATCCCTCATTTTCAGTCACCAGCTCGTTCATTTCATATTGTATCCTCCGCCATGTCCTTCCATGTTTCCCGATGTGACCACAGCACCTGACCAACACCGCAGACGATTGGTTGATTTGCGGCGTTAAGGTTTCAGTTTGAAATCATAATATTATGTTTAGCTTATGGTACACACATATTAGCTACGTAGGGGCTTTGGTACACTAATGTTATTACGCAGGAGAAGTGGTTGGTCTGCTCACATGTGACGCTGGGGAGCGACGGTGTGGTTACCGGCTCCTTGCTAATGTCGGACTCTGACTACTTCTCAGTGACGTATCGACTTGACATGACTGGAATATACATGATATATGTACTTTTATTTACACTGTTATGGAAAGTTATGTAATTAATATGTCGTAACAGGTAAATAGATGGGGAATTAATGGATGAAAAATAATGTCACTGCTTAATTATTAAGACAATTTATTATAACATTCCAGCCGTGCAGCAACAGTCATAATTTCATGGAAGATAATGTTCATAAGTCCATGCTGGTGTTCATACAGGTACATTGTATAAATGTTCACAAATCCATGCAAGCACAGTGTAACAATGTTCGAAAAGTCCTGCAGATATATAAAATAGCAATTATTTGTAATTCCGAGAGAGTGTGGCAATGTTTGTATAAAGTCCTGCAGGTACAGCAATATTTGTAATTTCAAGGCAGTGCAGTAATGTTTGTAAAGTCCTGCAAATATAGCAACGTAGCAATGTTTGTAATTCCGTTGCAAATTAGCAGTGTTCATAAAGTAGGTAAGCACCATCTCATTGTAAAAGTTTCTTATATAGCGCGGTATCCGGTCCGTAGGACCGCTCAAAGAGCTTTGCACGTAACCCCTGGTAGAGCTGGTCAAACCGACACCAACTCAACTTCTTTAGGAAGACGTCAGTCACGCAACAATTACTGTGTGAATACCACTTGTTCACATCCACCACCGTGTATGGCCAGGCACTCATTTATACAGTTAATTGAACTTCAATACTTCGGTGTTGGGGATGTGATCCTGCCATTTGATGCCAATGATGCGCCTGAGGCAAGGTAGATGAAATGTGTTGAGGCGACGCTCCTGCCTGGCTTATAGTGTCCATGTCTCACTGACGTACAGCAGGATGCTGAGGACACATGCCTTGTACACTTGAACCATAGTGTTCAGTGTGATTGCGCCACTTTCCCACACCTTCTTGGTCAGTCTGGACATGGCTGAAGACTCTTTGCCGATGCTTTTATTGATCTCGACATCGGTGGACAGGTTGCTTGTGATGGTTGAGCCCAATAGGTGAAAGCTTGGTCAACTTCTAGGGTGTAATCGTTGATTTTGATGGGTGGAGCGTTGCGGACATCCTGAACAATGAAGTTCTTCTCCTGAAGGCGTGAGACAGTACGAAAGAGAAGAAGATTCCGAACATATTGAGTGAGAGGACCCCGCTTTTGATGGGGAAAACGTTTGAGACTGCTCCGTCTTATCGCACTGTACTTTCCGTGGTACAGTGAAAGGCTCTAATCATGCTCAATATATATGGTGGCCAGTCGATCTTTTCCAAGAGTTGGAACAGGTAACTCCTACCGACAAGGTCGAATGCCTTGGTCAGATCTATGAAGGCAATGAAGAAGGGCACTTGCTGTTCGCGGCGTTTCTCTTGCAGCTGGCGTAAGGACAAAATCATGTCGATGGTGGATATGGCTCAGCGGAAGCCACATAATGACACATATAATAACACACTGTAATTTGTGATGAAATTTGGTGGGTGTCGTAACAAACATGATTTTCCTGCAGACTCGACGCTAAATGATTGAAGTGGTGTTTACAACATGTTAGGCCTGTCTACAACACCATGTTAGCTAACTAAAAGTAATAAAGGTATTGGAGTTTTACAAAATATTTTCTTTTCAGAATGCTCTGCCAATTTGCCAAAACTAAATATTGGCAGTCAATCGATTGCATTAATGTATCACAATTATTACCCAACATGTTTACCGGCGACAGAATTTCCACATTGCTCCATTAGTGAGATATGAATAATATATGATGTCTCCCTGCATCCGTTGTCAATCACAAATTCTGATCTGAGCCATCGATGTCATATCACCAGGTAAATTTGACAATCAGTGAGTGCGACGGACAAAGTATAATTGACTGTCACAGCGCCATTCATCATCGAATAAAGTAGTCGTGGTCAGAAAGATTGTTTCACAATGCAGCGTCAAATGATCAAGGCTTTCATACTGACGACACTTATCAGCACAGCGCGCGGTAAGAAGCTCTAAGATATACGAAGTTATTATTCGTCAGTGTAAAATATTCCATTCGATCACAAATGAAGTTCTGGTGTGTTGTTATTGCTAATAGCTGCACATTTTTAATTTAAAATGAAAGTGTCTTAAATACGTAGGACAGAAATATAATTTCTAATATTTTTAAAACCAATGGTTTGACAAAAATGTTGAAAAAATCGGGAAAGCAAAGTGGTAAGATTAATATGTATCAGAAAAAGTGCTGCCGCACAGTATTGAAGAATGTCTGTGAGTTTGATACATGGCCATGATGCATCAGTCATTTGCCTTGGCCGAGAACTAGGTCATAGACCGGCTGTTATATTGTACCAGTGCATTAATTTGTATATTATGCTTCTTCTAGCAGGCGATATTTTAATTAATCCTGTGTTGAATATATTTCATATCATGTATTTCCCCACTACTAATCTTAGAAATGCCCGTCATAAATGTGTTGCCCTTTCCAGACTTTGGATTATGTGGGATCGTGTTGTTTAGTCAACTCACAGGGAGCTTGAATTGCTTCCCGGTCCTGGTGGGAGGGGAGTGTAATAATAATAAGAGGTGGGCAGAGTTTGTCAAATGTGTTTAAAAATAATGATAAATATCATTCTTGTAATCATATTTTAACTGGAACAAAAACATATGCAATTTTTTCGTAACTTAAACCCATTGTGAATACGTTTGACGTCTGTGTAGTTGACGTAGGAATCATTTACTGTCATGGCCGACTTCTGAAGGACCGTCCAGTACTCTTGTCCACCCACCTCTCTGGAATCACATATAGGTCGTTCATCAATTCTATTGTTTCGTACGTCTCGTTTCACTCATTGTCCAAATGGAACACCCATTAAATATCCACGAATATATATTACCCATTAAATGTCCACTAAGATATACTACCTTGTTTGTAGAAATACATTACTTAGTTTTGAATCATCTAATTGTTATATTATTTTTGACTGATTCCGTAAGAAATCACCGCATGATATTAAATCGACTGCACATATTACTTTGATATTCACACACAACATATTTGAACATCGATGAACTTGATTCACGACGGGCTAAATAAAATTAGGAGGTAGTTTTTTAAAATGGCCAGAACACCACCTAGTGATTATAAATGACAACACAACAGCTTCAGTCATACGATTGTGTGTGCATATATACATCTAAGCAAAATAACTAATAACTAATAAATTGTCATGTATAGAATGCAGTATATATACGCTTCACGTATGGAACTACGGATCATACGGCAACAGTGAATATGCGTTTGATCCCACTTATGAACGCATGCAAACAAATGTATGACAAACATCGAACAACATATATACCAAGTCCAGTAGGGGAGACCGGGGCTAATTGTATACAGGGTCAAGTTGTTGCAGAGGCGTTTTAAGAAAACATAGCACACTTACAGAATCACGTAGTGCCTATGTGGAAAACAAAGCATCAGCTTTCATTGGAACACCAGTACGTCTATAATGGACATTGCCATTATTTCTTATGATCTGTATTATTTTTATTGCAGATTAGGAAATAATTTGTTATGTTGGAAATGCTTTTCAAAACGTGGTTTTGGTCAAATATGTGGTGTTGGTCAAACATCGGTCAAACACCATTCAAGCAATTGACGCACATGTTTGTATTGGTGTGTCGCATCTATGTCTCGACATGTGTACTGACGTCAATAAGTCAATAATTGTTAGTTATTCGTTGTCCCATTAGTGAGACTTGGATAATTAACGATGAGGTCAATCATGGGTCTATCATGAAAACAAATTTCAAACATTGGGTACTATTGAACAGAGTTGACTGTCACAGCGCATTATTCGTCTCCAAATCAATAATTCGTCACCGAATGAAGTAGCCGTGGTCACGGAGATTGTAGTTAAACTGATAGGCAGCGTCGGTTGAGCCACTGAGCTAGTTGAGCCACTGAACTAGTTGAGCCACTGAGCTATTTGAGCCACCCATGTTTCACCGGAACTTATAACAGCGACAGTACCTTGGTACCACCCAGTGACTGTACATACCTTCTGTCACAACAGTCACTGTGCTCATTAATGATAAATCAATCAAAAAAGCATAATTGTCCAAACGGGGTTAGCTGAGCCAAGCAAGGCCCAAGGGGGTGTTAGTTGATATGTGGTTAAAGTGGCACTAACCCAGCCACTGCCCCTCTAGTAACACTATCTCTAACTATTGATTTTGTGTGTCAAATGTCACGTGCGCTTCACTCGGTATGTTTTTATAAACACTTGTTTAATTTTTATAAACACTTGTTCCATTTTAACTATTTGTAAAACGTTTAACTTGTATGCGACGATATCATGATTAATTAATTACACATGAATCACATTGTTGTAATCCTTATAATTGTTCAGATATCTCATAATTTGCAAGTATTTGGACACTTAAATGTTTGCTTATGAAAAAACTACTTTTTTACGATAAGTTAAACTTACGAAAACTAGTTATACTTATCCTGTAATTCATATTAATTGAATCATTTGTGATTAATTCATCATTACATCGCCGCGTACAGCTAAGAAATTGAACATCTAGTTATTACGCAGAAATTAAACGAGTGCGTGTAAAACTTACAGAGAGGGCGGAGATTAACACTGTAAACATCAAGTGCAAATGGCAGCTCTGACATAACTACACCCCGTCTTCATTTAAATATTAAGGTAGGGGTACCTAAGGATGAGACGGCTTCCTGTGTTACTGCCACTTTAAAGAAAGATGGCGAGTGTTACTTTATTTGTCAGTATGCTCTGACCAATTTGCCATAAATAGAACTTTGGCCTTCAATCGATTGACAGCTATGACCCTACCTGTGTAGCGACGACCGTAGTTTCCACCTTGGCCCATTAATGGGACATATAACATTAATGATGATGTGAGCGATCGTCATCGAATGAAGTAACCGTGTTCAGAAAGATTGTTTCACAATGCAGCGTCAGACGATCAAGGCTTTGAAACTGAAGACACTTGTCAGCACAGCGCGCTTAGAAAGATATAACAAATTATTATACGTCAGCATAGAATACACCTATCGAACACTTATGAAGTGTTGGTGTGTTGGTACTCCTAATACACCTATCGAACACTTATGAAGTGTTGGTGTGTTGTTACTCCTAATACACCTATCGAACACATATGAAGTGTTGGTGTGTTGTTACTCCTAATAGCAGTACATCTTTCCTTTAAAGTGAGACTATTTTAAAGAAGTCAGACAAGAACATAATATCAAACCTAAAAACACTTACATGTCCAACCTGTTGCAACACAAGGTGATTAAACCAATGGTGAGACGAACATGTTAAAGCAAATGGGAAAGCAAGGCGGTAAGATAGAAAGCCTACGTTTGATAAAAGTGCCGCCGCACCGTATTGAAAAATGTATATACGTTAGGTACATGGCACGATGCACCAGCCGTTTACCTTTGCCTAGAACAAGTTACAGACCGGCTGTTATTATGCACCAGTACATCTGATAGTGGCAGTTGTCTCTCCGTCAACAACGCACGAGCTGGGTGAAGGTTGTCCTATAGGTATCGATTTTTAGCGTGTGCAAGCAGTCCTGTCGCCGGTCGTTCTCACAACATGCCCAGACCAATCTCAACTGGCCTTTACTAGCAATGTGTGTATGCTAGGCGACTGGGCCCTCTGTAGGGCAGGTGCATAAGGTACGTAACCCTGCCACTTGATATTCGCCAGGAACCGTTGGTGGAATGCTTTGAAGGTGTTATTTGTTTAATGTGGGGACCACGCTTTCACGTCCACAGATAAGTAAATGATATTAGCACAACATCATTGTACATCGAGATATTGGCAGCTGGATTATAGCCTGGAGTGCACTGTTCCATAAGCTCTGCTATATCTAAGTACACGGCGTTCTGTATTATCACCAACCAAAGCGTTGGCTGCGGTGTAATTTGGCCTGATTTATCATCTCAAAAGTAGAAATCAGATATTATGATGACTAACACTTTTTTAGAAGTCATACACGTGTGTATTATATTATTAATTATTTCAGTTATATAGTATATTCACAATATGTATAATGTATAACTGTGCAATTATATATATATATATATATATATATATATATATATATATATTATATATATATATATATATATATATATATATATATATATATATATATATATATATATATATATATATATATATATGGACACAAAAAAACAGTAACAAAGTAACAGTTTAATCTGTGTATTATTTATTTTGTATTATTGTAACAACAGTCGCCTTTTTGACCAATGGGTGTCGCCATTTTGACTAATATACACACTTATGTTTTTTATTTGACGTTAAAATGGTTGCTACCTCGAAACGACATATGTTTGTTCTGATGGGAGTCTCCCTGACTGGAGTGTTTTTTTAATTGATGGATGCTTATTTTCTGTTGAAATGTAAAACATCCTGTCTAAGTGTGACTATATAAGCAAAACAATTAGCAGAATGCATAAGACGGGAATCGAACCTGCGCTTCCTGCGTCGCAGGTGAACATGTTACCGCTGAACCATTCAATTTCACCCGATTAATTTATAGTGAAGGTGTTTCTACGTGTGGGTCATGAGGCTACCCAACATATAGAAATGCTGTAGTACGTAGTTCAGCGGCATTCTCGAGAAATGCGCGAGGACTACCAATGATATAATGATACTGGCTTCACAATCGAGTGAAATCTTTCCTCTGTCATGTTTTAGTCACACCTGCAATCAACATTGCACTGGGCAAGCCGGCGTTCATGAGTTCAGTGTGGGGCGGTAGGCAAGCCTCGTTTGGAAATGACGGAGACAAAACAACAAGCTTCCACACAAATAAAGGGAACGAAGCTTGGTGGGGAGTAGACTTCGGGGTGGAGAGAGCCCTTGTCACCCGAGTACACATCACCAATGTTTTCAACGACGCACAATGTAAGTACTACCTACTACTGGGATATATGTAGTTCTACACACACGCGGTTAAGTTTCGAAAATCAGCATGAGTATTCGAACGTGTGTGTGTGTGTGTGTGTGTGTGTGTGTGTGTGTGTGTGTGTGTGTGTGTGTGTGTGTGTGTGTGTGTGTGTGTGTGTGTGTGTGTGTGTGTGTGTGTGTGTGTGTGTGTGTGTGTGTGTGTGTGTGTGTGTGTGTGTGTGTGTGTGTGTGTGTGTGTGTGTGTGTGTGTGTGTGTGTTTGTGCGTGTGTGTGTGTGTGTGAGAGTGTGTGTGTGTGCGTGCGTGCGTGCTGGCGTGCGTGCGAAGGTACGTGCGTACTTTCGCTGTTACGGTGTCCGTACTGATTGATTATCATTTTATTGCTTCAAGTTTTTTTTGCAATAAATGCAACACACCAACATTGCTATTTGACACTCTGATAAGGCCTTAGCAAGACTTTGAAGCTGAGTGCTAGCAGTTGTGTAGTCAATATGTATCGTAATATAATAGAGCTGCGAAGTTGTGTCGAGATCATAGGCGATTCCAAACTCTTAAACTGGGTGTCCATATTCATAAAAAAGCCTGTTTTGATAATCTTATCCTGATGGCACAGTACATAGGATGATAGTTTTAATTAGTATTTAGAAACTATCAAACACAGTGTTACACTACTACATTGCATAAAGCATACACGTAAATACTATTCCCTGTAATAATTAATGTGAATGGGACATGTCAACTGGCATTTAATTAAGCAATTTAATCACATTCTTCTGGAAGAGTTTTAAATAACAAGCCGACAATTTTAATTAGAATGCTGCATACATCCACATACGCCATATTATAAGAACTTTGACAAGCTCAACAACAAATTGAGCAAATAAGCTAATCTCAGAAGTTCAATGTTTTATCATGTCATATATATAAGGCTAATCTAGTTGAGTCATCAATTCAGACACATCTTTGCATATGATGGTTTATGTCAATTCATGACATGTCATTGTAATCAGAGTAGGGGGTCAGTTACATTATTGGTATAACAATTATAATTGCACATCAATTATAACATGTCAATTCCAATTTCACATATTTCACATAACAAGTATAAATTCTAGTTATCAATTCAATATCGAAATAGGACAATAACTTGAGTGAAGTCACATGCTGACCTCATGACAATACTGACATCAATATAGCATTCAATATTGACATTAATTTATTATTCAATATTAAAAAAAATAATTTACAAGCTTTAATGTTAGTAACAACAAAAAAGTGCAAGTACAGATGTCTCAGTTTCGTATTTTGTTTGTAACCATAAACGAAACATCCATTTAAACATATTCTATGTCTTGAGAAATACAATTATTGTTATCATCCACTTGCACACTAACTTGTTATAATTCTTCTAACCATCATGTTTCTTTTCACGCTGTCTCAGATATTTTGCGAAATCACTCGTATCACTATGGACCTCAAGAATAATGGAACATTCATCATATTGGTTTATGGAACCACAAACAAGTCAAGTAATGAATTAATGATGGTTCGAAACCTCCAATGGTAATATTGTGACTGAGTGAATGACAAGATCCAGTTTATGCAGCGCAATTATCACTTCACTAATGAAGCAGTGACTAGAAGCCAGCATTTGTAATCAAAACATTACAATTTTATTGTTCCTTTGTTCACATACATGTGCTAGATTCGTTTACTTATAATAAAGATTCCGTCACAATGAATTGTTTGTAATTATGTTTTATATGTACTTATTTATTCAACAACTTTGATATGTGTAACTAGTTAATTTTTTAACGGGGCTGCAATGGATAGTACATAGTTGTTATCTGGTTTCACTAGTTAAGCAATGCAGCTACGTTCTCCGCAAAGGCCATTTCGAGCAATACAAGTCTTGATACACCTAAAAGAGGCTCGTTCTTGTGGTAATGTAATAAGCCATTATGTATAGTTTATGCTTAATATAATGACTTGTTTTTATGTTATTTAATTTCTTTGTGATTGGTTGAATTGCTTTGTATTTGCGAAAATGTGGTATAATGCTGCTACAACACGCGCTGCTACAACACGGTGCCGGGGAAGCTTGTTTTACGAGAAGGGAAATGCTAGTCCATTTCATTTTTAAATTGTCAAAAGCAAAGAGTACCAACAAAGTGTCAAACGTTTTAATATTTTAAAGCACGAGTGATGCTGCCATCAAAGGCAAGTGATTAGTTTGAGTTTATGGAATGGAAGCGGAGGCCGTCGAAGCTTTACCTTCGCCGTCGAACACTGTAAACAGACTGGCTCTAAAATTACCCGATTTTCGCGCATGCGCGGAGCCTGCGAACCACCTCTTCTGCGAACCACCATTTCGACAATATTCAATATATAATGTCACTTAAGCAAAACTTGGCCATGGTGTTCATTTATTATTTATTTCTATAAAAAAGCTGGGATTCTCGAGCAAATATCTGACATAGTTAAAGATACGTCACCAAAACAATTGCAAAACACTGTGCCTCTGCTCTGCTCATAACCTGTCATGACACTAAATTTATTTATTATTGAAATAAACCTGGCAGGAATATGTCAATTTGATATGGTACATAAAGCACAAAGCGTCAATTTTGTAGAAATAAAATAAATTAATTATACACAAAAAAGCTCTCAAATTCGACAATAAAAATATTATGTTTTCAGTGATTGACCCACATGTACTAATGTCAATTCAGTAAAACTTGGCAGACATTTTCACTTGTTATTTCTCTCCATAAAAAAGGCAAACAAGTTGGAGTGTCCTGTGCACATATTTAAATATCTAACATAGTAACAGCTACGTCAGCAGCACAAATATATTTTTCTTGGTCAAAACCCATATTTGACCACAACGAGTAATGGCATTTCAGTAAAAGTTGGCCAACATGTTAAGTTATTAAAAGTTGGCCAACATGTTAAGTTATTAAAAGTTGGCAACAGTTATTACTGATCTATGTATGCAATGAAAAAGACTCGGGCAACATTTTGGTTTCGGTATATTGGAAGCACCTCCCTACTAAAATGTCTTGCAAAATGCCATTTTATGGTAACATTGTTAACAAAACCCATATTTAGCCACCCACAAGTATTAATGTCGTTTCAGTGAAAGTTGGCCGATATGTTCATTTGTTATTCAACTCTGCACACATAGAACAAATCAAGAAATGCCGGACAGAAATTGAGGTTTTGTTATCTTCGCGAGAGCGCCACATATACAGTATTACATTTATAATAGTCTCGGTTTTATTGATATTGTTTTACCAATTGTTGGCAAAACGAACGTAGTTTCAATCAATCATATAACATTTGTGTTGATTTAATCGTTGCTGTAACAATTACTTATTGATTGGAACGTTAATTCAAAGTATTGGCAACAGTACATACAAGACAAAAACAAATCTAGCTATACGACATGAGATTGTACAATGTTTGTAGTGGGTAAATGCAAAGTCGTTGTTGCGTTGTGTTTATTTATCCATGACATGTTTATTAATGCATTGTTATTACGATTATTACATTTGCTATTCGTCTACTTGAATAACAGCCTAGCCATCATAATTAATATAATTTTATTGAAAATATCAATTTTCATGTGTTTAAATTATATGATAAATACACGTTATCACATATGGTAGTTACCACAATTGCAGAATTCAGTATGTTAATAATTTATTTAGACCTACACATCCAGATGTTTTTCAAATGAAAGGTTTTTGCATTTGCGTTTAAATGCAGTTTATTAGTAGTTTTCAAATGATCACTTAGATAATTCCATAATGGCACTCCATTGACACAAAGATACATAGATCGCATGGTTGAACAGACACATCGCCGTTCTAAGTCATGATTAGCTCGCACTGAGTATGTTACTTCTCGCCTAGTAAACAAGCACTGAATATGTGATGGCACACAGCGACAGTATGTTTTTTAGATAAATAGTAACATGTTCAGTTCTACGATATTTTAAATTACGCTTTTCAAATAATAATATACGGTACTTTAAATACGGCAACATTATAACTATATAAAATACACATAGTATACCTTTCAAGCAGATGACTGCATCTATACAATATAGTTGCAATTTTTTTTAAAGCTTTGTCTGTACGTGTTTAATATGAACATTCCAATTTAGTAGATCATCAATAAACACACCCTAACACTTGGTGATTTTTACTGTTTCGACTATATAATTTCGTATTTTTATATTAACGTATTTTCTGAGCATACGATTTCCAAATAATATATAATTACTTTTATATATATTCAGTGTTAACTTATTTACTGCAAACCACTTATATATTTTGTCCAGCATGTTACATACTTTTTCATTTAGTCTATTGTTATTGCTATTTGTGTAACACATATTTGTGTCTTCAGCAAAGAAGACATATTTTACCAGTTTAGACATGTTACACATACCATTAACTTACAGAATAAAGAGTTTGGGGCCCAAAATTAACCTTGGAGGACACCACATGAAATTTCGCGGCCATCAGACTTACATATGTCAATATACAAAAATTATTTACTACTTTCTAGATAACTATGTAACCACTTAAATGACACACCGCGGATGCCAAAAATTATTTTGTTGCATAATAGTGCATGATTAACCGTGTCAAATGCCTTTTTTTAATCGATAAAGGCACAAATAGCATATTTGCTAGAATCCAATGATTGGGTTTTTCCATCAACTATAACTATGCATGACAAATTGACATATTTTGTTGCAATCCGTATTGGCTTGGGTTTATCCTGCACAATTACCTATCCCCACACTTAAAGAGAGGGATAACTGTTAGTATTTTTATTTTCTCCGGGACTACTCTAGTGGTGAAATATAAGTTCCCAATATAAGTGATAGGTTTTGTAGTGCAGTTAATAACTTTTTTCATTAACTGGAGTTAGAAATATTTTTGAACATTTGAGTAAACTAATGGAGAAAGTTGTCATATGCAATATTTGCATTTTCGCTACCGGTAACAGTATGCCAAGAATTTTGTATTAAGTCACATTTGAATGCATTGATGTTTTCTTCGCTAAGATAAACAATATACTTGTTAGAATGTTCGTTTACTGTGTTAGTTATGCCGGTTTCTTACAGCTGGTAGCCTACGCAGCTTCATCGTGGGTCTCACGGACCAGGACCCAATAACTGGCAACGGACCATTGAACTCGCCATTCCTGACGTGTGCCACACACGGAGGAATAGGAAATGGAGAAACACTCAATCTGACTTGTACACCTCCACTGTGCGTCAGGCGGCGCTACTTGTTCATGGCAGCAAACGTGAATGAATTCTTCTTTGTGACTGAAATCGAAGTATTTGACGGTAGGCTGAAGCTATTTTATATCACTTTAATCAGTCATTACTATTGGTGATGTTCTTTATTGCTATTGCTAAGTTGTAGGAATGCCTGAATTGTAGAAATGTCCATCCTGTTACGTGTACTCTTTAGTAAGATGTCCATTTCTTTTTCATATATACCTTATATAAACACCACTCACAATGAATGTAAAAGGTTGTTTTTTATATAGCGTGTTACCCACTCATTGGGGTTGTTCATAGCGCTATACACATCTTCCCCTGGCAGACCTGTTCAATGCCATCTCGACTTCATTGGAAATATTTCAGCCACGCTGTGGGATAATTATTCGTTCAGATATTGACCTCTGTCTGTAGCCAAGTATTCATTTATACAGCTCAGAGAACTGTGGTAGCGTGGTATGAACGAAATTGCCAAAGCTTCGAAACGGTAGCAAAACGATTTGAACTCGGGTTCTCTCGATTGAGAGCCAGACGTATTATATGCAGGGATAATGATACCGTGGTATAATTTTTTTTATATAATGAATATGTATATTTGATTTAGACTGACCATTATATATATATATATATATATATATATATATATATATATTTATATATATATATATATATATATATATATATATATATATATATATATATGTATATGTATATATATATATATATATATATATATATATATATATATATATATATATATTATATATATATATATATATATATATATATATATATATATATATATATATATATATATATATATATATATGTATATATATAATATATATATATATATATATATATATATATATATATATATATATATATATACATATATATATATATATATATATACATATATATATATATATATATATATAAATATATATATATATATATATATTACTTCTCGTCTAGTAAACAAGCACTGAATATGTTATGGCAAAAAATATTCATTATATATGTTATGGCGACAATATTCTTGGTACATAAATAGTAACATGTTCAGTTATATGATATTTGAAATTTTTTACATACTGTTCCATTTAGTCTATTGCTACTGCTATTTGTGTAACACATATTTGCGTCGTCATATCTATATATATATATATATATATATATATATATATATATATATATATATATATATATATATATATATATATTATATAATATATATATATATATATATATATATATATATATATATATATATATATATATATATATATATATATATATATATATATATATATATATATATATATATATAACCAAATGCAACTAACATGAAGAATATCACACACACACAGAATGTGTTCTAAATTTAGGATATTCCGGTCATTTCTCCGAATGACCGACGGTTGTCCAGGTTAACCAGGGCGACCGATAAGCGCACACATAGTACTTTGAACCTAGACTACAAGTGAACTATAAAGGGGAGCCGGCATACACAGCACCACACCTGTGTGAAATTAAGATACCAAGTGTTCAGGAAGGTTTTCCTAGTAAACCACTGACATGGTATTCTTAATTGTCATAACAAATCGTTGTGTTTTATTAATTATTATAGGTGAACGTGGAGAAAACCATGACTTTTGTTTCACGTTAATGAATTAAGCGTGAAAGTCACGTTGATTCAGTTCCTGGTGTAGGTTAACGAAATAGGTACAGCTTTAACAGAAGACCAGCTTGTAGTCCCTGTAGTACATATTTTCTGGTGTAGGTTAACGAACGAGGTACAGCTTTATCAGAAGACCAGCTTGTAGTCCCTGTAGTACATATTTTCTGGTGTAGGTTAACGGACAATGTACAGCTTTATCAGAAAACCAGCTTGTAGTCCCTGTAGCTCACAGTTCCTGGTGTATGTGTAACGAACGAGGTACAGCTTTAACAGAAGACTAGCTTGTAGTCCCTGTAGTACACAGTTCCTGGTGTATGTGTAACGAACGAGGTACAACTTTAACAGAAGACCAGCTTGTAGTCCCTGCAGTACACAGTTCCTGGTGTATGTGTAACGAACGAGGTACAGCTTTAACAGAAGACTAGCTTGTAGTCCCTGTAGTACACAGTTCCTGGTGTATGTGTAACGAACGAGGTACAACTTTAACAGAAGACCAGCTTGTAGTCCCTGCAGTACACAGTTCCTGGTGTATGTGTAACGAACGAGGTACAGCTTTAACAGAAGACCAGCTTGTAGTCCCTGTAGTACACAGTTCCTGGTGTATGTGTAACGAACGAGGTACAACTTTAACATAAGACCAGCTTGTAGTCCCTGTAGTACACAGTTCCTGGTGTATGTGTAACGAACGAGGTACAACTTTAACAGAAGACCAGCTTGTAGTCCCTGTAGTACACAGTTCCTGGTGTAGGTTAACGAACGAGGTACAACTTTAACAGAAGACCAGCTTGTAGTCCCTGTAGTACACAGTTCCTGGTGTATGTGTAACGAACGAGGTACAGTTTTAACAGAAGACCAGCTTGTAGTCCCTGTAGTACACAGTTCCTGGTGTAGGTTAACGAAAGAGTTACAGTTTTAACAGAAGACCAGCTTGTAGTCCCTGTAGTACACAGTTCCTGGTGTATGTTAACGAAAGAGTTACAGTTTTAACAGAAGACCAGCTTGTAGTCCCTGTAGTACACAGTTCCTGGTGTATGTGTAACGAACGAGGTACAACTTTATCAGAAGACCAGTTTGTAGTACCTGTAGTACACAGTTCCTGGTGTATGTTAACGAAAGAGTTACAGTTTTAACAGAAGACCAGCTTGTAGTCCCTGTAGTACATAGTTCTTGGTGTAAGTTAACGAACGAGGTACAACTTTATCAGAAGACCAGTTTGTAGTACCTGTAGTACATACTTGCCTGCAACTAAGAGATGTAATGCGACAATGTAGTTATATTTATCTCACATGGGTGGGAAGTTGCGCCATCCAGTCAACATTATGTAACTTCACTTTTTACTGTGTAATGGAAAAAAAACGTCCATACCGTAGCAAATCATGTCTGTCCCATAACGACCATTACTTTTGAAATAGTAGAACAAAAGTTATATAACTGCTACTAACATCAGTAGATAGATACGGTAGTTATTAGGTTGCAACTTTCTATTATCGTTCCTTTACAGCAGGGACATTTCCACATTCACCTGCAAACTAGCATTTTCAGAAAAAAAAACAGAATTTTTTCCATTACTCACACGTATAGTTTCCTCTGTTTTGTTGATGAAATATACACTCATTGTTATAGTAACTTTAAATGGTGTATTTACAAGTAATGTCGACAGCTTCTGTATCAAGCTGAATTAGTGGCTGTATTATTCCAGTAGGGTCACATACGCTAGCGAGACATCTGTAAGAACGGATACGGATAAGGTAGTGTTCGCGAAGTTTGACATCAGTGCTGCTGCCAGTTTAAATATTGTTCTGCGTTCGCGCATGTAAGGGGTAATATTTGTCATTATGTTCGCTTTTTGGTGTGTAGCTACAAAACCCATCGTTGCCTCTGCTACCGGATTTCGCGAATTCGGAAAATGCGACGTCTTCACTGACAATAACCGTACCACGTGCGGGGCTGTGACGTCACCCGATAATCCTCTGGACTTCGTGCTCAGAGCGAATTTCTCGCAGCCCCAGACTCACTTCCACCCGCGCATCTCCTTGCGAGGCGGCAACTGTGGTGACGCCAGTCAGGTGCGTGCATGCGTGTTTGCGTGCGTGCGTGCGTGCGTGCGTGTGTGTGTGCGTGCGTGTGTCCGTGTGCACGGGATATTCCCATTTTGCCTATTCCCATGTGTTGTTATTCGCATTTCGACTACTCCGCATGTGGGTAATTCATATTTCGCCTACTCTAGGCGAACTGTGAAGTTGTCTAAGAAGTATCCATAAAACTACAGTAGGCAAAATTATCTAGGGCTGCTTACTTACGGTCCATGGCCGGTTCTGCGATATCGTAATTGTTACACAATGAAGACAAAACGGCAGATAGTTATGAAGAGATAAACAAGTGCATAATATGTTGAAGAGATGGACAGTGTGTAATGGTGACCATTGTGACCATGTTATATGGTGTAGTGCTGCTGAACCATATAATTCTTCCTTTTGTTTAGAAAAAAAAATAAAAATATTATTGTTCCCATAACTTTATTTAACAATCAATATGTTTTCCCAACGCAGTATCGGGGCTGGTAAATATCGATCGGGTTGGTAGATTTAGAAATTTACCAGCCTTTTTGGGCTGGTGGACAAACGTGTTAGTTTTCATCCCTGTGTGCGTAAACATGTGTGTATACGGGTGTGCGCGTGCGTTCGCGCATTCGTGCGTGCATGTGTGTGTGTTGTTTTATCAATAACAATCTGATGACATTTCTGTATGTGTTGTCCAGGTTCACGTCTACACGGAGGAGAAGCCGCTCAACGCCGGCCCGTTCGACGGCTACTTCAGGCGGTGTCAGGTGTCGGAGACAGAACCATCTGTAGATGGCGCCACTGTCTGTTCCTTCTCGTGTGACTGCAACGAGCGAGCTTGCGACTTCTTCGGTGTTCGCGTCTTCGGACGATACGGGCCAGAGAGATCACTGTGTGAAATCGAACTGATTTTTAATTAGTTTGGAATGTTCTAAATGAGTTTTCGTTCAAAATTGTGCGTGTTTTATTTAGTTTGTATTTGTTAAAACACGGAAAACAAACGTATTCCGGATTGCTATATGTGACCATTATTATTCCTCGTCTCAGCAATTCTCCTTTACTTGTTATAATAGTTTGCGCTGCACTGATGCAGCCATTTCATCAGTGCTTAATCCACACTGATGTGTCCTGACATTGGATCAAATAAACTGGCTAAGCAAACATATACATTGCATTTACTGGGTTGTTCCCTTATAGTGCAGTAGGCTTATGTGAACATCTGATTCCGCAATATAAATTGCAGATGATTGGTTAGAAATAAGATTTAATGATTGCTTACTGTTTTAGCTAAGACGTCCAATAGTCAGCAAATGTAGTTGTTTACATACATTGATGATATACGCATTTGAATACATTTACCCTTTCCTGTGTCTACACCATAAAAAAACAGGCCATGCGTAATATATATATAAAATTGGCGAGTAGAATAAATCTACGAGTCATAACTTATCATTTCAGATAAAGATCAAATTAGAGTACAAAATACAACTGTACAATACTCTGAAAATACTAACGCAGTAACGGTAATATAACGGTAATATAACGGTTATAAGCCCTGTAGTTATTTATCTGCCGTTTTCTTGTTGTCTTGTACTTGGTAATTTATGTAAACAAAGTACTATTCCAGGCCCCGAAACAGAACAATCAAGAAAATTGTAAAAACATAAAAGGAAGTTTTCTCGATAGTTTTGCCAAAGAAAAAGAGGATGCAGTAGCCCAAGGAAACAGACGATGTTGCAGCCCAAGGAAAGAGAGGATGATGCAGCCCAAGGAAACAGAGGAATCTGAAGCCGAAGGAAACAGGGGATGCTGCAGCCCAAGGACAGAGAGGATGCTTTAGCCCAAGGAAAGAGAGGTTGCTGCAGCCGAAGAAAAGAGAAGATGTTGTAGCCCAAGGAAAGAGAGGATGCTGCAGCTCAAAGAAAGAGAGGAATCTGAAGCGCAAGAAATCAGAGGATGCTGTAGCCAAAGGAAACACACGATGCTGTAGCCCAAGGAAACAGAGGATGCTGCAACCCAAGGAAACAGAGGATTCTGTAGCGAAAGGAAACAGAGGATTCTGTAGCGAAAGGAAACAGAGGATGCTGTAGCCCAAGGAACCATGGGATTGTGATGCCCAAGGAAACATAGGATGCTGTAGCCCAAGGAAACAAAGGATGCTGCAGCCCAAGGAAACAGTGGATGCTGTAGCCCAGGGAAAAAGAGGATGCTGCAGCCCAAGGAAACATAGGATGCTGCAGCCCATGGAAACAGTGGATGTTGTAGCCCAAGGAAAAAGAGGATGTTGTATCCCAAATAAACGGAGGATGCTGCAGCCCAAGGAAACAGGGGATGCTTTACCCCAAGGAAAAAGAGGATGCTGCAACCCAAGGAAACAGAGGATGCTGTAGCCGAAGGAAACATAGGATGCTGCATCCCTAGGAAACAGAGGATGCTGTAGCCAAAGGAAACAGAGGATGCTGCAGCCCAAGGATACAGAGGATGCTGCAGCCCAACGAAACAGAGGATTCTGTAGCCCAAGGAAACAATGGATGCTGTAGCCCAAGGAAACAGAGGATGCTGTAACCCAAGGAAACAATGGATGGTGTAGCCCAAGGAAACGGAAGATGCTGCAGCCCAAGTAAACAGAGAATGGTGTAGCCAAAGGAAACACAGGATGCTGTAGCCCAAAGAAACAGAAGTTGCGGCAGCCCAAGGAAACATAGGATGCTGTAACAAAAGAAAACAGACGATGCTGCAGCCGAAGGAAACATGAAGGTTGCCGAAAAATACACGCAGACAGAAGTAGTAGAAAGGTTCACTACGTGTTGTGAGTGTGGAATGTTGGTTTGGGTCACATATATAAGTAAATCACCCGTTAGTAAAACAAGACCGCTGAGCCCTTATCAACTGACACATCATACAATGATGCAGACACAGGTATGTGCCATCCATGCTGTTGTAATTTAGTGTAATATATGTACAATGGGCTAAAATATATACTAATGTGAATGTTAAATCACTATAATGGTATGTAGTTAATGGGGATAATCGTGTGTCTACATTAAGAACCACTGAAAGCAAGTTTGTAGAATAAAATGTCGTTTATTGCAACTTAGCTTCTAAAATTATACTTAGCAGGGAGCTTTTTGGTCTTTCTCGCTTTTTCTTTTTTCTGTTGCAAGTGTGTCATTCCGTGTCAGGTCAACCAATGGTCAAAACGTTTATATCCCAGAATTTGCTTAACTTTAACAAATGAATAAGTAACTATATATCACATATTTATTGCTTGGCTGGGAAAAAGCGGCGAGCCAATGAACATACTCGTTGTGGTGCAATGTGTGTGTGTTCATTCGTACAACTTAAAATAGCTCAACAACAGGGGTATATGTAACATATTTCACGTTTAATAATAAAACTGAATAGTACAGTAAATAATCACAAATCAAGTATGCTGAATATAATTACAATTGATCAGCGTCCAATAATATTCACCACTATCAAACCACAGTTTACACAAAAACTCAAACTCACTCTTACGAACTTGCAATCTAGCGTGCTCTGTCGAGTGCCGTCAAGCGTGCAGCGTGCCCCGGCGAGTGCAGTCAAGCGTGCAGCGTAGAGTGCCGATGGAAGAATCACAAGGAGGAGACAGCGCGTCTTGTTGTCGGCAAACATCGCCCAGTCCGGACAACGAATAGTGGCGCCATCTACTGAATAGGTCACTGATGCATAATGGACGACACTAGTGATTAAATAACGCCAAAATAATCGTATTTTTAAACAAGAATAAAGCTCAGAGAATTATTGTCCTTGCACGCCGAAACTCTTAACACGAGACATGGGTATGATCACATTACATTACTCGCTGAATGTATTCTGTTTGAACGAACATTGCCTCACATGTCCATGTCTTGGAGACAATTTATTGATTCACATGGCGAATAATTTCTTCCAACGTCTGAGTTGTCGGAATTATCTAATGTGTCTGACCAAAATATAGGCGTCAGCTATTTTGTACATTTTCTATCACCAATGACAATCGTCGTCTCATAATAAATCAACCAATAATTTTAGTGCATACATAGCTCACGAAGACCACGGTATGTCTTGGTTGCCTTTTCAATTTGCTTGCAAGTTGACTTGTGGTGAAAAGTTACGTAATAGTTGCACCAAAACACACCAGTATCAAACATTCAATAACATAACATCCTACATACACTTATAATGATGGCGTACACCAAAGTGCATAGTGTACACTATTTATATAAAAAAAGCAATTTGCAAATGTACTTTATCTCATAACATTGTCGAAAGTAAACATGTACATAACTGTCACCAATTCAAATCAACAACTTCTACTACATCTCAACATATTTGCTCTCCACAATAATTAAATACTAACGAGTTTTCCAATATAACACCACATATGACAACATTTCGTTTATCTGGTAATCGGTTGTAACAAAAAAATTCCGAAATCTTGATTTGCTATTGGTCGCTATTTGGCGCCATTAGCACGACTCTCAATCATTAAGTACCATCGCTAGACGGCTTAAGTAAACGCTGATTCTGTATAACTCACACGATCTCCGATATGTGGCACAAACCCGCGCTTTACTTTGTAAAAAAATCCACGTATAATATACACATATATGTGATACGAATACAACTAAACTATTCTGACGTTAATTTAATCATATTGTTGTTTAATACGTAATAAAACATATAAATACTACCTAACAAGGCGATATAGCTACAGCCAAAGTATAGCAAAATAAAAAATAAATAAATGACTATACCCTCCGGTAGGGGGAGCCGTATAACAATAATCCACCATGATGGACTTATTTGTCTCATGTTGTATCTAACTTTTAAACGTATTTATACATTCTGTCAACCTACTTGATGACAAAATCGGGCAGTTTCAGAATTGGCCTACTGCACATCAGAGCCTTCAACCATTTGAACTTTTTTCGGCGTCTTCCGACCATACTATTTTCGTGGGTTGTCACTTCTTTGTTAAGTCCGTTAAAGGGGTAGCAATACTTACATAATTTTGAGTAAACTTCCTGTAATATCCGGTATGTCCCAGGAATGACCTAGCCTGGGTAACGGCCTCTTGCATACGTTCTACTTTTTCTTCTTGGGTCATAAGATGCCCCTCTCCTACTTTATGAGAAACAAAGTAAATTTTTGAATACCCAAGACAACACTTCGACTGTTTAACCGTAATTTCAGCAGACATGAGACGCCGAAGCCCCTCATCATGGAGTAGAGCTAGGTGCTCTGGACAGTATGTGTGTGCACCACAATTTCATCTGCGTAGTTATCCACGCCGGTTAACCCATTCAAGAGCTTAAGCGTCACACATCCATAAGATGCTCCGGCGTTGACCAACCCAAATGCATTCTTCGGAACTTAGAAGCTGCAGTACCACACTGTTCTGTAACTTTCATATCAGCACTTATTGTTATTCCTAAATACTTTATATATATATATATATATATATGTATATATATACATATATATATATATATAAAGTGATTTCTTCTAAAAAAACATAACATATTTGTTAAGCATGACCTCGTTTTATGAATCCATGTTGAATTGAATGTAATAATTTAAGACTAAGAAGGAAGTCCATCATATGGTCTTTAATTAACCTTTATAATAATTATCAAATTAGTGAAGATAAAGTCACTGGTCAGTATTGATCTGACTTATTTCTCGAAACTAAATAAAGGTATGCTATTTGTTTCTTTCCATTCAATAGGAACAACTCCCTGTTTTAGTGACAAGTTGAACACTCTTGCAAGTGGTATACTGATTTGCTCTACTGTTTCCATTAGTAGGTTTGGATGAGTTCCATCCACTCCCGGTGATTTGCTATACTTCATTGCTTTTATTGTTTTAGCTAACATTTTTGTAGTTATAAATAACTGCCCTAAATAATAAAATTTAGCCTCCTGAAATTTAGCATCTGGAACAGGTAATGAACGAGTATCTCTTTGGTACACACTGAACTGAAGAAACAATTTAGGTATTCCTCCAATTAAAACCCTTGTGATATTATATTGCCATCTGGAGATCCGACATTGTCTTATACGCTTTGTTAACACCTGACATATGCATAACAACTCTTGTTCTCATTGTTTATGTTACATGCTAGTTTTTGTTCATGGCTTAGTTTAGATTGTCTAATTTCATTCTAATAACTTCTTCTGACAAATATTTTTATCTGGACCGTTTTCCTTTTTACAAGGGAACAAATTTATCGATGATACTCTCAATTTCATATTTTAGAATGTTCCAACATTCAATTGCGGTCGTATTCCTCAGCATGTTATTCCAATCTAGCTTTGCTAAGTATTTTCTCATATCAATTTAGTTACCTTTGTGCAAGTGTCTCCTGTAAGATTTTTATTTTTACTTTCTGATTTACATTGAAATCAAGATGTATTTGATTATTTTCACTGCTGCACAATGGTTCATGTATTTTTATTTTTTTTATGACAAAACTATATATAATACATGCTCTCGCCTGGTTTTTTTTACCCCGTGTACTCTCTAAATATTTCCATTGTATGTGTTCGTGGCTAGCATATCACATTATGATACATTCCCCTTTACTCACTTCCTTTATAGTGTTTTGTATTTTTGTGTTATCCTCTTCGCTTATGTTTGGACTACGGTAAAATAATCCAATATTTAATGTCGAATATATTTCACCAAACAGCTTTATCACAATATTCTTCCGTTTTTAATTTATATCGTAAGCCTGAATAAATGATTTAATATCTGAAATGACTCCGATTTTCCTTCTTCCGATTTGATCTCTCCTAAACATTACGTATCCTGCCAGTCCTAGTTCAGTATCTGATATGTCTTCGTTGGCCCATGATTTGGTTATGTGTGGGCTAATATCTTCTACCATAATGTTTAATTCGTTTTTTATTTACTATGCTCCTTGCATTTAAACACACGCATTTATAACCAGCTTGGTTTTGTGACTGGTTTGTGTGTATTAGTTGCATCTTGCGCTTAAAGAACATAAATAACCGACCTGCGCTTCTAGTTTAAACAATGTTTACTTCCAAAAAATATGTATTATACTACCCATGCTACTATCTGCTGCTGCTGAGAGTTCATCCGCAAATACTACTGCCCCCTTTCCACTAAGATGAAGCCCATCCCTCATGTACATGTCAGCTCTCCCAAAAAAACTTCCCCGCAAATCCATAAATAAAAATTCTTTTTCCCTACATAGCATGTTAATTGCCATCTCCAGGCAATGTCGATATTTCTGACCATTCCTCCCTATTAATGGTAAAATCCCTGACATAATTACCTGCTCAACCCGCGTCTACTTTAGTGTTCTGACAAACTATCTGTGTTTCCTAACTATGGCAGTTGTACCATCGTGGGGTGCGATGGCATACCGGTTAGAAGGCAGGAGTCTCAATCGAGAGAAATCGGTTTTAAATCCCACTGCGGTAACTTCGAACCTTGATCACCCCACGTTGCTACATTTCACCCAGCTGTATAAATGAGTACTTGGCAATACAGACAGACAATAGTCTTGGCGCAGTAATTGCAGCGTGGCCGAATGCTTCCCAGAGAAGTTGAAATGGCCTTGGAATGAACAGGTCTGCCAGGGGTGAAGTGTAAAGCGTTTTGAGCAGTCCTAAGGACAGGATACCGCGCTATATAAGAACTTACCTTTTTTTCACCCTACCTCTCTACATTATTGTCCCCATGTGTACTAAAACAGATCCACCCGAACCTATGATATTTTCTTCCCTTTCAGTTACCGCCTCTATTTTGGCCCCAGGCAAGCAAACCACCACGTCATCTCCCTGTCGGTCTTCCTAACTATCGAGTCCCCCACAGACACCCTCGCTCTCTTCCTCACCCTCACTATCACTACCTCAGAATAGCCCTTCCGTTGGATCCCTTCCGTCATATTCTGTCCTGCAGCCTTGTCACCTGGTAGACTGTTATCAATCTCCCTCTCACTAATCAACGTGTCAACTTTCTCTCCCCTCTCCTGGCCAGTTGTACATAGAAATATTTTCATGACTCTGCGACACCTCTACAAAAGCCAACTAGTGACAGGTATATCAGCGTTTTACTGTCACAAAATTCAAGAGTGTGCCCGGAGCTATGTACAAAGTCACGAATAACATCCTGGGACGTAATTTACCACCGATGCTTCCCGAGAATAGCGGCGCACGCCTTGTATATTTCTTCGACAAGACTGCGAAAATCAGCCGTTCGCTGAATCACTGTGACGCGCCTCCACCGTTGCCGCTAATCGACAACAATCACGAACATTGCACTCTGTCAGCATTCACATCGACCGCTATCATCAGACTTGTGAACAAATGCCCTCGCAAATCTTGTTCTCTCTCGACCCTTTTCCGACTGCACTGCTGAAGGAAAACATAAACATCGTCGCACCAACTCTAGCCAGCATCATTCATCTATCACTGGAATCTGCGACAGTTCCATCCGACATAAAACATGCGCTAGTCGCGTCACTGCTGAAGACGAACATTAACATCATCGCACCAACTCTAGCCAGCATCATTCATCTATCACTGGAATCCGCGACAGTTCCATCCGACATAAAACATGCAGTAGTCACGCCACTGATGAGGAAGACATTACACCACCGAAACTGCTCTTGTTCGCGTTCATGACGACATCATCCAGGCGCTTCATGTTCTACTAGATCTTACTGCGGCATTCGACACTGTGGATCATGCCATGCTACTACAGTAGATGCATTCGATCGGCATACGAGGCCCGGCACTAGCATGGCTGACGTCTTACCTATCCAACAGGAAGATGGCGATAAAAATCAGCGATGTCATGTCTCGTCAACGACAGCTATGTTGTGGTGCACCGCAGGGGTCTGTTCTTGGGCCCCTGTTGTTTACTATATACTGCATGCCTATTAGTGCGATATTCGCCAAGCACAACGTTAAGTATACCTTTTACGCTGGAGATACGCAGCTGTACCCGGGATTCCCTCGCGACCAACCCTGCGAGGTAACAAGATTTAACAAGATTTAACAAGATTGCCATCCCAAACAACAAGTTCCAGATGGCAAAGTGGACAAGGAAGCCATTGGCTTATCGAGAGTCCAAACATTTTCTCAACTATGTCTAGCCCACCCTTATCAAATATCTGTCAATTATATTTTTAAACATATTCACACTACTAGCATTAACACAATCATTTGGCAGTTTGTTCCATTCATTTATCACCCTCTGTGAGAAAGAGTACTTTCTCATGTCCAACCTACACTGCTCCTTAACTAATGCTGCTTTGTGTCCTCTGGTTCTACTGTCTTCTTTAAGTTTGAAGAACATATTCCTATCAACATCCTCATAACAGTTCACTATTTTAAACACTTCTATTTGGTCTCCTCTTAGTCTCCTGGTCTCTAGGGTTGTCAAACCACATTGTAATAAGCGACTTTCGTAACTAAGGTCTCTCAATTCTGGGATCATTTTGGTTGCTCTTCGTTGTATTCTTTCTAGCTTGTCTATGTCCTTTTTAAGATACGGCCTCCATGCTTGAATACAATATTCCAAATGTGGTCTAACTATTGCTTTGTACAGGGGTACAATTAGCTGTTTCTCCTTATACATGATAGTTCTCCTAATTAGCCATATAATTTGATTTCCTTTTGAAGCAGCAATATCACATTGCTCTGAAACTTTCATGTCAGCACTAAATGTTATTCCTAAGTCCTTGTCTTGTGTGGTTCTACCTAGTACAGCATCCCCCATTTTATATTCTTCGTCCATGTTTCCATGTCCTATGTGTATACATTTGCACTTCCCAAAATTGAATAACATTTGCCATTTTTCTGACCATTTAACTAATGTATCTAGATCATCCTGTAAACTTTGTTTATTTGTATCATTTGTAACCTTTCTGAATACGTTTGTGTCATCTGCAAATGTGAGTTCTTTGCTAGACATGTCATCTTCTAGATCATTTATATATATGTATATATATTAAAAACAGTATAGGGCCTAATACTGATCCATGTGGTACCCCACTCAAAACCGATTTCCAGTTTGAAATCTCACCGTCTACTATTACTCTCTGTCTTCTGTGTGTTAGCCACTTTTCTATCCAGTTGATTACATCATTACCTATGCCATGGGCTTTTAGTTTAAGTATCAATCTTTGGTGTGGCACTTTATCGAAAGCTTTCTAAAAATCTAAGTAGACAACATCCACTGGTGACCCGTCATCTACCCACTTTGTAATTTCTTCAAAAAAACACAAGAGATTGGTTAGACATGACCTTGTTTTTAGGAAGCCATGTTGAGATGTATTTATTAAATTATGTTTTACAAGGAATTCCACCATGTGGTCTCTAATTAATGTTTCGAGTAATTTACATACAACTGATGTTAAACTCAATGGTCTGTTTTCTGGCTTGTTCCTCGATCCCTTCTTAAATAGTGACGCAATGTTTGCTTCTTTCCATTCTGATGGAACTATTCCTTCTTCTAGTGACAAGTTAAACAATTTTGCAAGTGGTGTACTAATTTGCTCAACAATTTCCTTACGCAGTTTTGGTGGTATCCCATCAACTCCAGGTGATTTATTATCTTTCATCTTCTTAATTGTGTTTGCTATCATTACAGGAGTTACAAATAACTGCCCTAAATGTTTTGATTTATTTCCCTCAAATTTAGTAGATGGAAATGGAAGTGAGCAGATATCTTCTGTGGTAAATACTGAGCTGAAATACTCATTCAGGACCTCTGCCATTTGAAACCCCTCTGAAATTATGTTTCCCCTGTTGTTTTCCAGTGGTCCGACCTTATCTCGAACGTTCTGTTTACTCCTTACATAAGCATAGAAGCTCTTACTGTCATTTTTTATATTACCTGCCAATTTTTTTTCAAAGGTTCTTTTAGATTTTCTAATTTCAGTTGTAGCTAGGTTAAGTGCCTCTTTGTAAATTGCATAGTCTTCATCCTTTCTGGTACGCCTATAAACCCTCCACATAGTTTGCTGAAACACTATTTTTCTAATAGCTTCTTTTGACAAGTGTTTCTTTCTAGACCGTTTTCCTTGTTTTTTCAAGGGAACAAATGTATCGACGATACTCTTAATTTCATATTTTAGAATATTCCAACATTCAATTGCTGTCTTATTCATCAGCATGTTATTCCAATCTAGCTTTGCTAAGTATTTTATCATATCTTTATATTTACCTTTGTGGAAGTTTCTCCTATACGTTTTTTTATTTTTACTTTCTGATTTTAAGTTGATGTCAAAATGTATTTGATTGTGGTCACCCAATGGTTAATGTATTTTTGCATTGTCGACTAATTCTTTTTGTGATGATAAAACTATATCTAATACATTTTCTCCCCTGGTTGGTTCTAGCACGTGCTGAGTAAGGAAGCTCTCCTGAATTAAAAATAAAAATTGTTGGTCATCACCCCCTGTACTCTCTAGAGATTTCCATTGTATGTGTCCATGGTTAAAATCTCCCATTATGATACATTCCCCTTTACTAACTTCCTTTATAGCATTTTGTGTTATCCTCTTCGTTTATGTTTGAACTTCGGTAAGCTAATCCAATAGTTAATTTTGAATTTCCTGAAACTATTTTGCACCAAACAGCTTCATCGTAATCTGCTTCGCTTTCTAATTTTATTTCATAGGCCTGAATATATTATTTAACATATAAAATAACTCCCCCTCCCCTTCTTCCTAGTCGATCTCTTCTAAACATTACGTATCCTGTCAATCCTAATTCAGCATCTGTAATGTCTGTGTTGGCCAATGATTCGGTTATACCAATTATGTGAGGGTCAATATCTTCTAACATAATGTTTAATTCGTTTTTCTTATTTACTATACTCCTAGCATTTAAACACACGCATCTATAACCTGCTTCAGACATGTTTTTGGGACATTTTGTTATTGGCTTATCTGTACTAGCGGCCTCTTGTCCTGCTTGAGGCATCTCTAAGTAACCCCACTGCGCTTCTAGTTTAAATAGTGTTGACTATCAAAAATATTCGTTATGCTACCGATGCCACTGTCTACTACTGCTCCTCGCCCTTCCGCAAATACTGTTGCCCCCTTTCCACTTAGATGCAGCCCGTCCTTCATGTACATATCAGCCCTTCCAACAAAACTTCCCCACAAATCCACAAAGCCCACTTCCTCTTCCCTACATAGCTTCTCGACTAGCATGTTAATTGCCATCCCCCGGCAATTTCGATATATATGACCCCTCCTTCCTATAACTGGTAGAATCCCTGACAGTATTACCTGCTCAACCCGCGTCTGCTTTAGTGTTCTGACCAAATTCCTGTATTTCCTAACTATGGCAGTTGTACCCTCCCTCTCTACGTTATTTGTCCCTACGTGTACTAAAACATATCCACCCTTGCCCAAACCCACAATGTTTTCTACCCTCTCAGTTATTGCCTCTACTTTGGCCCCAGGCAAGCAAACTACCACGTCATCTAGCTTGTTTAAGGCTCTGTCTGTCTTCCTAACTATTGAGTCCCCCACAAACACCCTCGCTCTCTTTCTCACCCCCTCTATCACTACCTCGGAATAGCTCTTCCGATGGATACCCACCATCACAGTCTGTCCTGCAGCCTTGTCAGATGATGCTATCGGAAGCGCTTCGCTGGCTGCCGGTCCGACAGCGAATCAACTACAAGATTCTTCTGTTGACCCACCGCGCGTTACACGATCTCGCGCCCGCGTACATTGTTGACATTATCTCGCCGTGCACACCAGGGCGCCGGGACGTGATCTCGCCGTACACACCAGGGCGCCGGTTTCGTTCCGCCGACAGCCACCTACTAACTGTACCACGCCATGATATGGAACGGTCTGGTCGACGACGCTTCTCCGCACCGCGCCTTTGGAACGATCTGCCGATATATATTCGTTTCGCTGACTCACTCGAATTGTTTAAGTCTCAACTTAAGACACACCTATTTAAGACAGCGTTTGACGATTATTTGTAGAACCTTTTTTACAGTAACTATTATATATCATAACTAACATGGTTTATATGTTATTGCATTTTTATTATATATTTATTTTTATTACTTGTTTTTAAAGCAGTGGTTACTCAGTATTTAGCCTATACTTTATTTTACATAAGTTATTTATTTACAAATATACATATAATTTCCGTATTATATGATGTTTATCCTTTTTTGTAGCGATTATGTTTTACATGTTGTATTTTAAGCGCCTCTGAACAGGTTTTATACGGCGCTATACAAATAACAGTTATTATTATAACTTATTAATTAATTGGTTAATTGTTGTGTGTTGAATTACCTGGGTCAATCTAACGCGGATCTTAGGCTGCGTATACTGTCTGTCTGCTTGACTCACGTGACCACATATAGCTCTTTCTCTACCCCCTCTACCACCTCTACCACCTCTACCACCTCTACCACCTCTCTTTCTCGCTCGTGGTTTGCGGGGTGGCACTAGCAACATCAAAACATGTACAATGTTATATTTCGCAACTTAATGACGTTTGACATAAACATCCTTTCGATATTCGTATTGTGCATGTAACAAGTGTACTTGCTAAATTGTGAAGACAATGCACACATTCTGGTGAATGCACACTGCTAGCTAGCCTGTGTCTCTTACGAGGTATCCCAGGATGCCAATCAATGCAATGCATAGGCATTGTCACAGTTGTCATATGAAATCTTATTTAGTTTGCATAACCCAAACATTGTGCAAATCAGCACCATGCTGCATAATAATAAAACATTATGTTTACATACCAAAACCATTTTTGAATCATTACGATCATTAAGACAAACCCTGAGCTTGACGTACTTTATGGATAATCAGTTACGCTTACCCATAGACAG
Organism: Lamellibrachia columna; assembly: GCA_963662155.1. Lineage (NCBI taxonomy): Eukaryota > Metazoa > Annelida > Polychaeta > Sabellida > Siboglinidae > Lamellibrachia > Lamellibrachia columna. The sequence continues at coordinate 6,024,883 of OY759261.1, read as the reverse complement.
AGCTACATGTAGCGCAGACAATGACGTATCGACTGCGCTACATGTAGTTTCTGCTGTACAGTTCTACGTATATTGTTGAACGCGTCTTTCTTGTACCTGCATTTTAATCGTTCATGTAGGCTTTGTGGAGGAGATACTTCTCATCCAACAACTGCTTGATTGTGTCGCAGTTCTCGTCAAACTAATCTTTTGCTTTCGTTAAGAGGGTCTTACGATCTCTGTAGTGGTGTTGTAGACCAGCTTCTGAAGGTCGCCCAGTCTGTCTCCACATTCGAACTATCCAGGGGGTGGAGTCAAGCCGTTTTTCCAGGGTGTCAACAAAGGGTTGTTTGGTGATAATGTTCTTCAGCATGGTGATATTGAGCCGTGCAGGAGCCTTCTTTCCTTGGGGGCGTCTCTCGTGATGGATACGGATGTTGAGCTTAGATACAATGAAGCGGTGATCGGTCCAGTACTCAACGCCACACATGGATTTGGTAACTCGTACATCCTGCATGTCCCTCTTCCTGACAATGACGTAGTCGATGAGATGCCAATGCTTAGAACGAGAGTGCATCAATGACGTCCTGTTGCGGGTAGGGAGGCGGTGGGCTGTGTTAGTGATCAGTAGTTCATGTTCCGCGCAGGGCTGCAGCAGTAGAAGGCCATTGCTGTTACTTCCCAATGACTCCGTCCCAGGAAACATTGGCAATGGAGTGCAGTTCTTCTTAAAACTTGTCCTTCACATCTTCAGTGTTGGTTATGGTTGGGCCGTATGCACTGACAATTGTGACATGCATTTCTTCCATACGAGAGGGGTGTTTCATGGTCATGAGTCGATCGTTCACACCCTTTTGGAAGTCCTGCCTACCTCATGTCGCTCTTCACTACCCCTACACTCTAAAGAAAGTGTAACCAGCGCCCCTTTCACAAAGTTGGCCTTCTCCTGCGAACCGGATTTCACTCATGGCTGCGATGTCGATGTTGTATCTGGCTAGCTCTATTCCAATCAGAGCAGTTCTCCTCTAAGGTCTGTCAGCACCATCTCTGTCTAAAAGTGTGCGCACATTCCATGCGCCAATTGTGAAAGAAATGATCCTCAAAGTGTTATTTTTCTTTGAGTTGTTTCGACCGCAGTGATAGGGTCCCCGCCAGACGCGGTATTCTGGCCAGGGAAGAGTGGAGCAGACACCTTTTCTAGCCCCTTCCTCACACTACGGAGTTGAATAGTGTACTTCTAAAAAGGGCTGCTCAGTCGCTTAGGGGGTTGCCGAATTCCACTGCTGCTCCATGTCAGTGGAGAATGACCATATGGCCTGAGCCGCTTGTGTGCGGGTTTGTGGATTGTAGCTTTTTTGGTGAGCAGTGTAATGGGAATGGGAATGGATAAAAAGTAACTTGCATGGTGATTTAGATTAAAGTGAGGAGGAGTTGCGCATGGTCGAACTCACTCTGTCGTCCGAGACCAACCGAATCCAGTAGAAAGACAAGGTCGAGACGGCCGGAGATAGAGCAGAATGCAGTGGATGACCACGACGTCTTTCGTGTCTCGTACTGCCATCTGCGTTCCACAACACGCTGCTGGGTCCGCCTTTCTGCCCGTTGAACCAGCTGATGGTTTCCTCCGTGCAGTCCGCCGAGTCCAGTCTTCACATGCTTTGGTAGACAAGCCCTATCTCATCGAGGGTTTTAGACCCTTCGGCTACCCTCACTTGGTTTGGCCCGCCTGTCGAATCGGTTTACCGGGGTGTGGCCGCTGCGCGTGCTACAGCTTCTTGGACGAACTGCCTCCGGAGGAACACGACATGTCCCCCACTAGAAGTTCTATCCCTTCCTTAGCACCCCATACACCACCACACACACACACACACACACACACACACACACACACACACACACACACACACACACACACACACACACACACACACACACACACACACACACACACACACACACACACACACACACACACACACACACACACATACAAACACAAACAGTCTACACTATGGTGTGCAGATATCGTTTCTAAAATAAGAACTACTGTCGTATGTAGCACTGTTGTGCTGCCGAGTCGACTGTTAACACGATGCTTTTATTCACTGCATGTTACGTGATGATGACGTCACAATGGTTCGGTCTGTCCTCAAAATCTACTGAATGAACTTTATTAACGTGTTGACATGACTTTGTGGCATACGTTTATAATTTCAGCAATATAGAAAATGTGACCCCATTGCTCGTATGTTTTTCTTAGATACACATTTATTCCTTAAAGTAAGTAGCTATCTACACGACATGAAGCGACGTATATTTGCTGCTTCGTCTGATGCCATTGTTTTTTTTCGCCTTTCAGTAGTGGCCATTGTACATTGTCGTCGTGATAATTAACAAAATAAATGTTACGTAAGTGGAAGTAAAATTATACTATAATTTATTTTATTAAAACTGTTTCAATATGCAGTCTAGTTTCAACTATACACAAAATGCGCAATCGGCGAAAGCAATTATCTATAATGTCGTGTACAATACGGCTCAGTCCATCGGTCGTTTCAGCCGCGTGCACGGCGACAGCGGGCATTAGAATATCTAAACACATCAAATAGCAAAATAAACATTATATAATATGCACCCGAGGGCAACACTGAGCAAGTTTCCTTTGGCAACGTGGGCCAGGGGCAGTAGTGGGCAGTAGTGTCATCGTTGTGTGAGAGAGGACATGTGTCGCTGCACACCCACGCGCAGATAATGCTCACTCGACGCCTTCTGTAAACATAAACATAGTTCACATTATAATTTAGTTCCTGTTTCGAGATCCGATAACGCCTGGCATTCAACAGGGTCGCCAATAAAATAACGTGAGACAACGTTACATTCCAAGCTACACTTGTACGTATATAAATCTTCCTTCTTTCCTCCTTCTACTTCCCCGTGTTCCCTTGCGGGGTGGGGTCCAAGTCATTTGATTGCTTCTTCTACTTTCGTTATAAATGTTCTCCATTTCCTTCTGATAAACTTTTCGTTGCTGACAAACTAATAGATTGAGTAGTATTAGAACGTTGTTCTATAGAACAGTTTCGGTCCTGATAAACTAATAGCTTGAGTAGTGTTAGAACATTGTTCTATATAACAGTTTCGGTCATGATAAACTAATAGCTTGAGTAGTGTTAGAACGTTGTTCTATATAACAATTTCGGTCCTGATAAAGTAACAGCTTGAGTAGTGTTAGAACGTTGTTCTATATAACAGTTTCGTTCCTGATAAAGTAATAGCTGGAGTAGTGTTAGAACATTGTTCTATATAACAGTTTCGGTCATGATAAACTAGTAGTTTGAGTAGTGTTAGAACGTTGTTCTATATAACAGTTCGGTCCTGATAAACTAATAGTTTGAGTAGTGTTATAACGTTGTTCTATGTAACAGTTTCGGTCCTGATAAATTAATAGTTTGAGCAGTGTTCGAACGTTGTTCTATATAACAGTTTCGGTCCTAATAAAGTAACAGCTTGAGTAGTGTTATAACGTTGTTCTATATAACAGTTTCGTTGCTGATAAATTAATAGCTTGAGTAGTGTTAGAACATTGTTCTATATAACAGTTCGGTCCTGATAAACTAATAGTTAGAGTAGTGTTAGAACGTTGTTCTATATAACAGTTCGGTCCTGATAAACTAATAGTTAGAGTAGTGTTAGAAAGTTTTTCTATATAACAGTTTCGGTCCTGATAAACTAATAGCTTGAGTACTGTTAGAAAGTTATTCTATATAACAGTTCGGTCCTGATAAACTAATAGCTTGAGTATTGTAAGAACGTTGTTCTATATAGCAGTTTCGGTCCTAATAAAGTAACAGCTTGAGTAGTGTTAGAACGTTGTTCTATATAACAGTTTCGGTCCTAATAAAGTAACAGCTTGAGTATTATTAGAATGTTGTTCTATATAACATTACTGTTTAATTTAAAATCACGCTCATTATCCACCTTGCATGCGGATGAGCTGAGCTTTCTCCGTTGAATGCGAGCGTGCTAGTGTGGAAGTTGTTTCCTACTTACACATGACGGCTTCAGAAATGTTGTTAATAGACTGACACATGCCAGAACATGGAGTGTAGAATGTCTACATCTCAAAGACGATTTAAAATGTTCATATATTTCATTGGAAACCTTCTCTCTCTCGAACCCGCAGAACAATATTCGAATAATGTTTTTATTGAAATGAACATTAAAAAAACACCGCTTAGTACAATTAACCCACACGTCCTTGCACATGTGTGCTGCTCTGAAGTGGTATCTCACCTTTGCATACAAGACTGGCGACGTCCGACGCGACCTCCATCAGTGCGAGGTGGTCTCGTACTTGCACGATCCTCCTGTCATCTCGCACGATGTTCCTTATCTCGTTGTCATCTTTTAGTCCGACACCAATTCCAATGACGGTAATACCGGCCTGTCTCGCTTCCGCCGCCTGACGTGGACCCTGCCGCGGATTCACGTTGGACTTGCTGCCCGTGATGAACAGCAGCACGTTCTGTCAATGGAACACGAGCAGTGTGTTAGAATATCAAGAAAGCAGGTTTACGGAGACGATACAAGTTGTTACTTAAAAGAACCTGGCCAGGAAATACAACGGTGATCCACCCTTGAAACATGTGAAGATGGTATATCCCTAAACAAGACGCAGGTGATTCATCAAAATATGAAAGAAAGTGTTCCATCTCTTTAAAAAAACATCTTGTTCAAACACCCCTTGAAAAAGATAGGGGTAATCCTCCCTGAGCAACATGGGTGAAATATATAAGTAAATGATGTGAAACTGAATCAAACGTTTCTGAAAGTCAGTGTATAAGACATCAATGTTGGTTTCCTATTCGAGGGCCTCACACAAGAATGGCCGCCATACCACAACAAGGACGTCGATAAACTAGGAATAGTAAATAAACCAAAGAAGAACATCGAAGTTTATTCCAGAACTGATATGCCCTATTCACGAAAACGCGTAAAATAATATAACAAACTAGAGTCGAGAACATTAACTGGATATTAAATAGCAATATTAATGAATGGTTATGAAGATATATTTATATGAAGAACTATTTTCTTCAAACTAAGGGAAGGCAATATAACTAGAGAGCACGAAGTAGCGCTAGTAACAGCCCGAAGTAGATGTACCAGTTCTCAGACAAAATTACAACAATAAGATAAATATGATTGTTTCTGTGTCCACTTATTACATGGAATCTGTTGCTTTGAAAAACAATCTTCTTTAATCTTAATGAAAGTAATAACGACGATGTGGAATTCTACCGAGCCATATTGATGTAAATAAACATAGAACCGGACCGCAGCCGTACACAATATCGACCTTGTGAATTTGTTTCATGCACTAAGAAGACTGGTTTGGCTGACATACAAGAAGGAACGAGAAATGATATTATTCTTATGTGAGACAACGTGTTTATGCTGGCCGAGTGATGAGAATGCTGCGCCTGCATTGACGTTGGACGTGGACAGCACTGACAGTGGACGGCAGTTCAGTACTGATGAAGTCGCAACATTTGTGTAAACAAATACTCTTGCACCATATCAACCTGCGGACAATGAATTGGCAGAACGTTGTGTAGAAACTGTTAAGCCAAGTCCGCCACGTATTGCGACAAACCAATCGCCAGTGGTGATACTCTTGCCAGCTCGCACGCACGTACGCACGCACGTACGCACGCACGCACGAACGCACGCGCACCATACAC
>OY759261.1:5996660-6014160 GCA_963662155.1 Lamellibrachia columna | reverse complement strand
TCTTGAACTCAATCGCGCCATTTAGTTATGCACATCTTAACATACATTTAACACGTTATTTAAAAAAAATTCTCTTGAACTCAATCGCGCCATTTAGTTATGCACATCTTAACATACATTTAACACGTTATTTTAAGAAAATTATCTTGAACTCAATCGCGCCATTTAGTTATGCACATCTTAACATACATTTAACACGTTATTTTAAGAAAATTCTCTTGAACTCAATCGCGCCATTTAGTTATGCACATCTTAACATACATTTAACACGTTATTTTAAGAAAATTCTCTTGAACTCAATCGCGCCATTTAGTTATGCACATCTTCACTGCGCACGCCAGATGACATCGCACAGCCATCGCGACGATACGCAGCTACACTACTAGTATTACTTATAATTACGTGATCCTTGGGTCACGTGACGTGATGATGTAAATGTATCTGTATTTTGCTTTCGTTAATAAAATAGCTAAACAATGTTTGACCCACAATATATGTATTGTTTTCTTAAATTGGTGTTTGTTCTTTTAATATAGTCTCGTAAAGTGTTTAATTTTGAGCGCCAGATTTTATTTGAGGGACACGTTTGTTCGAACAATTATTAAATAAAATATTTCTTTCTTATCAAAACATGGATTCAAATACGTGTGTTTCTGTGCGTGTTCATGTACCTGTGCGTGCAAGTGCACGTGCAAGTGCGCGTGCAACTATTCTTTACAAAATTAATCTATAATATAAATCAGATTACTTTAATTTTTTATATCCAAGGTGTGTTTAATTTACCTGGTAGAAGCTTTCGTCAACGTATCACGTTGACTTCATCAGTACCGATGACGCTAAATGACGTCATCGTACACGTGAGGCAGTTCGTAATTGCCCTCGTCTCTGTTGATGGGTGTTCTAGTTTTCCTGATCTTTGATGTGCCGGATTCTTCGGTTGGATTCCTTGTCTACAATGTTTCACTCCGTCCAGTCTATGATGTGGATTTCAGTTGTCGCATGGTCTGTAAGGGCGGATTTATTGATGGTAGACATCAATCTTTTTTTCCCGCTCCTTGTGTATTTCTCTTTTATCGTGTTGTCTACATCCTTTCTGTGTTCCTCCAGTCGTGTTTTTAGTAGTCTTCCTTTCTCCCCAATGTACTCATTTCTCCCCAATGTACTCAGCACCACAATTCTTGCATGGTATTTGGTACACCAGTTCACCCTGTTCTTCTAGCTCTACTTTGTCCTTGGGATGTACCAACAAGCGCCTGAGGGTGGTGTGGGGACGCATGGCTCTTGCTACTCCATATTTCTTCAGAACTCGGTGTACTCTCTCTGAGACCCCCTCTACGTATGGGATGACTACTTGGCTCCTATAATTTATGTCATTTGTTTTTTGTTGTTGTTCATTTTCTTCTTACTGCTAAATGTCACCTTGTTCAAGGCCCAGGACGGATAGCCACATACTCTTAGAGCTCCTCTCAAGTGTTCCACCTCTTCCTTCTTGTCCCCCTCCTCTGAAGTTATCGTTTCACACCTGTTCATAAGGGTTATGACCACTCCTAACTTCTGATGTCTGGGCTGGTGGGACGCAAAGTTCAAGTGTTGGTCGGTGTGCATCTTCTTCCTGTACACTGTAGACTTCACACTGCCATCTTCCTTTCTGGTGAACTTCGCAACCAAGAGGGGCATACTGTTGTTCTCTTCATCTTCCCTTTGTGAAAATGATGCTCCCTGTGGGGTCTACAGTGTTCATGTGTTGTTGTAATTTCTTTGCCTTTCCTGTGTGTACCAGGCAAATTACATCGTCCACATATCGTTTCCAGTTTCTCGGTTGGCAATCTACCGGTGCTGTTGCTATTATGTTCTGCTGCAGGTCCTCCATGTACAGGTTCACAACAATGGGGGATACCGGACTGCCCATGGCTACTCCAAATTTCTGCTGGTAAATTTCTCCTTCAAATCTGAAGTATGTCGTATCCAGGACAAATTTCAACAACTCCATGATGTCGTCTACGTTTAGGTTTGTTCTCTTCTTTAGTGTCTTGTCATTCTCTAGTCTTTTTGTGATGATTTCGCACGCTTCTTTGATCGGGGTCTTCGTGAACAGCGACACAACATCATATGACACATCCCATCAACAGAGACGAGGGCAATTACGAACTGCCTCACGTGTACGATGACGTCATTCAGCGTCATCGGTACTGATGAAGTCAACGTGATACGTTGACGAAAGCCTCTACCAGGTAAATTAAACACACTTTGGATATGAAAAATGAAAGTTATCTGATTTGAAAATGAACTATCCTGAAGAATGTTCAGTAATAATCTATAATATACGTACAATGCCAATTGTGACAGTAAAATAGCGATTGTAGTTATTTGATGTGTCTGATAACATGTACATTTCAACATTGTATTTTCGAAGCAGGCTATGTGCATACCAGATCTAACAGCTTTTGCAGCGTAATAGCTTGATGGTGCGATTGTATTTAATACATGTTTTCAAATGATGGCAAGTCTCGTGGTTTTAGGACGATCGCGGTACACGATAAAATTATCTGTGGGGGGGTCACTATGCTTCACCTCTATGCCGGCCTGCTGTGCTTTCAGGGCCTGTGGCTGCGTGTCATGAGGCAGGATGTTGGCGACGTCGTCCGTGATGAGGAGGAGACGGTTAGGGATCGTTGGCCGGTCTCCGCGAACAGGGTCGAACACCTCCTGCCGGGTCACCGAGAAAGCATTGGCCGTGAATGTGTCTCCGTACGAGTAGAGGATGCGATCCAACCGATTTAGCACGTTAGCCTTAACCCTGCAACCAATGCAGATTGTCACTAGTTCAGCGGCAGAGCCAGAGCCAGAGGTTTGATTAGCTTATTTATGTCGAACACCACTAACTAATTTCGAAACCCCGAAACTACTCAAGCACAATGAAAAATTCGTGAAATGTATGTCGATCCCCACAATATTCAACCGTAAACAACAGCAACCAACGAAATGTGTTACAAACATGAGGCTGTCGAGGTGGAACTGCACCGACGCCACGTCGCTGTACGTGACGAGGGCCACGCGCGCCTTGCCCGTCGCCATCTCCATTCTCTCTACAATGCTCTTAACGAATTGTAACGCCTTCGGGACGTTGGTCAGGCCGACACTGGCCGAAACGTCGACCACGAAAGCCATGTCAATGTCGACATGACAACCTGCAACACGAGTACAGCAAGTTCTTACATGTCGACTAAATATATCTACACCACCACCAACAACAACATCAACACTATCATCACCATCACCACAACCATCACTACCACCACCAACACTACTAATACTACCACTACTATTATTATTGTTGTAGTTTCTGCCGCCGCCGCCGCCGCCGCCGCCGCCGCCGCCGCCGCCGCCGCCGCCGCCGCCGCCGCCGCTGCTGTCGTAAGCAACAAACAGCACATTGATGAATTTCCTGTCACATGATCACAGAAACTCACTTCGTTCGCAGCTTTTCCCGAAGTATCCATCGGCACATTCGCAGGTGTACGAATTGAAGCCGTCGATGCATTTACCGCCATTCTTGCATGGATTGTTGATACACGTGTCAGAATCTGGAACCGAACACACACTCAAATTTCTACAATTAAGCGCTTCCATCTCCAACGTAAATTACTTTTAAGTGTACAAAATCTGATATTGTACAGTATAAACTATATTCTAACAACAAATGTGTCTTAATGGACCAAAATGTTTCTAATATAATTTCTAATGTTTCGGCCAGAATTTTATGTTTACAATCCACGCGTAAGGAATACAATATTATTTACGAGTGTTAATGATATGTACAACACGTGATCACGTGAACGCCTGCGCCCAATAAACTTCGTCCGCATGTTTTGGAAATTATCGAGTGGTGTTCCCGAATATACTGAAAGGCAAGATCGTACACCCCTCAACCCAAACAGTACTTTAAGTCACGCCATTGAAGACAACCGCGCACTCGTTGTATCCTCCTGGTTTTACAGCCCTTCTCAATAACGGACACAATGGACACAACGGACACAACGGACACAACGGACACAACGGACACAACGGACACAACGGACACAATGGACACAATGGACATAACGGACACAACGGACACAACGGACACATGCTCCTGGTTCCAAACGTACATACTAACAATATATTACATTATTATACAATTGGCCTACCTTCGCACATTGTGGCCACAAGGCTTTGTGCGATACTCTTCAGGCCATCAAATGTCTTAGTAAAGAACGTGTTCTCAGCAGACGGCTTGCTCGCCATCTTGGCCACTTCCCGGGTGTCGTTCAGTCCAACGCCGACAGCAAACACGTGGATCCCCGAGTCCCAACAACTGTGCGCTTCCGGTAGGGTCATCCCATCTTGGATGTTGCTCATTCCGTCTTGCATAAATATAGTAAATATGCAGTTATACTTCAGTTGTAATTGCGATAGCCACAGCAGTAGATAAAAAAATCAAGAGTACCATTAAGAGTAGGACTACTATAAACGAGCGTACCATTAAAGTGAACAAGTAGTTTTAGACTATGTCATTGAATTTAACACACCTGCCTTAGGGCACGCACAATTTAACACACCTGCCTTAGGGCACGCACAATTTAACACACCTGCCTTAGGGCACGCACAATTTAACACACCTGCCTTAGGGCACGCACAATTTAACACACCTGCCTTAGGCCACGCACAATTTAACACACCTGCCTTAGGGCACGCACAATTTAACACACCTGCCTTAGGGCACGCACAATTTAACACACCTGCCTTAGGGCACGCACAATTTAACACACCTGCCTTAGGGCACGCACAATTACTCACACTAAGCACTTACAAAAAAGTTCTGCTTTGTAGGTCTGGACATGTTTAAACTGACACTTATAATAAATAGTATCATTAATAAATATAAGTCACCGTTATATCTCAAGTCAATGATGAAAGACAAAAGGTCACGGGTGAGTTTTTCGAACAATGCTCAAATAATTATCGGATTCATGTAATTCATTGGTGCATGTAGTTTGAGGAGAACGAAAGAACTGGTTAATGATACAATATCGCTCATTCCAGTTTGGCCAGACGTCTGTCAGCCAATCACACCGTATATATATATATATATATATATATATATATATATATATATATATATATATATATATATATATATATATATATATATATATATATATATATATGGCTTAGCTTTCCGTCGCGAGAACAGCTGTGTCGCAATAAACCTCTCGCTATGCAGCAATAATTTGCCTAACTTTAGCGCTGTTGCGATCAATTTAGATGCGGTATCGTTACCGATCTGGTCGATAGGCCGTTTTGACATCAGCTACATATAAAATGATGTCATGCTATTATGACGCACTACTACAGTAATGCTGACCGCTTGATTTGATGATCGATGGCACTTGATCAGAAACTTTATATTCTCTTGATCATACAATAAACACTTACCCTAAGTATGACCCTCCCTTGATCAATGACCCTGCGTATGACCCCCTTATTGACCACTGACCACACTCTTGACCGCATATGACCCTTACTGATAAACACCTACTTGACCAAATATGACCCCTAGTGACCTAGTTAGGATACTTTCTGACCGGAAATGACCCCAACTGGCTCTGCTTATGACTCTTGATTTGTTTGTCTATATATATCTGATTTTGAGTTAATACCATATGTATCAATATACCAATGTTTATTACGCAATAAAAACGTGTGTATGTACGAGTGTGTGCTTGTTCATTATACGACCCCTAACCATATGGTGACCCTCCCTTACCAACCATCCAAGTTAGTTCCGTTCTTTGTCACCATACCACATATTAGTTATTGAAATATATATATATATATATATATATATATATATATATATATATATATATATATATATATCAACCAATTATCGTTCCGTACACTTTGAATACCGGAAACGGTCGCTAGGCATGCCGAACCTCATAAATAAGGATTCTCGTTTGCTTAATGATAATCTAACCTACGTTACTTGTTAGTTGTGTGATAACGCTATTTCCGGCCTAGAGAGAAGACTTGACTAATGGCTAATGGCTTTCCGAAATAATCTGTGTGTTTGGTGGAGCATTAATAGTTACGAAATCTAACACACGAGCGCGATTACTTTTCAACCGTTGTTGAACAAAATGCGTAGGTGCGTGTGTACGCATGCAATCATTCATGCAATCATCCATGCAATCATTCATGCATGCAAGCATGATTATACGTGACTTTGGGACACAGTTCAATGCTGCTTTACTCGAGCCATTCATGTTTACAACTAATCATGCCTGTCTAACCTGTGACTAGAACAACGAAGTTCATAACGTTCGCCCTGTTGCCGCGTCCCGACCGGAACATGTTGCGGACCATGCGCAGTCCGTCAGCGGTGTTCGTGTCGCCGTAGCGGTAACGCATCTCCAGCACGGCCATCTGGATGTCCCGCTTCGTTGCATACCGGTCCAGGTTGAAGCCGAGATACGCGTGGCTGCTGAACGTGACGAGGCCGATCCGGGTCTGGTTGTGACCGACGTTCATCTCATCGACGACAGACAGGACGAACTGCTGAATTTTATAGAAGTTGATTCGCCCGACGCTGCCTGACGTGTCGAGCAGGAAGATGAGGTCGGCCTTCTCCGGGCAGCCTGTCAACACAACATACAAGTCAGCCTGTCAACGCAACATACAAGTCAGCCTGTCAACACAACATACAAGTCAGCCTGTCAACACAACATACAAGTCAGCCTGTCAACACAACATACACGTCAGCCTGTCAACACAACATACAAGTCAGCCTGTCAAACCTGTATGTAGATCACATTGCAGGCCAACAGTTCAAAATCCGATGCATAACAAATCATGTAGTAATGTATGTGTGTGATGGGTGTGGGTACATGCGTGTGCGCGCGCGTGCGTGTGTGCGTGCGTGTGTCCGTGTGTATTTATGGCGGCTAGGGGATTAGCGTGTGAACATTGGAAAGCAGACATATCGACTATATATGATATGTTAATGGCTGTATGTCTAACTAATGTGCTATTGCGTCAAACGTCAGATGTTCGGAAGTTGCTTCGGCCCCTATATTTCAATCAGTATGTTTTAATTCAACAACCCATGAGTTTTATACGCACCGCGAACCTCAACCTGCCGCACGTCTTGCCGGGGGAAGCCCTCCCAACACATTGGATGACTCACCTCTGCCGCACGTCTTGCCTGGGAAGCCCTCCCCACACATTGGATGACTCACCTCTGCCGCACGTATTGCCGGGGAAGCCCTCCCCACACATTGGACGACTCACCTCTGCCGCGCGTCTTGCCGGGGGAAGCCCTCACTACACATTGAACGACTCACCTCTGCCGGGGAAAGCCCTCCCGACACTTTGGACGACTCATTGATTGATTGATTGTTTTTTTATCTAGGAACATCATTGTTAAGAAATTGTGCCCCATGGGTACAACAGGTGCAGGTGTACATATATATATATATATATATATATATATATATATATATATATATATATATATATATATATATATATATATATATATATATATATATATACAGTAACATGCAGATGTGCATATACATATAGTAACTTTGCAATGAATACAATACAGAATACAACGTTTTCATGTACCCGTTATCATCATATGTAGTGCCTAACTTTAGCGAAAAGTTAGGGTGGCATAATAATGTCAAGTAAATAGTATACAAAGATTCTAAGTGAAGTAATTTCTTAAGTTTACTGTACGCAGAGCTTTTTTGAGTTATATTTTGGATGTCTAATTTTCTATGCGTTCAGGTAGTATGTTCCAGGTAGACACCACTCGATAATATTATTTTTTATATCAAGTCTAAAGGATGTTGTTTTGAACTTAAATCCGTGACCTCTAGTCGAAATAGTGGTATTTATAACATGGTTATTACAAGAAATTAGCTTATTTTCAGATACATTGACAGGTCCATGCAGGATATTGTATACCATGACCATGTCATTATAAATTCGGCGGAGTTCGAGACTCTCTAGTTTAAGATTCTTTGTATGTAACCGTGATTGATTTGATCGACAAATAGACGAAATGAGTTGTTTAAATAAACACTTATCATCCACTATAACGCCAAGATCTCGGGACCGGTGCACGAGACTTGGGGGACACCGGACGAGACATCAGTATAACCAGAAAATGTTTCACCTATTTTAACCCGTTGTTTGCGGTTGCATTTCTTGCCGGAGTAGCCCTCACGACACATTAGAAGACTCACGTGTGCCGCACGTCTTCCCGGAGTAGCCCTCACGACACCTTAGAAGACTTACCTGTGCCGCACGTCTTGCCTGAGTAGCCCTCACGACACCATAGAAGACTCACTTCTGTCCCACGTCTTGCCGGAGTAGCCCTCACGACACCTTAGAAGACTCACCTCTGCCGCACGCCTTGCCGGAGTAGCCCTCACGACACCTTAGAAGACTCACCTCTGCCCCACGTCTTGCCGGAGTAGCCCTCACGACACCTTAGAAGACTCACCTGTGCCGCACGTCTTACGGAGCAGCCCTCAGGACACCTTAGAAGACTCACCAGTGCGGCACGTCTTGCCGGAGTAGCCCTCACGACACCTTAGAAGACTCACCTCTGCCGCACGTCTTGCCTGAGTAGCCCTCACGACACTTGCACGTGAAACTGTTGACGCCGTCGACACAGGTAGCACCGTTGCGACACGGATTACTTCTACACTGATCTTGCTCTGACGACAGCAAATGAACACAGTTATATAATATCATAAAGTAAGATATCAACTATTATAACAATAGTATATCACAGTATTGCCATTGTTGCATAGTAAATTCGGAAATAATAACACAAATGAAAATATGATTGGGATGGAGAGTCATACTAAGAGATCATTCTGAATGTTTAAGATGACTCTGAATCCCAAAGAAAATGTACAGACTTGGCTGAAGAAGTTGTATTATGTGTAACAAGAGAACTGCCTTTAGAACAGGATAGCTTTGCGATCGAAAAACAAAGCATTTATTTTGATTATCTGTTTGCGTTCATATGATAATTACGACGTGTTGATGCAAAGAGGTGGTAGCCTATTATAAATCATGTCTTACTGTTGACGTCCTAGTCTAGCTACACACCTCCAGGGCAATACAATCACAACGTTACGGATTTAACAGTCGTGTAAAAGTAAATGGTATATAAAATTAAACATCGATATGTATTGCTTTATCATTGACAAAACAATAACTTTGACCGTTTTCATAAATCATATTCCCTATTTATTTACGCTGTTTATTTCCTAATTTGGCATTTAATAATAAAAAAAACGCCGTTTAGCTTTGTAAACGTGCTGCTTAAGACATAGTGGCATTAAATTTAGTAAATGTAAATGCCAATATTAAGTAAATACATACAGCTATGCGTACAACAATTTTAGCTGAACGTTCGTAGAAAAAAAAGGAAAAAAACTGTAAGTATAAACACTGTGGAAGAAGTGTTAGTAAAACATTTTTCTAACAATTATTTTATGAATGGTTGCATAATACCAATCACGGCTGATCCCACACTTATGTTCGGTTTCCCATTACATTGAAAAAAACAAGTTACAAAGATTAACTATAAAAAAACACAAACATATTGTAAAAATATGCCAGTTTCATTTAATTGGTTTTTAATAACTAATTTTATTAAGTCACCAGGAGGTGTTTAGTCGATATATTAAATACCTAGAATAGCCACAGAAAAGCAGGGTTTGAAAAGCTTGTAGCTGAATCACCTAAGTTGATTTTTTATAAAATCCATACTGTCCCAATGATTGATGATAATGTTAAAGCCCTTCCTCGCTCGCCATCTAATCCTGACACTTGCTAAATTGCTTTGACCTCGGAAGTCAACGAAATTCGGAAATCGGAAGAACCTTGGGAACCGTGGATGGGCGCTGCTCCAAAACGTTAATTTTGCAGATTTGGCAAGGACACTTCCGGAAGACGTTACTGTCCCGCAGTTGAGACGGAGGGAGGTTTGGCAAGTTGGACCAATGGTTTAGCGTACTGGGTAATTAGGCAATTAGTGACGGCGTCTGAATTGGATAAACTGTCAGTATAAATACCCTGGAGGAGCGATTGAAAGGGACCGGCACAGCTGCATTCTAGATGTTCTGTGTTTACATTCACGGCTTTTCTTTACGGTTTACTATTATACTGTCGTCTGATGTACACGATTAAAAATTTCGTCGAACCTGAAAACAATGCGATGACTACAATTGTGTAGTTATCTAATTGCACTCATTGGTCGAGTGAGTACAAATTCAATCATAAATATCGGCGTGGCGAGCGCAAGGAAGACGGACAAGTGAACACATACATCTACACCTATGATAAATGCCTCCAGAGCCATTGCGTGCGACCCTGCAGAATATAAGTGGGGAGGCATATCGTACAACATATCGTACACGATTTCGTACAACATATCGTACAACATGATTTATTTTTTTATAAAAGGCTTATGGTCGTTCGTTATTTAGCGAAATACTGTCTCAATTTCTGAAGGTTCCTAAACGGTATCCTTCCCCACCACCAAACAAGGTTCGTATTTGATAATATATTAGCTACACATATGTAGCGAGATACCGACCTTCGCACAAGAACGTCGCGATCCTGTCAACAACGCGATGGAGAGCGCTGTTTTTCTTGGCACTGATCAAGTTCTGTGCCGGGCCACCAGCGGCGATCGTGTTGAGCATCTCCTCCGCCTCGTTCGTAAGGCCGACTCCGACACCAAACAGATGTATGCCGCGCTTTCGGGTCTTCTCGGCGAGAGGCAGGTCGAACTCCGAGTAGACGAGACCGCCCGTGATGAGGATAGCGTAGTTAGGCGCGTTCGGGCGGTCGCCGAGCTCCTGCGTGAAGACCTTCTTTGGCAGAAGTTGCAGGGCGTCCGCTAGCACCTGATGGCCGCCGTCGTAGGTGAGCAGGTTGATGGCACTGCGGATGTCGCTCGTGCTTGCACGCTCGTTCAGGCGTCTGACGACGCGAACCTAGACCAACACATACATGCAAGATGATTGTGATAAAACGATGTCACCGCCGCCTCTGCCGCAGCTGCTGCCTCCGCTGCCGAATGGGATATGTTTCAATGTGTCTACAGAATGATACATCTACGACATCTAAGACACAATGACAGTTGTGTCAGTTTGTTCAGACTAATCTATTATCCCAAGAAACTAACTACACTATGCGTTCGTGCATTGCCGGTTAATAAATATAATATACTGCGACCGACAGTCTGTTGGACGAACCTTGTCGCTGAATGTGACGACAGCCACGCGACTGTGGTCCCCGTATAGCGCCAATTTGTCAATGATCTTGCCGATGAAGCTCTTCACCTTGCCGAAGTCGTCGCGCCCGATATAGGACGAGGTGTCGACGAGGAACACGACGTCCGACTGGGACCGGCACACTGGGGGCAGAAGTCTTACATTAAGATGAAATCAAAACATCATGGGATTCTAAAATGGCTTTCTAATTAATACAACACGTGACCGTACACTTTGCGTACAAGAACGCCTTAATACAGTTGGATAATACATAAAAATGCATGAGTTATGTATAACGTAACAAATATATGGTATGTAATGCAACACAATTGACTCACGGTTCTCGCACTGCGATCCTGCGAATCCGGGTTTACATTTACATATATAGCCATTGATTCTGTCTTCGCACATGCCTCCGTTTTTGCAGGGGTTCGGTCGGCATTGGTCATCATCTGTGAACACATTTACACATATTTCAAGGAATTAGTATTGTATTTTCACGATACATTTGGCCCGGAGCTGAAATTGGTCAAGCGACCAAATTTCTTCGTAGAACAGGGCTGATCGCCTTAGAGCATAGAAAACGAGTATAACCACTAGCAACGTGAATATGTTTAAAAACAAGTTGGACACATATTTCAGGAGGGCGGGTTACACGTAGACGAACAATGATGGAATCTCGATAAGCCAATGGCTTCCTTGTCCACTTGCCATCTGGGCCTTTGGCTAGGATGGCAAATCTTGATAAATTTGGTTAAATCTAGTTATTAGGACATAGCTAATCACCTTAGTGCAGGGTCACTCATCTTCGAACAGGGCCACTCACCTTCGAGCAAGTACTTGACAACGTTGGGAACGATGCCTGTGACCCGAGGGAAGCTGTCTGCGACAAACACCGCACCCTCGTCACTGGCCAAGGCTGCCAGCTCAGCTGTCTCCGGCATGCCGACGCCGATCGGCAATACGTACGTGTCGGAGGAGTGAGTTTTCTGCAACTGTCGTGCCGTCTCGTGTGCGTTCAAGCTCGTTACTCCATCCGTTAGCAACACGATGATGTTCTTCGCTTTTGGCCGGTCGCCTCGGTCGACACTGTAGACAATAAGCACGCATTCTGTCGTGCGGTGAAAATTAACGTGTCTATGTTGAATTGCGTAGATCAGAATAGGATCACAGAAGCATTTACCATCATCATCATTATCACCATCATCATATAGTCATCATCATGTTTTAGAAATAAAACTGGGGACCTTAGATAGAAAAGAGTAAAAAGCGTGAGCAGATATAGTTAATGAGCATAAAAACAAAGTTAACCCTAACCCCAGCATGATACATAAGTATTTGGCCAATCCGGACTGTTGAATGAGAAAGAAGCACCACTTGATCAACCCTGTATCCTGTATGAGAACGATGTAATTGACTAACCCGGACTACTCTATGAAAAACAACTACTTGACCAACCCGGACTCCAGTATGATAAACAAATACTTGGTCTACTCCTGAATGAGAAAAACTAGTTTGCCAACCCGGACTATTGCATGAGAAACAACTATTTGGCCAACCCGGACTCTTTTATGAGAAACAACTACTTGATCAACCCGGACTCCTGTATGACAAACAACTACTTGATCAACCCGGACTCCTGTATGAGAAACAACTACTTCATAAACCCGGATTCCTGTATGAGAAACCACTACTTGATCAACCCGGACTCCTGTAAGAGAAACAACTACTTCATCAACCCGGACTCCTGTATGAGAAACAACTTCTTCATCAACCCGGACTCTTGTATGAGAAACAACTACTTCATCAACCCGGATTCCTGTATGAGAAACCACTACTTCATCAACCCGGACTCCTGTAAGAGAAACAACTACTTCATCAACCCGAACTCCTGTATGAGAAACAAGTACTTCACCAGCTCGGACTCCAGTATGACCCATATGGGATCCGTTTTGCAATTGTATTCATGCATGTGGCTATTTCCCCCCAATCTGCCAGTGTAATTTGGTACTACTTACGTGAACATCTCTCGGGCGACGCGGATGGCTTCAGCGGCGTTCGTGTGGCCGTATGTGTAGCCGACGTTGTCGACGGCAGATAGCAGTTCCGGCGTCGTTCTGTGAGCGTTCAAGTCGAACTGCACCATAGCGGTCGACCCATACTACAGAGAATAGCGAGTGAGACACACATTTGTGACTGAGTAGTGGTGATCGCACGGTTGTGCTCACGATGCCATAGCAACTATTTAAAGGTAATAATTATTTCCCCAAATATTGGTCTTATCGATCGGACTTTTTTATTTAGTAATTTTATAGTGCATCAAGCCGTTCTGTGTGGATATGGGCCATATGAGTTACACTGATGGTTGACTGTTGAGTAACAATTAAAAGAACATTAAACAAAAAAACACCACATCTGCAATTATTTAGACAGTGATAATGTTTAGGCGATGGACATGGTGCGGTGAGAAAGGCAATAATAGAAATCAACGTTGTTCAGTTATGGTGATGACAATGGCGGTTTTCTTAAATCTGGTTGTTAATTTGACTTAAAGAATCCATCAACCGGCATATCATCGCCATGTTCGACCCAGCAGCTGACGAGAACTTGTGTGACACACCTTTAGCAGGCCGAAGCGGTAGTTGCACGATGTTACGTCTATGTTGGATATGACATCCTTGGTGAACTCTTTGAGCCTTTCAAAGTTCTGCTCGCCAACACTTCCGGAGGAATCCAGAGCGAAGACAATGTCTGCTGGTTCCTTGCAACCTGTTGGCAATCACGAACTAGCAGCAATAAGGAACACTATGTATTGTTTCAGATCGTCAGGATCCTATCAATAGAATATAGCATCAGTTTAGGTTCACGTTGCCTTTGTAGATTTGTAACTGCACAAATTCATATCACCCATCGTAACACTAAACTTGGGAATGCTGTAATCAACAGTTGGAATTTAGTTATTGGTTAACGTTTCCCATTTTCGTGCATGCTGTAACATGATTATTTTCCAAATACAGTCTGATATTGAACAACTCTCTTAGGATGGACACAGTTTTTAATTTTGACAAAGTAGTAACAATACATCCCACATAATAACGTACTCTTTCGACAGTTCTTGCCGGTGTATCCTGGGGCACACTTGCAGAAATATTGGTCCAATGCAGCGATGCACACGCCGTTGTGTTTGCACGGTTCAAATTTGCATGCATCATACTCTGCAAGAAGTTTTTTTACAAGAACAAATTAAAGAAAACGATTTATTGTATAATTCATTGTGTATGCTCAATTTTTTTATTCGAAGAATGCAACTAAATGAATGATGGTTACAATAGCTTAATTAAAGCAGAAACATTATATTTGAGCTTGTATGGATTGTTTTGATATTCCTCTTGAAATTTGAAATCTGACATCGTTTACCTCTAAAGAAACTTATCTCTGCGGATATTTCGACAGAATTATTCGGTCTTCATCGGACAACATGAAAGGAATGTTTTGAAAACGCTACTAGGGTTGAACAGACTAACTAGCAATTGGCTGTAATCTCATGTGAAGGCATCGATCCGACACATGCGATACAGCTTACAGCATTACAACAGAGTGAAATACAACAGTTCACACAATAGGTAAGTATAATAAGAATAGAAAGACAATTACGCCTTCCGACATATATGCGTATGCTTCACTGACGATGGTTCAACTAAGGTACAAGTAAGACAACTGGCAATGACCAAAATAAACATTATGTGAACTGGGACTCCCACTGAGAACACAAGAAAAGATCAGTGGTGTGGACACTCTTCCAAAGAGTGGACAATGTGGTAGCAGTAGAGGAGGGCAAGACAAAAGAGTGGACAATGTGGTAACAGTAGAGGATGGCAAGACAAAAGAGTGGACAATGTGATAACAGTAGAGGATGGCAAGACAAAAGAGTGGACAATGTGATAATAGTAGACGATGGCAAGACAAAAGAGTGGACAATGTGATAACAGTAGAGGAGGGCAAGACAAAAGAGTGGACAATGTGATAACAGTAGAGGAGGACAAGACAAAAGAGTGGACACTGTGTTGACATTAGAGGAGGGCAAGACAAAAGTGTGGACAATGTGATAACAATAGAGGAGGGTAAGACCAAAGAGTGGACAATGTGGTAACAGTAGAGGCGGGCAAGACAAAAAAGTGGACAATGTGGTAACACTTGAGGGGGGCAAGACCAAAGACGAACATCGTAGCACGGAAGTACTGAATATGAACGTTTACAAACGTTCAGTGTTCCACATCACACGCCACGAAAAAAACGAATGACAGCACAAACGCACAAACCAGCCAAACGCACTCAGTATGTGTATGCCTTGTATCAACAAACTGTCAGAAAATTAGCTACTATATTCAAAAGTTACAATATAGGAGTTTCCGACAAACCGATCAACACCCCGAGGTCACTTTTGAAACATCCAAAAGCATATAAGGCGATATGTGGGGTTGTCTGTGTCACACAAAGTCCGGAGTGTGAACATCGTTACATCTGAGAGACAGCGAGAACAATAGGCACAATACTCAAAGAACATAAATCTCGTCGCCAACTTCTATCGGCTGTCAGTGGACATAAACTGAACAAAAGACAAGTATAATACACAATGAAGAGAACTGGTTTAGGAAAAAGATCAAAGAAGCGACAAACATCCAAAATGTCCTGTATTTAATTATACAAGTCATTTGTCGCAACATTCGTTTGCACCGTTTTCTATTTATTGGTGGTATTCGAATGAATGTCCTCTAGTCAATTTCTAGTCGGTAAACCATTAGCATAACCATCGGGAACCCTGAAAAATATGAAACTTATAGTTGAAACAAAATGTTCCAAATGTTTTTATAGCACCAGTATGTTGTCTATCAGTTATACACATCAAATTATGAATATATATTAATAACATTCAATAAGCACACTTTGGCAGTAAACATATTGCTTGTATTCGAAAGTAAAAACCTTAACGGTTATCGACATACCACAAGGAAATGATTCAGACTTAGGATTCGGCATATCTTTTTTCACGAACCTCAACATGTCTACTTTATGTAACCAAAACACGAAAATTATATTCAACTATTTTTTACCCATCTGAAAACATCACATGCCAACGGTTCATGAGGTTCGACCATAATGCTAACTTAGGCTAAAGTTCAGATATGATGCAACCTGATACTGACTTAACTAGCAAATATTATTCTCGCTTAATGAAACATATTGACGTGTGCAGCTAATTACGTGTGGCACCTGCTAATTTAGGCTAGAGTTCAGATATGATGTAACATGATACTGACATAACTAGCAAATATTATTCTCGCTTAATGAAACATATTGACGTGTGCAACTAATTAAGTGTGGCACCTGCTAATTCAGGTATCGCATCGCAAATATATCTAATTTGTATAACACCAATCAATTGTTTAATTTAACCTGAACTTTAAAAATACTATAACATGGTAGCACTAGTAAGAGTTTAATTTAAGCGTGACAAATAGTTTGCACTGACGCCAATCACCTTCGCAGATGCGTTGAGATAGTTTCGTGGAGATGCCGTTAAGTCCTTCGAAAGCATCGACGTAGTAGGCGAACTTATACGATGGCTGCGTAACTATTTCCTGAAGGAAATGGCAACATCGTTATTTCGCAGAAAGCAAATTATACAAAGTTTTTAATAATTACTTGGTGAAACATCTAGTTAATTAAATATTCGTTATGTATTATCAACCTAGTTGAACAAAAATTAACTATATTACATTTTGAATGTCATATTTTAATGTCTGAAAATACTAGTATTATGGTATCAAAGTATCTAATTTGCTGTTTGAAAATTCATTCCCTGAAAACTGACTTAATGTTATTTTCATACTTGGAGGCTTAGCAATCGCATTGATTAAATATTCATATCCAAGTAATGATAAAGAGGAACATAGCAACTTGTAGAAAACAGTGTCGATATATCACATCAGTAAGCATATATATTCCTAGAAAAGTAGAAAAAAATATTATGATGAACCAATGGCTCACCATTATACGTTACTATGTATCGCGATGACAACTGCAACAGCGTTTTCATATACGCATAAACCCAACAACCAATAAGAAGGCGTGTTACAAACCTGCAGTTC
>OY759261.1:5956660-5991660 GCA_963662155.1 Lamellibrachia columna | reverse complement strand
AGAGAGAGAGAGAGAGAGAGAGAGAGAGAGAGAGAGAGAGAGGATTACATAATAAACACAAAACAAACAACATAATAATGTGACCAGTTTAAGTGTGGTTAAGTGACGAAGGTTGTGCTCCAGAACACATTAACATAGCTTTATATGAATGTCATTACCAACATTGTCATTGTGATATTAATGTTGTCATGATTGTATGGTTTCACCATCATTGTCATTATTTGCTTGTTTTTATATAATCAAAAGTTTACATTGTTTTCATGAACATCTAACTGCTCGACCTGTAGCGTATGATAGCGCATGTATTGTTTATCTAATGAGAGCAAGCACATTGTCATATTCATGGGTCTCATGAATAGATCAAATTAAAAGTCCAGCACCGTATCAGTTGCAAGTGTTACGTACCGAGAGGTGGCGCCGTTGGTACAACTTCAGTGACGAACTCTAAAAACAAAACATTCTGCTTAGTGGTATATTGTAGTGACTGATATGATGTGCTGTACTTCACTTTCATTCATCATTTAGACAAAGCGGCAGACGTGACAGGGAGGAAACAGCAGTGAGCAAGACTGGGCGAGTTATTTTTACAACAATAAATAAACAAACATCTACACACAGGACAACATCTACACATAGGACAACATCTACACACAGGACAACTTCGAACCGTAAGTTGATGAAATACAACGGCAGGGAGACGGGGGGGGAGGGGGGAAGCAGGTCACCCCATTATGCAACTAGATCCGCGTCAACGAGAAAAACGACAACATTGGCACACGAAATGTAAACATTAGTAATGTGGATGTTTATTCTGCAACTGAAGGACGGAGAAAGGCCTGTCATATCAGCGTCACGTGGATCCATGGACGGCATCGTGGACATAATGTAAATCATACAGACAGGGAGAAGAACTAAAGATGAAATGTGAGAACGATGTTAGCCTGCGGTAGAAGAGAACACAATGCAGGCACCCTGACGAGATAAAGCAACACATTATTTGCTCGTCTTTATCACCAATGTTGTTATCAGTAGACATAGCTGTCACCGGAACTGTCACCTATTAAATGTTTACCGTTTGCGCACAATTGTTGTATATCAATAACTTTCATATGGTGATTGTTGTGAATAGTTGCGTACATTTTATTGTTGAGACTAAGTTTGGTTAGTACGGAGCTCATTTTAGATTTAAAATTGTTCGAGCCGTTGAATGGCCACACATATATTTCATTTGCTCCAATTATTCCACCTTTTATAACAAGACGAACTTGCCATATGACATCCATAAAATGCAGTTATTTGTCACGTGGCCATTACGAGACCACTATGTGATGTATTAATTAGATAGCTTCGTATTAATATTAATTAGCCTCGTATTAATTAGATAGCCTACAGTACGAGAAATAATAGCCAATTTACATGATACCTACTCTCGCATAGATGGTCGTAGACGGCAGCTCTGATGAAGTCCAGCTCGTCGAAGGTCATCACGAGAAAGCGGTTCTCTTCAATAGGCTGACTCGCCAATTGGTCGATCTCTTCCGTCTGCTCAGCCAGGCCAATGCCGATAATGAACATGTGGATGTTTGCGACCTTTGCCGCCTTCGCCTCCGGGATTGTCCGCTCCGAGTTCAAGTTCGACACACCATCCGTGAGAACGATAGCGACGTTCGGCACGTCGGGACGGTCGCCTTTGGTGTTGTTGAACATTTGGCCGCGCATGGCGAGGATGGCATCGGCCGTGTTCGTACTAGTGGCCAAACAGATGGTTGTGTCTAAGTTCGCACAGTTAATACACTCTGACCATTAAGCTACTACAAACCCATGTATGCACTAAATAGTCCAGCCATTCTTCAAACGAATCAGGTATATAATTATATAAATTATATAAATTAAATCATCATAGCAATAATTCGTGCATACCTGCCCCCCAAGTAAGGTATACCCATTACGGCTTTGTCGATCTGGGCCTTCGACCGGAACTCATTCAGACGGAAGTGAATACGTGCATCAGTACTGCAAACAAAACTCATGTTAGTTGTAACTTGGTTAAATTCAGTGCGTGTGTGTGTGTGTGTGTGTGTGTGTGTGTGTGTGTGTGTGTGTGTGTGTGTGTGTGTGTGTGTGTGTGTGTGTGTGTGTGTGTGTGTGTGTGTGTGCGTGCGTGCATGAGCGTGCGAGAGATATGCATGAGTGACAGAGAGAGAGAGAGAGCGTGTGTGTAGGTTTATGTGGAAGATATTTAAAATTGTCAAGTCTATGAGGTAGCGGCATTGTGTGGAAATGGCCACTCGGAGGAATAGACACATTCGTTTCGTGCTTATGATATTAAGATTACAGGCATGTGCAACTGGGAGACAAAAGCATGAAAGTACGCCAACTTCACAGATGATACCTTGCTGTACGTAGGTGCAGCAGATGTTATATTAAAAGTCATAAGTACTACTATAAAGTAGTCACCTGTACGAGACGAGGCCGACTCGGATTCGGCCCTCGTCAATATTGGCCTGGTCCAGCAGATTGGTGACAAACTGCTGCATCTTTCGGTAGTTGCGCTCGCCGACGCTGCTGGACGTGTCCATGATGATGGCCACGTCAGCTTTGACCGGACAGCCTTCAGTAGTGGTAGTGTCCATGCGAAAGATAAGCACATACAACGGATTGATTATCAACCTTTTGAAGTAGTGGTGCCCAGGACAAAGTGGAACGGCAAAATGTTTTTTGCCATTATGGTTAACTTATTCCAAGTAGATTCACTATGTGATGATTGTTACAGAATATAATACAAACTGTTTCCATATACACAAACCCAATTCCTGTAAACGGAATATTTATTAGAATTACGGAAATTCCACATTACCCCAAGACTGCGGATCAAAGTGAACATCACCACAAGGCAAAGTGAAATTACTTAGAACTCAATAATAGAAACAGGTCAGTACCACTAAACCACTTCCATGCCAGGAATAGTGTCTCTTTCAGCGAACACAATACACTGGAAATGTATTTACTCCATACATAGTTCACAAGTAAAGTCAGTAACGTCATCAGTTCCAGCATGTGACCAACTTACAGAAGTTTAGCACTTTATCCATTTCTCTCTGGAGTGCGATTCTGAAAAAGACCTAAGCATATATATATATATATATATATATATATATATATATATATATATATGCGTATTACGTGTACACGACCATGAACAATAATAATTTTATTAGGTACATGGGGTCAAATAAACTTATTTTTTCTTTCTGACATCTGCAGACATCTTCCGTTTTCTGTCTGCATTTGTTTTTTGTCTCCTTGCAATTCCTTCTTGTGTTTTTATTTATAGGTTTATTTAGTTCAACCAGGGGTGTTCCCATTGTGTCTGCTGGTGATACATGTCCTGGTGTACCAGGCAGATGTTACAGCTGTATGCTTTGAAGCAGGAATCTGGTCAGACGGTCGTAGGTGTGGATAATCTGATGTTGTTGGACCTGGCATTGGGTCATATGAGGTTGGTGGACCTGGAAATCGACAAGAGTCGAAACGTCATCTACGAGTTCTGATGGACACCGAACAGATCGCCAGACTCCTAGCGATCGATGCACGAACTAAGTGTATATTTCGTGACGTCTTACCCAAAGACGGATTGTCTACGACGATCGAAAGGTTTCCGGTCGCTTTCGTGTGTAATACTCTCGACGGCGACGAACCAGTCGAACATTGGATAGCACTGTACGTGGACCCCAACAGTAAATACTTCTGCTCGTACGGCGTACTACCTCTATACATGAGGTTCCGCGCGTTTCTGAACGAACATTGTTCCGAATGGACTCACATCGTCAAGAGACTTCATAATCCTCTATCTAACGTTTGCGAACAATATTTTGTAGTTTGCCTGCTTTCCTATGAACGCTTTCGTCAATGTGTTTGGCAGCGAGTTAGTCGCTAACGATTGTCGCGTGTTTGATTGGCGTAAATGTCTCAGAGAGGGTAACCTGTAATATCGTCCATCCCCCATCGGACGAGCCGCTGGCGTGATGGACGCACCCCTAACCTCTGGACTTCTGTAAGTAGGTAGCACCCGTAAGTCTCTCATCGTCACAACAGCCTCTGTTGTGGTATTGATAAACCCGTAAGTTTTTCATTACACGATACCCTCTTGTATCGCGCTCTTTGTTGAATAAAATCCGCGTGCACACAACCTATTGCGTTTGTTCGGTTCTCGATTAGTCACCATGCATATAATCAATTAGCTCCGCTCTCAGTCGCCAGGGGAGCAACAATGCAATAGTAAAAATGCAATCTAGTGGATTAGTTCATATCTTAGTCGCTAGGCGTCGAGCGAGCGAAAATGGAAATGGGCTAGTTGAAACATGTTTCAACTAGCCCCTTGCTACGCTATGTGCAATAATACATTTCGGAATTGATCGTACTAATACATAAACATGTAAATACAGTATATATCATTCACTGCAATTTGAGGTCTGATTTATTAAACCAATTACAATTAGTATCATTTAATTTCAGGTGAACTATCCAATGAGGATGTACAAACGCAAAACAGACCGAGGTCGCGCCGATCATGAACAGATCATGACGGCAGTTCGGAAGGTAGTAGACACTGGTCTCCCATGTCGCAACGTAGCCGACGAACATGGCATCCCGCACTGCACGCTGCGCCGATATTGCATCAGGTATCGCTCGAATGGTGGCGATGGAGATATGCGTACTGGTTATTTCAACGCCCAGTCTGTGTTATCCATCGACGAGGAGCAACTACTCGTAGACTACGTGCAAAGAGCGGCCGCATTGTATTATGGGCTGAACACAATGGAGATGCGACGTCTTGCATACGACTACGCAAAGAAACTAGAAAAGAAAATGCCAAATTCTTGGGCTTCTAACGAAAAAGCTGTGGTCGACTGGCTAACTGGTTTCTTAAAACGACACAGGGAGATCGCATTACGGACGCCGGAAGCGACGTCTCTCCGACGTGCCATGAATTTCAACAGGGCGAACGTCGCCTTATTCAACGACAACTTAGAGCGCTCGTACCTATGCGAGGCATTGACGCCAGCTAGAATCTGGAATGTTGATGAAATGGGCTGCACCACTGTGCAGAAACCCAGTAAGGTCATCGCGTCGACTGGTGTCAAACAAGTTGGAGCAATCGTGTCCGCCGAAAGGGGACAGCTTGTGACTGTGTGCTGCGCGGTCAGTGCGATTGGTAACACTATTCCACCAATGTTCGTGTTCCCGAGGGTGCACTACAAAGATTCCTTTGTGAACGGTGCTCCCCCCAACTCCATTGGCGCTGCACACCCATCTGGCTGGATGACAGCTGAAAGCTTCTTGACATTTATGAAGCATTTCGTGCGTCATGTGCGTTGCTCTCAAGAAGAAACTGTGCTATTGATTCTCGATAATCACGAATCCCATCTGTCAATTGAGGTCCTAGAATTCGCTAAAGAGAACGGGGTGATTATGCTCTCATTCCCCCCGCACACATCTCGCAAGTTGCAGCCGCTCGATCGTTCCGTTTACGGACCGTTCAAAAAGTATTACAACTCGGCCTGCGATGGGTGGATAGTCGGGCATCCGGGTCGCACGATGACAATCTACGACATTGCGGGATTGGTGGGAACCGCATTCCCCAGGGCCATGACCCCCGCAAACATCCTGTCGGGTTTTCGCGTGAGTGGCATATCGCCCTTCGACAGGTTCATCTTTAATGAGGATGATTTCCTACCATCAGCTGTAACTGACATGCCGAATCCACATCAACCACCAACAACCACCGTTGCAGCCGTGCATCAACCACCGACAACAACCGTTGCGGCCGTGCATCAACCACCGACAACCACCGTTGCGACCGTGCATCAACCACCGACAACCACCGTTGCGGCCGTGCATCAACCACCGACAACCACCGTTGCGGCCGTGCATCAACCACCGACAACCACCGTTGCGGCCGTGCATCAACCACCGACAACCACCGTTGCGGCCGTGCATCAACCACCGACAACCACCGTTGCGACCGTGCATCAACCACCGACAACCACCGTTGCGGCCGTGCATCAACCACCGACAACCACCGTTGCAGCCGTGCATCAACCACCAACAACCATCGTTGCGGCCGTGCATCAACCACCGACAACAACCGTTGCGGCCGTGCATCAACCACCGACAACCACCGTTGCGGCCGTGCATCAACCACCGACAACCACCGTTGCGGCCGTGCATCAACCACCGACAACCACCGTTGCGGCCGTGCATCAACCACCGACAACCACCGTTGCGACCGTGCATCAACCACCAGAAACCAGTATAGCAGTAACCGTCACACAGGCTGTCGATGCAACTGTCGATGTGCTGAACTCTCTCCCATCAACGTCACGCGCGGGTGGATCTGTGTCATCAACCTCGATTGCTATTTCTCCGGAACACGTCAGACCATTTCCCAAAGCCTGCCCTCGGAAAGGGATTCGTCGCGGCCGAAAACCTGGACGCACCAGGGTGCTGACCGACACACCTGAGAAGAATGCGATTATTCAGGAACAGCAACAAAAATCATGCAAAAGGAAAGGTGGTGCAAAAACATCCAGTGTTGCCAAGGCCTTGGTGGTCTCCAAAAAAGCAAAACCAGCACCCGTGAATGACGACGATTCATGCCCATGTCTGCTATGCGGCGAACCCTTTAGTAACAGCCTGCCAGGTGAAAAATGAGTGCAATGCACTGCATGTAAAATGTGGGCACATGAAAACTGTACGTCTGGCGACAAATGCTTTGTGTGTGACCATTGTCAATACTAACCTACGTACTCCGCCAGTTCAGTAAGTTAGCCTCCTACAAGTTTGATGGCCATGTTTCACTGTTAATGTTAACGTTCCTCGTTATAATAATATGTTGTGGGCACCTGCCCTGCTTATAAATACATATTAATTATAATGTTTTGACATTTTATTAATTGTTTTTTATGAATAAAAATCGTCATATCAACGAAAAAAAGGTGTTTCAACTTACCCCGGTACATGTTTCAACTTGCCCCGCATACGGGGCTAGTTGGAACACTTGGACTACCTCCAAAAAAGTAGATACATGTAAAAAATTACTGTAGGTACAATATTTTTATGGCTGTTTTATGTGGCCCAAATACATGTGTTTAGATATGCGTGATGCATTTTGTTGCAGGTTAAGCCTATTTTGTGTATTTGCCAAAATAAACAAAATCGTTTCAACTAGCCCAGGTCTCCCCTATATTCCAAAAAGGCCACATTAAATAAGTAAAAACAAGACAAACAAATCTAAGGACACCCCAAATATTACGTAATTATATAAAATGGTTATTTAGCAGAACACGGGATCCAATATAACAATTACTGCTCCCTGTCTTACGCAAAAGCAGGTCGACTAAATTCGCGAACGCCCAGCTTCAGTAACTCACCATCCCAAGTTTAAGCTACTTTAGTATGGACTTTCATTTACATATATGTCCCTTTACATTTTCACTAACATGACGGCACATTTCATTAATCAAAACGTAGTCTGCCTACGTAACATATAGCAGTGGTCTGCTTCCGTCAAAGCAGCGCAGTCGAAGTATTGGCCATATTCGGTGAGTGCTAACGATGTAACGGAATGATTGTGCATTCAATTATAATTACCTGATTAAGAAAGCAAAGTTCGCCTATAGAAAGGTTTTTATGCTATTTCTAATTAAACAAAATATTTGTTTACATTACAGTGGGGAATAGACTTCGTAGATTCTTATCGCGTAAAAACGGAAATTGAAAACGTAGTTTCCCTGTCGTTCCTAGCCAAAACCGAACAACAACATGGGGCAAAGTAGAACGCGGCTCCACTATGCCCCTTCCACTTTGCCCAGACCACCTTCTTCTCACACGAGTACTATGTATCAATTCAGCCGGGGATATAAATCTTATAGCTTAGATGCATCAACCATACTACTTAAGAGAATCTTCATTAGTCATTGTTACCAGGGAATATAAATTTCAATGATAACAAATTAACTCTTAAAATCTTGATGTTCTGCAAGATCACATGGGCTACTGGTGTGCCACTGCACAGGTAAAATTCTACACTTTCTAGTCTAAACAAAGGATATTTCACTTTCCCCGGTGGTCCACTTTGCCCCAACCTCCCTTATTTATATTTTCTTATTAACTGTGTAATGATAACAAAGTTTCTAACCTTCGAAACATTTGGACAGTTTTATTAGCATATATGAAATCGATTTGCCCTCTTTATTCTGTGCTATTTCTGCGTGAATTACGGGCCATAACGGAGGACAACTATATATTTATCAGTAGTAATAAAAACACTACTACACCTTTTGGTGCATTTCCTCGGATATTCGACATACTTGTTCTGTCTGGAGCTAAAACCGACCGGTAACAGTGTCATAGGGCAATCAAACCATCACCACCATCACCACCACCACCACCATCAACATCATCAGGTGCACCACTACCATCACCACACAAAACAACATCACAAACAACGCCACCAGTACCAATACCACCACATCCACCACCACAACCATCATCATCATTATCACGACAACGACCACGACAGCAACAACAACAGCAATACCACTACCACCGCCGCCTCCGCCGCCGCCGCCGCCGCCGCCGCCGCTAACTACAGTCACCACTAGCACCACCACTACAACCACAACATCCACATCCACAGCCAACCGCCACCGCCACCACCACCAACATGCACACGTACACACAATAATTAAGATATTTTTTCAATATCGGTACACATTATTTTCATACATGTAATCCATAATCGTAAAACAGACTGTGAACAATCTTGTGAAACTTGCATGTAGCATACTTACGTTGAGCGATCACGGGATATAATAGTAGCAAGACTACGCTGAGGACGGCAATGTGCCGATATGTGGGAAGCATGGCTGGCGGTTGTATCTGAAAACGTCATATTAATTCATGTTTATATATATATATATATATATATATATATACATATATATATATATATATATATAAACATATATATATATATATATATATATACATATAAATATATATATATATATATCTATATATATATATACATATATATATATATATACATATATATATATATATATATATATATATATATATATATATACATACATATATATATATATATATATATATATATATATATATATATATATATATATATATATATATATATATCGTCCGTCTAGTTTACAATACAGAAAGTAGACACATTTACAATAATGTAGACAAGCGTAAACCCGACGCACGAAGAGCCTAGAAATTGTATTCAACGCCTGGTTGACCGTCATGGCAATGAACACACGCCACACAGGTAAGGAGGCATGACCGCCAGTGCAATGAACACACACGACACAGGTAAGGAGACATGACCGCCATGACAATGAACACACACGACACAGGTAAGGAGACATGACCGCCAGTGCAATGAACACACACCACACAGGTAAGGATACATGACCGTCATGACAATGAACACACACCACACAGGTAAAGATACATGACCGCCATGACAATGAACACACACGACACAGGTAAGGAGACATGACCGTCATGACAATGAACACACACCACACAGGTAAGGAGACATGACCGCCAGTGCAATGAACACACACCACACAGGTAAGGAGACATGACCACCATGACAATGAACACACACCACACAGGTAAGGAGACATGACCGCCAGTGCAATGAACACACACCACACAGGTAAGGAGACATGACCGCCATGACAATGAACACACACGACACAGGTAAGGAGACATGACCGCCATGGGAATGAACACACACCACACAGGTAAGGAGACATGACCGCCATGACAATGAACACACACGACACAGGTAAGGAGACATGACCGCCATGACAATGAACACACACCACACAGGTAAGGAGACATGACCGCCATGACAATGAACACACACCACACAGGTAAGGAGACATGACCGCCATGACAATGAACACACACCACACAGGTAAGGAGACATGACCGCCAGTGCAATGAACACACACCACACAGGTAAGGAGACATGACCGCCATGACAATGAACACACACGACACAGGTAAGGAGACATGACCGCCATGGCAATGAACACACACCACACAGGTAAGGAGACATGACCGCCATGACAATGAACACACACGACACAGGTAAGGAGACATGACCGCCAGTGCAATGAACACACACCACACAGGTAAGGAGACATGACCGCCATGACAATGAACACACACGACACAGGTAAGGAGACATGACCGCCAGTGCAATGAACACACACCACACAGGTAAGGAGACATGACCGCCATGACAATGAACACACACGACACAGGTAAGGAGACATGACCGCCATGGCAATGAACACACACCATACAGGTAAGGAGAAACCATATGCTGCAACCAAAGGAAGCCGGTTCATATGGCTTATATCGGATAAGGCGATTGTATTGACCCACGCCGACACTGTTTATTGTCGCTCTCAATAAACAGCGACACGCTATTGTCTATTACAAGAAATGCTAGAACATATATACGCAGAATTCACAATTAGCCAATTGCTGTCCATAACAGATATGATGTGGTAAGTGGAAAGAGTTTAAATCGGCTGCAAGAAAGTAAACTAAAAACTACGTACGCGCACGCACGCACGCACGCACGCACGTACGCAAGCGCGCACCCCCCCCCCACACACACACCATCTCAATCAATCAATATGTATCGATTTTGTACCACAGAACCACTTTTGTAACACATAACCACTAAGATTATGCTCTACGAATCTACATCACATCATTTTTTATTCATTCTTTGAAACACGTGACAAAGTGTTTGGTCGAGACGAGTCAGACATGATACGTGTCACTGTGACGATATCCTGCAAAAAAGGCTTCGTGGATTGAGTGCTGTAGAAGCAGCCAATCTGTGGGGTAGACCCCCAAGGCAGCTCTGTAATGCCGTAGACGCACTCAGCATTTGTTCGTCAGTTATGTCTCCAGCTGTAAGGACACTTATTACAGGAAATCTTTGATCAATAGTGAGAATGAAATTTTTCTAAATTCTATAATATATATAGGCAGAATTCACAATTAACCCATTGCGGTCGATAACAGCTATCATATGTTGCGTGGAAAAAAATTAAATCGGCTGCAAGAAAGTAAACTAAAAGCTACGTTTCTAAAAGCTAATTAATCGGTTCATTTACAAAATAATAATGCTATTTGGATGCTGTTCAAATATTACACATTAAGATTCCCAGACATTGTTAGCATATTATTTTAGCTAGCTCTTTCCGATTTTTCACCTAAAAAACCAAGATTGCCGACATTAATTATAAAATATAATGTTTTAGATCCTTTTTGGAATGACGAGTTGTTATTAAAATGTGTGTTTTAGAGGACTGGTCATTCATTCTTATTATGGATATTGCAATACCACCAGTACATTAGTATTAGTGATAGGTAGTACCATTAATGGCATAATTGCTACTTGTAAACAACCCGTGCCAACAACAGTCGACCTTCGCAGGTTCTGTGCGCTAAATTGTGTTTTACCGCTGTTCTCCATCGATCTTTCACGTAACTCATCACCCAGTAAACTCCGCGAGTAATACTTTCAAGGAATTCGGCGGTCACGGCACGAATTGGCAATGTATAGCGTTAACTACGAGTCGACGCCTTATCGACACAGGCAATTGGCACACGAGTCGGCTAGATGTGTGTGTGGCAGTCGCTCCGCCCAAAATAAACAAGATTGTCTATCAAACCGTCGGCTGGTGGAACGGGGAAACGTCGATGTGGCTTATATAGGTACAATAATGACAGCGACAACGAGTTGAAAGGCGGCTATAAACGCAATTTATAGCCGCAGAAATGTTCTGCACTTACTCGATCACGCAGAGACGTCCGTCTACGTTGAATAGCTCGTAGCGACCAGGAGCGTTGTGTATTCGTCTGACATCCGGCAGAAAACGCAAACCTAATGCCCCAAGGAAAGTACTGTTCGCACAGCTGAAAGAGGGCAGGGGGTTTGGTGAACTAGCTCGTGTGGTGATGCCCATGACTTTGAAATTGTCGTTGGGTGCGAGACATCTGTTTCGATGTTTCGTGGTTTCAGGTTCATACCCCGCAGCGCCAGTGGCTGCCTCGACGTTGTCGGGTCAACCAAAACAAGCCTAAAAAGATGCATCTCTTGTGTCAGCGGAGACTGTCTCACATCGAAGTGGCCTATGGCTATGTCACCAGGGTCGTGCTTATCCCATCAATGATGTCGGGGCCGAATGCAAAATATCAAAGTAAGGTTTGATTATAACTAATTATGAACCTAGTAAGCCTATTGAGAATAGTCCCTGGTGGACAATTGCACACAAATGGCTAACGAAGATTCGAGTGCGATACCCGGATGAGAAACCTTTCCATGACGTCAACACATGGCAAAAAGTATTAGCTTCATTCAATTTTTTACGAGTTGCAAACACGTCTGCGTTGTCGTTTAGGATCATAGTATAGTGTTATTTAACATACAACTGCTGATCTCAATTCACTGAGTTATTTAATATTATTATGGTTAAATATTGCGTTCCCCTTTCTTTTAAATTATGCATAATCAAATGCCGTTTATTATAAAGTCGGGTCTGGGAACACTATATACAGTCTCGCTAGTCGACACACAACTTGCAGAACGGCTCGTTGAATGGTGTAAGCAATTAAGTATTAATATCAACCTGCTTTTGTGATTGAATATCACATATTTAACACACGTAATATTATTATGTTTCCTAATGATCTTTCGAACATAATGAACTGTAACCACGATCACAGGCATGAACATGATCGCTTATTAATAGGAGTGTCTTAGATGGTTAACCTACGGTTAAAAGTGGCTGACGAAAACGCACAAGACTTCTAGTTTTTCATATCAATCTAAGAACATGTAAAATTTACCATGTCCTTCATATAATAAACAAGATACATATTAAATAACATAAACATATTTGTCATGTTAGTAACGTCATCACCATAATATAACTAGTAGTAAAATCAGTCATGTTAATGCGTTGGAGCAGCTAGTTGACATAAGACTAGACCGACTACAGTTTCCGATAATCATCGCTACATATATCATCCCTTAATTGTCGTATTAAAATTCCCTCCACAATTCGATTTGTTCGCTAATCTCATTTCATATTAATTTAGCGAAACATTAAATCTATGTTTTATGTGTGAAATCATCAGACAAACTATTAAATGATTTAATATTTGGTAAGTGACAGTTGAAACACTGAAAGTCACCTTTTTTTTTAATGTTGGTATGTGATCGGCGAGAGGATGGAAGTCACGCCCATGATTATCATTGACCCGCACACTGTTTACCATTTTGGATATCCACTGTCTTAAACTTTACCAGGTGATGGGATCTAATAACTAAAGTCGATTATGTCGATTATTTAAAAAAAATAGGCATTTTGCATTAAATTGACTGCGGACGTTACATTCAACAATACATATTAAGACATCATCGAACGGGATTTGCGATAGGTTATGGAGTTCTAAGTAAGAAAACGAAGACTACAGTAGTAATTGCTAATGGATGGAAAACCCGGACTGAACATGTGGCACTATCTCGCGCCTTGCGCATTTGTCATGTGTCGGCGTCTGCCAGTCAGGCGCTGCAGGAGAGGACCAATGTGACACGTCGCTGCAGCGACGTCGTCATTATGCTCGGCGAAAACTACGTAACTCAATCAAATCTTCGCAATTCCGGAATATATTTCTTACTACACAAATGAGAAATAAAACGCTCTTACCTTCAACCACGCACGCTTTATTGTATGTGTGTCTGGTGTGACAGCGGCCTCCACGGTGGAAGAATCCTAACAACCGTTGACTCCCCTCTGTCTGTCTGTCTCTCGCCAGACAGTTCCAGCTGTTTCCCTGCCAAGTACTTGGGTTCAACCGACGATGATTGACAGGTTTCGAGTGACAACATTTTACGCTGGGGCATCCGTCATCGGACCCCTGCATCCTCCCAGACAATGGCTACTAAATGTTGCGTACCCTGACTAATGTACCAGACGTTTAGATCAGATGACGGGGGAAAACTTAATATGCTGAGCAAAATTTAGCATAACGTTATACATATTGTTAGGATATCATTAGGAATTAGCTTGTTATGCAGCGTAGCTACAATAAATGAGTCGGTGATTCGTTCGAGAACCAGCAAGACGGTGTTAGCTTACGTGCGTGCTTGCCAAAGATATTATCCAACTCCAGTGTACGAGCAATCATTTCATGGCGACAGCGGTGCTGTGACAAACGCAGCAGTTTGTAAATTAACGGGTTGATAAACTTATCTGTATAATTTTTTTTTATGTGTGTGTGTTGTGAACTTTCGATTTTGTGCAATTTGCCAGCGGGTAAAAAGCTATATAAAATGGCTGAGATTACGTCACGCATACAGCCGTACGATGAGATAAAAAAACGTGTGCAGTAATACATTGCAAGTGAAGAGTTCTAAAACTTCGTTGAAACAGGATCACGTGGTACTTCAGTGGACAGTATACCTTTAACGCCGATAATTACGCCACGCAATTTACGACCAGTAGTCCCGCCTCGTCGCTTACGAGACCGGCAACTTCGGTAGTGAGATATAACTAACGTCTGTATTATTACCAACGAAGTCACAGCGATGTCAAAATACCCTATTGTGGACTGGTCTGCCCAACATTTGGCGGACAAATTTCAGTTGTTTAAACAGCGCATGAACCTTATTTGTGATAACGAGGGTGTCATCGATCTAGAAAAACATCAACATTAAAATCGCCGTTGATAATGAGGCTTAAAAACGGATCAACACATAAACTCATGACGATGAAGAAAAGAACAATCCGGCAAAGTTGCATCAATTATTTGAAAACTAACACGATGTATACATAAACTTCCGAATTCACCGGATGGAACTTATTAAATATAGACAGCGCGAAAATGACAACACAATCAATGTTGTTAAAAGAACGCACCACAAGAGCAGCTTATGCGATTTCGGCGAAGGAGAGCTAGATGAAAGAATTATTGAATTGATTTTTGCTAGCACATCAAGTGAAGCTCTGGCAGCACACAATTGTCACAATTCTCATCAGTTTACGTGCTCTCAATCCTTATTTTGCTGGTCAATGGACGTCGACAATGTAGAATTTGTACTTGCGCCATTCCGAGTCCTTGTTTTGACAAAAGATTTTCAGTGTCCCAAAGCATTTGAACTCGCCTCCGTCATAGGCGGTCAGTTTGTTTGTTTTGCTTTGGTGCCATGGTGCAAAGATATTGTGACATATTTCTGGCACTGTGCAGAAGTCGCAGAAGGCTCTGAAGAACGATTAAAGGCAAGTGTTCCCAAAAGCCTTATATCGCTTATAAAAGCACCTTATTTTATGAAATGAATAGAATTAATTCTAATAAATAATGAGAACAAAAAAGTAAACACTCTATAGCACAAAGGTTTTCAATTTATATTTCAATGAGCCTCCAATGCTTTGTTTAGCTTGTGGCTACAACCCAACAACGATATATGTTAGGTATTCCTATGAGAGTTGTTGAAATTTATCCTGGAGACGACATACTTCAGATTTGAAGGAGAAATTTACCAGCAGAAATTTGGAGTAGCCATGGGCAGTCCGGTATCCCCCATTGTTGTCAACTTGTACATGGGGGACCTGGAGCAGAAAATAATAGCAACAGCACCGGTAGATTGCCAACCGAGAAACTGGAAACGATATGTGGACGATGTAATTTGCCTGGTACACACGGGAAAGGCAAAGAAATTACAACAACACATGAACACTGTAGACCCCACAGGGAGCATCATTTTCACGCGGGAAGATGAAGAGAACAACACCATGCCCTTCCTGGATGCGAAGTTCACCAGAAAGGAAGATGGCAGTGTGAAGTCTACAGTGTACAAGAAGAAGACACACACCGACCAATACTTGAACTTTGCGTCCCACCACCCCAAACATCAGAAGTTACCAGTGGTCAGCACCCTTATGCACAGGTGTGAGACGATAACTTCAGAGGAGGGGGACAAGAAGGAAGAGGTGGAACACTTGAGAGAACCTCTAAGAGTATGTGGCTATCCGTCCTGGGCCTTGAACAAGGTGACAGATAGCTGTAAGAAGAAAAAGAACAAGAAAAAAACAAATGACAGAAATTACAGGAGCCAAGTAGTCATCCCATACGTAGAGGGGGTCACATAGAGAGTACACCGAGTACTGAAGAAATATGGAGTAGCAACTACTATGCGTCCCCTCACCACCCTCAGGCGCTTGTTGGTACATCCCAAGGACAAAGTAGAGCTAGAAGAACAGGGTGAACTGGTGTACCAAATACCATGCAAGAACTGTGGTGCTGAGTACATTGGGGAGACAGGAAGACTACTAAAAAACACGACTGGAGGAACACAGAAAGGATGTAGACAACACGAAAAAAGAGAAATACACAAGGAGCGGGAAAAAAAGATTGATGTCTACCATCAATAAATCCGCCCTTACAGACCATGCGACAACTGAAAACCACATCATAGACTGGGAGGGAGTGAACATTGTAGACAAGGAACCCAACCGAAGAATCCGGCACATCAAAGAAGCCATCTGGATCAGAAAAACTAGAACACCCATCAACAGAGACGAGGGCAATTATGAACTGCCTCACGTGTACGATGACGTCATCAAGCGTCATAGGTACTGATGAAATCAACGTGACCCGTTGATGAAAGCCTCTACCAGGTAAACTAAACACACCTTGGATATGTAAAATGAAAGTTATTTGATTTGAAAATGAGCTGTACTGAAGAATGTTCAGTAATAAAACTATGAGATAATCATTCCAAACCGCTGGAGGCTGAACATGACAAGCCGTGGCTGGAAGAATGGACACCAGCACACATAGCTCTGGTTGACGTGGTGCTCAACATTCGCTTCACGAGGATGGTCCATCATTACGTGAAGTTCAGGTGGGTATTATACAATATTTATTACTATAGCATATAACTACAATTAAAATATAATATGCTACAATGACATACAATGATAATTAGAAACGATAGATAGTGAACAATTGTATACACTAGTCGGGAACATTATATCACTTGCACACAGATTGTTAAGTTGTATCTATATATAATACGCGCATACGTACGTGCATACATATTATATATATATAATGAAGAGGAGGTTTGTATAGTCAAAGCAAAGTGTATGCATCTGCGTACAGCGGTTGTGATATGCGATCAAATGAAATGATACACTCGACTATTAATACACATCTACCATATTTTCAGGCACACTGGCGAACTCGAGGTGTTTCACCACCACACGCTTATGTATGCAACAAAGCTCTTTACAATCAGGTAAAACAATATTGTGGTACATTGTATTATTGGCCAGTTAGCAAATATTTCAAATCCGAAATGAAAGCAATTGACAACAATTTATTGTCAGCATCGGGATATCATAGAAAGAAAGAAGTTTATAGTAATGGCTGCCCTCATACAAGTGCATATTCTCGCTGAAATAAGTCGATAAATGTGGTGAAGTAAACAGTCCAGTCCAGTCAGATGGAAATTTTTTTTATTGGCACTCTTTTATGATTGGAGTGACCAGATAACAATAGCATGAACAATCACTGCATTAAATGTTGTGCATGCCAGTCAATAAAATGTTTACTATTATATGAAAAAAAAATAGGTAGTCAAATAATTAAAATAAGTGATAATATATGTGTTATGATTCCAGCTACACCGATATGATCGATATCAAATGACAATGGAGGTTTGTTCCACGCTTTGTATGCATCATACACACATAAATTAGTAACAAGACAATAATGACATGCACAAGAGAATTACAGGTACAATCAAAATGTTTTTTATAACAGTCTGTAAAATCAAACAAACTGAAAATGTTATGTAAATAAGTAAATTAATTGTAAACAAATTAAAACCAGAGACACGAAGTTATAATGTAGAAACATTACTTAAACAAAATAGTTGTCATGATAATACAAACAACCATTAACAAATTAAACTAGCAAAAGCTGGTCAGTTCACATCCACATCGCATGTAATGTCAATCAACTGTTCATATCCTCATCAATTAGCAATGCTGCAGTCAATATATGAACAAACTGTTGTTGCAAAATATGAACGGTATTCTGATAGCATTACTAATTCGCAAACGTTTGGTACAATACAGTTTTCCGGTGTATGTTGTACGAACACAACTGGCTGTGAGCGATTACCAGCTGCACAAAGACAAACTATACCACCGTAACGACGCTGGAGATAGGCACATCAATTTTTAGATATGTGTAATTTAAAAAGAATCATATCATCTGACGTAACTGCATTTGAGCAGACACATTTGCAAGTTTGCTTTTAGAACATGTTGGCAGTATAACTGTGGAATTTTAAATGATTTCAATTGGCGGACTATTTTTTGGCAATTTCTCGCCAAAAGGTACGTGTGTGTAGTAATTTATGCAAACATTTGTAAGCATTGACGTGTATGGCAGGTTCAGCCCTTTTTAAAAAGTTAGAAATAAGTGACTTTATCAAAACCCGACCAACATGTCGATGGGATTATAATAACGCCAGGTAAGAAGTTTCAGAATTATCGATGGTCCCGTTTTATAATAATCGGGCAAAATGTTACCATGGTTACCAATGTAACAGTAGCCTGAACCTCAGTGTACACATCACTGGCACTGGGGAATCGGTCACGGTGCGGCACACAACACAACTAACGCTGACACCGGCCATGGCACCTTAGAATAAACTGTCTGTATGAAGCACGTCGCCTGGCTGCTGTAGCAAGCCCGGGGTCCTGGTCGACACAGTCTGCCCAGTAGGCCACATTGATTTGCAGAACCAGTGGCTCTAGGCATACGATTTCAATCTCCTGTAAGTACAAACAGGTTTTTCGTTCCCAAAATCAGGAATCATAGTAAATTTTATGGATTAATTAGATTTCTGCAAAACCATACAAAGCATAACAACTTATTTTTCACCAAATCAGCATCACCAAACAATAGTATGAACATTCTTGTTTGAGATTTCATGCTGCTGCCTAAACGATACTAATAGACTTAATGTTGAAATGCCGATTGTGTGTGTGTCATTGTGTTTGTTTTTGTGATGCCAACAGTATACTTTCTCGTCCACTGTATGTGTTCCTCGTCAATCATTCGGTGGTTCACAATGTCTGTATTCAGCTTCTTTAAGGATCGCAGTCCCTTTAAACAGACAACTTGCATTCTATCCTCAAATGTGCAGTTTGCTGAATGTAATGAGTGTTATATTCAAGAAGTACATAGTCAAGCTAGAAA
Source organism: Lamellibrachia columna (assembly GCA_963662155.1). Taxonomy (NCBI): domain Eukaryota; kingdom Metazoa; phylum Annelida; class Polychaeta; order Sabellida; family Siboglinidae; genus Lamellibrachia; species Lamellibrachia columna. The sequence goes on along the minus strand of OY759261.1, from coordinate 5,972,250 downwards.
GGATACAACGAAATGCAACTAAAATGATTCCACAATTGAGAGACCTTTGTTATGAAAGCCGCTTAATAGAATATGGTTGACAACACTAGAGACCAGGAGACTAAGAGGAGACCAAAAATAAGTTTTTTTAAATAGTGAACGGTTATAAGGATATTGACAGGAATATGTTCTTCAAACTTAAATAAGGCAGTAGAACCAGAGGACACAAAGCAGCATTAGTTAAGGAACAGTGTAGGTTGGATATGAGAAAGTACTCATTTTCACAGAGGGTGATACACGAATGGAACAAACTGTCAAATGATTTTGTTAATCCTAGTAGTGTGAATATGTTTAAAACACATAATTAACATATATCTTATAAAGGCGGGCCACGGGCGAATGTTACTGTGCGCCGTTTATTGATGGTGGCGGTTATCTGATCGTCAACCATCTTCTCTGCTACTGACATGCCCGTGTTTAGTAGGTTGACGGCATAAGCGCCATCACGTGTGGTGACGTCACTAAACTCCGCGAACAGACAACTGTGACAAGCTAACTTCGGAAAGATTATGATGGCATCTTTACCTCTCACGTTGTCAGACGGCATAACTCCACTGAGTGTCACCGCTTCAGTCTGCAAGATAGCTAACATCTTCTGTAGTGACTGCACGCCTGAGACGTCGTGGGTCTCAATGTTGCCGTCAACATCGTCTTGGTGAACGCTGGTGACACGGACATGACACCAACTCTCCTCCCTGACAGACTTAGCAGCGCAGAATGTACCCACACCGACACGGTAGTCTGATGTCGTGTGATGTGTGTAGTACTCATGCATGTCCTTTGACGATAGTTTAACCTTGCCTTTGCGCAGCCACTCGCTGCGTCAGCAACTTGTGTTAAGTAAGTGATGTCGGTGTCATCGCTTTCGTCGTTTTCAGTTTCTTCAGAATCCTCTGCTAAATTATTTGCCGAGTCGAACAGGCGCTGAGTGACAGAAACGCCCATTTCCAGAAGATATACAACATAGCAGGGGACTATTGTATCTCCGTCGCTTATCTATTCAGCCGACACAAACTGTGCCAGTAACGTTTTGTCCATCACAGACGTGGCAAACATCCGCTGTGCCTCCTCGGTTCAGCAATCTTCAATGACCTCAATTCCGTCGAGCTTGCACTAAATTGCATTCTATGCACGTCGTATTGTCATAATCAATGAAGAACACGCTGACCGTATCTGCATTGGTGTCGAGAACGCGAGCCCTGTATAGACGGACGTCTGTGTACCTAACGACACAGAGTGCTCCAACACTCAGCTCCCAATTGCATTCCATCTGATCCATTGAAGCGTATCTCAAGTGCGCCGACAAGCATTTCAACTCTGCCTCGCTACGAACCAGTTGACACAAGAAACGAGCTGGTGGCGAAACGTGACTGACATAAATATCAACTTGTGGCCAACGAGGTCACTAGTGGTTACTTGACACGTACTTAGCTTGTCATCTCATCTTGTTGTTCTGCATCTGTCATCTTGTTGTTCTGCATATGTCATCTTGTTGTTCTGCATCTGTCATCTTTTTGTTCTGCATCTGTCTTCTTGTTGCTCTGCATCTGTCATCTTGTTGTTCTGCATCTGTCATCTTGTTGTTCTGCATCTGTCATCTTGTTGTTTCTGCATTTGACGGCAATATCACCTCTGGGTATTTACTGGCACACGTACATGCTTTTCTGTACCTGATTCATTCAAAGTTAGCTCTGTTTTGGTGTCAGTACTTGCCTTGGCGTCGCCGTCCAGTAAAGCCGACATAATTTCGTCACTGACGTTTGCCGTCTTATTCCACAGTGCTACAATGTATGGAAGTGTGTCAGATGTCAGAAACTCAACAGTTAAATACCTACCGTCAATGCAACCGCACAATTGAACAACTGCCTCCTTTGATAACCCTTTTTCATATACCTGGGGTGCTTCTGCCAAGCAGCACTGAATAACCAATGGAGTCAACTCATACAAAGCGTCAACTAGCTGCTTCACGCGTTGCCTATCAATAGTGACAATCAACATACTTGACGACGTGTTTACCGGCGTCGGTTTTGTTTTGCTCTGTGCCGCTCGCGCCCTTCATTGACACAACACGTATCCTAACTTTGGTGTCTTCTAAGATCATCTCCGTTTCACTCGGACTACCGTATAACTTATTGTATCGTACAACGTAACCCAGTCTGCGGATCCGCTGTCCCTTCATCCTCGTGTTGCACATATAACTCACCGGACGGATCACATTGAGTACGTACACCTGACACTTGCCTGACGGTAAGGTGGAATCTGGGAACAGTGAGACAAAATATGATAATGTATGTTTCAGCTTTTGTTTTACCCCCATATTTTCTGGATGTGCTTTAGGCTTGTTTCCATTTTCCTGGTGTAACGTATGACAATCTAGGTAGTCATAATTTTCCTGGTGTAACGTAGGACCATCTAGGTAGTCATCATTATCCTGGTGTAACGTAGGACCATATAGGTTGTCATCATTTTCCTGGTATAATGTAGGACCATCTAGGTAGTCATCATTTTCCTGGTGTAACGTAGGACCATCTAGGTAGTCATCGTTTTCCTGGTGCAACGTAGGACAATCTAGGTAGTTATCATTGTCCTGGTGTAACGTAGGACCATCTAGGTAGTCATCATTGTCCTGGTGTAACGTATATAATCGTAATATAAATAATAAAACTTTACGTTTACACCATCAAATCCGTGGCTACTGCCCCGTTCACGGGTGTGTACCGACATCAGTTCACACGATACGTATCTTGTATGTAGATAGTGATAATAATAATAATAATACATGCGCTGTATAAAATGTTAAAAACTATGCAGAATGTTCGCGTGTGTAAATTATTTTAAGAAAAAGTATACTGATTACATGGCATTTGTATATAAAAAATAGGAAATAAAACGCTAATATCATCAATAGTACAGAAAATAACTAGGATTGATAATATGTAATAAGATCATTAAAAACGCAATATCAAAGCGGTAAAACCCATTAAGTGGAAACAAGAAATGTCTTTAGTAACTTCTTGAATTGCGGGTGGTTGCCGTTTCCACGTATGTTGGCAGGCAGTTTATTCCACAGCGTGAGGCCAGCGCAGGCAAATGCTCGGCGGCCGAAACGTTCTAGGTTGACTCGTGGCACGTCGAGAAGTAGCCCGCCGGCAGAGCGTAGGCAGCGTCGTGGTGCGTACTGGTGCAGCAGTGCGGCAAGGTACTCTGGTGTGCCTTCGTATAGTGCCTTGTGCACAAGGACGAGTATCTTATACTCAATCCGTCTCTTAATGGGCAGCCAGTGTAGTTGCCGCAGTATTGTTGTCATGGACTGGCGATCACCCCGTCGAATCTGCATGACAATTCGAGCCGCTGACCGCTGAACCATTTCCAGACGGTGCAGGAGGCGATCGGTTATTCCAAATAGCATCGCATTGCCATAGTCAAGCCGTGATGTTACCAGTCCATGGATCAAACTTTTTGCATACACTGGTGTTAAGAGAGTCTCGTATCTTAGCAATTCGAGCTAGACGATAGTAAGCGCTGCGGCATATGTTCGACACTTGAGATGCCATCTACAGTTGAGTGTCAGTGGCAAATCCAAGATCTCGGATAACGGCGGATGTGTCAACGAACTGGCTCCAGTTGTTGATGCGGTTAAACGTAATAGGAGTTCGCAGACTTGGTGAAAGGAGAACTATGGCTCCTGATTTTTTTCTCATTCGTGATGAGTCCGTTGTCACAGAGCCATGTTTTTACTTCCTGTATGCAGGCCTCCATGCGTGCGAGAGCTTGCATGTGGTCCGTTGGTGGGAAAGTGACGTACAATTGAGTGTCGTCGGCATACAGGTGGTGTTGCATGTTGTGCTGGTGTAATAGTTTCGCTAAAGAAGCAATGTAGGCCTTAAAAAGTATAGGTCCAAGAACCGACCCTTGCGGTACTCCTGTCGTAATGTTATTAATTTCCGACAAGGTAGGACCATCTAGGTAGTCATCATTGTCCTGGTGTAACGTAGGGCTATCTAGGTAGTCATCATTATCCTGGTGTAACGTAGGACCACCTAGGTAGTCATCATTGTCCTGGTGTAACGTAGGGCTATCTAGGTAGTCATCATTGTCCTGGTGTAACGTAGGGCTATCTAGGTAGTCATCTTTCTCTCCAACTAGTTCACGTTTTACGCCGACAGTCTCTGTTTTCACGATGCAACTCAGGATCATCTTTGGGGGTATCAACTTTTCCAACTAGTTCACATGTTATGCCGAAGGGAGAATATCTGTGAACTAGTTCTCGTTTTCCGCCGACTGGAGGATGTCGGTGAACTGAACGTTGTATGCTGTTTCGTGCATAATACTATGTCACTGTGATGAGGCACGCGGCCGATGTATTACGCTTAGCAAATGAACTGGCGTGGCCATTATTGCCAACGTTATTGAATTAATACGTGAGCAGCAGCGGAAACACTGAGGACAAGACCGAAAGCAGTCACTAGGTAGTCTAGATCGACAAGTGTCAACTCGTGAGATATATATTTGGGGAAAGCCCATGTTTGCGACCGTTTATTCCGGATAAACGTTACACATTGAACCGTAAAATCATACTTGTTATGTTATGTAATGTACGTCTAGATTATAATAATACTATTTTTAGTTTAAGGCGAAACGCGGGAATATAGAGAAAACGACAAGTTTGTAGAAACCCGGGTAAATGGAGAAAACGGCGAATCTGTAGAAACGATGGAAACGCCACCCAACCTCTAGAAGCGCTACCCAACCTCTAGAAGCGCCACCCAACCTCTAGAAGCGCCACCCAACCTCTAGAAGCGCCACCCAACATCTAGAAGCGCCACCCAACTTCTAGAAGCGCCACCCAACCCTAGAAGCGCCACCCAACCTCTAGAAGCGCCACCCAACCTCTAGAAGAGCCACCCAACCTCTAGAAGCGCCACCCAACCTCTAGAAGCGCCACCCAACCCTAGAAGCGCCACCCAACCTCTAGAAGCGCCACCCGACCTCTAGAAGCGCCACCCAACCTCTAGAAGCGCCACCCAACCCTAGAAGCGCCACCCAACCCTAGAAACGCCACACCACATAAATCAGCGGTCACCACTAGAAATGCTAGAGTACGTAGATCTCCGGAAACCGAGATAAATGCATGATGATTTCCGAAGATGTAATGTTATGGGTCTCATATCAACGCCCTTACGAGCAATTAATTATTTTGTATTCATGTTTCCACCTTAAAAACTAGATGCAAATTATAAGTTACAAATGGCTGAGGAATATTTTCAAAATGACATGAATTGATGCATGCCATAAGCAATGGTAACTAAACTAGATTAACATTATATGTCAGACATAATAAAACTCTATCTCTGAACACGATTTGTAGTTGTTAGCTCTACAATACAAAATACACAAAAAAAACAACTTTATAACATCCTACACCTAGTAGTGTCAATCACTGTGCATTTCAAAGGCACTGATCATAACTAAATTAGCGCCGATTACACAGGACCTCCATTCTACTGATTATACGGTTGCATGTACTCCAGCTACACAGACTCTTCGCTTTATAATTGATTTAATACTGGACTCCAATTTTTCCTGGACCTTCTGTTTTCAGGTTTATAAAGTGGCGCCCTCTGGAGATCAGGTCAACACTAATAATACTGATTGGTTCCATCCCTATCCGTTTGTTAGAAAAGCCTCACAGGTAAATTCAAAAGCCATGATTTTTAGCAGTTTAATTTAAATTACGGAGGGCAAGGTTGAAATAAATATTTCATTGCATTCATTTGCGTGACATAACGACTCATCTCCAGCAAACGACATATCTGGTGTACCCCAAGGTTCAGTCCTTGGTCCTGTCCTCTTTCTACTGTATATAAATTATATCACTGACACAATTTACTCCAACATACGCCTTTTTTTCTGATGACTCAATTGTGTATAGAGAGATTCGCTCACCTGCAGACCATGACATACTACAAACAGACATTAAAAACTAAAAGACTGGGCAAACAAATGGCACATGAAATTCAACACATCAAAATGCAACCTACTCATAATTACTCATAAGTCTAAGCCTAGCCAGTTCACCTACTCAAACCAGCCGATTTTTCGAGAAAATTCACACCCGTGCCTACGCGTAATCATAAATTCTAAACTGTCCTGGACTAAGCATGTACAACCACTGCAACACAATCTGCACAGATACTTGGCCTACTCAAACGAACACTGCATCCAGCCAAACCAAAAGTAAAGGAGGCAACCTATAATATGTTAGTAACTTAGAATATGGAGTAAACAGCTTCGAGTCTACGTATCCAAAATAGCATTGGCACCCTGCAAAAAATACAAAGAAGCGCCGCCCGATTTGCCCTTAATGACCCCCGCCGTACAACAAGCGTCACACACCTACGACACAAACTTGGCTGGCAGACGTTAGAACAACGACGATTACAACACTAACTCACTTTCTTCTACACAATTTAATATAACCTCGTGAATATTTCTCAGCCCAAACATATTATAGTCCCACGCAACCATACACGAAACAACGATATATATATATATATATATATATATATATATATATATATATATATATATATATATATATATATATATATATATATATATATATATATATATATATATATATATATATATATATATATATATATATATATATATATATATACAAGCACGCATCAACACATATGCATACTCCGATCCTAGAGTCATAGCAGCCTGGAATATAGTCCCCACTGAAATAATAAGACTCCCGTCCATGCACCCATTCCAAATAGCTGTGAGCTCTGCCTAACTTGCCCCTCCAGCTCACCTCATTCATCTATAAGGAGGACATATGATTTTAATCCTCTTTTTAATTGCACTATTTTGTTAAACAAATATTATTGCCCACATTCATATGCACCTTTATCATGCGCACCAAGCACCACACTATTTTAGCCCCATAAGGGGCTGTTTGGAGTAAGCAAACCGAAGACTAAAGCGATAAATGAGTGTTGACGTTAGGAGTTGGAGTAAAGACCTCGGTTAATGTCTCCATATTTCAGGCAATGAATATTTGAATGCCTTCCAATTCCCTGCGTGGGATATTTTACTTACCCTAGGCTAGCACAGACACCAGGTAGAAAGGACCAGCAGCTTTTAGTCTCTTCCAAAAAACACAGGCAACACGGGGTGAACGGATAAAGAAACTGAAAGTCCAATGGCAATGCTCTACCAGATTAGTCACTACCACTTGGCCACGTTTACGTGTGTATTGGCCATGGTAATGTAGATTGAAGGTTGATGCTGCATGACTTTGGCGCTTTAATTCGACTTTCTGTTCGCCTTGTTTCAGATTTCGCAAAATCAATCCTAACTAGTATTGACTACAACGATGCATGCTTGCAAGGGGTTAAATCTAGGACATGCCTTTACATCATTGTCACAATATATTCTAAATATTTGTTAAACTGAATTGCATGAATGCCTCAGAGGGTCACGTAATTCAGTTATTTGGCGCACCAATATATAGTTGACGTGCCCTACCAAAACCAATATATAGTTGACGTGCCCTACCAAAAACAATATTTAGTTGACGTGCCCTACCAAAAACAATATTATTGTTGACGTGCCCTACCAAAAACAATATATAGTTGACGTGCCCTACCAAAAACAATCCTACGTCAATTTACAAGATATATCCCTTCGCTTGTTCAAAATGTGTGGGACTATTTTGCAATTTTGTCAGGGCAAAACGAAAATGCCTACGCGCCGCCATTAACTGCTGAATCCATGCTAGTCTACCAGACGCGCACTTATCCCAGCCTCCGCTAGCAGCCAGGGAAAGCAGCCTAATCTGGCGAACTGAATAGTGATGCCGAAAAGGTGGTGTTTGTGCCAACTTAAGCAATCGACATTTGATGTTGCAAAGTACCAAATGTCAACATTTGTGATGAAATAAAATAATACTAAGCGATAACCGAGATGTCTAGAAGCATTGCCGCTATTTCGGATTACGTGTAAAATCGTTTGATTTGCATTTGGCTGACTTTCATTTTTAACTACCTAGCTACGCATGGATAATAATTATTTGCTGCTTTTTTGAAATAGTATACTAGTATATGATTATATTTGATTGATATAATTATTATAATGCAGTTTCATCTGTTATTAACCCACACATACAAGATTTAACAAGATTTAACAAGATTTGCCATCCAAGCCAAAGGCCCAGATGGCAAGTGGACAAGGAAGCCATTGGCTTATCGAGAGTCCAACAATGTTCATCTACTTATAATCCGCCCTCCTGAGACATGTGTCAACCTTGTTTATAAACATATTCACGCTGCTAGCAGTTACACAATCTGTAGACAATTTGTTCCATTCATTTATTGTCCTCTGTGAGAACGAGTGCTTCCTGATGTCCAATCTACATTGATCCTTTACTAATTTTATCTCATGTCCTCTAGTTCTGCTATCCTTCTTGAGTGAGAAAAACATATTTCTATCAATATTTTCATTCCCATTCAATATCTTAAAAACTTCAATCTGATCTCCTCTTAACCTCCTTATCTCTAGAGTTGTTAAACCACATTCTTTCAGGCGTTCTTCATAATTAAGGTCTCTCAGTTCTGGAATCATTTTAGTTGCTCTCCTTTGTATGCGTTCAAGCGTATCTATATCCTTCTTACGATATGGTCTCCATGCTTGTATACAGTATTCTAAATGAGGTCTAACTATTGCTTTATAAAGAGGTATAATTAACTTTTTCCCTTGTATGTTATGTTTCTTCTAATCAATCCAAGAATTTGATTACCCTTTGAAGCTGCAATACCACACTGCTCTGACACTTTCATATCAGCGCTTATTGTAACTCCTAAGTCCTTTTCTTTTACAGTAGTACCCAGAACAGTATATCCCATGTTATAGTTTACATTCAAGTTCCCATGTCCTGTATGTAGGCATTTACATTTCCCAAAATTAAACAACATCAGCCATTTCTCAGACCATTTCACTAATCTGTCTAGATCGTTTTGTAAATGTTGTTTATCACCATCAGTATTAACCTTTCTAAACAGTTTTGTGTCATCCGCAAATGTCAGTACGTTACTTGTTATACTGTCGTCCAAGTCATTGATATAAATTAAGAATAATATAGGTCCTAATACTGATCCTTGGGGTACCCCACTCAAAACCGATTTCCAATTTGAAACTTCTCCTTCTACTACAACTCGTTGTCTTCTGTCAGTCAGCCATTGTTCTATCCAGTCAGTTATGCTATCCCCGATACCATGGGCTTTTAATTTAAGTAGTAATCTTTGATGTGGCACTTTGTCAAAAGCTTTCTGAAAATCTAAGTAGATAATATCTACTGGCGATCCCACGTCTATCCACTTAGTGATTTCTTCCAAAAACCATAACATATTTGTTAAGCATGACCTCGCTTTAAGGAATCCATGTTGAGATGAATTTAATAATTTATGCTTAACGAGGAAGTCCACCATATGGTCTTTAATTAACCTTTCTAATAATTTACAAATCACTGACGTTAAACTCACTGGTCTGTAATTCTCTGACTTATTTCTCGAACCCTTTTTAAATAATGGTATGATGTTTGCTTCTTTCCATTCAAACGGAACAACTCCCTCTTTTAATGACAAGTTGAATACTCTTGCAAGCGGTATGCTGATTTGTTCTACTGTTTCCATTAGTAATTTTGGAGGAATCCCATCCACTCCCGGTGATTTGTTATCCTTCATTGCCTTTATTTTCTTAGCTACCAATTCTGGAGTTACAACTAACGGACCTAAATAGTCAGATTTAGCCCCCTGAAATTTAGCATCAGCAACTGGCAATGAACTAATATCTTCTTTGGTAAACACTGAACTGAAGTAACCATTTAGGTCTTCCGCCATTAAAAACCCCTGTGATATTATATTTCCAGCACTGTCTTCTAGAGGTCCAACCTTGTCTTGTACGTTTTGTTTACTCCTGACATATGCATAAAAACTCTTGCTGTCATTTTGTTAATGTTACATGCTAGTTTTTGCTCATAGCTTTTTTAAATTGTCTGATTTCAGTTGTAGCTGCATTAAGTGCCTCTTTGTAATTTGCATAGTCTTCCTCGTTTCTGGTACGCCTATAAACCCTCCACATAGTTTGTTTTAGCATTATTTTTCTAATAGCCTCTTTTGACAAGTGTTTCTTTCTACACCGTTTTCCTTGTTTTTGGAAGGAAACAAATTTATCGATGATACTCTCAATTTCATATTTTAGAATATTCCAACATTCAATTGCGGTCTTATTCATCAGCATGTTATTCCAATCTAGCTTCGCTAAGTATTTTCTCATATCTTTGTAGTTACCTTTGTGGAAGTTTGTCTTGTACGTTTTCTTATTTTTACTTTCTGATTTTACATTGATGTCAAAATGTATTTGATTGTGGTCACTGTTACTCAATGGTTCAAATATGTTTACATTGTCCACTAATTCTTTTTGTGATGATAAAACTATATCTAATACATTTTCTCCCCTTGTTGGTTCTAGTACGTGCTGAGTAAGAAAGCTATCCTGGATTAAAAATAGAAATTGTTGGTCCTCAATCCCTGTGCTCTCTAGAGAATTCCATTGTATGTGTCCATGGTTAAAATCTCCCATTATGATACATTCCCCTTTATTAACTTCCTTTATAGCGTTTTTTATTTTGGTGTTGTCCTCTTCGTTTATGTTTGAACTTCGGTAAACTAATCCAATAGTTAATTTTGAATTTCCTGAAACAATTTTGCACCAAACAGCTTCATCGCAATCTGCTTCCCTTTCTAGTTTTATTTCATAAGCCTGAATAGATTCTTTAACATATAAAATAACTCCCCTGCCCCTTCTTCCTATTCGATCTTTCCTAAACATTACATATCCTGTCAGTCCTAATTCAGCATCTGTTATATCTATGTTGGCCCATGATTCAGATATACCATGTTACATACCAAATTATAGGTAATAAATTATTCGAAAATCCAACACATTCATAAAAATAGTTTTGTAATGGCTTCCAAAACAATTATGTTATTGAAAGGAATCATACAAATAATTATGTCATAATCCCCATTGTTCCTGCAAATTATGAGACAGCAACTGGTGCTACAATCACTTTACACAACTGGAAGTCTATTAACTGCACAACCGGTGCAATGTTGTCCAAAATGGCCGACTTCCACAGCTTAGATGGGTCATTGGCCCACCTGACCAGAAGAAAAAGAAGAAGGCATTTTTTATTTGACCCATCATACATTATGTTAAATTATAGTTCTAAAATAGTACATGTGTATATGGTTGTAAGTAAACATGGTATATATTAAGGTAAATTAGATCCTATATTCAACACTGCTTGCATGTTTGTGCTAATGTGATATTTTATTTTGATCAAATCATCAGACACACTCTTAAATGAATTTTGGTTCCGCCGAACCCTGTGTTGTATTGACCATTGCAGCCACCGCATACAATAACTTTGTGTAGAGGCTGTTTAGTCGGAGTAGAGCCAGCCATCGAATCAGTACAATGGATAGTCTGTAGCCGCAGTAGAGCCAGACATCAAGTCAGTAGAATTGGGAGCCTGTGTAGCCGGATAAGAGCCAACCGTCACGTCATTAGAGTTGAGAGTATGTGTAGTCAGAGTAGAGCCAGCCAACAAGCCAGTAGAATAGAGAGTATGTGTAGTCGGAGTAGAGCCAGCCAACAAGCCAGTAGAATAGAGGGTATGTGTAGTCGGAGTAGAGCCAGCCAACACGCCAGTAGAAAAGAGAGTATGTGTAGTCGGAGTAGAGCCAACCAACAAGCCAGTAGAATAGAGGGTATGTGTAGTCGGAGTAGAGCCAGCCAACAAGCCAGTAGAATAGAGAGTATGTGTAGTCGGAGTAGAGCCAGCCAACACGCCAGTAGAATAGAGAGTATGTGTAGTCGGAGTAGAGCCAGCCAACACGCCAGTAGAATAGAGAGTATGTGTAGTCGGAGTAGAGCCAGCCAACAAGCCAGTAGAATAGAGAGTATGTGTAGCCTGTAGTAGGACTAACTGTCGAGTTCGTAGAGAGGGGAGTATGTGTAGCTGATTGTAACCAACTGTCAAGTCAGAGAGTCTCACAAACTGTCACAGTGAGACAACGTCACCTAACTGTAATACTTGTGAGGGGAAGTTTGCATCCAAGAGCGCATTGAAAACGCACGTGCGAATTCACACTGGGGAGAAACCTTACAAATGTGACACATGCGGACTTCAGTTTGCCCGCAGTGGTTGCTTGACTCGACATATCCGCACCCACACTGGTGAAGAACCTTTCAGATGTGACATATGTGGACCGCAGGTAGCCCTGACTGGAACCATGAAGGGTCACATGCGCACTCATACAGGGGAGAAACCCTTCGTGTGTGAAACTTGTGGGGCAAAGTTTGTTAACAGTGGCTGCTTAAGGAGATGATGAGAAACGCTACAAGTGTGAGACGTGTGAGTTGCCGTTTAACGCGATGCTGGAAGGTTGAAGAGACACATATGCACTAACACTGGATATAAACTATGCAGCGCCTACACGTGCGATACGTGTGGCGCACAGTTCACATTGAAGGGTCATATAAACAATCACGTCGTTCTACACACGGGGGTGAAATTCTAAAAATGAGATACATGTGACCCATGCTTTGCCGATATTGCTAATTTAAGAAAGCATGTAGTACACTCATGCTGGGGTGAACGTGAAACGTGTGGTATATGTTTTGCACACTTCACCCATTTAAAATCCCACATGTTCACCCATACTGGGGAGAAACCATACAAATACGAAACTTGTGGTGCCTATTTTATCCAAAATCGTAATATGAACAGTTTTGTGCGCATTCGCACTGATGAGAAGCTTTACGCATGTGACATGTGGGAACGGGTTTGCTGATAGTGCTGGCTTAAGTTGGCATATACCCACTCACACGGTTGAGAAATCCTAAAAGTGTGATACGTGTGGGGCTCAGTTCGCTAGCAGTCGTTCCTTATGTAGACACAACCGCTCTCATACTGATGAGAAACCCTACAAGTGTGATACGTGAGGAGCTCAGTTCGCAAGCAGTAGTTCCTTGAGTATACACAACCGCTTTCATGCTAGTGAGAAACCCTGCAAGTGTGACACGTGTGGAGCTCAGTTCGCTGTAGTTGTTTAAAGAAACACATTCTCTCTCACACGGTTGATAAGTCTTTAAAGTGTGTGTGGATATATGTTTACAATTAGTAGTAATTTGAAGCGTCACGTGCTCTCTCTCATACGGAAAGAAAGCCTACGAAAGTATTATGACTTTAAACCACCATAAGCGTTTGCACATTGGCAAGAAACCATACAATTGTGATGTGTGTGGTTTGCATTTTGCACATTTTTAGAAAAACATAATAGCGAAGAAACATCCTAAGCAAGGCTTGTGGTGAACAGTTTGGCAACAATTCTGCTTTTAAAATCCACACTCGCACGGACGCTCGCACCAACGCACGCACGCACGCACGGACTATGGTGCGAGGAAGCGTAATGTTTAACATGTCTACATCATGTCTTTAGAGAAGCATAGGTGTTCTCAGTGTATTAAAGTAGAATGGATGTGGCGGTGCCTTGATGTAACATCCACGTTTTTATGTTTGAAGAAGCTCTTGAAGATATTCGTCTTTTAGCATAACCTGTCAACATTAGTCTATTGATGATTTGTACTAACGAATGGATAATTTATGCCGTTATTAATTATGTTTTTTCTGTTTTGTTTGAATCCACCAGAGAGTTCCAGTCCTTCTGACTCTGAACAATTATCATTATAACTAAGATGAATTTTAATTTATAATAATTATTATCTTATGAAAAGTGAATGGCACTAGGAATAGTACACATGAATTAGTGGGAAAGACGTATTCTCTGGATGTGGAGGATACTGTAGTAGGTAGGATGTGTTTTTGTACCGGTGGAGCCTCATATCCCCCCAAATGTTCTTGAATTTGACATTGTGACTCAAGTACCCATAAATGTTCTTGAATTCATGGGAGTGTTCTTGAAAACATATTTTATGTGTTGTTACGTGGAAGCACCAACTATAAATTATTGCATGTTTTGTAATTGTTGTTAAGTGCTTCGATTATTATTAATGCACACTATGTTTATTTGATTTCGTTTTTATGTTACAAGTTGTTCGATTTATGATTGATAATCGCCATGTCGAGAGCTATTGGACTATGAATATAAAATTGGGTCGCAAAGGATCCCAGGGACGATCAGAAGTTAGTGCGATTCAAGGTGTGTTACTGCCGTTTTGTAATATTACCAACATTTTTAGAAACTTTGTCTCTAATTAATTTTCAGACTTTTATTATTAAAGTTAACGAAACTGTAAATATGCTGTAGCTTCAGCCATTCGGACTGAACACATCTTTGCACTTTGAATACAGTCTGTGTGTACTACATATGATAAATGCTCTACTTTCAACAATACTTAAAATAAACAAATTATTATCAGTAAAAAAAGGGGTCAGTGACTCCAATTAAGACAAATTGTCAATTAGCTTTTATCCGTGTGCAACTGCAAGTGTTGATAGATGTACGAGTGGCACAAACAGTCTATTGAGTATTGGAAATAAACAGTTACTATTTTAAAGTTGTTTCTGAAATAACGACCAGACGCTTTTGAAAATTTTCTAGAAAAGGGTGTTGTTTTTTGCCAAATGTTCTTAGCTTTTACTTTATATAATTTCTGTATTAACCTGTGGAGGTAGGGTAACCTGGAGCAACACATCACCTGAAGGTGAGACTGCAGGTTTCGAAATTAACGGTGGTCCGGTGGCCCGAGTCTACCAAAAATGCCATCGGACCACCAAATCTCTCAAATGCGGTGGTCCGGTGGGCCACTGGAAATGTTGTGCAATTTTTTAAACCATGTTCATTGAGTCAGTGCCAAAAGCGTCAGACAGTCTTTATATTGACTTATACAACACAGAGACACTCTATATGACGAGACACCGACCAACGCACTTGGGCCACTGACTTGCCAGAGCTCTGATCTCGAGTTAGAGAGTATGGGGACAGCTTGCCTTTTTACCAGAAGCAAGGCTCTGTGGGGAGAGTGCGGTTATTATTGGTGTAATTTAAATATACGACACATGTCACTGCATTGGACGACCATGTAGGCAACTACTCGCAATAATCACTAGAGGAAAGATATCGACAAACAAAAGCCCCAAAAGGTGTACACATTTGATGCGTGTAAATCACGTCAACCGAGTTCAAACTTGTTTTGTGCTGCCATCTAGTTGATAATAGTGGAGGTAAAAGTGTTATGTTGCAAAATGCGACACACACACACACACACACACACACACACACACACACACACACACACACACACACACACACACACACACACACACACACACACACACACACACACACACACACAGACACACACACACACACACACACACACACACACACACACACACACACACACACACACACACACACATATATATATATATATATCGTGCTTTGTTG
>OY759261.1:5891660-5954160 GCA_963662155.1 Lamellibrachia columna | reverse complement strand
TCGAGTTTCATGCAACAAAGTTACCTTCAATTCTCTAAATCATGTACGGACCATAAGAAAATTAACAGGACCATCATATTTCTAGAGCTGGTGGTCATGTGGTTCACTGCCTAGAAAAGTTTATTTCTACATATGGACTGCCCCCCCCCCCATCATGTACGCAAAATATAGAACGCTGAACGTCAAGAAATCTGGTTCAAAATTAAACTAACCTACATCGGATATCCACCCCGAAATCTCAGCAACTCGAGACAGACGTAACCTGACCAGTGTGTTTTTATATGCACTATTACATGCACTGATCTAGTATTTTGCCAATAGTAAAATAGTGCACGTCACTAGATATCGGTATGAATCATGAACTTAATTAATGATATAACAATATTAGTAATCAGTTGATAGGTCGAGCAATATAAAATGGCTAATAATATGTTGTGTGTATTACACATTGCCCAATTATGTTTAATACATTTCATATAATATGAACGTTACATAAGTTACGTTATGTTAGCCAGTAAACCATAATTATGATTGAATATGACTAAATAAATATTATATTATATTTCATACGTTAACTCCAATTTAAATTTAATAACTATAAATGCCTGATATATTATTGTCATACCATTTCTGTATATGCATTTTAGTTTCATGTTCGGTCATGTTAGCGAAAACCACGGGGACCGAGTTATGGACCGTGTTGCCCCAAGCAGGGGACTATACTGACCCATCCCTGGGGCCTGACGGGTTTTTTGTTACTCTTTCTATTACAACTCAGGTTGTCTATTTGCTGAAAATAGTTTTCGAATGGGTAACACATATGTCTATCATGTGAACAAATTAAAGACAGGCTAACGTTGTTTAACGGTGTATGATTTGAACATGTTCGTTAGAGGTATCGCGTTGCCCCAGGTTACCCTATAATGTTGCACATGGTGTTGCATATATTATGTAGATTATGGTATACTAAATATTGTCAATGTTTGTTACATTATAAGCACTGGGTGGATTGGATAATTAGTTTTTGTCAATATTGTTTTCAATTTAATGTTTTTCTCGATAAAATATGTTAAAACATGTATGTACATCTATAACTATGTTCACGTAATTAAAATTGCACATATGTTCAAGCAATGAGGTGCCGATGGGTCGTTCCGTGTCAAAACAACAACGTTTCAGGACATTACAAATTTTGCTAAGATTCTAACCAATGAATAAGTAGTTATACAATAGCACTGTTGTAAAGGAATTAAGTATTTACATGCAAATTGTGTTTGTAGCGTCATGTAATGTGAACAGGGAGTAAATCCCCTAAAATGCACCCGTTCATTTATATATTTTCAGGATGGTGTTCTACCTCAATTAAATTATTTCACAGCGAAAATTCATTGTTCTGTCCAATGACGTTTTCTCCTAAATTCCTCCTAAATATGTGCGTTGCCCCAAGTTACCCTATAATGTTGCACACGGTGTTGCATATATTATGTAGATTGTGGTATACTAAATATTGTCAATGTTTATAACATTATAAGCGCTGGGTGGATTGGATAATCAGTTTTTGTCAATATTGTTTTCATTTAATGTTTTTCTCGATAAAATATGTTATAACATGTATGTACATCTAAATTCCTCCTAGATAGGCATAAATACCTAAAATATGTGCGGCAGAACACCATCCTGACATGTTGATATATTGTTTATATAACAAAGGACAATGCATAATGTCCCACATTCTCATTTTAGGTGCTGAAATTCTTTAACAAAAAATAGGGCTGAATTTTTTTGAAAGTATAGCAGCTAGAAGCTAAACTAATAGATTGTTACCAGTGTCCCTCATAAGTTGGACATTGTACGATAATACAACAATGAAATTCAGACTGCTGAAATCCTTCTCTAAAAACCCAGTTCACCCAGTATGCCCATTGTCCTTTGTCCTACTCGTATGTGGGTCCTTCATAAACACCACACAATTATGTCGTTGTGTATAGATAATCTTTATTACATGCTGGCAGTGAAAGCCACAACATATATAACACAAAGTAAATATATAAAATAACTAACAATTATAAACTAAGTAGTGTCCGTAATACAAAAACATTAGCAAGTTTAACACACTAGGATATTCCCTCTTGCTATTATATATGTTATTACATATACAACGTACAGTATAAAATCAATATATCCAACACTGTTCTCCAGTAGTAATTATACTAATACATATAATATAAAGTGCCACTGCCTTAATAAGGGAAATATATTCGCATTGATTTACAACACTGTTGCTAACTATAAACTTTACTAACGTTGATACAGAATAAGTACAATAATTATCCATTGGTAACTCAAAGAACACTCTGTTGCTTACCCCACCACAGCAACATCAGTATGTAAGTCATTATGTGAGTCTCACCATAAAAGCCAGTGCCTGAATAACTATAGACATACATTCTGTCATTTACTGATTGGTACACATCAAATCCACATTAGATGATCATGTGGCAGAGGATACGGTGGATGTTCCATTTCATGGACAACTTCCTTTAACTGTGTTGTTTCCCCATTCATCATAAACTCAAATAGAATATGTGCAGTTAATATAACTACACAAAGCATGTCATTATTACTTTTTAATGCGTACATGCCATGTGATATCAGATCTAATGATGATATGTATTGCGACAGTTGAGTGAAATTATGAGTGTTTATAATACAATGAACTGTTCCAACTTCATTATTGGAGGTGATCTGAGCACTTCTTTTGACCGTATGTCTCTTGTCTTTATGAAACATTTAAATGACATTTGTGAACATGAATCATGCAAGTCGTATTGATTTTGAAGGAAATACTATTTGTTATACATTTAATAGTGCTGTGGACAATGATACACATATCAATGATCATGTCCTGTTAAATAATGGATTTTTGACCATATGTTAGAATGTTATAGTATGCATGATGGCTCAAACGTGTCATTTCATTCATCACTGGTTCTTACCTTGAATTTATGTATTAATTATTGGTCATACTACTACTAGTAATAATACTGTTTATGTCCTGTTAAATAATTAACTATTTTACCATATGTTAGAATAGCGCAATTTCCAAAAAAACATTCTCAAAGCGCTGTACTTGAATATAATTGCATATACAATGTAATATAGTCTAATTACATATAAAACTAATACACATAAAAAATAATTACATATAATCTAATTATATATAAAAATATAAAAATTGCATAAATATGTGTATAATAGCAAATAGAATAAAAAGTGAAATAAGATTTTAAAAAAACTATAAATAATTTTTGTAAAGAAGAAATATATATATATATATGTATATATATATATATATATATATATATATATATATATATATATATATATATATATATATATATATATATATATATATATATATAATTATTACTACAATACTAACATACGTACAATCATGCGTATCTAAATAAAGTATGAATTGCGCAATAAAATATCAAAATAAAATAACATGTCAGTAAATATCAGCAGTTTTCTGCTTTAAACATGTGTGTCTTAAGAGACCGTTTGAATAGCGATAGATTTCGGCTGCACGTTATGGCAATTAACAGCGAATTCCAATGTCGAGGTCCTATCACGTTGACGGACCGATCCCAAAACTAACACGCTTTATTCGCGGCACCTGCAGCATATGTTGTTGGGATGAACGTATACGCCATATAGAGCATTGCCTTTTCAACATATTGGCAATACACAACGGTGCCGTGCCGTCGAGATATCGGAATACATGTACAAGGATCTTAAACGCAATTCGACGTTTGACAGGCAGCCAGTGCAATTCTTTTAGATTTGGGGTTATATGATCACGTCGAGGTGTGAAAGTGATAATTCTGGCGTCCATGTTTTGGATGCGGTGAAGTTTATTCAAGTGTTAAAGTGGCATGCCAACAGGCAGCGCATTCCCGTAATCTAATATGGACACGACAAAAGCGTGGACTAGTAATTCGGTCGCATCGATAGTAAAGTATCGCCGGATACGACTAATATGATGGAGGTGCATGTAGGCTGTTCGGCAGATGGCACTTATATGGTTTGTCAGGCAGAGGGATGAATCGAATACAACACCAAGGTTAGGTGATGCTCTCAAAGTTGCTTCGTCAATGGTTATGCGGATGTCCTTCATCAGTGGCAACTTGTGTTTGGTGCCGAACACCACAACATCGGTCTTCTCATCGTTCAACTTGTGTTTGGTGCCGAACACCACAACATCGGTCTTCTCGTCGTTCAACTCCAATAAATTGACCCGCGACCATTTCCCGATTTCTTCAAGGCAGCTGCACAGACGGTCGGTGTATTGCGTTCAACTGGTCGTCTCACCAGGAAAGAACTAAACATAAAGTTGCGCATCATCTCTGTACAGTTTGTAGTCTAAACTGAATTTCTTGATGATGTCGCGGAGCGGTGATATGTATGCAGTAAATAGTAACGGCCGAGCACAGAGCCTTGCGGCACGCCAAACGGCACAGGCGTTGGGGAGGATTTGTTACTACCTATACACACAATCTGCTGCCGACCGGACAAGTAAGACGTGAACCACTTAAGTGTAGCGCATGTGACACCAGTTCTGTGAGTCAGTCTGCTCAATAGAATGGCGTGGTCAATGGTGTCAAATGCAGCGGTTAAGTCAAGCATAACCAGCACATGAACGCAGCCACGGTCGACTGCAGACATAATGTCACAGTGCACTTTTATCAAACCAGTTTCAGTTGAGTGGTGTTGACGATATGCCGATTGAAACTGCTCGTACAAATTGCTCCCTTGCATGTGGTCGCTTAGCTGCTTTGCTACAACACGCTTAATTACTTTAGAGACAAATGCCAGATTTGAGACAGTTCGATGGTTTTGCACCAATTCTGTATTTGGTCCAATCTACTTTATTAATGGCGATATGTGACAGGTCTTATATTGATCGGGAACGAATGACGACTGAAGTGATTGCACAATTACGTGTGACAAAATTGGAAGAAGTTCATCGATCGATTCTCTCACTAGCCGAGTAGGAGCTGGGTCTAGGTAGCAAGATGTATGTGTAGCAGCCATGATGGTTTTCTTTATATCTTCTGTTGTTGGTAGAGAGAAGGACGACAACTCACAGTTGCTGTAGTTATTGTTTTCTAACATGTGATCTAGTTGTGGCACAGTATTACTGGATAACTCGCTGCGGATACGGCTTATCTTTTAGGCGAAGATCGTTGCAAATCTCTCGGCTAACTTGCATTGTGACTCGTGAGTGGAAAGGTTTGTGTTATTATTTCTGCTAAAAAGAGTGTTCGCGGCAGCAAATTATTTGTTTCTGTTTTTTTCCAATGGCCTGGATTTTTTTCGGAATAGAAAGTAGTCTTAGCATGTAACAGCATGTCAATCAACAAGTTGCATTTTGCACAAAACATTTGCTTATGAACTTATAGCTTGGATTTACGCCATGTACGTTCACGCCTTCGTCTTTCTTGTTTGGCGTCACGCAGATCATCGTTATACCAGGCTGTGTGTGGTCTCATTCGGACGTTCTTTTCGAGCAAAGTAGCGTGGATTTCAACAAGATTCACGAGAATAGCATCGTAACGGTTGACCAGTTCATCTACACTTAATGACCCGATATATTCTGGGTGAAACACGGGGATATCTTGTCGAAAGATATTTGCATTTATTGCGCGTAACTTCCGATACTTTATTTTCTTCAGAGCAGCGAGACCCCGAACAGCACTGATGGTGAATAGCCTTGTTTTCCTTTATGAAATGTATGCGAGCGCTCCCTGGTGTTTCAGTTTAGTGTGAACCCAACATGCACCAAAAGTTGTTTTCCTCCCGTTGCCACGATTGAGTTATGCTGAGTTGCGGGCCAGTTTACATTGTCTAACTCTGGGCGACGTCGCGTCATAGACCAGCGAATGCTGTTTAACATTGGTTGGAACGACTCAATTTCCGAAACGCGGCAACAATTTTTTTCGCCGTTCAATCAAATAAAAATTTTTTTTAGTTGTCAACACGCATACTTTACACGACTGATCCATTTTAAAGTCGACTACACACACGATGCGCAACACAAGTTTAGTACGCCTGACATTAAATATCTTAAAATATAACTAAAAATCAAAAGAACACAGTTTACATATCTATAATACTTAATTTTTTAGTGCGACGACAAAGACTAGAAGAGAGAGTAATAAGAATATAATATATATATAAATATATATATATATATATATATATATATATATATATATATATATATATATATATATATATATATATATATATATATATATATATATATATATATATATATATATATATATATATATATATATATATATATATATATATATATATATATATATATATATAAATATATATATATATATATATATATATATATATATATATATATATATATATATATATATATATATATATATATGTATGTATAAGAACGTGAGTCGATGTTATATCTTATTCAATACGGATTGATGGGGAATGTCTACGGCCGTATCCTATGCCAATGGTGGAGCTAGAACATGGGAATGTGATCAGGAGAGACACATGCTTAATCAACGATTAGTTTGTTTTACTACCAGGTAGTGGCAAAACAGGTTGTATACGATGACATATAATATCAGTCCACTATCCCATAAATACTCATTTAACTACGAAGATGTTCTACGAAACGGCGGATTTTTGCATGTATAATTATTATTTGCAGCCTGATAGATGGCGACACTCGATCGAAATCTGAATACAATATGTTGACTAACCAATGAAAGATTTTTATTTTAAAGATTTATACAATCATCATAATCTCAGCTATTGTCAGCCCACTGCAGGGCGAATGCCTCCCCAAGCTGGAAACATTTAATTCTCTCCTGTCCATTTCTCATCTATGTCAGGCCAGCAAACTTTACAATTGTATCTCTCCATCTGGTTTGTTTTTGTCGTCCCTGACTTCCAGAACGTGTCATTGGTCTCCATTATGTTGTTATCTTTGTCCACATGATGTCCTTAGTTATGGCAGGGTGTCCCCCCCATATGCATTTCTTGATTTTAACTTGTTTTATGATGTCGTGTTGGGAAGAAAAACGTGAAATGTGTGGGTTTAATATCGATTTAGTACTTACTTTTAGCACCCCAACTCAGGACTTTGAACAGTTTCAAAAGTATCAAATCATTCAACATTACTTCTTAAAAATAAAATCGTCTAATAGTTAACATAATTTTTTTCTGCCTTTTTGAGTTTATCACTCTACTTGGTGCACGCTGGTCAACAAGGCTGGGCTGTCTTTGTAAGTTCATCGACGTGCTTAGTGCATGACGGTCAACAAGGATGGGCTGTTTTGTTGGGTCCACTGCTGTGTTTGGTGCATGTTGGTCATCAAAGCTGGGCTGTCTTGGCGGGCACACCTCTGTGCGTGGTGTGAGTTCATCGCTGTACATATTGCATGGCGGTGAAAAAGGTCGGTATGTCTTTGTAAGATCTCCGCTCAGCTTCGTGAATGCTGGTCAACAAGGCTTGTTACTCCATCGCTGTGCTTGGCGCATGGTGATCATCAAGGCTGGGCTGGTTTGGTGGGTTCACTGCTGTGCTTGCTTCATGGTGATCATCAAGGCTGGGCTGGTTTGGTGGGTTCACTGCTGTGCTTGCTTCATGGTGATCATCAAGGCTGGGCTGGTTTGGTGGGTTCACTGCTGTGCTTGCTTCATGGTGATCATCAAGGCTGGGCTGGTTTGGTGGGTTCACTGCTGTGCTTGCTTCATGGTGATCATCAAGGCTGGGCTGGTTTGGTGGGTTCACTGCTGTGCTTGCTTCATGGTGATCATCAAGGCTGGGCTGGTTTGGTGGGTTCACTGCTGTGCTTGCTTCATGGTGATCATCAAGGCTGGGCTGGTTTGGTGGGTTCACTGCTGTGCTTGCTTCATGGTGATCATCAAGGCTGGGCTGGTTTGGTGGGTTCACTGCTGTGCTTGCTTCATGGTGATCATCTTTTGACAAAGTGCCACATCAAAGATTGCTACTTAAATTAAAAGCCCATGGTATCGGGGATAGCATAACTGACTGGATAGAACAATGGCTGACTGACAGAAGACAACGAGTTGTAGTAGATGGAGAAGTTTCAAATTGGAAATCGGTTTTGAGTGGGGTACCTCAAGGGTCAGTACTAGGACCTATATTATTCTTAATTTATATCAATGACTTGGACGACAGTATAACAAGTAACGTACTGAAATTTGCGGATGACACAAAACTGTTTAGAAAGGTTAATACTGATGGTGATAAACAACATTTACAAAACGATCTAGACAGATTAGTGAAATGGTCTGAGAAATGGCAGATGCTGTTCAATTTTGGGAAATGTAAATGCCTACATACAGGACATGGGAACTTGAATGTAAACTATAAAATGGGAGATACTGTTCTGGGTACTACTGTAAAAGAAAAGGACTTAGGAGTTACAATAAGCGCTGATATGAAAGTTTCAGAGCAGTGTGGTATTGCAGCTTCAAAGGGTAATCAAATTCTTGGATTGATTAGAAGAAACATAACATACAAGGGAAAAAAGTTAATTATACCTCTTTATAAAGCAATAGTTAGACCTCATTTAGAATACTGTATACAAGCATGGAGACCATATCGTAAGAAGGATATAGATACGCTTGAACGCATACAAAGGAGAGCAACTAAAATGATTCCAGAACTTAGAGACCTTAGTTATGAAGAACGCCTGAAAGAATGTGGTTTAACAACTCTAGAGACAAGGAGGTTAAGAGGAGATCAGATTGAAGTTTTTAAGATATTGAATGGGTATGAAATTATTGATAGAAATATGTTTTTCTCACTCAAGAAGGATAGCAGAACTAGAGGACATGAGGTAAAATTAGTAAAGGATCAATGTAGATTGGACATCAGGAAGCACTCGTTCTCACAGAGGACAATAAATGAATGGAACAAATTGTCTACAGATTGTGTAACTGCTAGCAGCGTGAATATGTTTAAAAACAAGGTTGACACATATCTCAGGAGGGCGGGCTATAAGTAGATGAACATTGTTGGACTCTCGATAAGCCAATGGCTTCCTTGTCCACTTGCCATCTGGGCCTTTGGCTTGGATGGCAAATCTTGTTAAATCTTGTTAAATCAAGGCTGGGCTGGTTTGGTGGGTTCACTGCTGTGCTTGCTTCATGGTGATCATCAAGGCTGGGCTGGTTTGGTGGGTTCACTGCTGTGCTTGCTTCATGGTGATCATCAAGGCTGGGCTGGTTTGGTGGGTTCACTGCTGTGCTTGCTTCATGGTGATCATCAAGGCTGGGCTGGTTTGGTGGGTTCACTGCTGTGCTTGCTTCATGGTGATCATCAAGGCTGGGCTGGTTTGGTGGGTTCACTGCTGTGCTTGCTTCATGGTGATCATCAAGGCTGGGCTGGTTTGGTGGGTTCACTGCTGTGCTTGCTTCATGGTGATCATCAAGGCTGGGCTGGTTTGGTGGGTTCACTGCTGTGCTTGCTTCATGGTGTTCATCAAGGCTGGACTGGTTTGGTGGGTTCACTGCTGTGCTTGCTTCATGGTGTTCATCAAGGCTGGACTGGTTTGGTGGGTTCACTGCTGTGCTTGCTTCATGGTGATCATCAAGGCTGGACTGGTTTGGTGGGTTCACTGCTGTGCTTGCTTCATGGTGTTCATCAAGGCTGGACTGGTTTGGTGGGTTCACTGCTGTGCTTGCTTCATGGTGTTCATCAAGGCTGGGCTGGTTTGGTGGGTTCACTGCTGTGCTTGCTTCATGGTGTTCATCAAGGCTGGAATGTATTTGTGAGTTCATCGATGTGATTGATGCATGGCGGTGAACAAGTCCGCGCTGTCTGTGCTAGTTCACTGTATTTGGTGCATGCAGGTCAACAAGGCTAGGCTGTATTGGTGGGTTCACCGTTTTACTTGATGTAGCGCGTCAACAAGGTTGGAGTTTTTTGAGAGTTAATTGCTGTGCTTGGTGCATGATTGTCAACAAGGTTGGGTTGTCTTTGTGAGTTCACCGATGTGTTTGGCTCATGGTGGTCAACAAGGCTGGGCTTTCTTTGTAAGATCACCGCTCAGCTTGGTGCATGCTGGTCAACAAGACTGAGTTTTGCTTGATAGTTCATTGCTGTGTTTGGTGTATGCTGGTCAACAAGGCTGTGCTGTCTTGGTGAGATTGTTGTTGTGCTTGGAGAATGGATATCAACAAGACTGGGCTTTCTTTGTGAGTTGATCGCTGTGCTTGCTGGTTTCGCTGGGCTGTCTCTGTGGGTTCACTGCTGTGCTTGGTGTATGATGGTCAACAAGACTAGACTGGCTTGGTGAATTTACCGCTGGGCTTGGAGCATGGCTGTCAACAAGGCTGCCTCAAGCAGGACAAGAGACCACTAGTACAGATAAACCAATAACAAAATGTCCGAACAACATGTATGCAGCAGGTTATAGATGGGTGTGTTTAAATGCTAGGAGTATAGTTAACAATAAAAACGAATTAAACATTAAGGTGGAAGATATTTACCCTCACATAATTGGCATTACCGAATCATGGGCCAACACAGACATAACAGATGCTGAATTAGAATTTACAGGATACGTAATGTTTAGGAGAGATCGAATAGGAAGAAGGGGAGGGGGAGTTATTTTACATGTTAAAAATCTATTCAGGCTTATGAAATAAAATTAGAAAGGGAAGCAGATTACGATGAAGCTGTTTGGTGCAAAATAGTTTAAGGAAATTCAAACTTAACCATTGGATTAGTTTACCGAATCCAAACATAAACGAAGAACAAAGGAAACACAAAATGCTATAAAGGAAGTTAGTAAAGGGGAATGTATCATAATGGGATATTTTAACCATGGACACATACAATGGAACTCTCTAGAGAGTATAAGGGGTGAGGACCAACATTTTTTATTTTTTATTCAGGACAGCTTCCTTACTCAGCACGTGTTAGAACCAACCGGGGAGAAAATGGATTAGATATAGTTTTATTATCATAAAAAGAAATAGTGGACAATGTAAAAATACATGAAATATAGGGTAACAGTGACCACAATCCAATACATGACATGTTGATGTCAATGTAAATTCACAAAGTAATAATAAAAAAACGTATAGGAGAAACGTCCACAAAGGTAATTAGAAAGATATGAGAAAATACTTAGCAAAGCTAAATTAGAATAACATGCTGATGAATAAGTCAGAAATTGAATGTTGGAATATTTTGAAAAACGAAATTGAGAGTATCATCGATAAATTTGTTCCCTTGAAAAAAAAACGGTATAGAAAGAAACATTTGTCAAAAGAAGCTATTAGAAAAATAGTGTTAAAGCAAACTATGTGGAGGGTTTGTAGGCGCACCAGAAATGATGAAGACTATGCAAATTACAAAGAGGCACTTAACTTAGCTGCAACCGAAATTATAAAATATAAAAGAACTTTTGAAAATTGGCAGGTAATATAAAAATGACAGCAAGAGTTTCTATGCTTGTGTAAGGAGTAAACAGAAAGTTTGAGATAAGGTCGGACCACTGGAAAACAACAGGGGAAACATAATTTCAGACGGGTTTCAAATGGCAGAGGTCCTGAATGAGTATTTCAGCTCAGTTTTTACCACAGAAAATATTAGCTCACTTCCAGTTCCACTTACTAAATTTGAGGACAATAAATCAGAACATTTAGGGCAGTTATTTATAACTCCTGAAATGATAGCAAACAAAATTAAGAAGATGAAAGATAATAAATCCCCTGGAGATGATGGGATACCACCAAAACTGCTTAAGAAAATTGTGGAGCAAATTAGTACACCACTTGCAATTTTTTTTAACTTGTCACTAGAAGAAGGACTAGTTCCTTCAGAATGGAAAGAAGCAAACATTACGCCACTATTTAAGAAGGGATCGAGGAAAAAACCAGAAAATTACAGACCAGTGAGTTTAACATCAGTTGTATGTAAATTACTCGAAACATTAATTTAGAGACCACATGGTGGAATTACTTGTAAAATATAATTAAATAAATACATCTCAACATGGGTTCCTAAAAGCAAGGTCATGTCTAAACTATCTCTTTATGTTTTTTTGAAGAAATTACAAAGTAGATAGATGACGGGTCACCTGTGGATGTTGTTTACTTAGATTTTCAGATAGCTTTCGATAAAGTGCCACACCAAAATGTTTCACTTAAACTAAAAGCCCATGGCATAGGTAATGACGTAATCAACTGGATAGAAAAGTGGCCTACACACAGAAGACAGAGAGTAATAGTAGATGGTGAAATTTCAAACTGGAAATCAGTTGAGTGGGGAAGCACATGGTTCAGTATTTGGCCATATACTGTTTTTAATATATATATATATATATATATATATATATATATATATATATATATATATATATATATATATATATATATATATATATATATATATATATATATATATATATATATATATATATATATATATATATATATATATATATAAATGATTTGGAAGATAACATATCTAGCAAAGTACTCAAATTTGCAGATGACACAAAAGTATTCAGAAAGGTTACTAATGATACCGATAAACAAAGTTTACAGGATGATCTAGATAAATTAGTTAAATGATCAGTAAAATGGCAAATGTTATTCAATTTTGGGAAGTGTATATGTATACACATAGGACATGGAAACATGGACGAAGACTATAAAATGGGGGATGCTGTACTACATAGAACCACACAAGAAAAGGACTTAGGAGTAACATTTAGTGCTGACATGAAATTTTCAGAGCAATGTCGGATTGCTGCTTCGAAAAGAAATCAAATTCTAGGGCTAATTAGGAGAACTATCATGTATAAGGAGAAACAGCTAATTGTATCCCTGTACAAAGCAATAGTTAGACCACATTTGGAATATTGTTTTTAAGCATGGAGGCCGTATCATAAAAAGGACATAGACAAGCTAGAAATTATAAAAAGAAGAGCCACTAAAATTATTCCAGAACTGAGAGAACTTACTTACGAAAGTCGCTTATTACAATGTGGTTTGATAACACTAGAGACAAGGAGACTAAGAGGAGACCAAATAGAAGTGTTTAAATTAGAGAACGGTTATGAGGATATTGATAGGAATGTGATTTTCAAACTTAAAGAAGGCAGTAGAACCAGAGGTCACAAAGCAGCATTAGCTAGCAGTGTAGGTTGGACATGACAAAGTACTCTTTCTCACAGAGGGTGATAAATGAATGGAACGGACTGCCAAATGATTGTGTTAACGCTAGTAGTGTGAATATGTTTAAAAATAGAATTGACAAATATTTGATAAAGGCGGCTACACATAGATGAGAAAATTGTTGGACTCTCGATAAGCCAATGGCTTCCTTGTCCACTTGCCATCTGGAACTTGTTGTTTGGGATGGCAATCTTGTTAAATCTTGTTAAACAAGGTTGGGCTTTCTGTGTGATTGTATTGCTGTTCTTGGTGCACGGTGGTCAACAAGGCTGGGCATTATTGACGGGTTCACCGATATACTTCGTGCATGATGGTCAACAAGGCTGTGCTGTGTTGCTGGATTCACTGCTGTGCTCTGTGCTTGTTGCTTGGTGTATGTTGGCCATCATGGTTGGGCTGTCTTGGAGGGTTCATATATGTGCGTGATGTGAGTTCATCGTTCTTTATGGTGCATGGTAGTCAACAAGGCTGGGCTGTCTTGGTGGGTTTACAGCGGTGCTTGGTGCATTTTTGTCAAAAACGTTGGCTGTCTTTGTGACTTCATCGATGTGCTTGGTGCATGGTGCATGGTGCATGGTGCATGGTGCATGGTGGTCAACACTGCTGGGCTCTCTTTCTGAGTTCATCTTTGTGTTTCGCGCATGGTAGTCAACAAGTTTGCGCAGACTTGGTGGGTTCATCGCTGTTGATGGTGCATGGTGGGCAACAAGGCTGGGCTATCTTGGTGGGTTCATCATAGTGCTTTGTGGACGATAGTCAACAAGGCTGGGCTGTCTTTGTGAGTTCACCGCTCTGCTTGGTGCATTTTTGTCAACAAGGCTGGGCTGTCTTTGTGAGTTCACCGCTCTGCTTGGTGCATTTTTGTCAACAAGGCTGGGCTGTCTTTGCTACCTCATTGCTGTGCTTGGTGCATGGTGGTTAGCAAAGCCGGGCTGTATGTGTGAGTTGTACATGGTGTAATGCTGGTCAATAAGACTAGGCCATCTTTGTGCATTCACTCTTGTACTTGGTGTGTGCTTTTCAACAAGGCTAGGGTATATTGGCTGTTTCATCGATGTGCTTGGTGCGTAGCGGTCAACAAGGCTGGACTGTCTTCGTGGGTTCGCTGTTGTGGTTGGTGCATGGATTTTATCAAAGCAGGACTTTCATTTTGAGTTAATTGGTGCGGTTGTTGCATGGTTTTCCACAAGACTGGGCTTTGTTTGTGACTTCACCGCTATGCTTTCTGTATGCTGGTCGACGAGGTCGGGCTGTCTTTGAGTTTATCACTGCGGTGTCTTTGTGAGTTCACCGCTCTACATGGTGCATATTTGTCAACAAGACTGGGATGTATTTGTGACTTCACAGTTGTGCTTGGTGCATGGTGGTGAAAAAGGCTGGGCGGTCTTGGTGGGTTCACAACTCCGGTTGGTGCATGGTTGTAAAAAAACTGGGCTATCTTGTTGGATTCACTGCTGTGCTTGGTGCAAGTTGGTCATCAGGGCTGGACTGTCGTGTTGGGTTCACTGCTGCGCGTGATGTGAGTTCAGCGCTCTTCATGGTGCATGGTAATTAACAAGGCTGGGCAGTCTTGGTGGGTTTACTGCTGTGCTTGGTGCATGGTTGTCAACAAGGTTGAGCTGTCTCTGTGACTTCAGCGATGTGCTTGGCACATGGTTGTCAACAAGGCTGGGCTATCGTTGTGAGTTCATCGTTGTGTGTCGTGGTCAACAATGTTGGGCAGTCTTGGTGGATTCATCTATAGTCATGGTGCATGGTGGTCAACAAGGTCGGGCTGTCTTGATGGGGTCACTGCTATGCTTGATGCATGTTTGTCTTCAAAGCGGGGCTGTCTTTGTGAGTTCATCGATGTTCTTGGTGCATGGCGGTCAACAAGGCTGGGGCCAAATAAAGATATAATATATTCTGAATTAGCACTGACAGGGTATCTAATGTTTAGGAAGGAGAGACGAGAAAGTATGGGGTATAGCGTAATACTATATATTAAAGAATATATCCAAGCTGATGAAATAACACTGAAAAATGAAGCAGATTGTGAGGAAGCAATTTGGTGTAATATAGTTACCAAGAACTCAACAGTAACAATATGAGTAGTCTATCGAAGACCAAACAGAGGACAAGAGGACGACGTAAAATTACAAAAGGCGATAAAGGATAACATTAATACACCACGTGTTTAATTTGTCACAAAAAAAAGGAATTGTTCCTTCAGAATGGAAACAAGCAAACATTACGCCGTTATTTAAGAAGGGATCGAGGAACAAGCCAGTCAAATAAAGACCAGTGAATTTAACACCAATCATGTGTAAATTATTCGAAACATTAATTAGATGCCACATTGTGGAATTCCTTGTAAAACATAAATTTATAAATACATATCAACATGGGTTCCTAAAAAACCAAGGCCATGTCTAACCAATCTCATGTGTTTCTTGGAAGACATTACAAAGTGGGTAGATGATGGGCCACCAGTGAATGTTGTCTACGTAGATTTTCAGATAGCTTTCGGTAAAGTGCCACATCAAAGATTGTTACTTAAACTAAAAGCCAATGGTATAGGTAATGATGTAATCTAATAGGAAGTGGCTGTCACAGTTCGGAGACCGTGTGAAGTTGTGTATAATTAGCTTGTTGACGTTAGTCACCTAGCGATTGAAAGTGTATTAAGTATAGTACTAGTGGCGTCGAATAGCGACCAATGGCTAATCTAGAGATTGGAAATGTATTTGTTTCCTACTGATTAACATATCAACGAAATGTTATCATGTTTGGTATCGTTGGAAAACTAGTTGTCTACTGATATTGCTTACTATTATTTTATAACTTAATTATGGTGAAGAACGAATAATTTTGGATACAGTCGAGGTTGTTGTTTTTGTGTTGGCGACAGCAAGGGCCAGGTGGGCATAATTACTGTCACACATTCGAATAATAGAGGGAGCTAAAGGAAAGTGGTTTTCTGTTATACGTGTGGTAGCATCTGAATTTTTATATATACCATCGTAATGTGTGTATTGTAGACATTCCTATGATATGCATTTTTTTAAGGATATCATGTGATTTGAATGGTTGATACAGGGGTGTTTAATACAAACAATGCACAACTATTCATACGTTAACTTGTAATATGTATAGGCAACCAAGCCTTTCTGTTGTCTACGAGCTGTTGATTCCACCAACATGATTGGTTAATCCGTTGTGAGACGACGGCTGCGATTGGTGATAATATAAAATAGTTACGGGCGTTGAAAGAGCAGAGGAACTCCAGCCATGTGACAGTCAAGTTACATATAACATCAAATAACGTACATGGTTCCTCTCGGAAGAACACTACTCGCCCAACGGTTCGCCGTCCATCCTCGATAGCCTTTACCAACTCGCCGGGCACGCCGTACGTAAGACAACTACTGCCGTTCACGCCGTAGGTAAGACAACTATCGCCGTGCACGCCGTACGTAAGAGAAATATCTCCGAGCACGCCGTACTTAAGACAACTCTCGCTGAGCACGTCGTACGTAAGACAGCTCTCGCTGAGCACGTCGTACGTAAAACAGCTCTCTCCGAACACGTCGTAAGTAAGACGGCTCTCTCCGAGAACGCCGTACGTAAGACAGCTCTCGCAGAGCACGCCGTACGTAAGACAACTCTCTCCGAGCACGCCGTACGTAACACAGCTCTCGCAGAGCACGCCGTACGTAACACAGCATTCACCAGGTACGCCGTAGGCAAGACAGCATTCACGCACTACGCAAGACAGCACATGCCGAGATAAGATACTATTCTCCGAGTGCGCCGTACGCCGGACAGCACTCGCCGAGCACGCATTACGCAAGACAGCATTCGTCTAGCACGCCGAACGCAAGTGAACACTCAATCAACTCGCGTAATGCAAGATTGCATTCACCGAACACGCCATAAAGCAAGACTACACTCGCCGAACACGTAAATCTTTCTTGTGAATCTTTCTTGATACAAACTGTGAATCTTTCTTAATATAGAACGTATTGATTGTAAATCATTATTGACGTGGGTTTGTAATAATCCTAAGTGTTCTACTGGGTCTTATTAAACGAGTAATATTTACCCTATTACTTTTATTGTTGAATTATTTACTTGCACGAATACCCACACTGAACCTAACAAGTACTTGGCTCGCCGCATACAATTCAGCCAAATTTAAATATGTGGCTTACACAAAAAAGACAGAGAGTAAAAGTAGATGGTGAGATTTCAAACTGGAAATCTCTTTTGAGTGGGGTATACAGGGATCAATATAAGGTTCTATGCTATTTTTAATATTATTTATTTATATATATATATATATATATATATATATATATATATATATATATATATATATATATATATATATATATATATATATATATATATATATATATATATATATATATATATATATATAATTATATAGCTATATGATTTGGAAGATGACATATCTAGCAAAGTACGGATATTTGCAGATGACACACAAATATTTAGGAAAGTTACAAATGATACAGATAAACACAGTTTACAGGATGATCTAGCTAAATTAGTTAAATGATCCGAAAAATAGCAAATATTATTAAATTTTAGGAAGGGTAAATGCATACACATAGGACATGGAAACATGGACGAAAATATAAAATAGGGGATGCTCTTCTGGGTAAAACCACACAAGAAAAAGAGAAATGTTTAGTGGTGACACGAAGTTTTCATAGCAATGCGGGATTGCTGCTTCAAATGGAAATAAAATTCGAGGGATAATTAGGAGAACTATCACATATAAGGAGAAACAGCTAATTGTACCCCTGCACATAGCAGTAGTTATACCACATTCGGAATATTGCATACAAGCATGGAGGCCATATCGTAAGAACGACATAGACAAGTCAGAGATAATATAATGAAGATAAAAAAAATATTCCAGAATTGAGGGACCTTATTTATGAAAGCCGCTTATCAGAATGTGGCTTGACAACACTAGAGACCAGGATACTAAGAGGATACCAAATATAAGTTTTCAAAATAGTGAACGATTATGACGATATTGATAGGAATATGTTCTTCAAATTTAAAGAAGGCAATAGAACAAGAGGACACAAAGCAGCATTAGTTAAGGAACAGTGTAGGTTCTACATGATAAAGTACTCTTTCTCAGAGAGGGTGATACATGAATGGAACAAACTGCTAAATGAACGTGTTAATGCTTGTAGTGTGAATATGTATAAAACAGAATTGACATATATATCTGATAACGTTGCGCTATGGTCCACTTGCCATCTGGAACATGCTGTTTGGGATGACAATCTTGTTAAATCTTGCTAAAAAGTTACATATTTAATCACGGGTTGCCGCTACTTTGAACGCCATCTTATTTTCTTAATTTAGCTCAAGTTGGATGGATCTATGGGGATTTTTAGTAAGTTACTCTACACCCTTGTATGGAACAGTGGTGCAAAAACAAGCTTTTTGTATTGAACTTTTGGGTTCCATTGTATGTTTTATAAAATTATTGGACAATGGTTCATTCCACACCATTAAGTTTAGATATCAGTTATGGTATTTTGGTGATAGTTAATTGATCAAATAAGGTCTGGCGGAGTGGTATGAGTAACATTGATAAAGCCAATGAAAAGGCCACCCTACAACGTTATATAAGAATTTAAATGATGCGTCTATCAAGTGATAAACGTAACTGGGCTCACGTCTCTAGTTGCCATGGCTGCTCTCATCAAGCAATATCATGTTTAGCCAGCCGGTAGAACGACATGCAGTCACCAAATGATAGATCGTCAACCGAATGACTGCCAGTCATGACACAACGGTAAGATCGACTTAACCTCGCCAGTCGTCTGTGGTACAGGTTTCGTATAACAAGCCACACAGCTACTGTAACACCGCGTCGCCACAACCTGCGAATCAGCAACTCAACTGTTTGAAGGAGGCTTCACGGGAGGGCGGACGGACGGACGGATGATTAGATGAATGTATCATATATACATATATATGACTAATGATGTATCATATATACATATATATGACTAACCTGTATGGCCGCCCTGCGGCCATACAGGTTAGTCACGGGCGGAACGATGAGCTCCCCCTGCTGCCGATGCCATTGGCACAGGGACCGCTAGTGGAGGTAGAACGCTGGTCGCAGGCAGTTGTTGCAGACCACGCACCATTGCATGGACTTCCTGCAACATCTTGTCTGACTCTTCAATCCGGCGCTCCATACTCGACAAGCGCTCCTCCATCGTACCTCTCCGACCCGCTGCTGTGCCCGCTACAGGACGAACGACCTGCTGGAAGGCCGGCTCGTCCTCAAAGTGCTGTACGACATTGCACTCTGCTGGGGGTGGCTAGCGGTCTCCCGCGACTTTGTTGCCACCGGGCTATGGCGCAGAGGTCTCCACGACGAGCATTCTTAGACGGAGCCATCCTGCAACACATCGTGGAAGAGCCAATGCTGAGTGAACAGCTTAACGCTTGGAAACTGCCATGGGATCATTGCCCACAATTTAGGAACGTCAAGGTGTAACTAACATTATTAAAGTGAACACCGCCCATGGAGGCCCATAACTAGGTGTATGTAAATGCGATAAAATACGGGAACATCACCCATGGCGACATATTTAAAGAGGGGAACAATGTCCGCGGATGACTTACAAAACAACCAAGAGTCACCATGATTATTGAGTTATCATTGTTACTGAGGCGAATGCTGTCCAGAATGTAATAAAACTAAAATGTGTAATAAAACCCCTTAATTATGAATACCTTACCAGCAATTAGCACTCGACAATGAAACGTATCTTGGTTGTGGATAAGTTTGTTGATGTTACCCTTATTAATAATTAACCCGGGGGACAGGGCTTACCTGGGGCACTGGGCATCAATGAAGTAACAATAATCAGATAACGGTCACTCAATCGCCCAGACGACCGTTGATAATTTAAGTTAAATTCCCGAACTAGTGAAGGTGAAACAGAAGACCACGTGGTCTGAGTTCAGCGGAATTAGCGAATAGTGTGATGAATTAGGCGTCAGTCAGCTGTTGGACAACCCGGCTAACTGCTCTGAAAATTGCACCCCAAATGCTGCGAAACAGCCGGAAGTTTCCTATGTCAGATAAATGTACGTCATCTTGGCGGAAAACCTTATGGCTCCAGTAGAACAGACCACGGCGCCCCCCACATGCCGACTGTAACGCAACATTAGCGGATGCAACGCGATCCGCTCCCGTATCAAAATAAAAATGGCGCCATTTTGTTGCTAGCTGTCAATTGCTCTGCTGCTACTTGGAGTGAGCTGTCAATTCTGTGGAAATTCAAAATTAACTATTGGATTAGTTTACCGAAGTCCAAACATAAACGAAGACGATCACACAAAAATACAAAATGCTATAAATGAAGTTAGTAAAGGGGAATGTATCATAATGGGAGATTTTAACCATGGACACATACAATGGAAAATATCTAGAGAGTACAGGGGTGAGGAAAAGCAATTCATATTTTTAATTCAGGAGAGTTTCCTTAAACAACATGTGCTAGCATCAACCAGGGAAGAAAATGTATTAGATATAGTTTTATCATCACAAAAATAATTAGTGGACAATGTAAACATACATGAACCATTGGGTAACAGTGACCACAATCAAATGCGTTTTGACATCAATGTAAAATCAGAAAGAAAAGATAAAAAAACGTATAGGAGAAACTTCTACTAAGGTAACTATAAAGATATAAGAAAATACTTAGCAAAGGTAGATGGGAATAACATGCTGATGAAAAAGACCGCAACTGAATGTTGGAAAATTCTAAAATATGAAATTGAGAGTAGCATCGATAAATTGGTTCCCTTGAAAAAACAAAGCAAACGGTCTAGAAAGAAACACTTGTCTAAGAAGCTATTAGAAAAATAGTGTTTAAGCAAACTATGTGGATGGTTTGTAGGCGTACCAGAAAGGATGAAGACAATGCAAATTACAAAGAGTCACCTAACCTAGCTGCAACTAAAATTATAAAATCTAAAAGAATCTTTAAAAAAAATTGCAGGTAATATAAGAAATGAGAGCAAGAGTTGCTATGCTTATGTAAGGAGTAAACAGAAAGTACGAGATAAGGTCGGACCACTGGAAAACAACAGGGGAAACATAATGTCATAAGGGTTTCAAATGGCAGAGGTCCTGAATTAATATTTCAGCTCAGTTTTTACCACAGAAAATATCAGCTCAATTCCAGTTCCATTTACTAAATTTGAGGGCAATAAATCAGAACATTTAGGGCAGTTATTTGTAACTCCTGAAAAAAAAAAAATTAAGAATACGAAAGATAATAAATCATCTGGAATTGATGGGATACCACCAAAACTGCTTAAGGAAATTGTTGAGCAAATTAGTACACCACTTGCAAAATTGTTTAACTTGTCACTAGAAGAAGGAATAGTTCCATCAGAATGGAAAGAAGCAAAAAAAATAAAAACACAGATCAGTGAGTTGAACATCAGTTGTATGTAAATTACTCGAAATATTAATTAGAGACCACATGGTGGAATACCTTGTAAAACATAAATTAATAAATACATCTCATTATGAGTTCCTAAAAGCAAGGTCATGTCTAACCAATATCTTATGTTTTTTTTAAGAAATTACAAAGCGGGTAGATGACGGGTCACCAGTGGATGTTGTCTACTTAGATTTTTAGAACGCTTTCGATAAAGGGCCACATCAAAGATTTTACGTAAACTAAAAGCCCATGGCATAGGTAATGATGTAATCAACTGGATAGAAAAGTGGCTTACACACAGAAAACAGAGAGTAATAGTAGATAATGAGTTTTCAAACTGGAAATTGGTTTTGAATGGGGTACCACAGGGATCAGTATTAGGCTCTATACTGTTTTTAATATATATATATATATATATATATATATATATATATATATATATATATATATATATATATATATATATATATATATATATATATAATCATATAAATGATTTGGAAGATGACATATCTAGCAAAGTACTCAAATTTGCAGATGACACAAAATTATTCAGAAAGGTTACTAAACAAAGTTTACAGGATGATCTAGATAAATGAGTTCAATGATCAGAAAAATGGCAAATGTTATTCAATTTTGGGAAGTGTAAATGTATACACATAGGACATGGAAATATGGACGAAGAATATAAAATGGGGGACACAGTACTAGGTAGAACCACACAAGAAAAGGACTTAGGAGTAACATTTAGTGGTGACATGAAAGTTTCAGAGCAATGTGGGATTGCTGCTTCGAAAGGAAATCAAATTTTAGGGCTAATTAGGAGAACTATCATGTATAAGGAGAACAGCTAATTGTACCCCTGTACAAAACAATAGTTAATAGTCCACATTTGGAATATTGTATTCAAGCATGGAGGCCGTGTCGCAAAAAGGACATAGACAAGCTAGAAAGTATACAACGAAGAGCAACTAAAATGATTCCAGAATTGAGAGATCTTAGTTACGAAAGTCGCTTATTACAATGTGGTTTGACAACACTAGAGACCAGGAGACTAAGAGACGACCAAATAGAAGTGTTTAAAGTAGTGAACGGTTATGAGGATGTTGATAGGAATATGTTTTTCAAACTTAAAGAAGGCAGTAGAACCAGAGGACAGCATTGGCTTATGCAGAGTTCAGCATTAGTTAAGGAGCAGTGTAGGTTGGACATGAGAAAGTACTCTTTATCACGGAGGGTGATAAATGAATGGAACAAACTGCCAAGTGATTGTGTTAATGGTAATAGTTTGAATATATTTAAAAAAATAGAATTGACATATATTTAATAATGGCGAGCTACACATAGATGAGAACATTTTTGAACTCTCCATAAGCCAATGGCTTCCTTGTCCACTTGCCACATGGAACTTGTTATTTGGGATGGCAGTCTTGTTTAAACTTGATAATATATTGCTGATGATCAATCTGGTCCATGGTTATATCCATTATCCACGTGCACATGAATTTCTCTAAGCACTTCGATGGCGTGAGAGACATTGGACGCAGGTCTTTATCAATTAACACGGGTGGTCGAATTTTAGGCACTGGTCGAACGTCAGCGCATTTCCACAGGGCGGGCACGGTTCTTTCCCGTAGACTGTTGTTGAATATCGCGCAGATTGGAGGTGCGAGGATGGTGGCGTAATCATGTAAGATCCAGTTGGGTATCTCGTCCGGGCCGGCTACTTCGTCGATGTTGGTGACGTAGGCATCTGGGACCGTCGTGTCGGGTAAGGTAAGAACTCATCAACGGAGTGGTGGGGATTCATTGGTCACATACTCAAGTGGTCACTTATTTCGTTTGCTAGAATACTGACGTTTCCTGAACAGTGTGTGTTAGCAAGTTCTTTCACGCTATTCCACCGTCGCTTGGAATGTTCGTTCTCGAGTGATTGGATTTTTCATTGGTAATGCTTTCGTTCCAAGAACTTTTTTTCACGACTGACTTTATTTATGTAATGTCTGTACAAAGGTTGGTTCCCAGAAAGAAGCGCGATCTGGTGGCGACGTATTAGATAGCGGAAATTGTCATCTATCCAAGGTCTGTATGTTTGAAGGTGGAATAGAAAAACTGCAGTTGTTGTTCGCAGGTTGGTAGGTGGAATAGGGTTTCCCACGAGATGAGGTGGAGCGCTGCCGCAAAACGGGCTCGATCATCAGGTCTGCAACTGCGCGAAGACGTATTTAAAACGACTGGCTCTGTACATTTTGTGGACGTTGATGGAGTACATACTACCACCATGTGATCCGATAGGCCAATTGGTGCTATGGCTACTGGACGGTGGTATAAATCGTTCAGGTTGGTGTAGATTTTGTCCAGTGTCGCAGTTGGTATGTCAGCAATTTGTTTTAGATTGTGATTTCGTTTCAAATGAGAATCTCTCAACTTGTTAAGGTCGCCCATTATGATGACGCCAGTATACGGGTGGTGACGGCATACGTAGTCAACAGATTGGTCAATGTGGTTTAGCAATGTCCAATCGTCTGCCCAGGGAGGGTGGTGTACCGTACAGATTGTTATCTGCGGGTGGTTGCGAGGCATCTTTGGTGGACGTATCGTCAGCCACATAGTTTGATTGATTTAGTTATGTTCATTGCTTAGTCTGGATTGTATCTCGTACATAGCAAACAATCACCCCATGTTGACGGCCATCTTGCCTGTCCCTTCTGTAGAGGTTGAAACCGGGTATCGAGAGCGAACCGTCTGGTACTCTGCTGGTATACCATGTCTCAGTGACTGCTAGGACACCCACTCCGTAGTTGTCTTTAATTACTTTAATAAACTATATACAATCTCAAATGTGCTGAACTTGGTATGAGAAGGCACATACAGCTGTCAAAACTATAATAAGTTACGCACAACTTGTAAAACAAACCTACATAATGCTGAATGTAATAATGTGTATAAAATGTCTCTCTTTCTATGCAATATACACATATAATAACATACCATCAATGCATTATGTACACACTATTACAACAAAGCATATGTCTTGTGTAGTGGCGACACATTGTGTTACACAATTACCAATAAATATATATCATAAATAGTTTCCATACTATTATGTCACATGGAATACTTTTCTGTAATTACAGTACAAACCCAACACAATCCATCTGCCTGCCACACCCAAAGACATAACATTAGGGAGAATATTAAATGTAAGATAGTGTGCACCATATACTTTATTAATGGGGCTAATGAACTTACATGTCATAAATTACACCAGTGGTGATGCAATAATATTAGCATGATAATGTACTTTCATAAATTAGAATATCGTGTTCACAGTTACTTGCTACAATATAACCCATGCAAATAATGCTGCATACTACATCTGAATCAAACTTATTCCAGTGACTAATGCAGGATTAAAAAATAACGATTTTAAGTGTAAGTATTAATTGTGTTACTACACGCACGTTGTAAGCGATACATATGAGTTGTTACATTAATTAACTGACACACAACTAGTATCTACCTTGCCTATGTATATATATATATATATATATATATATATATATATATATATATATATATATATACTTGCGTTTAAAATCCATAGTATATATATATATATATATATATATATATATATATATATATATATATATATATATATATATATATATATATATATATATATATACTATGGATTTTAAACGCAAGTATGTAACACATGTATATACAACATGATTATATATGTGCGTCCTCGATTAAGCATCGGTGAACCTTAATGCATCGATTGCCTCTTTGAGAACTACTCGTTGTCCGGACTGGGCGACGATTGTCGATACATATATTGTCGATACATATACGCTCACTGCACTCGGGTGGGCACGCTCTACGCTTGACTGCACTCAATGGCAACGCTCTACGCTTGATTGCACTAGCCGGGCACGCTTGATTGCATTCGCTGAGACTAGCTTGGTACCACCCTCGCTGGAACTGTTTATGCTAGAAGCAACGCCAGCAAGTTCGTAAGAGATTTTGAGTTATTAAATAAACTGTGATTTGATAGCGTTGATTAAAATTGGACGTTGGTAGATTGTAATGTTTTTCAGCATACTTGATTTGTGATTATTTACTATACTATTAATTTTGTTATTAAACGGGAAATATGTTACATATACCCGTGTTGTTGATTTATTTTGTAGTTGTACGAATATACACACACTGAACCATAACGAGCATGTCCATTGGCTTAGCGCATTATTCCAGCCAAAATATAAATCTGGGACGCGGCGCCCGTAACACTCGCCAACCATAACCATAAAAATATCATGATCACTCCGGCAGGGAGACACGGGGGCTGTCACGTGAGCTGTCTGTCGATAATCATGTGTGAATATATGTTTCGTCTACGCGCATCGTCACCGACGATAATAAGAATAGCCTCGGGAACCGTTGAACGCTCTGGGCGGAAATAAGTGTATTTGTATCCATTAGTATTTCAAACGGCCATTATGCGTGATATTTACATATACCTGCGTGAGATGGAAGCGAAATACGTGAAATTTGATAGTTCTGTCAATGACTTTGACATAACGCTGTCAATGCTGTTGACATCAGGGTGATTACGACGTGTGCATAGCGGGTACTAGTGCCCTGCACGGGCCTATACTTTGAGCCCAAGTCCGGCCCGTAATTAGTAGTTAAATCCAGCCCCGGCCCAGGCCCGCAAAATATCATCAAGCCCAGCCCGGCCCAGACCAGCAAAGTAGAATTTAGGTCCAGGCCCGGCCCAGGCCCGACCCAGACCGTTAATGTGTGGCCCAGGCCCGGCCCGGCCCGGCCCGGCCCGGCCCGGCCCGGCCCGGCCCGGCCCGCACATTTTAGGCCCAGGCCCGGCCCATACCCGCGGGCCAAAGACGGGTAAGCCCGCGGCCCGTTAATTTTTAAAACAAAAACCTATTATCTTATAATTAAAAAGAAAAACACATAAACTGTAATACATACGTATTGTTTTATTAAATAACATAGCAAAACATAATATATGAACATTAAATAATGTCTACTAGTCTGCTGTCTACTGTCCATAGTGTGCTGGACGAGTTCTAGAAATCCAGCACAACCAACTGCTTCAAACAGACGAATATCCTGAAGAAAAATAATAAACTTTTTATTGTCATTACTATTAATTATTATAAATTTTGTTAGAAGGCTTTAATTTATTGGCTTATGGTTAGGGTAGGAGATTTGTTTATCTAACCCTAACTTAATCCTAATGCAAACCATAACCCTAATTTAAGTTGTTTATTGAATTAGCTCAACTAAGTTAACTTAATTTAATTAATTAATGTTACCTGATAACGCAATTGAAAAATACCAACTACCAACTGGGGTGGGCACTGGGCAGTGGGCAGTTGCCAGTGGACAGGTTATTCAGGCAGGCAAGATTTGGAGGGAAGACAATAGACTGTCCACTGGTAAGGTCAAAGTGTGATACATTGATGGTTAATTATGGCTTGATTGCCTCTGCAAATATGTTTATTGAAATAGAATAGACATCGTGTCGCATAATATATTTAATTTATAATTGAAAAAGGAAACATAAACAATTTGCTTCTTTTCCTTTGTCTTTAATGTGTTTACTAGTTGATCGGCTGATTGATTGTATGTATATGAATTTATGTTATTTGAGACAATAAACATTATTATTATATTATTATTGTCTAAAGTAAACATTTGGGGTTGACTACTTCCAGCCAAGTGAACTTATGGGGCCATTAGATCTATGCAAAAGGCTACATTCAAGCAAAAATATGCAACTGTAACATCTGTATTATGTATGTACTATGTAGTAGTAATATGTATTGTGTAATGTGTGTACTGTGTATGCAATACTATGAATCGCTATTATATGAAATGTTTATATTAAAATAATGCACATTATTAAAATTATACCATTGGAAATCCCATTGTTGAAAAGAAGTTCAACTACATTCCAATATATAAAGCACTGGTGTCATTCATAATTCCATGTAAGGTCTCAATTTGCAACTATGCAGTACTAAAGAAATAATTTCAAACATTCATTAAACGGAAATACAATTTATAATCAGTTTTTATTAATATTAAAAATCTCGGTTTGAATTAATATTTTTATTAGGTCCAGGCCCAGCCCAGGCCCGGTCCGGCCCGGCCAGCCCGCTCACACTGGGCCCAGGCCCGGCCCAAGGCCGATGTGTTTAATATTTTTTTTCAGCCCAGACATAGGCCGGGCCCGCAGTATGTAGGCGGACATGCCCGCGAAATTTTGTAGAGGCCCGGCCCTGCCCGTGGGGTGCAGGCCGGGCAGGGCTTGGACCCAAAGCCCAGCCCGTGCAGGACACTAGTGGGTACGTTGCGATGGCTTTAGAGAAATTCGTATTGGACGTGGAACAGAATATATATATATATATATATATATATATATATATATATATATATATATATATATATATATATATATATATATATATATATATATATATATATATATATATATATATATATATATATATATATATATATATATATATATATATATATATATAGAGAGAGAGAGAGAGAGAGAGAGAGAGAGAGAAAGAGAGAGAGAGAAAGAGAGAGGGCAGCTGTGGTAAGCGACCACAACTGTTTAA
Organism: Lamellibrachia columna; assembly: GCA_963662155.1. Taxonomy (NCBI): domain Eukaryota; kingdom Metazoa; phylum Annelida; class Polychaeta; order Sabellida; family Siboglinidae; genus Lamellibrachia; species Lamellibrachia columna. Next base: position 5,925,710 of record OY759261.1, on the reverse strand, counting down.
TACAATTAGCTTCTGGTTACTCAAACGTCAGCGCATTTCCACAGGGCGGGCACGGTTCCTTCCCGTAGACTGTTGTTGAATATCGCGCAGACGGGAGGTGCGAGGATGGCGGCGTAGTCATGTAAGATCCAGTTGGGTATCTCTTCCGGGTCGGTTGCTTTGTGTGTTTTAATTCGTGATAGTGATTTGGCTACTTCATCGACGTTGATGATGTAGGCATCTGGGACCGTTGTGTCGGTAAGGTAAGAACTCATCAATGGGTAAGAGTGGTGGGAAATCAATGGTCACATACTCAAAGAAGTCACTTATTTCGCTTGCTAGAATACTAACGTTTCATGAACAGTGTGTGTTAGCAAGACCTTGTAGATTGTCACAGTTGTCCTTAACTCCTGCAAGTTCTTTCACGCTATTCCTCCATCGCTTGGGATGATCGTTCTCGAGTGATTGTATGTTTCGTTAGTAATACTTTCGTTGCAAGAACTTTCTCTCACGTTTGACTTTTGTTCTGTAATGACTGTACAATGGTTGGTTTCCAGAAAGAAGCGCCATCTGGAGGCGACGTATTCGATAGCGGAAATTGTAATCTATCCAAGGTCTGTCATTGGAACATCGTCTGAGTTTTCTTTCAGGGAGATGCGTACCGAGTAAAGTTATGATGGCAGAATCGATAAACTGCAGTTGTTGTTCGCAGGTTGGTAGGTGGAATAGGGTTTCCCACGAGATGAGGTGGAGCGCTGCCGCAAAACGGGCTCGATCATCAGGTCTGCAACTGCGCGAAGACGTATTTAAAACGACTGGCTCTGTACATTTTGTGGACGTTGATGGAGTACATACTACCACCATGTGATCCGATATGCCAATCGGTGCTACGACTACTGGACGGTGGTATAAATCGTTTAGGTTGGTGTAGATTTTGTCCAGTGTCGCAGTTGGTATGTCAGCAATTTGTTTTAGATTGTGATTTCGTTTCAAATGAGAATCTCTCAACTTGTTAAGGTCGCCCATTATGATGACGCCAGTATACGGGTGGTGACGGCATACGTAGTCAACAGATTGGTCAATGTGGTTTAGCAATGTCCAATCGTCTGCCCAGGGAGGGTGGTGTACCGTACAGATTGTTATCTGCGGGTGGTTGCGAGGCATCTTTGGTGGACGTATCGTCAGCCACATAGTTTGATTGATTTAGTTCTGTTCAGTGCTTAGTCGGGATTGTATCTCGTTCATAGCAAACAATCCCCCCACGTTGTCGGCCATCTTGCATGTCCCTTCTGTAGAGGTTGAAACCGGGTAACGAGAGCGAACCGTCTGGTATTCTGCTGGTATACCATGTCTCAGTGACTGCTAGGACACCCACTCCGTAGTTGTCTTTAATTATTTTGATTTCATCGACTTTGCATGCCAAGGCTCCCCGAAAGTTAGTATTGATGATGGTTGGTAGAGCACACTTGTTCGATTGTACGTTGATGAGGTTGTTGTGATTAGCCTCATTTCTGCTAACGTGAACGTTACGTTGTATGTTGTTCCCTGGGGCTCGTGTTGTTCAGGTTGACACCATTGTTATTGCCGAGTGTGGAGTTAACACATTGAATGCGCCTGAATCCAGACGATACCACTCGAATGGTTCCGCGTAGCATTGTTTCATTCGTTGACCTCTTCTGGTTGGCTGCGTGCAGGAAATGCTGTTCATTGTCAGAGCTTTCTACAATGAACAGTTGATTGGTTATCATGACACAAAGCCGGCCAACTGGTAGAGAGCCTTCGATGAATATTGCAGGGCGGCCGTCATGCTTGGCTGAATCATCTGCTACTGTTTGTGCCACCTGCTGCTTGGTAAAAGTGTTCGAAATTGACCTGGTCATTTCCAAAACGTTTATCTTCTCCACATTTACTGTATGCTTAAGGAGCAGTTTGCTAAAACTGGCATGTGATAGTACCTCAAAACGTAACACACAATCTACCCTGTACCGATAAACGGGCTCGTTCTGACACAAGCAACGCCGTACATGTCCAACATATATACAACACAAGTCACAAAATTCAACGCGCCAGCTAACAAGATTCAAAAAAGATTTAACAAGATTGATAACCAAGGTATGAAGGGTGTCTACCAATGTGTGCTAAATAAACTATATACCATCTCAAATGTGCTGAAGTTGGTATGAGAAGGCACATACAGCTGTCAAAACTGTGATAAGTTACGCACAACTTGTAAAACAAACCTACATAATGCTGTAATAGTGTGTATAAAATGTATTTCTTTCTCTGCAATACGCACATATAATAACATACCATCAATGCATTATGTACACAGTATTACAACAAAGCATATGTCTTGTGTAGTGGTGACACATTTTGTTACACAATTACCAATAAATATATATCATGAATAGTTTCCATACTATTATGTTACATGGAATACTTTTCTGTAATTACAGTACAAACCCAACACAATCTATCTGCCTGCCACATCCAAAGACAGAACATTAGGGAGGATATTAAATGTAAGATAGTGTGCACCATATACTTTATTAATGGGGCTAATGAACTTACATGTCATAAATTACACTAGTGGTGATGCAATAATATTAGCATGATAATGTACTTTCATAAATTAGAATGTCATGTTCACAGTTACTTGCTACAATATAACCGATGCAAATAATGCTGCATACCATACCTGAATCATACTTATTCCATTGACTAATGCAGGATTAAAAAATGATGATTTTTAAGTGTAAGTATTGACTATGTTAATACACGCACGTTGTAAGCGATACATATGAGTTGTTACATTAATTAACTGACACACAACTAGTATCTACCTTGCCTATGTATATATATATATATATATATATATATATATATATATATATATATATATATATATATATATATATTATGGATTTTAAACGCAAGTATGTAACACATGTATATACAACATGATTATATATTTGTGTGTCACACCCTACATTTTTAGAAGGAAACTTGACAGAAAGGACGAACTGCTGCATCTTGAAATTAAATGGTCCTTTTTGCTGTTTGTGGGGTTCGCTCCGGCAGCGTTTTGTTGCCTACGCCGATCAAGCTGTTTCAAGTAGTATGTTGTTGCCTACGCCGATCAAGCTGTTTCAAGTAGTATGTTGTTGCCTACGCCGTTCAAGCTGTTTCAAGTAGTATGTTGTTGTCTACGCCCATCAAGCTGTTTCAAGTAGCATGTTGTTGTCTACGCCGATCAAGCTGTTTCAAGTAGTATGTTGTTGCCTACGCCGTTCAAGCTGTTTCAAGTAGTATGTTGTTGCCTACGCCGATCAAGCTGTTTCAAGTAGTATGTTGTTGCCTACGCCGATCAAGCTGTTTCAAGTAGTATGTTGTTGCCTACGCCGTTCAAGCTGTTTCAAGTAGCATGTTGTTGTCTACGCCGATCAAGCTGTTTCAAGTAGTATGTTGTTGCCTACGCCGTTCAAGATGTTTCAAGTAGTATGTTGTTGTCTACGCCCATCAAGCTGTTTCAAGTAGCATGTTGTTATCTACGCCGATCAAGCTGTTTCAAGTAGTATGTTGTTGCCTACGCCGTTCAAGCTGTTTCAAGTAGTATGTTGTTGCCTACGCCGATCAAGCTGTTTCAAGTAGTATGTTGTTGCCTACGCCGATCAAGCTGTTTCAAGTAGTATGTTGTTGCCTACGCCGATCAAGCTGTTTCAAGTAGCATGTTGTTGTCTACGCCGATCAAGCTGTTTCAAGTAGTATGTTGTTGCCTACGCCGTTCAAGCTGTTTCAAGTAGCATGTTGTTGCCTACGCCGATCAAGCTGTTTCAAGTAGTATGTTGTTGTCTACGCCCATCAAGCTGTTTCAAGTAGTATGTTGTTGCCTTCGCCGATCAAGCTGTTTCAAGTAGTATGTTGTTGCCTACGCCGATCAAGCTGTTTCAAGTAGTATGTTGTTGTCTACGCCGATCAAGCTGTTTCAAGTAGTATGTTGTTGTCTACGCCGATCAAGCTGTTTCAAGTAGTATGTTGTTGCCTACGCCGATCAAGCTCTTTCAAGTAGTATGTTGTTGCCTACGCCGTTCAAGCTGTTTCAAGTAGTATGTTGTTGTCTACGCCCATCAAGCTGTTTCAAGTAGCATGTTGTTGCCTACGCCGATCAAGCTGTTTCAAGTAGTATGTTGTTGCCTACGCCGATCAAGCTGTTTCAAGTAGCATGTTGTTGCCTACGCCCATCAAGCTGTTTCAAGTAGCATGTTGTTGTCTACGCCGATCAAGCTGTTTCAAGTAGTATGTTGTTGTCTACGCCCATCAAGCTGTTTCAAGTAGCATGTTGTTGCCTACGCCGATCAAGCTGTTTCAAATAGCATGTTGTTGTCTACGCCCATCAAGCTGTTTCAAGTAGCATGTTGTTGTTTACGCCCATCAAGCTGTTTCAAGTAGTATGTTGTTGTTTACGCCCATCAAGCTGTTTCAAGTAGCATGTTGTTGCCTACGCCGATCAAGCTGTTTCAAGTAGCATGTTGTTGTCTACGCCGATCAAGCTGTTTCAAGTAGTATGTTGTTGTCTACGCCCATCAAGCTGTTTCAAGTAGCATGTTGTTGCCTACGCCGTTCAAGCTGTTTCAAGTAGTATGTTGTTGTCTACGCCCATCAAGCTGTTTCAAGTAGCATGTTGTTGTCTACGCCCATCAAGCTGTTTCAAGTAGCATGTTGTTGTCTACGCCGATCAAGCTGTTTCAAGTAGTATGTTGTTGTTTACGCCCATCAAGTTGTTTCAAGTAGTATGTTGTTGCCATATTGTGCTCAGGAATGAGGCGCTCCTTCTTGTCGATGACAAATATCGCTGTACGTTGCTGTCGAAAACATAAGATATATAACGTAAGACGATATTTCTAATTACAGCACAATCCATCTACTTGCCATATCCAAGGATGAAGGAAAATATCAAATGTCAGAAAGTGTGCACCGTATACTGAGCAAAGGTGATACAACACCATTAGCATGATAATGTACTGTCGTAAATTATAATAAGTGTTACAAAATAATCCATACCAATAAAGCTGTATACGACACAAGACCAGCGACGTGAACACGTTTGCGTCGGTAAACAATTATGAACTAAGATGAACCAATATTACGCGTCAACTTCGCCGGATATCGCCACATTTAGGGAATTTTTTAATGTTAACTACTGTTGGTTATATTTATATTATTTGTATGGGCGCATTTAACGCCAAAGTAATACTTATGGATATACCTAACCAGCTATATGAACTTCTGAAGCATGAAATTTACCATTGCAGTTCGTATTCTGCTCTGTAGCAAAGACTGAAATACGTGAGGTATGTTAGCACATACCGGATATGCCCCAGTACCCTGGGGCATATCCGCACACCAGTGATCAATACATATTAATGACATATACGTTTTTCTTGAAGTTTGGTAATTCGTAGTGGTAAACTACTAAATATACAGATTAGCACTACGAAATGTTGCCCTTCTGGCTTAAACATTTAACTAGTTATGACATATTATACCTTTGGTGTACGGATATGTCCCACCTTCACTTACAGTAAAACTTGTTAAAATGCGTAATTTGTACATACTTGGATGTCGTCGAGACACACAAGTACATACGTGCAACACTACGTATATGCAACACTACGTACACGCAACACCACGTACATGAAACAATATATACATGCAACACTACGTACATCTAACACCACGTACATGCAACACGACGTACATGCAACATAACGTACATGAAACAATATATACTTGCAACATTGTGTACATCTAACACCACGTACACGCAACACTACGTACATGAAACACTACGTACATACAACATTACGTACATGAAATAATATATACACACAACACTACGTACATCTAACACCACGTACACGGAACACTACGTACATGCATCACGACGTATGCAACACTACGTACATGCAAAACTACGTGCACGAAACTTTTCGTACATGCAATACTACGTTCACGCAACACTACGTACAAACAACACGACGTACACGCAATACTACGTATATGCTGCACTACGTACATGTAACATTACGTACACTCATTGCTACGTACACGCAACATCACGTACACGAAACACTACGTACATGCAACACTATATACACACAACACTACGTACATGCAACAATAAGTACAATCAACATTACGTACACGCAACACTACATACATGCAACACTACGTATATGCATCACTACGAACACGCAACACTACATACACACAACACTACGTACATGTCAAAACAAGTACATCAGGCGACACGGCGACACATTTCGCTTGACCTATTTAAAACTGTGACCAACTGCGTTGGTTTCTGCAAGTTTCTTTGTCTTCTGAAACTGGCAAAATCCTTTCCACCAGCTAGTGCATATCAAACGTTTATCGAATTCATCAAATAATATAAGAAGTTAGCTAGTATTTTGTTCACATAATTACGCATATGTTAGCACCAATGAAATTCTACACATACAAACACAGCAATACCTAAATGTTTATTTTGGCTTGCAGTGTTTACCACCTTGCAGTGTTTGACACCTAAATGTGCCAGTATGCAAATGTCAATGTATGGTTTTATCATGTAAAATATGCGTCACATATTGGTACATCATGGTCAATACTTATGTCCGTCATGTTTTCGCAATAGCCTTATCTTTCCCGAAGGCTTAAGCTTAGTATTTCCTTCCACAATACAGTCATCTAACACTGACTTGATAATATTAGTTGATACGTGAAAGAAGGTGCGTTGGACGACCAACTATTGGTGCTTATGATCTACTAGGAGGGGCTTCGGTTGAGAATGACAGCGATTTGGCGAATCACCAGGCCCGGTGATGACGCATGAGCAAACTGAGCAACTCATCACCTCATCCGTGACGATCGTTTACGACACCAATTCTTGTCTATAAAAATGTTTCACTGAGTCCGAATCACATCATCTAAAACATACGGCTCAGAACAGAACAAGAATCGACGTTCTCGAACAGTCTACTTTGATCACATCATCGAAGATTGCACCAAGTGAGTGAAACTATGTGTCTAATCATTATGTAATGTTGACTTCATACATACCCTTATGAAAATATACCATCGTATTCCATGACATACCATGGTATACCATACACTTACCATACACAATAAATGAAAAAGCATGGTCTTCGACAGTTTACCATATAATGTCATGGTATACCATGCTATGTCATACCATCCAATGTAATACCATGGTATGTCATGTAAAGGTATATTTTCAAAAGGGTGTAGGATATTGAATGCTTATTCAATATAGAGTTTGTGCAATCGCATCTATACCGACTACCTTCCTCACTGCGCAGTCGTTGCGGTAAGTGGCAGATCAGGACATATTTTTTATTATTGCGAGTGTTTGCACAACGCGCCAACGTATCCCGATCTACGCGAATCGCTGGTAGAATCTAATAATTAATATGCACGTCATAGTACACGCGATTGGATATAATGTTACGTGTCCTACACAGGCAATCTGTTTCAGGTAGATATTTGGTGTAGTTGATGCCACAGGATTGACCGAGATAGCTTCATCGTATTTGTCTTACGACATCACGGAGAGTGTTCACTTAAAACTCACAGTTTCCAATACTTATGCCAAATGGCAACTAAAATGGGGCGTATTACCAGTCAAACAACAGTTGTGTGTACAATGGTGTTGAGTTATTTGTTTTGATTCAACCATCATTTAAACGTAACATAGACAGGGAATCCATTCACTGATTGCGCAAGCCAGATCGGTGTTTCTCTAACTAATCGACAAGCTCCATGACAAGAACCGGTGACGTAGCACGCTTTGCGAAATTGACTGTGAAGGGAGTCGAAATGTGGGTGCTTGCAAACACTATCTAATCATGACGGAGTAAGAGTTTATGATAAGAGAAGTGACAGCATTGGGATAGTTTAAGTGCGTATTATTTTCTCCAAATCATCGAAAGAAATAATTTTAGTCGTTAGATCTGGTAAGGCTCAAAATAGTGGATATCCCAAACGGTAAACATCCTCTCACCGATGGCATGACAAAGTTATGAAAATTCACGAAGGGCGAAATTCGTGAGTTTTCAGTTGCACAAACGAGCTAGCATGTCGTAGTGGATACTAGGTAGGTTTGAATTTTTACAAAATTAATTTGAAATGAGACGAACATAAAATCGAACTGAGGAGGCACCTTTGAACAACATTATTGCTTGCTCAGGTTTACCGGGCTCGAATACAGGAATTTAACTTTAATTGTCAGTCGCTGCCCAGACAGGGTAATGATGAACATCCGTCACCCCCCGTCACCCCCCATCCCTCACCCCCTCATCCCTTACCCCCACATTAAATAGGCAAACATGACATTACATTTTTTAAACAATATGCTTCCTATTATACACTCCCCACAGGAGACAAGCGGGACATGGCTATAAGACGATATATACACAAATGCACTAAGAACAGAAATTATATATTCGGTCTTCGTTAAGATTGCCGACTTGTTTTCGTCAATGTTGACGACATTAATTCAGCTTCCACAGCCGTACGCTTGTGGTTATCTCGGCCGTACGCTTGTAGCTATCTCGGCCGTACGCTTGTGGCTATCTCGGCCTAATCGTGGTTGATTGCCAGAACATCGCATCCGCGTCATTGTGCGGCTCGTCTCCAAAACCCGACACTGTGTTCTGCTGGTAAACGAAAAGTAGCTGGTGATGTAGCGGTGTTGATAGCTACTTCTTGCTAGCTCATAAAAATCGGTTATTATTTGCCTCCTATTTGCTTCCATCCCTCCTATATTTCGCTGCCAACTCGGTACTTCACATCTTTGTTCTATTATAACTGTTTCAAGCGGCTCTACGAGGAAGTCCACAAATTACCCTAAGCACATTGTCAAACTTCGCACTAAATGTAAACTCGGTACTTCACATCTTTGTTCTATTAGAGCTGTTTCAAGCGGCTCTAAGACGAAGTCCACACATTACCCTAAGCACATTGTCAAACTTCGCACTAAATATAAACTCCTATCGACATGTAAAACATCTGCCTAACGGTAAGTGCAAATGGCGTGCCGCGCAAAACGAACACATGCTAGCTGTCCAGCAATTTGTTAATAGTAGGGAGCGATCGATCTTGTAATCAGGTGACAGTTCTGCCTTTTACAAATACGTCAACTATCGGCAAGTATGCAAAGACGGAGTAGCCCCTCTACTTAACACTTGTGGTGAATTAGCAGTTGGTAATACTGACAAAGCCAATTAATTAAATATACAATTTTCGTCTGTGTTCACTACGGACAATGGGATTTTGCCAGAGTTGAACAATAGTACAAATGTTCAATTACCTAATATTAAACTCTATCCAGAGTTTATGCGTAAATTCATGTGTAAGCTGCCACACAAGTTCAGCCGTAGCTGTAATTAAATGTCTTTCATATGAACGGTGTACTCCACTGTATATTATTTTCAAAATGTCACCCGATAGCGGTATATGTCCTTCGCTCTGGAAATCGGCGGACATCACCCCTGCTTACGAGAAAGGAGATTCATCGCAGACATGTAATTACCGGACTATTAACATGCTACCAGCATGTGCCGTTTGTTTGAACGAATATTGGTTGACAACATAAATTACCATCTGTACCAAAATCATCTAATCACAGATGTTCAATACGGTTTTGTCAAAGGGTGATCCACAAAGCTGCAGCTACTGAACTGCAGTAATTTGTGGGTTAAGGCTGTAGACTCAAAACGGTTCGTTGACACGGTGTACATTGACTTTTCCAAAGCGTTTGATACGGTACCTCATCCTAAATTATTATACAAATTACCCAAGTATGGAATTTTCGGTAACATTCTACAATGTTTCGCCAGTTTTTAAGCAATCGCATACAACACATTTTCTGGTTGTACTGATGTCTCTGTCAGGTGTCCCGCAAGGCTCGTGTACCGGTCCCCTACTATTTATATTGTATGTAGATTATTTACCTGACAAACGTTTGACCGCTAACACTAGTGTATGCCTGTTTACGGACGTCACCGAAATATCCGCTGTGTTCACGGATGTTTCTGAACGGCCTGACATGCAAGATTGTCTTAATGAATTCGTGGTTTGGGCAGACCGGTGGCAGCTTCAAGTAGCTAAACATAAATGCTGTGTACTGACGATTGGAAATATTACCCCGATTACCTATCAACTGAAAGGTGTGCAGCTTCTGTTAATGAATACAGAGATCTTGGTGTGATAGTGGATGATAAGTTTTTATTTATATAATAATAATAATAATAACACTTTATTTTGACACCATCAAATCCGGGGCTACTGCTCCGTTCACGGGTGTGTACAGGCATCAGTTCACACGATACAAACTTGTATGTAGATAGTGATAATAATAATAATAATACATGCGCTGTATAAAATGTTAAAAACTATGCAGAATGTTCGCGTGTGTAAAATTATTTTTAGAAAAAGTATACTGATTACGTGACATTTGTATATAAAAGATAAATTTCAAATAGGAAATAAAACGCTATTATCATCAATAGTACAGAACATAAATAGGATTGATAATATGTAATAAGATCATTAAAAATGCAATATCAAAGCGGTAAAACCCATTAAGTGGAAAAAAGAAATGTCTTTAGTTGCTTCTTGAATTGCGGGTGGTTGCCGTTTCCACGTATGTTGGCAGGCAGTGTATTCCACAGCGTGGGGCCAGCGCAGGCAAATGCTCGGCGGCCGAAACGTTCTAGGTTGACTCGTGGCACGTCGAGAAGTAGCCCGCCGGCAGAGCGAAGGCCACGTCTTGGTGCGTACTGGTGCAGCAGTGCGGCAAGGTACTCTGGTGTGCCTCCGTAGAGTGCCTTTTGCACAAGACGAGTATCTTATACTCAATCCTTCTCTTCATGGGCAGCCAGTGCAGTTGCCGCAGTATTGTTGTCATGGACTGGCGATCACCCCGTCGAATCTGCATGACAATGCGAGCGGCTGACCGCTGGACCATTTCCAGACGGTGCAGGAGGCTATCGATTATTAAATATAGCATCGCATTGCCATAGTCAAGCCGTGACGTTACTAGTCCGTGAATCACACTTTTGCAAACGCTGGTGGTGAGAGAGTCTCGAATCTTAGCAATTCGAGCTAGATGATAGTAAGCGCTGCGGCATATGTTCGACACTTGAGATGCCATCGACAGATGAGTGTCAATGGCAAATCCAAGATCTCGGATAACGGCGGATGTGTCAACGAACTGGCCACATATGTTGATGCGGCTAAACGTAATAGGAGTTCGCAGACTTGGTGAACCTATAACTATGGCTTTTGATTTGTTCTCATTCATGACATTTAAACAGCACATTTCGTCTATTTGTCGCAAAGCACACAGCATAATCAATGTTATTTTTCGCTGTTTTCATACTGCTAACATTGATGCTCTCATTAAGGCATATACATAATTTGTCCTCCCAGTGCTAGAATACTGTTCGACAGTATTGAACCCATACATACCAGCTAGGCATTACTTGGGCATGACTGACCAGTTAGAGAATGTGCAACGACTCTTTACACGCCGGGGCTATTACCGCTGTCAACGCGATACCAATCATCGTTACATACAAAGACTCGAATACCTTAAACTGGAGAGTCTCGATCTCCGCCGGATTTATAATGACATGGTCATGGCATACAATATCCTGCATGGACATATCAATGTATTTGAAAATAACCTCATTTCTTGTAATAACCCTATTATAAATACGACAGTTTCGACTAGAGGTCACGGATTTAAGCTTAAAACAACACACTTTAGACTTGATATAAAAAAAAAAACATTTTTGTAACCGAGTTGTGTCTACCTGGAACATATTACATGAGCGCATAGTAAATTTGACATCCAAAATACAATTCAAGAAAGCTTTGCGTACAGTAAACTTTGAATCTCCAACAAAGTTCGGTAGACGCCTGTAGGAAATTACTTGATTTGGAATTTTTTTATACTATTTGCTGCACATTATCATGCCACCCTAACTTTTCACAAAAATTACGCACTACATATGATGATATGGGTATATGAAAAACGTTGAATTCTATATTGTATTAATTGTAATAGTATTGTATGTATATGTACATCTGCACGTGTTGTACGCAATGGACACATTTCTTAACATTGTTGTTCCTAAATAAACAATAAATCAATCAAACTGTCTGCTTTCTGTCTCATTCCGATCTGTCCGCGGACAAAACCCCAGATTTTCACCGTTTGACACACACAACCAATAGTGATCATCTGACTAGATTACCCCATCCTATGGGTAAGTCAATCATCCTAAATGTATCGAACAACTCATTTTAGCACCCATCACATGTGCTTTGAAATCACAACATTTAAACTATCGTCTGAATTAATATGTATACAATCATAACTAATTAATTTTCATTATAATAAACATATATTTTAGTCCAAAATCCTACCTACAAACCGTATAATGAAACAACTAGACCTATACAGGATGCCAATATCTCAGCCATCACATAGACCGACCTTCTAACGCTACGTAATCGCCGTCGGTCAGCCAAGATTCCCAACATAAACACCTTGCCAAAATACCTGTTACACAGTGACAATCACACCATATACACTTCTCTAAATTACTTCTCACACATGCTAAATATCTCAATCCCCGGATTAACGACGTTACCGATCTTTAGCTGTTGACACGGATTGGCGGGGTTTCCGCTCACTTGTTTGGCTCAGGTCTAGTTGGAAAACCACATTTCTATAATTCAACGCTCGTGAATGGTAGTTGCACAAATGAACAAGACAACTAAGTCAAATGAAAGAAAAATAAACATTTCATATGCGATAGTTTCTCAGTAATTTACAATACACAAGTTGGCTCCTGGGTCCATGTAATTAAATAAGCAAATAACTCTGATTATGTTGTAATCGACAAGGGAATTATCATCAACCCAAAGTAAACAATATCGTTATGGTCATCATGGCTAAAGATAAAACACAGCTGTGTTTGCTTACGTACCTCGACATGTCTTACGTACCTCGACATGTCTTACGTACCTCGACATGTCTTACGTACCTCGACATGTCTTACGTACCTCGACATGTCTTACGCACCTCGGCATGTCTTACGTATCTCGACATGTCTTGCTATCATACAACCCTGTTCCAAGAGCTACACAATCAGTTCCGAGGCATAGACACAGTATCTTAATTCCACGGGCTGCGCCATACTTTTAGATCACCCTACATGACGAGTGTCGAAGTCTAGCAAAATTCGCTCGCCAATGAAAATATATTTGCATACACCTATTCCTATACTTGCCAATAGGATATGGCCATGCTGTGTTCATCCAAACTCAACTTATGTAGCATAGGTTGACCTTTGTTTACTTAACTAGTCCTCTTTCTGACAAAACAGCACGTTAGTGTGTTCCACTATCGTCCACGTCATTCATATATATTAAGAATAATAAAGGTCCTAATACTGATCCCTGTGGTCCCCACTCATAGCTGATTTCCAGTTTGAAACCTCCCCGTCTATTACAACACGTTGTCTTCTCTCTCTTCTATTCTCTTCTATTTTAGCGCAGTATAAGTATTTTATATATTATTAGTATTATTATATTATTTCCGATTATGACCTATATATAATGTAGTATATTATAAAACAAAAAATTGCACTGTCGTATAGTTGCCACTTTTACTAGTCGTATGTGTGCGTGTGCTTCCACGTGAGCATGTGTGCGTGTGTGCGCCATGTGTTCCAGATCTTGAGTTGATGCGAACATCCTTCAAGATACACTGGCAATAATGCTATGTTAGATAAGTCGTTCTATAATATATGTATCATTTCAATTAGAGCTAGTTTCGCCAACTCTGAATGTTGCATCATCGAATTTACATCACTGGTGATGTCAATCAGTGACACACACGATGCTTTCTGTGCCTATACACGCCTGTTGTCGTTACCGCTCGTACACATCAATGTAACACAGTTTAGTACAATTCAGCGCATACTGTCTGAAACAGTCACTTGCAGTAACCAAAGCCGAATACCGCCCATCAATTTATCAAACACCTTTGTTTCATCGTCACGACATAACGTGTAAGTCTAATCACATGTAAGTATCTAGTTTAAAGTAAACTATGGAAAAACACACACATTCTATGTTTAATATAAAAACTGTGAAAAAGTGACTTCATTGCTTCTTTAATGTATTAGCCTTTGAAATATAATATTTTGCTTTCGACTGTAGTGTATATTTGTACCATGGAAAATACCTAAATGATGTCATTAATTCACGAACCTGCGTCAGAGGCCATTAATCTGAATATAATCCACCCAAGGTATGTATATGTACGTTCTCAGCTAATCTGGCTAATTAATTACCTTTCCGAAAGAAGCCATTTTTTCCAATTCGATGATATAACGTCTGACACATTATCTCAACAGGTGTCCCGCAGTGGTCAGTAATATGTCCCCTATTATTTACTCTCTATATAAATGATATTCATATTGCTAACGATAAATTCAAGGCGATACTATATGCTGATGATACCACTGTTGTCGGACCACTTTGATACATTATACTGGACTCTACACATTGACATAATATCAAATAACATATCACGAACTTTGGGAGTCATGAATAAGCTAAAGCAGTTCTTTAATCGAGCCACACTTCTACTACATCGTTTTATCGTGAAGTTTTGATACGAATAGACTCTCCGGTAAATACAATTTACACACGGAACCTAAAACCTCAACCTACTCCAAATTTAAGAAATTTTCACGCGTCGATGCTTCACATTTTTTCAAAAAGTTATGCATAAACGCATTCCTATATTTTTGAATCGTTATTTTTCAAAATTCTGCTAATCATGATTATCCCACAATAATGTAATGTTATCAAATCGCTATCCCATACAGTCATACTTCGAGAGCCAGAAAATGTATTAGATACCACTTACCAACTTTACTTAGACAAATGCCACCATGCATTGTGGATAACATTTATACGCATAGTCTTCACGGTTTTTCTACGTACACCATAATATTTCTGCGCAAACGCTAACTGCTGCATATGCACTTAGGCTACAAATGATCACCATGTCTTGTCTTCCAATAAACTGTGACAATAAACTTTGACAATGATGTAAAACATGTTATATGCAATGTATGCATACGAAAAACAACCATTGTAGGTGGCTCTCACGCTGGCGGCACATATGTTAAAGCCTTAATGAGAATCTCCAGGCAGATGTTATGTTTAAGAAAATAATCGTAATATGTATTTATTTCTGTCGAATAAAGAAAATCCAGTTCCAGTTTGTTTGTATGTTATGGTTTGCATCTCGGGCGCCAACATTCAGGGGTTTATCTACGACCCCACTGTCGGGTCGTCTCAGTTTTAGTTTTTAGAAATATATCACGCTATTACCCTTTCTACGGACAATCGAATTACCATTTTGTAGTTATTATGTACAATTGTCCTCAACGCCACGCCAACAATTATGTACAATTGTTGACAACGTCGTGCGTCTTTTGTTTGATTGTCCAAAGTTACGTCACACAAGGGCGTCGTTAAACGTTATTATTATTAATACCTTTATTCGGAGTCAAAATCCTAAAACATGTACATATTAAAACAAACCATAACTACCAGTATTATGTCGACATTTCGAGAGATATTGCCTGGCCGCACCACTTACTAAGGAATAGATGGATACTTCTATGATAGTGTTGTATACCCTGACATGTTACAGTCACGTACGAACGAAGTTATCCTGTCCGAAAAATAGGTATTTGTGTTAACAAATGTAATACAGGATATCACACATAAACACACACACGCACAAGCACACACACGTACATGCTCAATCCCGTTTTGGGTCCAAGCACTCGAGTACTTGAGTACTTGTGTACTTAAGTACAGCAAGTACTGTACTTGGGCTTGTACTTGCCATTTTGCTGAGTGCAGTACTTGGACTTGTACTTGACCGTCAAAGTACTTAGACTTGGCAAGTACTTTCCAAAGTACTTTTTGTGTTGTCGTTAAATATTTGGCTCTATCGTACACATACTCAGTGTACTCAGATTGTATGAGTACATTACGAGTATATCTCAATATATGCTGTGTAAAATTAATTTATTTGTAGTTAGCAAAATGAAACTTTCCTGAAGTATTTGAATGTTCAACTATTTGCTTTTAATACTTTGTTAATTCTGATTGATTACCCCCCTTGCCGTTCGTATACATAGTACACCTCCATTATCCAATAACCATGACTACGGCACCAAAAAAGGCACCATGCAGCATCTTTTCCCAGTCAGAAACACCATGTTAAGCAAACGACTGTAGATTGCCAGTTCAGGCCATAATCCTTTTGTTCAATTAAGCCACCAGGATGTCCACAAAGCGCCATTCGTCAGTTAGCCCACCAGTTAGCCATGAAATGCCTTTGATGCAGTCAGGAGGCCATGCCACTTTGCACTGGCTGACAGTGCTAACTGCTAAGAACTGCCAACTGAGTCATCCTCTGTATAAGTAAGGTGACTCAAGTCAGACTGCCTCCTACACCAGTATAATCTGGTGCCAGCAGTCTGGCTAAAAAGTACAAAGGGCATCGTGGGCCTGTTGTATTGGCGTGTGCTAACCCTCTCAACAACCAGTAGTCTAATATAAGAAAATATAATTTGCAAACTTCTAATAACATTGCAAATTGCAACAATGCTTCTGTGCACCAAAAGAAGACAAACTGAACTGACGTATAAGCCTGTAAGTTAGTCTCGTGTTGTATTTATTGAAAACAACGACAAACAAACTTGATTCAAATTGCCACACATCCCATTTGTTGCAATTTGGACAAATCTTCTCACCTCTACCCCTTCAAATTATATACATGTTTTTTTTTTGGGGGTAATGTTTAGTCACTGGTAGACTAACTACAAATATATTGGTTTAATGGGTATTATTATATCAAAGCATGTGATTTATTAATTGTTAACTGCAGTAACTGTTAAGAAGGGACTCCAAACAAAAACTTATTTTATGAGTCACACCATGTGTGTATGCTTGTAAAATGGAGGATTTTGTAAAACGTAGACATTTGTTTGTAGGGTTAGACATTCGTTTTTCACTGGTAGACTAACTACAAAGATATTTTACCATGTCTGTATATTTGTATAATGGAGAGGTTTTATGAAAGGTAACCTTATGTTTGGGGTTCCTATTTGATTGTAGGGATACGATAACATATTATATATATATTGCGGTAAACCATAATTATAGTTATGGGTCTACGGAAAGGTTCCCTACTTTATAAAATATGTTAAAACTATCGGAAATATTTTCTTAATAGCCAAAATGCAAAAAATATGTGACAATGATTAATTTAAGATGATCCTTATTTAATTAATTGATTAGACCATATCAACTATCCATATCTGGAGGACTCCTTGCTGACCCTTGATTGCAATTGCTAACAATTACTCAAGTCCTTCATAACAATGAACTCAGTGTGGGATCAGTGAAGACATGTAGCATGTCTCATGAAGCCATGATACATGCTAGCCTGGGTCTGAGAGAGCAGGGACTGAGGGAGCAGTGATCAGAGAAATGCTAAACAAAGAAATGTAGCCAGTGTACTGATAGGTAACAAATCCTCCTGCTGGCTGCTTTGTTTTAATTGAAGTGAATGTTATTGTTGATGAAATAAAGAGGTATTTTACAGTTTTCCTTGATTTAAATAATGAATAAATGCACAATACTGCTGCTTATGTGTGTTCATCGCTTTGACCATCACCATTATAAAACACATAACATATAAATAACTTTAACGATTGCTTAGTAAAAATGCTTAATGTTTTCATTGAAAGTATCAACAATATGTTAACAACAGTATGTTTCTCTTGTGTTGGGACTTCAATGCTAACCTTGCTAAACAAACTATGCTTGGAGAGCTACTGCACTGATAATAATATTATGATTTTACACAAGGAGGAACTCCTTGGAGATACGTGTGCACGCGTAAGCTTAGCATCTTCTTGGCTAGATCATGTTGTACGCATTTATGATGAAAAGAGTGCATTACTGATATAGAAGTTAAGTACGCATGTACTCTGTGTGATCACCATCCAGTGCAATGTACATTACTGATATAGAAGTTAAGTACGCATGTACTCTGTGTGATCACCATCCAGTGCAATGTACAGTTACACTCGGTGAGTTGGTTGAACGTGAGGGTAATATGAACAATGAATCAAATCCCCGTATACAGTGGGATCTTTCCTCCAACAACAACAAACCCGGACTGGGTGTTGTTTATGATGTTACGCGATACGCTGGGTCTAACTTCACAAATGTGCTCAGAGTATGCAAGAACAAGCAAACGTCATTATTGCGGATAATATTGCTGGTAAAATCATAAAAAAAATTAAAGGGATTTCTGGAGGGAAATCAAAAACTCCTCAAACAGTAGTATTACATTTCCTAACGTTGTGACTAATGTACATGACAGACAAAACATAAGTGGTATGTGGCAAGAACACTATAGCCAGATTATCAATGTAGATAAAGGGAGTTGTAGCAAGGAATTGCATGCTGATCTATATAAGGAACATTCAGCTTTGGACCAAGGAATGAGGGTGAATGCTAAAGAAATTTGAGAAATTATAGAACACTTATAATAAGTCCCTTGGTTGTGACGGCATAACTAGGGAGCACATGAAGTTGGCAGACCGACAGCTGGCAGTATTATTGGCTTTGTTAATGTCTGGAATATTAATACATGGTTACGTACCGAAAACTATACTAAAATATGTCATTGTTCCTATTATCAAAGATAAAAATAAACCTGTCAGTGACAGGGGTAACAATAGACCGATACGTATGTCTAATATATTCACTCAAATAGTTGAAAAATACTGTACAAACGGATGCAAAGTCATCTATATATGTATATATGGAGTGAGCCGTCGAACGACATATCTCATCCCGAGTCAGTTGTGTTTTCTCTGGTGACTGTGCAACCCGATGCGCGACGTGCATTTGCGTCCACATAGGTGGTCGCAGATCCCTGCGGAGGTTGACCATTCTTCAGCTGTGTTCTTCGGTCGGTGATTTTCGTGCTCAGGCACACGCCACGTTCATTCCAGAGGCGCTTGGTTAGTCTGCTGAAAGAAGCACCTGCCTTTCAAAGACGGGCAGAGATGTCATCACCAATCATTGGATTTTCGTTTTTTAATATTTGGTCGTACTTGGTTGGTTCCTTGCTTTGGTTGGAACATAACTTCCGTCTTTAGACTGATTGTAAGTTCAAATCGGTGGGCTGCTGTAGCAAAAGAGTCGGTGATTCTTTATGTCGTTGATCGGGTTACAATGAGTGTACAGTCATCAGCAAACCGCAGATCTCGGAAAAGTAGTTCTGTAGTCTTTGCTTTCAGGCGCTGTAGATTGAATATGTTTCAGTGCGAAATTGGATGTAAACGCCTAGATCGTTATCGCGGAACGCATCTTGGAGCATGATGGAAAATATAATCGAGAACAGCATTGGCACCATCACGAAACTCTGTTTCGTGCCATTTTATACAGTAAACGCTTACAGTATTTTATACAGTAAACGCTGATTATGTCCCTTGTTGTTGAAGTCTGCTTACCATGCCATCGTGGAAGGACCGTATTACGTCAACAAACGTGTCTGGACAGCCAAACAGTTTCCAGAGTCCTATTCTGTAGACTGGATCAAAAGCCTTTGTAAAGTCCATTAACACAATGTAGAGGTTTTGTTCGTGACACTGTTCTTGTATTTGTCGCATTGCGAAGATCATGTCAGTAGTACCACGTACTGCCCGGAAGCCACAAAGTCATCTACAAACCACATGCAGCCAATTTGGGTTCAAACCTAAACATGGGACGTAAATGTGTGTAATTGTGTTGAAGGAGCACCTTCGATATTATGTTCAACATGGGTCATGCATGTATGTTGCCTACCTTGATTCCTCTACGGCATTCGACAGGGTGAATCACACAAAGCTATTTTTGACGTTATTTAAAATTTAGCCTATCGCAAATCCGTTTAATTGGTGTTCAAATATGTAGTGTGTATAGTTCATGTAACATCCGCATTCGATTTAATAAAAAATGCCTTTTTTTTCAAATCATCGAAATGATTGACTTTAGTCGTTATATCTGGTAAGGATCACAATAGTGGATATCCAAAAAGGTAAACAGTGCGTGGGTCAATGATGACCATGGGCGTGACTTGCATCCTCTCTCCGATCACATGACAAAGTTATGAAATTTCATCAAGAGGAAAATTGTAATTTTTCAACATGTCGATTTTCACTTCAGTTACTACGTAAAGAAAAAAATATTAATTTAATAGTTTGTCTGATGAATTAACAAAAACTACATATAAGAGTTGCACAAAAGCGATAGCATGCTGCAGTGGACATTAGGTAGGCTTTGTTTTTAACAAAAACTACATATAAGAGTTGCACAAAAGCGATAGCATGTTGCAGTGGACATTAGGTAGGCTTTGTTTTTAACAAAAACTAGATATAAGAGTTGCACAAAAGCGATAGCTTGTTGCAGTGGACATTAGGTAGGCTTTGTTTTTAACAAAAACTACATATAAGAATTGCACAAAAGCGATAGCATGTTGCAGTGGACATTAGGTAGGCTTTGTTTTTAACAAAAACTACATAAAAGAGTTGCACAAAAGCGATAGCATGTTGCAGTGGACATTAGGTAGGCTTTGTTTTTTGTTTCTGAAATGAGACTAGCAAAAAATCGAATTAATTAGGCACATTTATGAGTATTGAATTCAGCGATGTTTATAAAACCTCTGTACTGCGCATAAAGTGGATACGCGCAATTTATCAACCTTTGTAAACCTTTTAAATGTGTTTATTGTATTGTTACTATGGACATAATGCATATTGATTGTATGTTTTGTCTGAAATAAAAGATTGATTAAATAATTACTTCGTCTGATTTGTATTCGATATTTGCTTCTTTAATCTTTTCGCAAACTCTTGTCTCACCGGCTTTTGCTTTGATGTCTTCCTCCATCTGCCTTATCCTATGTTCAACCTTTATAGCTTCGTTCTTCGCGATGTCTTTCCATTTTAAAGTTTTGCATTACTTTCCCATCGCACGGTGGGCAAAGCCAGTGGATGTGGTATTTCTCGTTCATTATTTGTAATACATTTCTGTCACGTTTACAAAATTTATACAAAGTGCTTGTCACATTGCTTACATTATATCAGCTGGTGGTTGTCAAAGTGTTCACTTTCTACCAGCTTGTGGTTGTCACAATGTTTACATTATATCAACTAGTGGATATCACAGTATTCACGTTCTACCAGCTGGTGGTTGTCAAAGTGTTTACATTCTACCAGCATGTGGTTTTCACAGTGTTCACAATCTACCAGCTTCTCGTTGTCTCCCTCGAATATTTGTTTGCGTCCCTGATAGTTTCATATTTCACCGTTTTTTAATCTGAATACTTTTCGTCTTCGCCCTGATCGTCTTGTTTGCTTTGCTTCCTTTTCGTTGTTCTGGTATACTAACCCATTCACTATTATTTTGGGTTTATATGTTCTACGCCATGCCTTACACCATATCTATGTTTAATAATTTTAGATATACTTGATTTTAAGTTACCAACCGTGCTGTGCAGGGAGTCAAGGCAGTGCCGGGAAGAACTAAACAGAGATAATTGTAAGGGGATACCCAGGGCGACTCTATGTTTAGATCGTTCCTTGACTGAATGGCCTGATTAGTAGAAACTGGAAATGGAATTTATTTATTCGAAAGAAATAATGGAATTTCTTTATTCGACAGAAATAAATGCATATTACGACTTTTTCTTTAACATAAAAATATTCCGCGTGCATACATTGCCTACAACATGTTTTACATCATTGTCAAAGTGTATTGTCACTGTTTATCGGAAGACAGGACATGGTGATCATTTGTAACCTAAGTGCACATGTAGCAGTTAGCGTTTGTGCATGAATGTTTGTAAAGTGTTAGTAGGTATTGTTTGGTGTATGTAGAAAAACCGTGAAGACTATGCGTATAAATTTTATCCACAATGCTTGGTGGCATTTTTAGTAAAGCTGGTAAGTGGTATCTAATGCACTGTCTGGCTATCGAAGTATGACTGTATCGGATAGCGATTTGATTACATTGCCTTGTGGGAATATCACGATAAACAGCATGTATAGTTTATTCATGACTCCCACAGGCCGTGATATTTTATATGATATTGTGTCAATGTGTGGAGTTCAGTCTAACGTTTGTTTACATAATAGTGCCGACAAATTTTAATTTGCGTACACATTGTATGGGTTGACCATCTATTTGTACCGTACACACTGTATGGGTTGACCGTCTATTTGTACCGTACACACTGTATGGATTGACCGTCTATTTGTACCGTTGATTTTATGTCTGAAATCCAGCATAGTGGAACATGGAACAACATGTATTTAGTTTTACTTGTGTTTAGGAAAGTTTGTTTACATATAACCATTCAATGATATGTTTCAATTCAGTGTTTATGTTGTCGCTGATAGTATTATAGTCTTGCAAAGTACTATTAGTATTGCGTTTAAAAGAACAGAGTGGTCCGACAAGAGTGGTGTCATCAGCATATAGTATCGCTTTGAATTTATTATTTGCAAGATGAGTATCATTTATAAAGAGAGTAAATAATAGGGGAACTAGTATTGACCCTAGTACTTTTGCGTATTTATGCTGGGAATTGTATGTACCAGTTAACTGCTAATATTTACACAAAACTCGTTAAGCCTGTGTGCTATCTCCGGTGTATCGGTAACACACAATCCATTTATATAAAAGTGATTTGGAAATAAAAAAGTGTGTAGTTGTTGTTAATAAGTTGTTTAATGGTGTCCCATGTTTCCCTAGTGTTTGATTTGAATTGATCAAATAGGTTTCCGCAGTAGATCTTTGTTGCATTTCTGATAGTTTTTTATATACACGAGGATTGGCTAATATATTATTGTAAGATATGTCACTTTGTGGAGTCTGCTTTAGTTTCCCACATAGCTGGTCTTAATATCTAATTGATTTATTAATTTCGGTTGTTATCCAAATGAACTGTTTATGTTTATAGTTACTATAGCGAACCGTTTGAACTGGAAAGTGATTTACTTACAAATAAATGAGTATGCCTTCAATTATTTCATAGCTAATGTTTGGATCTGAGTGAATATCCTGATTGAGTTTTTCCATAATGCCCCTATGACATACAATTGCACAGTAATCTAACGAAGGCGTTTCGTTGTTTGTCCTGGGTTTTATATATTTGGGTGTATTTTGTTTAGATTGTAATTTGTCAAAGCTTAGGTAATGTGGTAGATGATCTGATATATTACTCATTAAGTACAAGCTCTAGTGGCAGTTGAGAGCGTACAGTATATCTGATTGATAAGTATACAATTATTGGAAGAAAAATTAGTCGGTAGAGTAATATTTGGGTTAAAATCTTTGTACAGAATAGATCAAGATAATCCCCAATGTTTTGCCTATCATTCACTTTTAGCAGATCAAGGTTAAAATTTGCAAATATTATTGTTTCTGAACTTTCCTGTCCTAATTTTGACAGGATAGGTGCCTATTCTTCAATAAAAGTTGATGTAGCTATGTCCGTGTAATTTAATGTTGGTGGTCTGTATATAGTACGTGATATGTTTTTTTAAAGATCCCATAAATATGAAGAAACAAACCTTCCCAAATATCGTAGGACTCGTATAAATTCCTTATGTTGTACTGGTAACGTTCATGTAGATATATAATTAAGCCGCCATGACCTGAACAGTTTTTACCTGATATTATAATTAGGAATATGATATTGAGATAAGTTTGAATCCTCTGAGAGCCAGCTTTCCTGCAGATATATTGCACTAAAGCAAGTGCCGCCATTTTGCAGTCGAATTGGAGAGAGGTAATTGAACTTTGCATTAATGCTTTGAATATTTAATTTGAAAACGGTAAAATTATCTTTAGTAGAAGCAAGAACATAATTTAGCATTACAGTGTCTATGTACGGCGAGTGCGTTAACGTAGCCATGTCTTCATTATTGTCATCTGAATTACTCATTCAGGTTGTTTGCAATTGACTCACCAATACTGGGTAGTGGTCTGTCTTCCGATAAGCCATCATGCACATTTTGTGACATAGTTAGTTTATAGATTTATAACGTGCACCACAACGAGATTATCTATCAAACTGGAAAGCAGTCCCGTAATAATTATTTGTTCTGGCTTCTGGCCACAGCAGTTGAATAGAGGTTCCAAATATAAGTTAAATAATAATGTAAACGATTGAATATAATATGTGGTACTTAAACCTGTAACATTTAAATTCTTATAATGAAGTATGGAGCCAAAAGCGGTTAACTATACAACGTAGATTAAGATGAATAACATATAACCCTAATGTATATATCCGCGAACACAAACACGGCATATCTTTACAAAAGGAAATGCAGTATATAGCAAAATCATCCAAGTACACCAGAGTTCAATGCAATATCCACGAAGAAGATTTACTAAGTACATTCTATAACAATACATAATGAAACGTATTGGATACGCGGGCATGCCATTTAGCATGTGATATTGTTTACGTTGGCCTATTGATTGTATAATACCATAAAACAATAATACCACAAGTATAGGTCTATGACTAAGCATGTATCACTGAAATCTATAATGTGAAATGAGACCAATTACTGGTTATGCGGCTAGAAATTGATCTAGCAATACATATAATGAGATAATATCCGCACGAACAAAGTGCATACAATTGTACGGTGGGTGTGGTTCCAGCTAATAGAGTTATGGTTACGTTGTAACAGTATTTCAGTCCATTTTGCCGAGGAAGGTGTTGTTGTCCTCGGCGGGGACTTCACGTCCCTAGGCGAAATTGTTTTCTTTTCGGAAGGATGACCGTCGGTTTAGCTTGTACAATTCATTCATGAATGGGCGTACGCGTATTTTTTTCTTTACGTCTTCTTAAGTCACGTCTTCGATGAGACGACAGTATGTGTTTGCTAGGTTCCCTCGAGCAGCTCTCAGAACCGCACAACGTGTGACCCTGCTGTAAAAACGAGCGATGACATAGCGCGGGTTGTCATTCGATGGTGTCCCGGTGCTGTGAGCATTCTCGATGATGTTGCCAGTTAACGCGAATTGATCCCATGTAATGTTTATGAAGTCTTCGTCCGCCAACTCCGGGACATTGTCCATTTCTGTCGGCATAGCTTTGGTCACTGACCGGGTCTTACTGAGCTTTTATTTTCCATTCCCAGACATGGTAGTCAATGTTTGTTACGTAACTGTCTATAGCGCTTGGAGAGTGCAGTGACCCGGTGTGTGTCCACAGTCAAAGCGGAAAAAGAAATGTAGCTTTCAGTGGCTATCTAAACTCAGGATTTTCCTAGCATATATGCTGTATAAATAAAAAAAAATGTATGTACATCTTGGCTCCAAACATTTTAAGTCAGTTTATGTCATCGCCGAGATGCCAATGGATTCAGAGTGGGTGCAATTGAGGAAAATTGGAGGTGTTCTGAAAACCGACTCCGCTGCCACAAATCCACGTGACTTTATAAACTGTAATATGTGCGGAGTGCTGGTCTGATTGTGACATCCTGTTTAATTGTCAGAGTACAATTTATTTATTGAATTAAATATTTTACTGAATCTAATTGGGAATGCTGAATCTAAATAATGGACTGAATCTAAATGACTGGGTCGCTTCCTTTGTTTACATGAAACATGGGTAATCTGTACCACTTACACTAATTCTTAACAATTTACTATGGCTTAATCTAAATGACTGGGTCACTTCCTTTGTTTACATGAAACATGGGTAATCTGTACTACTTACACTAATTCTTAACAATTTACTATGGCTTAATCTAAATGACTGGGTCACTTCCTTTGTTTACATGAAACATGGGTAATCTGTACTACTTACACTAATTCTTAACAATTTACTATGGCTTAATCTAAATGACTGGGCCGCTTCCGTTGTTTACATGAAACATGGGTAATCTGTACTACTTACACTAATTCTTAACAATTTACTATGGCTTAATCTAAATGACTGGGCCGCTTCCTTTGTTTACATGAAACATGGGTAATCTGTACTAAATTACACTAATTCTTAACAATTTACTATGGCTTAATCTAAATGACTGGGTCGCTTCCTTTGTTTACGTGAAACATGGGTAATCTGTATTACTTACATTAATTCTTAACAATTTACTATGGCTTAATCTAAATGACTGGGTCGCTTCCTTTGTTTACATGAAACATGGGTAATCTGTACTACTTACACTAATTCTTAACAATTTACTATGGCTTAATCTAAATGACTGGGTCGCTTCCTTTGTTTACGTGAAACATGGGTAATCTGTATTACTTACACTAATTCTTAACAATTTACTATGGCTTAATCTAAATGACTGGGTCGCTTCCTTTGTTTACATGAAACATGGGTAATCTGTACCACTTACACTAATTCTTAACAATTTACCAGGGCTTAATCTAAATGACTGGGTCACTTCCTTTGTTTACATGAAACATGGGTAATCTGTACCACTTACACTAATTCTTAACAATTTACCAGGGCTTAATCTAAATGACTGGGTCACTTCCTTTGTTTACATGAAACATGGGTAATCTGTACTACTTACACTAATTCTTAACAATTTACTATGGCTTAATCTAAATGACTGGGTTTACATGAAACATGGGTAATCTGTACTACTTACACTAATTCTTAACAATTTACTATGGCTTAATCTAAATGACTGGGTCACTTCCTTTGTTTACATGAAACATAGGTAATCTGTACTACTTACATAAATTCTTAACAATTTACTATGGCTTAGTCTAAATGACTGGGCCGCTTCCTTTGTTTACATGAAACATGGGTAATCTGTACTACTTACATAAATTCTTAACAATTTACTATGGCTTAGTCTAAATGACTGGGCCGCTTCCTTTGTTTACATGAAACATGGGTAATCTGTACTACTTACATAAATTCTTAACAATTTACTATGGCTTAGTCTAAATGACTGGGCCGCTTCCTTTGTTTACATGAAACATGGGTAATCTGTACTACTTACATAAATTCTTAACAATTTACTATGGCTTAGTCTAAATGACTGGGCCGCTTCCTTTGTTTACATGAAACATGGGTAATCTGTACCACTTACACTAATTCTTAACAATTTACTATGGCTTAATCTAAATGACTGGGTCGCTTCCTTTGTTTACATGAAACATGGGTAATCTGTACTACTTACACTAATTCTTAACAATTTACTATGGCTTAATCTAAATGACTGGGCCGCTTCCTTTGTTTACATGAAACATGGGTAATCTGTACTACTTACATAAATTCTTAACAATTTACTATGGCTTAGTCTAAATGACTGGGCCGCTTCCTTTGTTTACATGAAACATGGGTAATCTGTACTACTTACATAAATTCTTAACAATTTACTATGGCTTAATCTAAATGACTGGGTCGCTTCCTTTGTTTACATAAAACATGGGTAATCTGTACCACTTACACTAATTCTTAACAATTTACTATGGCTTAGTCTAAATGACTGGGTCGCTTCCTTCGTTTACATAAAACATGGGTAATCTGTACCACTTACACTAATTCTTAACAATTTACTATGGCTTAATCTAAATGACTGGGTCGCTTCCTTTGTTTACGTGAAACATGGGTAATCTGTACTACTTACATAAATTCTTAACAATTTACTATGGCTTAGTCTAAATGACTGGGCCGCTTCCTTTGTTTACATGAAACATGGGTAATCTGTACTACTTACATAAATTCTTAACAATTTACTATGGCTTAGTCTAAATGACTGGGTCGCTTCCTTCGTTTACATAAAACATGGGTAATCTGTACCACTTACACTAATTCTTAACAATTTACTATGGCTTAATCTGAATGACTGGGTCGCTTCCTTTGTTTACGTGAAACATGGGTAATCTGTACTACTTACATAAATTCTTAACAATTTACTATGGCTTAGTCTAAATGACTGGGCCGCTTCCTTTGTTTACATGAAACATGGGTAATCTGTACTACTTACATAAATTCTTAACAATTTACTATGGCTTAGTCTAAATGACTGGGCCGCTTCCTTTGTTTACATGAAACATGGGTAATCTGTACTACTTACATAAATTCTTAACAATTTACTATGGCTTAGTCTAAATGACTGGGTCGCTTCCTTTGTTTACATGAAACATGGGTAATCTGTACTACTTACATAAATTCTTAACAATTTACTATGGCTTAGTCTAAATGACTGGGTCGCTTCCTTTGTTTACATGAAACATGGGTAATCTGTACTACTTACACTAATTCTTAACAATTTACTATGGCTTAGTCTAAATGACTGGGCCGCTTCCTTTGTTTACATGAAACATGGGTAATCTGTACTACTTACATAAATTCTTAACAATTTACTATGGCTTAGTCTAAATGACTGGGCCGCTTCCTTTGTTTACATGAAACATGGGTAATCTGTACTACTTACATAAATTCTTAACAATTTACTATGGCTTAGTCTAAATGACTGGGTCGCTTCCTTTGTTTACATGAAACATGGGTAATCTGTACTACTTACACTAATTCTTAACAATTTACTATGGCTTAGTCTAAATGACTGGGCCGCTTCCTTTGTTTACATGAAACATGGGTAATCTGTACTACTTACACTAATTCTTAACAATTTACTATGGCTTAGTCTAAATGACTGGGCCGCTTCCTTTGTTTACATGAAACATGGGTAATCTGTACTACTTACATAAATTCTTAACAATTTACTATGGCTTAGTCTAAATGACTGGGTCGCTTCCTTCGTTTACATAAAACATGGGTAATCTGTACCACTTACACTAATTCTTAACAATTTACTATGGCTTAATCTAAATGACTGGGTCGCTTCCTTTGTTTACATGAAACATGGGTAATCTGTACTACTTACACTAATTCTTAACAATTTACTATGGCTTAATCTAAATGACTGGGCCGCTTCCTTTGTTTACATGAAACATGGGTAATCTGTACTAAATTACACTAATTCTTAACCATTTCAGTACTACAGCCCTGATCTGATGTGACCACTGAATACTGCATTCCCAGTGAATATGCAAGAAAATCGACTGCATCACTTCAAGTCAAGATTTCAGCAACAAAAATGCATTTTATGAATAGGAATATATTCTGAAAGTACGATAATCAGTGAGTAAAATGAGCCGTATCATTTTACATTTCGTCGTCATGGTAACCAGCAATCTACGGTTTCAGCGTTTTTGCAGTTGCTGAACGCAGTTGTATGCCAATGGCAATGACAATATACATATTTAATGTAAACCACTCATGTTGATCATGCTACAGGAGTGTACTATGATATAAAATACATTATAAAGTACATTTTGTTGAGTATGAGAAAGTCAAAAACAAGTTATATATCTGTATTTTAAAAATATATGACAGAAGTGTTGTTTTGTATATTTGCTAACACATTCATTGGCATTGCTACTGGATTCCTATCAAACTTTGCATTTTGACGGATTCTCAGACACCTTTTTTCTTGTAAAAAAAATTAAACTACGCATCATCCAGCATTTATAGTACAGTGCGCAGCTCATCCTCAGCGTTTACACCTTCACATTCTTTATCACTGACGTCCGAGTAGCAATCGAAAATACTCCCGCTGTCTGTATCCGTTTTGCCACCGGCTCGGTCGCTAAGTTCGCTAACATCAATGTTGTTTCGATCGTCAGCATTCGACAAAGATTCGTCGCTAAAACTATCAAATAATCCGTCTAAAACATACGGCGGTAAACCGTCAGTTGAAGTAAAGCCGTCCGCCATT
Source organism: Lamellibrachia columna (assembly GCA_963662155.1). Classification (NCBI taxonomy): domain Eukaryota; kingdom Metazoa; phylum Annelida; class Polychaeta; order Sabellida; family Siboglinidae; genus Lamellibrachia; species Lamellibrachia columna. The sequence continues at coordinate 5,895,708 of OY759261.1, read as the reverse complement.
GCGGCCATAGCAGATTTTTATAATCCATCATAAAAAAAACGCAAAAATCTCCGTAAAATGATATTGAGCAATAATAAACGATTGCCGCTACCGAATAGCTAATTCATTCGCCATGATAACCGTATATAACAAGTGGCTCCACTTAGTGGATAATTATGAGTAAAAGCGATTTAAATGGTGAACGTAGCCAATGCCGGTATACCGGCCTGTCGTACTGTAGCGTCACACACCGCGAGACCGGTATACCGGCCTGTCGTACTGAAATGGTTAACAATTTACTATGGCTTAATCTAAATGACTAGGCCGCTTCCTTTGTTTACATGAAACATGGGTAATCTGTACTATTTACACTAATTCTTAACAATTTACTATGGCTTAATCTAAATGACTGGGCCGCTTCCTCTGTTTACATGAAACATGGGTAATCTGTATTACTTACACTAAGTCTTAGCTAATTCTTGGCTTAGCGTTTTAGAGTATTTGGTAGTTAGCAGTTAAACTATAATGGTTGAAAAACTTTAAATTGAATCTTAGATCATTACATTTGTGGAGGTTTGCTACGTACGTTTTAGAGTATTTGGTAGTTAGCAGTTAAAATCCTTCTACAAGATGGCATGAGCTAGCACGGCCAGTTTGGGCCGATACAAACAAATCATCTTCCGACAAGAAACACTTAATAACAACATAGATTTTCTTAAGATGTCTGAATAGTATGACCTGAATACCTTGGAGCAGTGGAGTGAATAAGTGTCTATTAAAATGTCATCCTGATAAACGCTAACATAGGATTATTGGAAAAACTATTTTTGTGTCAATTGAATATTGTATGACAATAAACAACACCAAACATCCGCTCGACACAATTGAAAAAGCAGAAACGCTCAAGGGTCACTGTAGAAACAAAGCTGTCTTTTGACGATCGGATTAATCATGTTACAAACAAAGCAACAAAGATGACAAAAATATATTAAAATCTTGACAAAAATATATTAAAATCTTGACAAAAATACACTCGTGCCATTGTATAAAACAATGGCACGAACGCCTCTTGACTGCGCCATAACAGCCTGGTACCCAGACAATACATAGCAGCCTGGTACCCAACAAGATATAGAAGCCTGGTACCCAAACAAGATATAGCAGCCTGGTACCCAGAGAAGACGTAGCAGCCAAACATATCAAACATATACGGGGAGACGTGATGTAATGTTTTTTAATTATGCACACATCATATGACAATGAATCGACAAAAAACCTTTTAAAATGGGAGGAAGCATCTTTCATTACAGGAAATGCGCTAAAATTGTTTATCCAAAAATCAAACATACATGTACGTAAAATTGGTTTCCGTCTCAGACTGGCTGAACCATGGAACAGGCCAAATCCATAAATTAATTTAACAACCGTCTGAATAAATTCTGGTCCAACCAGGCGATCTTATGTAACTTTAAAAAACATTAATAACTGGAACTGGAACTCTTGAATTATTATTAGAAAATGACCATCTGATCAACGAGGACACTCAAGGATTCTGTGATCAGAACCATCTTAAGGTAGCCAATGGTAAGGTTAGGACGCATATGCAAATAATTTGACCTGTGATCCCATGTACGTATATGTCAAGTGTGCCTAGTGGATGTCGGTTACACTAGGTTGTGCTTTAGGATATCGCTGGAACTATAGTTTTTCAGTTGTTTCTTAAACGCGTCGCTCTGTGACTCACAACTATCTTACTGGCGGATGGAGCGCTGGACTGTCAATCGAAACGACCAGGGTTCGAATCCACCTACAGCCTTTTTGAAAATTGCGCAACTCGTTCACCCAACTAGAGATTTCCATTGTATGTGTCCGTGGTTTTACATATTTGTGACAATTTATCCTCTTTCTCCATGTCAACGCCCTACATCGAGATCAAGTGGCGTTGAATCTCGGCAGCTGCTGAAACGGAAACGAGGCGACGACATATTGGACAGTTTCATTGTAAAAAAGGAATTGATGTTATGGCGGATAACGTCGATACCCAATAACATAGCAAGAAACAGGCGCCCAACGACTACATACGATGCGTAGATCGGAACTTCGCAGTGCTACATCCCTGAAAAAAATGCATTTTGCAAACATATACGCGCGAATAAAAAACGAATGAGGCGTTCCCCGGTGACAGATCTCGACCCCTTCCCCATCCCGATCTTCCCCATCCCGATCTTCCCCATCCCGATCTTCCGCGCGTTCGGTACGGCGAGTACCAGATCGGGGACCGAGAAGAGTTTTTGCAACACGCGCCAACGTAACCCGACCTACGCGGACCGGAGTATGTGTTTTACCGTTTTCTTCAACGTTTGGCGATTAGGTAAGTATATGTAATATGACGTATTTGTTTTGTCATTATATATATATATATATATATATATATATATGTGTGTATATATGTGTGTGTGTGTGTGTGTGTGTGTGTGTGTGTGTGTGTGTGTGTGTGTGTGTGTGTGTGTGTGTGTGTGTGTGTGTGTGTGTGTGTGTGTGTGTGTGTGTGTGTGTGTGTGTGTGTGTGTGTGTGTGTCTGTGTGTGTGTGTGTGTGTGTGTGTGTGTGTGTGTGTGTGTGTGTGTGTGTGTGTGTGTGTGTGTGTGTGTGTGTGTGTGTGTGTGTGTGTGTGTTTGTGTGTGTGTGTGCGAAAACAAAACAACAAATGCAGTATGTATAAAAATCATCCAAGTACAGCACCTAGTGCATTGCAATATCCACGAAGAAGATATACTAAGTACATTCTTTAATAATGCATGATGAAACGTACTGGATAGGCAAACGCGGGCATGTCATTTAGCATGCGATATTGTTTACGTGGGACTATTGATTGTATACTATCATAAAACAATAATAGTAATGGCAGAAGCCTAATGCCATAAGTATAGGTCTACGACTAAGCCTGCATCACTGAAATGTTATACTGTGAGATGAGATAAATTTCTGGTTATGCGACTAGAAATTGGTCTAGCAATACATATAATGATATAATATATGCACGAACAAGGTGCATACAATTATACGGTGGGTGTGGTTCCCACTATTAGTGCTATGGTTACGTTGTAACACAATTTCAGTCCATTTTGCCGAGGAAGGTGTTGGTCTCCTCGGCGGGGACTTCACGTCCCTCAACGAAAAGCTTTCATTTCGGAAGGATGGCCGTCGGTTTAGATTGTACACTTCATTCATGTTTGATCGAATGCGTGTTTTTTCCTTTACGTCTTCTTGAGTCAAGTCGTCGACCTTGCTGTAAAAACATAGCGCGGGTTGTCATTCGATGGTCTCCGGATGTTGTGAGCATATTCGATGATTGATCCCGTAGAATGTTTATGCAGTCTTCGTGCGCCACATCACGCGCGCCAAGCAAACGGACGTTGAAAAAGAGCGAATGCCGTTCTCCACGAATGAGCTTCTTCTCAAATCTCGCGATGGTGGCGTTTTGTAAGTGTTGTGTTGTTTCGTCCAACGCCATTTCCATCATTCCAATAGATTTGTCCTGCTCCTTAGAACCGTTCGAGGTGAACTCAAATGTATCGGCCAGCTCTTTAACATCAGTGATTTGTAAATTATTAAATAAGTTAATCAGATACCATTATGGTGGACTTCCTTGTTAGGCATAACTTCCGGATTTTAAATGACACCCCAAAATGTACACACATCCATTACAATTGCACATCCTCATAGGTCTACATCACCGACATGACAAGACATATTTGGCAATCTAGCAGTCCGTCTCAAATCAAATTAAAATAAGAAATTATTGTTGCATTCGCATTTTTGGATTCAACCCAGAGGTTACCAACTCATGTATGGGTCTAGGTAGCCACACATGTTAAAACATAGGGCTGTAGCATGATTACTTTCTGAGTTGTGACCATTTCCACTTTGCAGAATGTTTTTATTCCAGGATGAAGTTCTGTAACATTTATTTAGGATATGTTTGGCCAATTTGGGAAAATTTTTTGGGAAAATGCCATTGCGCAGAACAGTGATTTTCGGCTTTAATATAAACTAAATGAGACGCTTAA
>OY759261.1:5879160-5886660 GCA_963662155.1 Lamellibrachia columna | reverse complement strand
TAAATAATATATGATATGTAATAGTTCAGTTTAGGACTTTAATGGGTCTTTAGTATATATATATATATATATATATATATATATATATATATATATATATATGTGTGTGTGTGTGTGTGGGTTTGTGTGTGTGTGTGTGTGTGTGTGTGTGTGTGTGTGTGTGTGTGTGTGTGTGTGTGTGTGTGTGTGTGTGTGTGTGTGTGTGGGTTTGTGTGTGTGTGTGTGTGTGTGTGTGTGTGTGTGTGTGTGTGTGTGTGTGTGTGTGTGTGTGTGTGTGTGTGTGTGTGTGTGTGTGTGTGTGTGTGTGTGTGTGTGTGTGTGTGTGTGTGTGTGTGTGTGTGTTTATTGAATGTGTGTGTGAGTGGGGGGTGCGTGGGGTGTGTATGTGTGTGTATTTATTGAATAACCAGAAGCTAATTGTTTTACACAGTTGTGGTCGTTTACCATAGATGTCGTCTGGTGGGACTCCGACAAACACATTCCAAACAGTGCTCGTATCAGACGGTAGCACATCTTTCGCGATGTTCAACTACGGTGACATAACGTGGACAAAAGCACCGTACAGTAAAGCCTATTTTGCACTGGTAAGCGTTGTGTTTACTCATGATGCACGAATGCAAGTATATAATTTGAAATCGTAGCACTTTCTCTATTCGATGCGATCATAGAACAAATAGCAAGTATTACGACCAACCCTCATTGTGCACCATATTGCATCGCATTGCATCACTCAGAAGACTGACACTTGTAGTATTGCTCCTTGGGTAATAGTCAGCCTACAGCCTATGACACCTTTATTTGTACGTTATTCCACATACATCCGGTTTAGCCTTTTACTAATATGTACGTGACGATTATAACGTGGTTGCTTGGTTTGTCTACATTTGGTACAACGTATCACCAGTCAAAACGTTAACACAAATTTATCTGTAACTTTTCTGCCTGATATTGCACGTTTCGTTCATCTTTTTAACTATCATTTGTTGTCCAGTTGTATTTGTTGTTTACAATAATTTGCAAATGCTGTCCAGTTCACAATATTTCCACATGCAGGAGCTAATATGAAATTCAATCGCGATTAACAAAATATTTTAATTTTTCTCTTCTTCCACCAATTATCTTACTGACCATAATAATTTCAGTAACATTACTCTCACTGAAGGCGGGGGTCTCTTCTTCCACAAATTATCCTACTGACTATACTAATTACAGTAATATTACTCTCACTGAAGGCGGGGGTTAACGCTTGGGACGGAACACATAGCATCTCCCTGCCTAGCTCTGGGACGGCGGCGATAGCTGATGTACAAAACTCGACAAACGACGGAACAACGGGCCGCTGGCATTTCCGAGTTGACGGCGAGACGGCTACAACTTGCCAAGGTTTGTTCGTTTCATCATTAGTTTTCTCAGTATTACATATTGTATAGACAAGTAGTATAAACATAAGATTGGACTTCGATAGTGTTGTTGCTTGCTGTGCCACGTGTCTTCGATTTAAAAGAGTGTACACCTAGTTTGTATACGACATTGCTGTGAGGGATGTCTTGAAGAGAGTGTACACCTAGTAAACATACGACATTGCTGAGAGGGATGTCTTTAAAGAGTGTACACCTAGTAAGTGTACGACATTGCTGAGAGGGATGTCTTTAAAAGAGTGTACACCTAGTAAACATACGACATTGCTGAGAGGGATGTCTTTAAGAGAGTGTACACCTAGTAAGTGTACGATATTGCTGAGAGGGATGTCTTTAAGAGAGTGTACACATAGTAAACATACGACATTGCTGAGAAGGTTGTCTTTAAAGAGTGTACACCTAGTAAGTGTACGACATTGCTGTGAGGGATGTCTTTAAGAGAGTGTACACATAGTAAACATACGACATTGCTGAGAGGGTTGTCTTTAAAGAGTGTACACCTAGTAAGTGTACGACATTGCTGAGAGGGATGTCTTTAAGACAGTGTACACATAGTAAACATACGACATTGCTGAGAGGGTTGTCTTTAAAGAGTGTACACCTAGTAAGTGTACGACATTGCTGTGAGGGATGTCTTTAAGAGAGAGTACACCTAGTAAACATACGACATTGCTGAGAGGGATGTCTTTAAAGAGTGTACAACTAGTAAGTATACGACATTGCTGAGAGGGATGTCTTTAAAAGAGTGTATACCTAGTAAGTGTACGACATTGCTGAGAGGGATGTCTTGAAGAGAGAGTACACCTAGTAAGTGTACGACATTGCTGAGAGGGGTGTCTTTAAGAGAGTGTACACCTAGTAAACATACGACATTGCTGAGAGGGATGTATTTGCAACATGTTGGTCTGGGAATAGCGTATTTATTAATATTGTATTTACTGCAGTTACTTATATTTATATTATTAGTAGTAGCTTAACCAGCAGAAAATAAGGGCAAGATAGAATTACACAAAATTAAATCAAGGAATAATAATAAATACATAAATAGCAGTTGCTAATCTCTGTTTTGATCGCACGTGTTGTTATATAGAGTGCAAACTAATAGCATTTTCAAAAACATATTGACTAAATCGACATGGAGATTGATATGAAAAACTGTGATAAAACAGTATATACAATCGTTAAAATATTAACATAGGTAGGACGAATGAACATTATGACAGGTTAGAAAAAGTTGATTTGTTGCTGTGACATTAACCAGTTTTCCATTAAAGGAAATCCAACATGTGAACAAACCATGTTAGTACGGACAACGAAAACACGTCAGTACAATATAATTATGGCTACATAAACATTTAACCTTACAGACGCATTGGGACAAAGCATCTCAGCGCCGGCTCATTTCTACCCTTACGGAACCGGTGTTGGTGACTTCATTGTTCGAAAGAATGACTTGGGTTCTTCAGAGCGGTTTTCTACATCCACTCCTTTTGTGTTATATGGCACAAGCTACGACAGCATGTGGGTAGGTACAGTTATGTGAAAATATACTTAAATAAACCTATTTGAGAAAGAAAAATGCGTGAACAGATGGTTATGCTACTTCGAAGAACATCATTGTGAAACCCCACCAACCTGTTGGTTGTGTCTATGCTTCTCCAAGTTTATAGAATCTTGCACTATGATAAAACTTTGTCCAAGATGCAATAATGCCTTATAAATATTTTAGGTGAAGAAAAAAAATTTCACAATACCAACATCGTTATATATTATATTTAACAATAATAAAATTATTGGTCAAAAAACATGGATATTCATTTGATAAAACTACGGCAAGGAGTTAAAATTACAAAGTACAAAAACCTGCAAGAAAAATACTCAACTTAATGCAAACATAAGGTTTGTAAAAAAAGAACCAGCAAGAACATGTATGTATATAGTTATATAGTTCGCACATACCCATAGCAATGATGAGTTAAGGGCCCTGATGGCGGATGGTACAACATATCTGCTGTAACGGGCAGTGCGTGCAGAAATGGATATATACCGCCTGCCTGATCTCGCTGTAATGTTACATTGCGTAATATGTTTTCTGTCTTCTTTGTCATGTAATGAGAGTGCAAGCTGCGAAGTAACAAGTAATGATGTTTGTTTTTTTGGCAGATACGCTTAATCATTTTAAAGAGAGTAATCCCTGTATAGCTGGCTCGTGTAAATAATTTACAATCACTGTCACATATTATTATTCAGTAAAGTGAAACAAACCAAAGCAATCAATTTATTCTGCTTCCCCAACATTCGATTTGCCCCTGTCTGACCTGTTCAGGCAAACACCATAAAGCCACGTTGCAATTCCTGCGTGAAAACTGTTCTCTCTTATAACTTCACCGCTGGAATCCTGCGTGACAGCTGTTCTCTCTTATAACTTCCTCGCTGGAATCCTGCGTGACAGCTGTTCTCTCTTATAACTCCATCGCTGGAATACTGCGTGACAGCTGTTCTCTGTTATAACTTCATCGCTGGAATCCTGCGTGACCGCTTTTCTCTCTGATAACTCCATCGCTGGAATCCTGCGTGACAGCTGTTCTCTGTTATAACTCCATCGCTGGAATCCTGCGTGACAGCTGTTCTCTCTTATAACTGCATAGCTGGAAACCGGTTACCGCCTATGGCCAGCTACTCATTTGAATGGCTGAATGAACTGGAGCTATGTCGAGTGAACGAAATAGTCCAAGTTTCGAAATTGCACCAGGTGGACTCAAATCCCTATCCCTATTTGATTCCACATTGCTTTATCTACAGGTAAACATTGATGGGATGATTACGTTCGCTGACGACACTTCAGATTATGGCATTGATCCATTCCCGTATTCCTATCCCGCGGTGGCGGCACTAATTGCCGACATCGATACGAGTAACAACATCGACGGTCGATTGTTCTACAGACAAACAACAGACACTGACATTCTACAGCGAGCGACGAACGATGTGGCAGACAGAACCGGGTTCACAGCTACCTGGGTCTTCATCGCCACCTGGCATAACGTCACGCATTATGGCGGAGATAACGACACCCCAGTAAGAACAGTTTCACTAATGAAAACAGTGAATAAACCGTTAATATATATATAATTTGGGAACATTAAGGTGACTTAGATGAAAGCAACAAATGTTATGAAAACAGTAATACTGACATGAAGAAACTACAGTCATCTTAACAATAAACAGTGGCGTAAAAACATCGAAAAAATACACTGTACGAAGTGTCTGGTAAAATTACTTCAAAATGGCATTGATGTGTGCGGCGCAGTTCAAATTACTTTATAAATCCTGAAAACAGCAATATACTAGGACATTAAAGGTTCCTTGTAAAATACATTTCAAGTATTTCAAACGATAGCAAGTGTAGCAATGTGTTTCTACGTAGAAACTAACTGTTAAATTGAATTGTTGCTTAATTAATACAGATGTGTTCGTTTATTATAGAGGAACACATTCCAAGTAGTGATGATATCAGACGGCAACACATCTTACGTAATCTTCAACTACGGCGACATAAATTGGACCAGAGACAACAACAGCAGCAGTTATGCCATAGTAAGCAAGAGGTTCACGCATGTAGTCCGCATACATAAATACATTTTGCAATCATAGGACTTTTTCTTTTCGATGCCATAATAAAAATAAAATAGCAACTGCAACCATCAACCCACGTATGCGCAATGTTGTATTGCGTAAATATGTGGCATCTGAGGTTGAATTAGCCCCGATCTTACGCTTAATTTAATGTTCCCTTAAAACTGGATCCTCAACTGACTTAGTCTATCGCGAATCCGGCTCGTTCATATCCTAATATGTCGTGTGTGAATAATTTAAGTCATATCCGCAGTCGGTTTAATTAAAAAGTGCGGTTTTTTTTTTCAAAATCATAGAAATAATTGAATTTAGTTGTTATATCTGATAAGGTTCAGAACAGTGGATATCCAAATCGGTAAACACTTTTTGGGGTCAAGGCTTCCTTCCTCCCTCTGTTGCACAAACGAGCTAGTATGTCATAGTGGATATTAGGTAGGTTTGACTTTTCGCAAAATTAATTTCAAATGAGACGAGCAAAATAGAATTGAGGAAGCTCCTCTAAGGCAAACGGCACAGGTCGGTGAACCGTTTTGAGAAAGTCTTTTATACACTAAACGGTGTAACACCATTTGACTGTTTCATACAACACTTATTGTGTGGTACAAGAAAGACACTTGTAATAGTGTTTACTAATTAGTAATATAACTATATATTATGTTCAATAATTACAGTTTATATTTTAGTATAAAATAGACAATATTAACGATATTGTGACTGTTTTGTCTACATTTGGAAAACAATTTCATCCATCAGAACGTAATGCTAAGTGCCGGAGCTTCTCGTCCACGACACATTTCATATTATTATTGCCATTGTTGAACTGCATGTGATAATGTGCAAAACCTGATTTGTATACGTTATATCCACGTGTTGGAATAACTCACTGCAGGGCGGAGTTAACGCGGGTGACGGCGCGAACTACATCTCCTTACCTGGCTCTGGGACGGCGACGTTTGATAATTTACAAAACACGACAAACGACGGAACAACAGGACGCTGGCATTTCCGAGTTGACTGCGACAACAACACAATCTGCGTCGGTGTGTTTCTTTCATCACTGTTTTTTTCTTTCAGCAATCAGTATTGCACAGACAATTACGCATTCGATTAAGAGGCAAACGTGAGGTGAACAATAACATTGTTCGCTGATAATCCTTCACCCACACACTCGTACATGTGTTGTCACATTTTACCAGGCTTAGACCTGGTAAGTGTTCGACATTGGTGACACATTGATCTCTTTTGGCATGCTATATTGATCAGTACTATCCTTTACGTTATGTAACTCAATATGAAAAAATCAAGCAGCAGAAAATAAGAGCAATATAGAGTATCATAATAAAAACACCAGGAACTATAAGAGTTGTCAAGCATTGTTTTTGCATATGTTGGAAATATTTTAATTTATTTTTTAAATAATACAAACTAAGTCAATTCCAATGACATTACACTAACTCTGCGTAAACATTAAATAAAATATACAAAAACACAGTTGACATATTGTCAAAAATGTACCAAATAATTAAACATTAATTTGAAAAATTAGCACTATTAACAAAGTTCATGCTTTTTAATTTGTTGAGGATATATTACACAGTGTTCAATGAAAATAAATACTTTTATAACACGAGCCCACTCCATTTAGTAAAGAAAGAAAAAAAGATATATTGACAAAAAGCATAACGATTTTGTATTGTTACAGACGAATGTGTCAGCAACCCTTGTCACAATGGAGGTAGCTGTGTAGATCACATTAAAGAGTACAGTTGCATTTGTACGGCCGGGTACGAGGGCGCCAACTGTGAAACAGGTAACAACTGTAAGCGTTATGTAGACGGGTTAAATAGATGGTAGTAGTAGTAATAGTAGTAGTATTAGTAGCAGTAGCATTATTAGTAGTACTAGTTGCAATAGTTGTAGGTGTATTAATTGTAATACTAGTTGTTGTGTTGAATAAACTAGAAAAAAGTGTAAAACGTATTTGTTGCATGACCATTATAATAATAATAATAATAGTATTAGTAGTAGTAGTAGTAGTAGTAGTAGTAGTAGTAGTAGTAGTAGTAGTAGTAGTAGTAGTAGTAGTAGTAGTAGTAGTAGTAGTAGTAGTAGTAGTAGTAGTAGTAGTAGTAGTAGTAGTAGAAGTAGTAGTAGTAGTAGTAGTAGTAGTAGTAGTAGTAGTAGTAGTAGTAGTAGTAGTAGTAGTAGTAGTAGTAGCAGTAGTAGTAGTAGTAGTAGTAGTACTATTAGTAATAGTAGTAGTAGTAGTAGCAGTAGTAGAAGCAGTAATAGTAGTAGTAGTAGTAATAGTAGTAGTACTACTAGTAGTATTAGTAGTAGTGGTAGTATTAGAAGTAGTAATAGCAGTAGTAGTAGTAGTAGTAGTAGTAGTAGTAGTAGTAGTAGTAGTAGTAGTAGTAGAAGTAGTAGTAGTAGTAGTAGTACA
>OY759261.1:5869160-5876660 GCA_963662155.1 Lamellibrachia columna | reverse complement strand
GTGCAGCAGTCCTACAACGTGCATAACTTGCAAGACCGGATACACATTGAACAATGATGTCTGTGACCGTAAGTAGTAGATTGTTTTTGCGCTAGAGGAAACAGTTTTAGTCGAAGATTTATCGGCAGAATTAGTAGCAGTAGAAGTTGTGTTTAAGGTATTTGTAGAAGTTGTTGTAGTTGATGTGGTTGTAGTAATACTAGTACTAATAGTAGTAGTAGTGTTGGAAGTCATATTGGTTATTGCAGCGGTAGTGTTATTAGTAACAGTGTTATTATTAGTAGTAGTTACCGAATAGTTACCGAAATTACCGAATAGTAGCAGCAATTATACTAGTCGTTGTTGCTGCTGTTCTTGGTGAAGTGGTTTTTGTAGTTGTTTAAGTTTGTGTTGCAGTTGTTATTGTGTTTTGTTGTTGTAGTGGTTTGTGTTGTTGTTTTTGTTGAAATAGTAGTAGTAGTAGTGGAAGCAGTGGTAGTGGTAATATTAGTAGTAGTAGTTTGTTTTGTTGTTTTTGTTGAAATAGTAGTAGTATTAGTGGAAGCAGTGGAAGGAGTGGTAGTGGTAATATTAGTAGTAGTAGTAGTAGTAGTAGTAGTAGTAGTAGTAATAGTAGTAGTAGTAGTAGTAATATTAGTAGTATTATTAGTAGTTGCAGTAGTATTAGTTGTATTAGTAGTAGTAATAGTAGTAGTAGTAGTAGTAGTAGTAGTAGTAGTAGTAGTAGTAGTAGTAGTAGTAGTAGTAGTAGTAGTAGAAGTAGTAGTAGTAGTAGTAGTAGTAGTAGTAGTAGTAGTAGTAGTAGTAGTAGTAGTAGTAGTAGTAGTAGTAGTAGTAGTAGTAGTAGTAGTAGCAGCAGTAGTAGTAGTAGTAGTAATATTAGTAATAGTACCAGTTTCTGTAGTAGTAGTAGTAGTAGTTGTTGTTGTTGTAGTAGTAGTAGTAGCAGTAATAGTAGTAGAAGTAATATTAGTGGAAGTAGTAGTAGAAGTAGTAGTAATAATAGTAGTAGTAGTAGTAGTAGTAGTAGTAGTTGTAGTAGTATAATTAGTATTACTAGTAGAAGTGTTAATAGCTGTAGTAGTAGTAGTAGTAGTAGTAGTAGTAGTAGTAGTAGTAGTAGTAGTATTAGTAGTAGTAATATTAGTAGTAATAATAATAGTAGTAGTAGTAATAGTAGTAGTTGTGTGTGTATATCATTTATTCATACACAATAGTTTAGGTACAATTGAATAAAACAAAAAACCATTGGCAGCCTGCTTAACAAGTGCAGAGTGCGTTAATCATTTTGTTAACATCGTTTTTTGTAAAACCGGGTAAGTCAATCTCGTTATTGGATACACGCAATAATTCGAGTATGCACCAAGCGATTCCTGTCAGCTCTGGCTGACTGAAAAGACATTGTCTAAGTACGTGGTTCACGTTAATATCTAGTACATATATTGCATACCTATGCCGAATAACCGCTATATTTTGGCCAATTTGTGATTGAGCTGAGTTTTTAACCCGCCTAACGAAGTGCCTAACAATGGCGTTGCGGCTAGTCAACATTAAATCCACAAACTTGCAACATCGCTTCACCAATTGAATTGATATGTGACAGGTGTTAATTAATTGTCCTAAAAGTGATGTATGCGTAATATAACTGACGTTTAAGATGCGCCTGACGCCTTTGTTCCAAGTCACGCAAAAATCGTTGAACCCTTTATCATGTAATACCCATAGAGTTGAGCCATAATGGGTGCTACAATAAGACTGAAATAGACGAATATAACAATCAATAGGCACTTTGCCTCTGAAGTGGCCCACAAACCAGTTAACACTCGCGATAAAATAACCTTTTTTTGCATTTATATCATTCAAGTCTGAAAGCTTGTGATCGACTACGTTACCAAGGTGTTTTGCGTTCGTCGCCCACGTAACATTGTTCCCGTTTACCTGGATGGCTTTACAATCAACATTGCTTGCGCCGAACACCATTCCTATAGTTTTCTTATCGTTAAAAGTGACATGGAATTCTTTCCCGTACTCCTCACATATATTTACCATGTATTGCAGACCTTGTAGCGAAGGTGATAATAATGTGATATCGTCTGCATACGATAGTGCACCAACAAAGTGCTGAGCGATACGGCACCCGTATCCGCTGCTGGCTAATTTAGCTATTAATTCATCGTAGTATACAGCGAACAGTATCGTTGCGTACATAAAAGATTCTAGATTTGTAACGTTCCCACTGTGCACACATACATTATCTGATGTATCCGTCAATAATGAATCTAACAATTACGCTAGGTACATTGCGTTTAAGCATCAAATTGAACAGCTTTCCGTAGTGAACCTTATCAAATGCTTTAGAGGCGTCTAGAAAACAGCTGTTTACGCAACTGTTATTATTTACAAAATGATTGGCAGTTTCAATTAATATTCCACTACATAGAGTGGTAGAGTGATTCGCTTTGAATGCAAATTGCTGATCGCAAGTGCACAATACATCGCTGCATTTTTTCATAAGTATAATGTCAAACAGCTTGCAAATACAATTACACAGTGCTATCCCTCTGTAGTTGTCGCTTTGACTCATGTCTCCACGAGCATTTTTCGGTATTGAAATAATAGTGGATGACAATAAATCTGCAGCATTGTATCCGTGAACAAGCATGCTCGACATGAGGATCGACAATATTATTAAAAATCTCCTACTACTGTTGACCAAATGGTCTGACGATAAACTATATTTTCCGTCTCGTTTGCCTAGCTTGATATCTTTCAAGGCATCTGCGACGTCATTTACTGTGATTGAAGAATAACTTCGATCGTCAGCTGTGACACCACTCTTAATAGTTCGATATAAAGACTGTAGCTCTGCAGGCTCAGTAGGCGTACCTTGAAAAAGTGTTTCGTATTTTGATGCAAACACTTACGAAATAGCTTTTGGATTGCACGCTCCATCAACTGATTTGATCGAGGGTTTCTTTCCGGATAGCATTTTTTTAGTTTCCACCCATATGTCGCGTTGTTTGTTCGTCGATACAGATTATGCCATTTTACTTTTTCTTAACTCGCGTTCCTTTCGTTTAATGTGTCGCACAGCATAATGATAGGTAGCTCTGGTCTTACGCATGACAGCGGCCACGTGCCCATGCCTGGGTCTCTCATTGTCTACCCACAACCAGTGCCAGAACATGGCGGTTTCTCTTACGCTCTCTACCTCGTCATTCCAGTAAGGGATGCCGCGGTCTCTATGACTACATTGTGGCAATACGTTATTACAAAATAGACTGTCGAGCGACATAATCGTATTCGGAATCAACTCATCAATACGGCATTTGTAGCGATCAGTACTTTCATCGTCTACCTTGTGCCATGCTACTTTAACTGGTTTTTCATCAGATACATGTTCTGGTTCTTCATATGTATACCTATATGATATGTCGAACACCCGCATCACCGGGCAGTGGGTTGCTGGATTTAATGGCGTGTCATTAACGTTATTTTGACGTATGTTACCATAAACATTGTTAGAGACAACGAAGTGGTCGATACACGATTCATGGTGTAGGTTGTGATTCACGTAAGTATTGGACTTGTTGGCCACCGGATGATGCCAACTGAGACATAACTCATTACGTTCTAAGAACGCCCTCATGAATCGTGTTTGATAGGTGTCTCTCTCAAAAGAGGTATTCCAATCTCCACATATAATAATATCATCTTGCGCGTATTGCGATAATAATTCTTCAAGACAATTTATACAATTTTCATACTCTGTACTAACACTGATGTTGCTGTACGTGTCGCATGGCATGTATATACAGACAATTAGAATATATTTATACACATTCAGCTGCATTCTAACTGCGCAGATACGCCTATTGGAAGTTCCGATAGGTTGCACAGAGTGCGATAGTGCCTTATGCCATGCGATAGCAACGCCACCTTGCGGTCTACCGGGAATAATGCGTTCGGTGGCATCTACTCCAGATTTTCCGTTAAACTGATAATCGGCATGAATATTCGTTAGTTTTGTAATATCACGATCTAGTAACCAAGTTTCTTGTAGGCATATTATATCGATTTTTATAACACTTAGTAGGTTGTTTATAAAACCGGTACTGCTAGTAATACCATCACAGTTGTAACTAGCAATGGCTAAACTTTCAGCGTTTAGAACCGACATTATATGTTAGAATCGTTCGGCGTATTCCGTGTGTCCGGCCTTCTCCTGTGGTATTGTCTACATCCAATGCCGTGGGGCCAGAAGTCGTTATCCAACGTGCATCTGGGGTTTGATGCAGTTACCAGGACGCGAAATGACTGCGTCCATGCTCCTTCTTTCGACATTCTTTCGATCTTCAACACGTCCACGTGTTCACTGGTTATAAATTCTCGAAGGCGTTCGTCATTGATGGATGAGTCCACGTTGAAAACGAAGAGTTCGAGCCGTCGAGGGGCGCTTTTTATAACATTGCTACTTTTCGCCCCGTAGAAAACCGCCGCTTGTTTGTGCTTTGTCTGCAATGACGCGGCTGGCTGTTTATGCGCTGTTTTCTTTTGATGATATTTCGGCACCTCAAACTTGTCACGTGAGGCGGGTACGGTGGACCAAGCAGGCCTGGTAGTCGCATCGGTTGGGCTCTCATGCGCAATCGGTTCTACTGCAGAGGGTGCCGATGTGGCATGCGACGCGATTGATGGAGTGACGGATGGTGTCTGCGACGTCGTAGGTGGCAAGTTTACCCGAAGGTCATGTAACTCGATACATTGCGAGTTGCTTGTTGCTGTATTTGTTACAGCTGCCAATGCCGAGTCGTGTCGTGTAACGCATTGTTGGACGCTACACATGGCTTTTTCAAGTAGCGTGACACGCTCTAGTAGGTAGATAGGATCAACTTAGCCAGGAGTCATCCGGGGTAGGTTATCCAGTTTAGTTGCTACAAATACAGTTGTTTGCCTAACACCACGTTTATCCATTTCCTTTACAGCGAACATAATATCGTTTAGGGCTTTTTCGTGCTCGCTGCCACCTATGGACGAATTTCTCCGTGCCTCAAAAGGCGGCAGGTGCTTCCCGCAGTGTTCCCACATCGCTCTTTTTGCGTCGCTGATGGTATGTGGGTCGTAAAAGTCCAATACGACGAGTTTTATGGCATTTTCTGTGCACTGCATATAGTGAAACATGATGTACGCGAGAAGTTCGTTCACTATGTGCGTCGTTTGTGCGGCTGAATTCATATCCTCCGCCTGCTCTGTGCCTCGCTTGCGTTGGGTCGTGTGTTTCCCATTCGCTTGCTCGTTTGCAGCTGTCTTTTTTTTTTCGTCGTTATTTTTGATGGCTTTGTATGCCCACTGCTGTCATATGGCGTAAGTGGTGGCGATTCCATGCCAGTGCTGCCATCTCGCGGGTTTTATAGTGGCACGGAGTCGCTCTGTGACCGACTTCGACGTTTCATTGTCCTCTATTGACGTTCTATTATCGCCCGACGTTCTATTATCGCCCGACAACAGTTTTGTAGATTGTCTAGCAACACTTCGTGCACTCTTAAGCTAATCATGTCATCATGAACATTATAGTTATACTTGCTGTGCATCGGTCGACGAGGGGTGCAAGCTGAATCACCCACCGTGTCATCCAGCGAGGTATACTAATCAACAACGGCGTACCGCAGTACGTCGTAACTCAATAAGTACACGCATGTTGTAGCAGTAGTGGTAGTTGTAGTAGTTGCAGTAGTAGTAGCAATAGAAGTAGTAGTAATAGTAGGTATAGTAGTAGTAGAAGTAGTAGTAGTTGTAGTAGTAGTAGTAGTAGTAGTAGTAGTAGTATTAGTAGTAGTAGTAGTAATGGTAGTAGCAGAAGCAGCAGTAGTAGAAGAAGTATTAGTAGTAGTAGTGGTAGGAGTAGTTGTAGTAGTAGTAGTAGTAGTAGTAGTAGTAGTAGTAGTTGTTGTTGTTGTTGTAGTAGTAGTAGTAGTAGTAGTAGTTGTTGTAGTAGTAGTAGTAATACTATTAAAAGTAGTAGTATTTGTAGTACAGGTAGAATAAGTAGTAGTAGTATTACTAGTATAAATACTAGTAGTAGTATAAGTAACAGTAGTAGTAGTAATAGTATTAGTAGTAGTAATAGTAGTACAATTAGTAGTAGTATAATTAGTAGCAGTAGTAGTATAAATATTTGCAGCAGCAGTAGTAGTAGTAGTAATAGTATTTGTTGTTGTTGTAGTATTAGTACTAGTAGTAGTAGTAGTAGTGTAATTGGTAATAGTAGTAGTAGTAGTAGTAGTAGTAGTAGTAGTAGTAGTAGTAGTAGTAGTAGTAGTAGTAGTAGTAGTAGTAGTAGTAGTAGTAGTAGTAGTAGTTGTAGTATTATTTGTTGTTGTAGTATTAGTACTATTTTAAATAGTGATTTGTGAGTAGTATTGTTGTTGTTGACCTATTGGCAGAATTAGTAGCAGTAGAAGTTGTGTTTGAGGTATTTGTAGAAGTTGTTGTAGTTGAGGTGGTTTTAGTAATACTAGTACTAATAGTAGTAGTAGTGTTGGAAGTCATATTGGTTATTGCAGCGGTAGTGTTATTAGTAACAGTGTTAATAGTTGTACAGGTAGAAGCAGTAGTTGTGTTATTATTAGTAGTAGTTACCGAATAATTTAATTACCGAAATTAACGAATAGTAGCAACAGCACTTTTTTGTAACATTATCTATAGTGCTGGTATTTTGAACACTTTGATTTTTGAGGCTATGTGTGACTAAATGTATAACCTTTATGCGAATCCGCCCTCATATATAAGATTAACTTAGACATAAACATGTTATCCCGTAGGTCAGCCAAGACTGTACCCTCATGGGCTGGCTCGAGGGGACACGATAGTTAGGTGTCGCAGTGACCAGTGGGGTCAATCTCCAGCCATTAGGATACCAAGAGGAGTGAAGCTTTTCATTTCGACAACAAAGGCACTCGTGGTAAAGTCAGACATCAATAACTATGTTCCTTCACAGCTCTGTCAAATAAGTACATACTAGGTGTGTGTATATAAATAATCACATATACATGCAGTTTCGGATTTCTAAGTACATATTTGCTACATACACACACCAATACATGCATATACACACCCATTTGCATTCATATTTAAACACACATATGCATACGTATACACACAATCCAATACATACATACATACATACATACATACACATATACACACAAACGCACAAAACATACGCACGCACGCACACACGCACACAAACACACACACACACACACACACACACACACTCACACATTAACACATTTAACAAGATTTAAAAATAAAAAAAAAATAAAATATGTATAACCCGCTCTTCTGAGATTTCTGTCAATCATATTTTTATGCATCTTCTCGCTGCTCGCACAATCTGTAGAAAACATGTTCCTTTCATTTATTGTCTTCTGTGAGAATTAGTACTTTCCTGAAGGAAACTGCCAATCGACCACAACACGCTGTCTTATACCACTCAAA
>OY759261.1:5706660-5866660 GCA_963662155.1 Lamellibrachia columna | reverse complement strand
ACAACCCATACACTACTAAACAAACAACCCATACACTACTAAACAAACAATCCATACACTACTAAACAAACAACCCATACACCAATAAACAAACAACCCATACACTACTAAACAAACAACCCATACACTACTAAACAAACAACCCATACATTACTAAACAAACAACCCGTACACTACTAAACAAAAAACCTTACATTACTAAACAAACAACCCATACACTACTAAACAAACAACCCATACACTACTAAACAAACAGCCCATATATTACTAAACAATCAACCCGTACACTACTAAACAAACCACCAATGCATTACTAAACAAACAAACAAACTTTTTCTTTGTCGTTGCTATACGCGATAACTTGTCTTAATCCATGCTAATACGTCGGTTCAGAAAGGGGTTAACATTTAATCTTGTGACCTCTCGGCGATCAACTAGTTCTGTCTAATGTCAAGAAATACTTAGCAGAGGTTTTAGTTATTGTTTGCTATGAGGTGTATAACGAATTAAAAATTTACATAGAAATGTCAAATTTTCAGGTGTGTTGTTACATGTATCAAATTAACAGAATAATCCCAATGGATTACCTCAACACGAGCACTACTACTAATGGCGTGTAGTTCCGTCACTTGGTCATTTACAGCCGAGCACGTATCAACTTGTGTTCATAAGTGACACTGACAAGAAGAAGACGTACGCGCTCTATTTGTACGAGTCAGTCGGCTGGGATCGCACTGTGCACAGGCGTCCAAGCACCATCGGCTACTATGAGACTCGCTGGAGGAGGACCCAATGGAAACAGTTATGGATGTCAAACACGACGAGCGCCTTTCGCATTGCAGATATCGTCGGCAACACAGGTAAGCATGTCGCATGGCTCGAGTTGGTTTAAAAATAAACAGTTTTTTTTAAATTCGCGTGGTTCGATATTTGTTTGCGTCCTGGGAATTATAGCGGAGTGAATGATTTTCCGAAAACTTCAGTATTCGTTAGTTATTGTAAGAAATGGCAATGTATTTGGTAATGAGTTATTGTCAGAAATTGCAAATAGCGGGCGGGCGGGCGGGCGGGCGGGCGGGCGGGCGGGCGGGCGGGCGGGCGGGCGGGCGAATGATTAGATAGATGGATAGATTATATAGATGTATCATATATATATATATATATATATATATATATATATATATATATATATATATATATATATATATATATATATATATATATATATATATATATGATACATCTATCTAATCTATCCATCTATCTAATATATCCATCTATCTAATCATATATATATATATATATATATATATATATATATATATATATATATATATATATATATATATATATATATATATATATATATATATATATATAAATATATATATATATATATATATATATATATATAGACAGATATATAGACAGACCGACAGACAGACAGGTTGTGTTAGCTGTGTCATGTTTGCAGGCGAAGTGGGCAAACACTTCTTTCCACTCACGCGGTCACCTGCATCTACCGGTCACACGAAGTGCATGCGGTGGCACCAGGCAGAGAAAGATAAGCTGAGCGACATCAACCTGCGTTTGAGAGAAACTCTGCTTTGTCCATGCGATCTACCACTGCTCATAGCCGACGGTCGTTGGAAGTTCGATTGGAAGAACTACGTGGCCAGACCGAGACGAATTCGATTGTGTTACTACGAACGGCAGCCAAGTAAACAGTCGAGTCAGGTGAGATATTCACTTGATCGCACGAATCAGCTTATAACTAACATGTTGAATTTTGATAATTTTCAGTTCTATCCTATTTTGTTCGTTTCGCTTCGCCGTTCTGATCTACGGTGGTTTCTTCCCCGGCTCGTCACTTGCCCATCTTTCATATTGGACGGTCGATGGCTGGTTTCTTCCTCGGCTCGTCACTTGCCCAACTGTCATATTGGACGGGAGACGGCGCAAAACGACAAGAAAGTACGGACGTTGTAGAATGCAGCCATTTATATAAAGAATATATTTATAAATGATGCAGGTGTCATTAAATAACATTATGTAATTTTAGGAGCACTGTTTTTTTCCAATTGCACCAATTGGGAGGGTAAAATGCGTGCGTTTGTGCGTGCGTTCGAACGTGCGTTCGCGCGACATTTCTAATTTGTTCAAATACATGAGGTGTATTTTGTGTATGTCCATTCGGATACATTATCTTTGAGTGGATGGATGGATGGATGGATTAATTAATTAAATTAGTGGATGGATGGATGGCTGAGTAAATTAGCGGATGAATGACTGAATGGATGAGTAAATTATTGGATGGATGAATTAGTAAATTAATGGATGAGTGGATGGGTGGGTGGATGTTTGAGTAAATTATTGGGGGACGGATGGATGGGTAAATTATTGGATGGATGGATGGGTAAATTATTGGGTGGGTGGATGGATGGATGGGTGGGTGGGTGGGTGGGTGGGTGGGTGGGTGGGTGGGTGGGTGGGTGGGTTGACGCGAAATTAGTGGATGGATGGGCGGATAAGTAAATTAATGGATGGACGGATGGACAGATGTGCGAAAGGGAGGACTAGTATGCTGCCGATCTAAATAATTAAAGTGTCACTGAAAAGAACACGCTGTTGTTTAACAACCGTATGGTATCCTTTACTTATCGTTCGTTAAGCGGGTCGCCTTTTTAGCATACCTCGTGTGTCATACACTTAGCATACATTATATGTGATATGCACGTAGAATGTTTGAGATGTTCTGTATTAGAATATATTAGATGAATGATATAATTACAATAGCCGTGGTGTATCCTAGCATTGTAGATATGATGCAGTTCATATACTTGCATGATGAGGTTCCTGCACTTACAATTATTGGATCCTGTTCTTAGCATATTGAGACTGGTATGATGATTAACGCACTGGGAGTGGATAGTGTTCTTCGCATACACAAGGTGGGTCGTGTACTCAGCATAGACGGAGTGGTTCCTGTACTTAGCACACACGAGGTGGATCCTGTACTTAACATACACGAGGTGGATCCTCTACTTAACATACACGAAGTTGATCCTGTACTTAACATACACGGGGTGGATCCTGGATTTAACATTCACGAGGTGGATCCTGTACTTAACATACACGAGGTGGATCCTGTACTTAATATACACGAGGTGGATCCTGTACTTAACATACACGAGGTGGATCCTGTACTTAACATACACGAGGTGGATCATGTACTTAACATACACGAGGTGGATCCTGTACTTAACATACACGAGGTGGTTCCTGTACTTAACATACAAGAGGTGGATCCTGTACTTAACATACAAGATATGGTTTCTGTACTTAACATACACGAGGTGGATCCTGTACTTAACATACACGAGGTGGATCCTGTACTTAAAATACACGAGGTTGATCCTGTACTTAACATACACGAGGTGGATCCTGTACTTAACGCACACGATGTGGATCCTGTACATAACATACACGCGGTGGGTCCTGTACTTAACATACACGAGGTGGATCCTGTACTTAA
Source organism: Lamellibrachia columna (assembly GCA_963662155.1). Classification (NCBI taxonomy): domain Eukaryota; kingdom Metazoa; phylum Annelida; class Polychaeta; order Sabellida; family Siboglinidae; genus Lamellibrachia; species Lamellibrachia columna. The sequence goes on along the minus strand of OY759261.1, from coordinate 5,863,125 downwards.
CATACACGAGGTGGATCCTGTACTTAACATACACGAGGTGGATCCTGTACTTAACATACACGAGGTGGATCATGTACTTAACATACACGAGGTGGATCCTGTACTTAACATACACGAGGTGGTTCCTGTACTTAACATACAAGAGGTGGATCCTGTACTTAACATACAAGATATGGTTTCTGTACTTAACATACACGAGGTGGATCCTGTACTTAACATACACGAGGTGGATCCTGTACTTAAAATACACGAGGTTGATCCTGTACTTAGCATACACGAGGTGGTTCCTGTACTTAACGTACACGACGTGGTTCCTGTAATTAACATACACGAGGTGTGTCTTGTACTTAGCATACACGAAGTGGTTCTTGTACTTAACGTACACGAGATGGTTCCTGTAATTAACATAAACGAGGTGGGTCTTGTACTTAGCATAAACGGGGTGGGTTCGATGCGTAGTATACCTGTGTTCTGTAATAACATACATCATGCTCGTGCTGCCTTGAAACGGTTAATCGTGATTTAACCAAATGGATCACATACATGCGTTCGCTTAGAGCCACAATGCGTATAATTACTAATTAGCTATTGCATGTTTATTTGATATTCCTTCTGACCACATATGAGTCTAATTGAAGTCGCTCGAAAGCAACAAGTTGGTAGCAACCAGTCACGGTACTGCATTACACGTTTCGCCGACTGACAAAACAACATACCAAGTACAAGTCATATTCACGAATCCTATACCTGTTGCAGTACTGTTGCTACGACCGCGTGGGGGCACTCATCACCGCAAAGGACGGCAGCGGAGGTCAGCTGTTACTGTATCACCCGCGAAACCCAGCCGAACACCGAGCCCACGACGTGCTGCCCAAGAAATGGTGCTGCGACCAATCGAAAAACTGCGGCAAATTCTATGAGGTACGCCCAATGAACAACTGCCTCGAAACCACGCCACCAATAGTCGGTAAGTTTACGTAATTAACGAGCCAAACATACACACTGGTAGGTCAGAAATGGGCATGTGGGGTGGATTTTATTTCGAACATTTACTGTAATTTTTCAAATATAACCTACGTTAATAATTTTTAAATGACACACGTCAGTGTCGGGCGTGTAACAGTGGAGAGCTAAAGACCGAGTTGGCATACACAATGATGAATGATGAACCCACATCACACAAATGTGTCGGGCGTGTAACAGTGGAGAGCTAAAGACCGAGTTTGCAAACACAGTGATGAATGATGAACCCACATCACACAAATGTGTTGGGCGTGCAACAGTGGATAGCTAAAGACCGAATTGGCAAACACAGTGATGAATGATGAACCCACATCACACAAATGTGTCGGGCGTGCAACAGTGGAGAGCTAAAGACCGAGTTGGCAAACACAGTGATGAATGATGAACCCACATCACACAAATGTGTCGGGCGTGTAACAGTGGAGAGCTAAAGACCGAGTTGGCAAACACAGTGATGTATGATGAACCCACATCACACAAATGTGTCGGGCGTGTAACAGTGGAGAGCTAAAAACCGAGTTGGCAAACACAGTGATGAATGATGAACCCACATCACATAAATGTGTCGGGCGTGTAACAGTGGAGAGCTAAATACAGAGTTGGCAAACACAGTGATGAATGATGAACCCACATCACACAAATGTGTCGGGCGTGTAACAGTGGAGAGCTAAAGACAACGTTGGCAAACACAGTGATGAATGATGAATCCACATCACACAAATGTGTCGGGCGTGCAACAGTGGAGAGCTAAAGACCGAGTTGGCAAACACAGTGATGAATGATGAACCCACATCACACAAATGTGTCGGGCGTGTAACAGTGGAGAGCTAAAGACCGAGTTGGCAAACACAGTGATGAATGATGAACCCACATCACACAAATGTGTCGGGCGTGTAACAGTGGAGAGCTAAATACAGAGTTGGCAAACACAGTGATGAATGATGAACCCACATCACACAAATGTGTCGGGCGTGTAACAGTGGAGAGCTAAAGACAACGTTGGCAAACACAGTAATGAATGATGAACCCACATCACACAAATGTGTCGGGCGTGTAACAGTGGAGAGCTAAAGACCGAGTTGGCAAACACAGTGATGAATGATGAACCCACATCACACAAATGTGTCGGGCGTGTAACAGTGGAGAGCTAAAGACAACGTTGGCAAACACAGTGATGAATGATGAACCCACATCACACAAATGTGTCGGGCGTGCAACAGTGGAGAGCTAAAGACCGAGTTTGCAAACACAATGATGAATGATGAACCCACATCACACAAATGTGTCGGGCGTGTCACAATGGAGAGCTAAAGACCGAGTTGGCAAACACAATGATGAATGATGAACCCACATCACACAAATGAACATTGTGTAAAGTACGTTTTCTGTGGGCGTGTATGAAATCAGATGTTATGTATAGTACATTTTATGTGGACGTGTATACGATCATATATTATGTAAAGTACGTTTGATGTGGATGTCCGTGCGATCTGCTGTTATGTAAAGTACAATTTCTGTGGACGTGTATTCGATCAGATATTGTGTAATATACTTTTTTCTGTGAACCTTTATACAATTGAATGTTATGTAAAGTACGTTTTCTGTGGACGTGTATACGATTGGATGTTATTCAATGCACGTTTCTTTGGATGTGTATACGATTGGATGTTTTGTGGTGAAAATCCGATGGGTTTCGACACGATTGCAACATACCACCAGTGCAAATCAAAAACAGTCAATGCGAAGATGCCAACACATTATCCATGATAACTTGCAGCAGTACACGAATATTGTAATTGTAATAATAATTTCAAATATTTTAGATCACTCAAGTTATTATATTTTTGTTTTTAGAGGTGTTTATGGTTAGAAATCGTCTAAACATAGCATCATAAAAAAACACTAGCTAAATTTAGTAACATTGTATCTATCCAGATATGTTGTTTTGTGGAAGATTTGCTACATTGTAGTAACATTGCTGTGCACTGCTTCAATAAACCAAACTATTGACCTATATCACACTGTAGACATGTGTACATAAGGCTGCCTTTCCTCACCGTGCAACGCCGGATAAATCTGCTAATTTAGCACAACAATCAAAGTGTCTATTTGTCTTTTGCACCAGGGGGCCCTTCTCGCAGACATGGGGGGTTGGATGTGGACCATTTCGGATATGTGGGTCACAATGTCAAAAAGGCTATAGCGGAAGTTGCAACCGTGAAGTGTTGTCTATGTCAATGTCGGCACCTGGCTGACTGGGTTACTCTACTATAACCTTTTCCTGCGGTTTCACACCTGATTAGAGTCAAACATTAAATAAATGCACGATCTGATGACTCTAGACTGCTTTAGTGGTGTTGGTTGGATATAGCATGGTGGAACCGTACCCTAGACACCAACATTTACCCTCTAGTATAACTGCTTCAGAAGTTATATAGTTAACCATCGGGTTGCCGCTATATTGGACGCCATCTTGTATTCTGAGTTTAGCTCAAGGTGGATTCATGGGGATTTTTAGTATGCTACTCTAGACCCTTTCATGGATCAGTGGTGCAAACATCAGCTTTTTGTATTTAATATTTAGGTTCCATTGTATTTTTGTCTAAAACTCTTAGACAGTCATTCCTTCCACAATATTAAGTTAATATATCAAATCTGCTTAATGAATAATACAAAGAGAAACCGATAGGAAAGTTTTAAGATCATACACTTAAATGTTTTAAAAGGCACGTTTTTGTAAACGTGAATACGATCATAAATGTTCTGTTGTCATACTGAGTAGTGACTGTTCGACTGCGATATAACCACCAATGCCATTAGATTATTGTAACCTGGTTATGGTCAGCATGGCCTTTGTACCGACGGAGATAACTACACGTGCACCTGTCTGACCGGCTTCTGTGGAACTACCTGAGGGATACGTATGTGTAAATAATTATACTTATAGTTGTGCCACGTGTGGATTGATGAGACCCGTACAAATGTGTATTTCTAAGAAATTATGAGCTAACAATTAGACCTTAACTTGACAATTGTTTGTAAATTGTAATATTATGATAAAATTGCATGCATGACGCAGTGTGCTTACACTTTGTTGACATGTACAACATACGAAATAAAAAAAATATTTTAATTAGCTGCGCATAATATCATTGACGTTCCCTGTGGGCACTGACATCCAAAATTGTTAGTGGTGCAGTGAGTTTAGAAAATTACATTATCCGACATAATTCTCACGGTTTTATATCCACTCCGTCACACCACATGACGTGACGAAGTGGATATGGTGCTTTGGTGTATGATCAGGTCGGTTGTGTTTCAGCTCCAGCGAATTCAGGGTGACAACAACGGCACAGTTGGGCCGTGGAATACGTCGTGACACGTCGACTGGCGTCAACTTGTCGATGATGTCGTATTATTTTATACATCCTATAGTTGTTTCGTGCTTCAAATATTATAACAGGCTGCAATAAACACCGTGTTGTGTTTGACATTGTTTGTTGGTTCCGTTGTAGTTAGTGCACTAGGTTAACCTTCATAGCCCAACAAATACACACGCATGAACATGTACAGTCACACATACATACGCATGCACGTTCATACGTACATACGCACGCACATGCGTCCGTGCAAGCGACACACGTGCATACATATATATATATACATAAATACATACATGAATACACACATTGATGCATACATACCTACATACATACGTACATACATGATACTATTCTACGACGTACTACAGTGACGTTCTCCTATGACGTACTACAACGACGTACTACAATGACGTACGAGAATGACGTACTACAAGGACGTACAACAACGACGTACTAGAATGAAATACAATGACGTATTAAAATGACGTACTACAACGACGTACTACAACGACGTACTAAAATGACGGTAATGACGTACTACATCGACGTGCTACAATGATGTACTAAAACGACGTACTGCAACGACGTTCTACAATGACCTACTACAATGACGTACAACAATGACGCACTAGAATGACGTACTACAATGACGCACTAGAATGAAATACTATAATGACATACTACAATGACGTACTACAATGACGTACTCCAATGACATACTAAAATGACGTACTACAACGACTTACTACAACGACATACTACAACGACGTACTACAATGACATACTACAATGACATACTGCAATGACGTATTACAACGACGTACTTCAAAAAACGTACTACAAAGACGTACTACAATGACATACCCCAATGAAAAGTTATCATGGCAGAATTTGTTACTAATATTATTATCGCCCACAACGTGGCTGCTGCGGGCTTTCCCATTCGCAACAGAATTCAGGCAATTATCTTCGTTTTCGCGTAGCTTATATGATTCTATTATTTTTCACCTTAACTATAACTAAGCGTAGATAAATAAACAGATTATCGTTCCATACATCAACGATTATAATAAACCTATCTAATGTCAGTAACATAATTCGTTCATGATCTCAGCGTAGTGTCCCCTCCTATCGCCAGACAGCCACGATGTCATTGGGAAACGTCAGAGGGCATCACACTCGAGGGCTCGCTGTGCGAATCATGACCTCGTCAGGAAGCTGGCGTGAACCACTGGCCAGCATATCAATGTACGTCAGTTGCATCCACTGGCATGACACATAGGGTAGTACAGTTTACAGTGTGAACAGTGTGTAGTGTGAAATGTCAATTACACGCCAGCTTGATTTAATTATTTTTCAATAACTAATTATAGTAATTCATTAGGACGCATTTAATTGACATATTAAACACCCATATTAGCTACAGAAAAGCAGGGTTCGAGAAAGCTTGTAGTTAATCCACCCAAATCCATATAATGCCAAATATTGATGGTAATATGTAAAGCACTTCCTCCCCTCCCATCCTCTAATCCTCACATTTGACGATAATTTTAAAGCACTTACTCCCGTCCTCTAATCCTCACATTTGATGATAATGTTTGAAGCACTTCCTTCCGTCCTCTACTCTTCACATTTGATAATAATGTTTAAAGCACTTCCTTCCGTCCTCTAATCCTCACATTTGATGATAATGTTTAAAGCACTTCCTCCAGTCCTCTAATCCTCACATGTCATGATAATGTTTAAAGCACTTCCTCCAGTCCTCTAATCCTCACATTTCATGATAATGTTTAAAGCACTTCCCCATCATCTAATCCTGACATTTGATGATAATTTTTAAAGCACTTCCCCCATCATCTAATCCTGACATTTGATGATAATGTTTAAAGCACTTCCTCCCATCATCTAATCCTGACATTTGATGACACGGGTTAAAGCAATTCCTCGCATCCTCTACTCCTCACATTTGATGATAATGTTTAAAGGACTTCCTCCAGTCCTCTAATCCTAACATTTGATGATAATGTTTAAAGCACTTCCTCCAGTCCTCTAATCCTAACATTTGATGATGATGTTTAAAGCACTTCCTCCAGTCCTCTAATCCTAACATTTGATGATGATGTTTAAAGCACTTCCTCCAGTCCTCTAATCCTTACCTTTGCTAAATTGCTCAGAGGTCAACGAAACTCGGGAAAGGGAAGGACCCTGGGAACCCTGGATGGACCCAGCTCCACAAAGTTAAGTTACATATTTGTCCAGCGGTTTGGACGAAGGTTGTCTTAGCAAGTTGAACCAATGGTAAAGCGTATTGGGTATTTATTATATTATTTATTATAGCGCCTCTAGTGACGGCGTCTGAATTTGGTCAACTGAAAGTATAAATACACTGTTTTTCATTGTTAATTTATCAGTCTCCTCGGATAAATCGAACTGTTTTATAGGAATAACTTACTGTTCATATTAATACATTCTCTACAATAATACTGATGACGCAGTAGGAAGTTGTTGCTTCTCGTTAATACGGACCTGATTCATAACTAATACTTCATATATCTGGAATGTTTAATATAATATTTCCCAAAGACTACTACTACTAAGGTTCCACATGTTTCCTTTCACTGAATAATATATTCTTGCCGTAACATACCAAACAGTGCATCCCGCGTTTTTATCGCCACCAGCCCGTCAACCACCTGTCATGCAGAAGGCATACTACGTTCTGCATCATTTCATCAATAATTTCATTAACACACATCGGCCATTGTATAATTATTTCAGCCTCGGCCTTCACATATTCTATAATGTTGGTGTCCGCACCGTCCTCCAGTTCTTTGATTTCTATCATCGCTATGGCTTTGTTTATGTTGCTTGTGTCTATCATGTCGGCATCGCTGGCTGAAGTGTACTCAGACTCCGCGTCGCTGCATGCCATGATCCGTCAATACGCACACGTTTTGTTTGCTTCTTATATACGACAGATGTTTGCAAAGCTCATCGACGCTTTGTTTATGTTCTTCGCAAGTCAGTAAGTATTACGGCTAGTTATACGAATGTTATTATTTTTTCTTAAAGGTAACTATAATTTATGTCCCTCGTTCATACTTGCTCTTCCGATAATCGCGATGCTCTGATGCATTATTTGCTCTCTCGCTACGTCAGTCGTGTAACAAAACCCACTACCACCCGCGTTGGTTTGTATCAACGATGTTCTGTTTATAATGTGTCTCTCGCTTAGTACGGCGCTGGTGAGTGCGATATAAAGCCGCTCGATCCGTTTACCACAGTATCGTCTCACTGAGCAAGATGTGTTATAAAGCCACATAACTCAGCTGCACCCGGTCGTTGTTAAGCGATAGTTGTTAGTCACACACGTTACCGATAGTAACCCCAGTCATTTCAGGACTCACAACATAGAGGCTTGGGTTGAAGTCATGTCCGATTTGCTGGACCCAATAAATCGATGTAAACGAGATCAATCGCCTCATCCAACGGAATATTTAGCGGGTGTGATGCATCAAATAAGTACAACAAAACGTACAACACCGCCTCGTATACTCCCCCTCGCCACTCGCCTTGGGAAACGTTTACTTCGCCTGCGTCTTCTGTAACGGTCGACGTCGTGATGATGCTATGAAGAATATTACAAACAATGTATATTTAATTGAACTTATTAAACAAATACAATGCATAATCTTTATAATTATTAGTTGAACTTATTCAGGTGAGTGACAAAGTGTACCGACCTATTATCATTTCAGCAAGTAGGTGTACTGAACAGTGTCATCTGGAAAAAAACATTCGTCGGCAATCGGAGGTGTTGGGGTGTTTCCTGTTTCAGATCGACCAATAGATAACCGTACGGACACGATGTAGCTTCTTTGAAGGCCTCCTGCGTGTATATCACGCCACCCGGATACATATGTTTGGCTAAGTGAGACACTAGTATCGTGTTGCGCGGGTTCTTGAAAAACACAATGTATTTCGCGTTCAAATGTATTGTCCGGTTTTCTTTCCCTTTTGAGAACAGGTTCTGCAGGAGGAAGACGACATACATGTTACAATGGTGACGGCGTGGTTAGTGGTTATGTATGTTAATGAGGTGACCGAATGTCCGAATGATGGACGGGTATTTATATTGATAAGTGGTCACGCCGGTTAATGTGTCTGATTGATGGACAGGTATCTCCATTGCATCCATTGCTATGGAATGATTGATGGATGGTTACGACGTGCCCCTAGGGGCTGGCATCACGAGAATGACGTCACTTGGAATGATCCAAACAGTAAAGCACATGCAATAAGGGACCACCTATAAAACACATGCAATAAGGGACCACCTATAAAACTCATGCAATAAGGGACCACCTATAAAACACATGCAATAAGGGACCACCTATAAAACACATGCAATAAGGGACCACCTATAAAACTCATGCAATAAGGGACCACCTATAAAACACATGCAATAAGGGACTACCTATAAAACACATGCAATAAGGGACCACCTATAAAACACATGCAATAAGGGACTACCTATAAAATTCGACCAACGTCCACAAACATTACCTTATTATGTTGACGACAATAGTATTTTTTTCTGCAAAGAAAATTAGGCCCAGAATGACTGATGGTATAAAGCGCTTTAACAGTCCCCAAGACTGGATACCGCGCTATGTAAGAACGTACCTTTTACTGTCTGCACTAATATATTATGACTGCTTTATTTGCTGTTGATAACAACTATTTGTGGATAGTGCAACGTGACCAAAAAATGTGTTCGCATGTTACGCTTGCCCGATAGGTGATAGAAGCACACGTGTTCTTTTGGTTGAAACCGTTGTTAATACTTGACGGTTGTCACCCAGGTAATACAAATGCGCTTTCTTGTCATATTTAATAGTTAAACGGCACATCTGACGGACGGACAGCGCATCGTGGTGTTATCTTTCTCAACAACCTGTATTGTATGAACACCTGTCTTGTATGACCACCTGTCTTTAGAGAGCACGTTGGCTGCACAGAATGGGCGGTCTCCCGTGCCAGGTCCTACTACAACGCAATCGCACATCCAGTCTAAGACTAAACTGTTTAATACGTCATCAGGTCAATGATGACTTCAACGAGCCAACACATCCCTGACAGGTCACACAACTGTGTCAGCAAATTATGTCAAGTTACATTCAGGATGGGACGGGTCACTCTTTTTTCCCATTGGCGAGAACGTCTTAAATTCAGTGGCACCATATTCCTGAAACAGTGAAACAGTTATCCCACCTAGCGATCACGCTGGCATCAAAATATCAAATATCAAATCAACAACACCAACTCACATGCAGTCGAGCGTCAGACTAGGCGGACAGTTAGCTAGCATATTGAACCTGGTGACTTGTGTTGTATTAACATTAGACATGTATGCTTTGATGGTGCCAGAACGCCTTGGCGAGCACGTTTATCGAATGTTGATATCGGGCAATACTTTGACGCGGCTATCGAACCGAAGGATATCAACGCGTTGCTCATTTAGTTGCTATGTACGACGACAGTTAACTTCAGCTTGTGTGAATGCGTCGAGCCGCGTTGATGGGACTGTCCTAATTGACGATCGATCGTGCCCACATGTTAGGCCACTTACGTGTCATCATGGCAAAACGTGGCCCACTTTTATTGTTCAGTGTGTTTTAGTATTGACCTACAAACTGTTAGTTTAATGTTATGTATTACATGAAATTACACGAAGCAGTTATGTAAAATACCAAACGTTAATAGTTGGTTTCATTTAATATTAAATTATACAGGATACATAATTATAATACGCATCAGCGTGGTTGGGAAACAATAACTTTGGACAAATCATACAGCCCCTTATCTACCTGTAGACAGTTAGGCTGGGGCTTGCCCTTTGCTGACCGCTCTGCCCCTACGGTTGGCGAGATGATCAGTAGAATACTGCTACATCATAATTGTGTAATGTTCTCTTTATCGATAATCTGCTTCATGTCTTCTTGAGCCTCCCAATTGACTGCACTATGCTGGTATGACTGATGTGGCATCAGGTTCAATCAGGTCTTCAAGAAGAAGTGTATCATTGATAACACTTGCCCAATTACCATAAATATAACAAGAAGCAAATAATTACAGTATACGACATACATTATTACAACTTATCTGATTATATTTCAATATGAATGATGAAATATTAGTATTTAGACTAGATAATCACCGTAGAATAACAACACGTAGTAAAGACCAGTATAAACAAAACAATTAATGTTTTGTAGCTACAATAAATCAATATCTATACAGCCAAGCTGTTACGTTTATACTACACAATGTTAGCAGTGTGTTTTTTAAACGATGTACTTTTCTACAACATAGTAAAGAGCTGTCAAGTGAGTTTCATAGTATTACACCTTTAACTGAAATACACATTCTCTTTAGATTTTAGATAGACACACTTGTACAATGTAAACAACTTTTGTATATTGACTGGTAGCAAATTGTTATTTGCCTTGTACATAATAAGTGCAGTTCGTAATTCCACAATATCTGATACTTTCAGGATACGTAACTCGGAGAATAGACAAGAAGTGTGGTCTAACCTCTTAGCTCTATAAATTAAACGCACAACCTTTTTTGTAACAATACTAAACAATTTAGATTAGTAGCGTATGTATTGTCCAATACTTTGATGCATTACATGATGTATGGCAGAAAGAGAGAATTATATAAAATAAGAATTCCACATTTGTCAATGATAAAGTTGGCTCTACACATTATGAAACAACTCTTAGAGAGTTTAGATTTTATCATAGAAATGTGTTTTTCCACGTTAATTTATTATCAATCAAAACACCTAAAAAATGCTGTGTATTCAACCTTCCTAATTTGGTACTTACTTATATATAGAGAGAGACTTGTGACTTTAAAATACGATTACCAAAAAACATATAATTTGTCTTTGATATATTGAGAGATAGCCTGTTTATTGCAAACCATACAAGTAACTTTTATAATGCAATATTTGTCAACCGGACAAGATCAACTATATCACTATTACTGTAGAACATGTTGCTATCATCTGCAAATAAAATGAACTTGAAAATATTTGGCTTTACAAATATCATTTATGTAGAGAATAGACAACTTCGGACCTAAAAGAGATTCTTGTAGAACAGCACAATTTATTTTGAGTTCTTCTGAGTCACAATTATCATAGTGAAACAAATGACTTCTGTTTTCCAAGTAACTCATAATCCATTTATGTGCAAACCATGAATGCCATAAAAGTATAATTTGCTTGCCAATATATTATGGTTGACGATATCAAATGCTTTCTTAAGGTCAACAAATATGCCAATGTCATATTTATTATTATCAAGAGAAGTAGTAATTTCTTCAACCAATTATATTAAGGCATGTGATGTTGTTATGTTTGATCTAAATCCATAGTGACTAAGGCTGAGTATATTATATTTATATCGAAAACTATCTAACTCACAACTGTATAATTTCTCCAGGATTTTTGAGAATTGGGGCAACAAAGAAAATAATAGGTATGTAATTTGTAAACATACCCTTCTCACCAGACTTATAACTAGAAAACCTTCAAGTGTTTTCATTTGATTTGGAAATATTCCAGTTTTAAAAGAAACATTACATGTTTCAAAGGTTTTACAATATGAGCAATACTGTTCTTAGCCATGCTCATGTTTGAATCATTACAATCTGTTGACATTTTGCCCTTAAAATTGTGAACAGTTCTAATAATGGCTTGGCCATCAACATGACTTAGAAACATGCTTTTATAAAGTTCTTTTCCCAAATAATCAAAAATAGATACATCTTTTTTTAGGTAGAGTAATTTGCTTTGCAAGATTGAGTCCAACAGGAGCTGGTTGAATGCTCCATGCTGAGATGACTGATGTGTAATCAGTTGTGGAGCTCGTTGAATGCACCAATTTAGTAGTAAGGACTTTGACAACATATGTATTATTCGAAAACTCGTTGATCACGTCAGGAACACTGTATACGATGCTACTGTAATCTGAAGTTTGTCGGTAATGATATTAGAAATCATAGTCAAGCCATTGTAAGAATTCATAACAAAACTTTCTATGCCTCTGGTAAGCCTCAACATAGTGGATATCCCAAACGGTAGACACTGTACGGATCAAGGCAGACCATAGGCGTGACTTCCATCATCTCACCGATCATATGACAAAGTTAAGACACTTGACCAAAGTCGAACATTTTGAGTTTTAATTTAAAAATATCTACCCTATCTAAATTTTCATTTAGTATGGGAGACCGGATTACCATGCTCAATGGGGCACCATACTCACCGGATGTAATTTGTTCAATTTACGGTAACTGAGGCTCATGACGCAATATTGTAGCCTGCATCACACCGCGTACATTGGCAGTGAGTTTTAGCGAGATGACGTTATTATGTTTAAAAAGATTGAACTGCGTAGTTTTGGAGCAGCAAAAGTAATTCCGACGGCTAATAGTGTAGTTCATATTGCAGCATTGCATTGGTAAACATGAACCCAGCAGGCAAAATGACGTTGAAAATACGTTGTTTCAATGTCAGGTACCACGTTGTAGCAATGTCGGAAACTAGTTGGATTTGAAAGTTGTATCTACGTCGGGTTTCAACGATGTATCGACGTCGGGTTTCCACGTTGTACCAATATTGAAAACTAGTTGGATTTGAAAGTTGCAACGACGTCGGGATTCCACGTTGTATCGACGTCGGGTATCGACGTCGTAACAATGTTGAAAACTAGTTGGATTTGAAAGTTGTATCTACGTCGGGTTTCAACGATGTATCGACGTCGGGTTTCCACGTTGTACCAATATTGAAAACTAGTTGGATTTGAAAGTTGCAATGACGTCGGGTTTCCACATTGTATCGACGTCGGGTATCGACGTCGTAACAATGTTGAAAACTAGTTGGATTTGAAAGTTGTATCTACGTCAGATTTCAACGACGTATCGACGTCGGGTTTCCACGTTGTACCAATGTTGAAAACTAGTTGGATTTGAAAGTTGGATCGACGTTGAGTTCCAACGTAGCATCGACGTTGGGTTTCAACGTTGTTGCAATGTTGAAAAGTAGTTGGATCGACGTCAGGTTTCAACGTTGCAACAATGTAGCAAATTGATTGGATTTCAACGTTGTGTCAACATTAGATCGTTATTGTTTTCTGATAACCAACTAAAATTGTTTACAGGTGTTACTATAAAAAATTTAGTTCCTATGTCGGCGTGTACACGTGGGTCTGTAGAGTAAATCGTGTACTAGAAGAGCCTGACTCACCGGTGTTACACTTTTTTCTTCGAAACAGTCAATTAACATGGTCATTAAATACGTTTTGAACAAAATAAAGACATATATTCACCTTATTCCGATACATGAGACATTTTATTTAACAATGTGTATATCAATTAACCCATGGAATACAATGTAGACCATTACATCTCTTGTTTGCCCAATTCCTAGTATTCAGTATCAAGCAGACATTATAAAGAGCACAAGGAGATCATTAATCACCAAGTTGACATTTTTTTTCAAAACAGTCATTAAATATTATGTTTTGATAATAAAACAAACATTAACAAAATAAAGATATTCACTGTGTTCTGATACAACAAATATGGTTTCATTTGGTAATGTGTACATTCCTGAACCAGTGGAATACATTCAATGTAGATTAATTCCTCTAGTAACCAGTATTCAGCAGCAGACATAATTATTATGTGCTTTCGTATTGTTAATTGTAACAGCAAACAACGGCTGTCACAAATATGGGGTCAACTCTATTTCGGAATGTATTTTCAAGAGCCGATCGGAATTGGAATCTTTTTTGGAATTGCTTCATTGAATGCAGGCTAGTCTATTAATCTCCTGTACAATCACTACAAATGTACAAACAAGTCAGATATGTTTGGTTCTATTTCAGTTGATAGAATGTTACCCTACATCTGTCTGGTAAGAGCCAGGTAGTTGTAAAGAATGTACAGACAATGGCTAAGCCATTATTGAAATAATGTGACAAGACCAGTAAGCTGACCAATTCATGGCTTCAGAAACACCAGCTCAATGATACAATGCACAACAAGCAAGATAAATACTCATTTATGTTGTGTTGGGGGGATCTACTATGTATATGGCTTCCACACATTCTTAACACACACAAGAGGCACAATTATAAATGTGTATTTAGAGCAGGAACTACAACTTATTTTGATAACAAAGAAAGCTCACAACACCATATCATCCATTAAACTGCGCCGACCTTAAAATCCGAAAAGTAATAATGGCAAGCTGACTTAAATTTCAATGGACCCCATGGCTGACAAAACATTTTAAAACCAACCTTACGATCTCATTTTTATGAAATCACACAATAATTATAGTTTCCTAACTAACACTAAACACTACCAATGAAAGCAAAAGTATAGCTTCAGATTTATCAAGAACACTGTTAATCCATTCTGTCTAGTTGTTCCTCAGTCTTCACCACCACTTTGGTCGAGTGCGTACTTCGGCTACACTGCATCTACCTCTGCTTCAGTTCATGTCTGCTTCTTCAGGTCACTCGCTTAAAAGGAATTAAATAAAGGTATTAACTGACACATCTATTTACAACGAAGGTCAGATGAAACGAATACAAAGCACACTGCACAAGCCCCAGCCAGTCAACATGGCCACAGGCCATGGCTGCTCTATTGTCCGGTAAATTCCCGATGCAATTTATAAATACTGCAGTTTTATTCCAATGGCAATGACTTTGATAGTTATATAATAATAGTGTGCAATTTATACATGACACTACACTACACTGGAACAAGTGCAGGGTATGATCGAAAACGAGAGGGATGCGACGACACCGAGTTTTGCGATAGACTATGTCGGAAAATGTGCTCAGATTCAAATCGGTGAAAGCATGCAAAATACATCACGACAAAGACAACATTATGGTCGTGTGTGTTCCGTACAAACGATAAAACTAAACAGTTCAACAAATGAAAGCGGATGGTGACACTTACTCGCATATATTAGTGGATTGTTTTGCTTCCATCGATTTCGTTCGTTCGAACTCAAGGCAGCATGGCGACACGCGCAATGCATGCTGGAATACGGTAGATATGCCGCTGCCTTACTCAAAACCAAAATGTGTGGTGAAAGCTGCCTTAAATTACCTAACATTACAAATATGAAGGGTCTTATTATTTGTAATTTTAGTTAAGGCATCTAACACCGCACGTGTTGTGTTGTCTTAGAGAATATATATGTTATAGTTAACATTCGCAGCTTGAACAAATAAAAAATTGCAACATTGTATGAACGTCAAATGTCCAAGTCCTTATAATGGCGATGACCTTATAATTGCGTTGTCGACGTTATTTCAACGTTGTGCCAACGTCACATATATCCACGTCGTTATAACGTTGATGATCAGACATTGTAAAACGCCATATTTATATGTATGTACCTAGTTGGTTGGGCTGTCGACGTGATTGCAACGTTGTGCCAACGTCATATATATCTACGTCATTATCACGTCGATGACCAGACGTGATTAAAAACGTTGTATTTATAGATGAAACTAATTGGTTGAACTGTCGATATGATTACAACATTGCATGGATGTCAAATTTCCACGTCCTTATAACGTTGATAACCAGACGTTGTGAAGACGTTGAGTTGGGTTGTCGACGTGATTTCAACGTTGTGCCAACGTCATATATATCTACGTCGTTATCACGTCGATGACCAGACGTGGTAAAAACGTTGTATTTATAGATGAAACTAGTTGGTTGAACTGTCGATGTGATTACAACGTTGCATGGATGTCAAATTTCCACGTCCTTATAACGTTGATAACCAGACGTTGTGAAGACGTTGGGTTTGGTTGTCGACTTGATTTCACCGTTGTGGCGACATCAAATTTCCACGTCGTTGTGACGTCGATGACCAGACGCTGAGAAAACGTTGCATTTATGTTGTTCGACGTCGCAACGTATATACAACTAATAATCAACGTCATACCGACGTTGTATGCCGGCTGGGAAGCTTGTTGCTATTAATTGTTAATACTTAGCAAATCTACTTAACGTTCTGCTGGTGATAATAAGTAATGAAAGTTGTATATTAACCTCATTATATAACGAATGGAGGGGCACAACGCTCCATCCATGCTTCTGGCACTTTGCTAAGTTTGCATCGGGCCCCAAGCGCTATGGTCATGATAAATCAAGCTTGATTCTAGTAATGCACTAAACGTTTAACTTATAGATGTTGTCATTACAAGTAGGCCCGATATTAGATATATGTACATCTTGTATTGCAATACCTACATAGCGCGAAAAAAGGTTTTATATTAGTGCATTTTAATATAATACCGAGCACATTGGCAGTGAGGTGGGTCATTCCGTGTCAAAACAACTAATTTTCAGGAAATTTCGAAAGTTGATGTAAACTTCAGAATTTGCTAAGATTTTAACCAATGAATAAGTATATATGTATGAGCACTTCTGCAAAAGAAATAAATATTTACATGCAAATTGTGTCTGTAACGTCCTGTAATGTGAACAGTCCCCTAAAACGCAACCGTTACTTTTATCTATTTTCAGGAGTTCTCTCATTTAATTTATATTACAGCGGAAAGTCACTGCCCAATAGCGTTTTCTCCTAAATTCCTCCCAGATTGGCAAACAATACTAAACATAAGTGTGGCGGAACACCATCCTGACATTTTAATATGTTGTTTACCTAATAAAGGATAATGCACAGTTAAAAATGGTGGTCGTACGACTTTTCCCACAAATTCGTTAAACAAAAATTGAGGCCGAATTATTCTGAAAGTTTAGCAGCTACAATCCTACTAAACTAACAGGTTATTACCATTGACCATGACAATGACTGGTAGCAAGCTGGACATTGTATATGGTAATACAACAATGAAATACTGAGTGCTGAAATCCTTCTTGAAAAAGAAATTATTTTCCATTTTCGTGCACCCCGTAGATTGTAAACTTCTCATGTTAGAAGCACCTGAAAACAGATTTTAAAAAATGGGGGCGCTTACCCGCTGTTTACTTTACAGGACATTGCTGACATAATTTGCATGTAAATGGTTAGTTGTTTGCATAAGTGGTAAGGAATAGCTACTTATTATTTGGTTAAAACTTAAGCAAATTATGAGACATTATTTTGACCATTGATTGATTTACCATGGAATGACACAGGATTCAAAATTAGTAATTAGGGAATTTGTCTTAAGTGTGGTGGTTACCATTATACTTAATCTGATTACTACTTTAACACTATTCTCTCATACATAATGTTTATATACGTGCATTAATTAAACATAAAACGGGCATATCTTTAGTCGGTATTGACTTTCATGTGACATAGAAAAGCATGCTTGACTCATTGCAATGGTTACACAACTACCCAACAAATTAGATTGTTAAAACCATATTGTTTAAAATGAAATGCATATTATGCTAGACAGAACAATCTTCTAACTAAACAAATCAAAATCACCAGCAGTGTTTGCACTGTTTATATGTTGATATGCCGAAAACCACACTTAATTTATACAATTATTTTAAAAGACAGAAGCTCCAGTAGGACCAGTATTTATGGTATAGTGAGAAAGGTAAGTTTGTAGTGTGATACTATGTTATTAGCTTTGTTTGTTGCGTGCCCTGCAGTCGTGACGGTGAACAATAATTTTAATGTTATGATCTATTCATGTAGTTGTGAAGTGTTTAAGAACATTTGAATTTATACAACAATGTGTGTAATAAATACGTTCATGTAAATACATAGTTGTGTCAGAAAAATATGGTGTGATAGAGGGTGCGGGATGCGTAGACAGTTCACCTCGGGGCAGGAACACTTCCTGCCGTGGTGTCGATGAGAGAACACCTTCACTGCCAACTTCAAGTCCCAGGACCGGATATTGTCCTAAAATCAAACACACACAGGATGTGATTAATGTAAATACAATGTTCCGTTCAAAGGGAACAGATCCAGCTAAAATTACTCAATGTTTGTTTCGGGTTAAAATTAGAACAACTTGAGCAAATGCTCGTTTTCAACTTGCACACAATTGACCTTTAACCTTGTATAAATATGAATGAATGATTTTATTCAACAAACACACACATTTTAATGTTTTATACAGTACATATCATTCGTTGCAGTTTGTCGAAAAAGGATAAAAAGTGTAATACCCTGTTAGTAATTTAAATTAATAATATATTTAGAATAAAATATCAAATAGTTTGCTTACATTTGGCATATTCGCAAACATATGTAACAGCCACACTCATTCGAGTTGTTTTGTTGCCTCTTCTGTTGTCATTGTTGTTTGCACCAACTAATTGGCTCGGTGCGCGCGCGCACGCACACACATGCCCAGGCCCGTGACATCTCCAAAACTACTATTCATCAGACTTTTTTTTACTGAAAAAGTTAGCTCAATCAATCAGCTAGGATTATCTAGCCGTAACCCTAGCCCAAACCGTATATCTAAACACACATAATCTTAATATATATATATATATATATATATACATATATATATATATATATACATATATATATATACGTATATTATATACATATATATATATATATATATATACATATATATATATATACATATATATATATATATATATACATATATATATATATATATATATACATATATATATATATATATATACATATATATATATATATATATACATATATATATATATATACATATATATATATATATATATATATATATATATATATATATATATATATATATATATATATATATATATATATATATATATACTTACTTACTTACTTAATCCTCTTCGTGCGGGATCACACATAAGGCCGACACCACAGAACGCCAATGTTGCCTGTCCGTTGCAAGCTTCGTCACCTGGCCCCAACTCCACCCGAGAGCCTTCATCTCCCGCTCTACTGATCTCCTCCACGTCTCCTTTGGTTCCCCCCTTCGCTCTCTTGCCACCAGGGGTCCAGCGCATGGCCACTCTTGGAATGGATGTCAACGGCATTCTGCAGACGTATCCGATCCATTTCCATCTGCGGCGTTTAACCTCGAGAGAGATGGGCTGCATACCTGTTCTTTCATGGAGATCCGTGTTGGAGATTTTGTTCGGCCAGTAGATTCGCAGTATCTTCCTGAGGCACTTGTTTTGGAAAACTTCCAGCATCTGGCATATGCTTTTGGTAACTTTTCCATGATTTAGCACACTTAGGACGTTGCTCTTGAAGAGGCGGATCTTTGTTCTGTTGCTGATCTTGTTTGTCTTCCAGATATTCTTCAGTGCCGCAAATGCCCCTCTTGCCTTTCTAATCCTTGCCTTCACCTCAGACTCCGAGTTTCCATCTGTTGACACCTTGGCCCCAAGGTAGGTGAACTCGGTCACCTCTTCAATATCCTTTCCTCCAATCGTGATGGGGTTTGCTGTTTGGCTGTTGTTTCGCAGCATCTTTGTTTTGTTTATGTTTATCTGTAGCCCAATATTTTCGGCATTTCTTGCAAGTTAATCGCTTTTTCTTTGGATGTAACTGCAGCGATATGTCGTCTGCATAGTCTAGATCACCTAATGTTTCTGTGAAGGTCCATTTGATGCCGCTTTTGTCTCCTAGTGCTGTTTCCTTCATGACACAGTCGATCCCGAGGCAGAAGAGAAAGGGGGATAGTATGCATCCTTGTTTCACTCCGGTCTTGATTTCAAGATCTTCTGACAGGTATTGGCCGCAAATGAGCTTGGTCCTGAAATCGCCATATAGCAGTTTGATTATGCTCACAATCTTGGGGGGATTCCATAGTGCCGGAGTATACGCCAGAGAGAGTCTCTCTGAATGCTGTCGAAAGCCTTTTCAAAATCGACAAAGTTTGCGTCGAATGGCGTGTTCCATTCCTGGCACTGCTCCAGGATCTGCCTTAAGGTAAAGATGTGGTCCCCACAGGATTTTCCTTTCCTAAAACCTGCCTGTTCTTTGCGTAACAGTGGGTCAAGGGCTTCTGAAATTCTGTCAAAGATCACCCTGCTGAAAACTTTGCTAGTGATAGACAACAGAGTGATCCCTCTCCAGTTTTTGTAAAGGCTAAGGTCTCCTTTCTTTGGTAGTTTGACGACCAGCCCTGTCTTCCAGTCGGCTGGTGTTTCTTCCGTCTCCCATATTCCTTCAAAGATCTCTGTCAAGGCTCCCATGGTGACTTCTCCTCCAGCTTTCAACATCTCTGCACTTACACAGTCTGCAACCGGTGCTTTCCCAGACTTCATGGTCCTGATTGCTTTTCTCACTTCTTCAGCAGATGGTGGATCTGTGTTGACCTTCAGGTCCTCTTTACTTTCTGGAATTTCTGCTTGATTTCTTGGTGCTTCCTTGTTGAGGATGGTCTCGAAGTGTGTTTTCCATCTCTGGGTCTGTTTTACTTCACAGGTGACAACATTTCCATCCACTTCTTTCACTGGAATATCACTATTTTTAAAACCGTCAGTCAGCGTTTTGGTTATCTTGTACAGTGTGGCCATGTTATGTGTCTGTGCTGCTGCTTCTGCTTCATCTGCCAGATTTTCGATGAAGGCTATCTTGTCTGCTCTCGTCTTCCTTTTGAATTCTTTGTCAAGTTCTGAGTATCTACTCTGCAGCTGTTACTTCAGTCGTTGAAATTTGGCGTTGTTTAGCTTCTTTTTTGTTGCTTTTCTTTCATCAATTGTTGTCCATGTGTCTGACTTGATCCATTCCTCCTTCTTTTTTGTTATGTACCCTAAAAGTTTCTTGCTTGTGTGCCTGATTGAAACTGTCGATGTTCAATTCGTGTACCTCTTGGAGTAGGCGAAAGCTGTTTTTTAAGTCCAGCTGGAAAGGTTTCTCTGTATTTTGGTTCTTTAACTTTCCTGTGTCAAATCGCCGTTGTCTCTCTTCTCTTCTTTGTGTCTTCCGTAGCTTCAAGGACAATGTTGCCAGTACCAGCACATGGTCACTCCCCACATCAGCTCCGCGTCTGGCTCTAACGTCCTGGAATGATCGTCTCCACTTCTGATTGACTATCACATGGTCGATCTGGCTGACAGTGTTGTTATCTGGGGACCTCCATGTGGTTTTGTGAACGTTTCTGTGCTTGAATAGAGTTCCACCTATGACTAGGTTATTCTCAACACATAGGTCAGATAGTCTCTCGCCGTTGTTATTTATGCATCCAAAGCCCTCGGTGCCCATGGCCCTTTCTATTCCTTTGTTTTCCTTTCCAACTCTTGCGTTTTGGTCTCCTACCACCATGAGTACATCATGCCGGGGTGTTGTCCGGATTTCCTCCTCCAACTGGTCATAGAACTCATCTTTGATCTCCTCCTCTGCATCCTCTGTTGGTGCATAGCATGCGATCACTGTCAGCTTTGCAAACGTGGAATTGAATCTTGCCTTGAGTAGTCGTTGATTGGCTTCCACTCCAGCAGAGTTTTTTCCACCTTTCTCGTCACAATGACGGCAACTCCACCTCTGTGCTGGTTATCTGATCGGCCTGAATAAAGTATGGTGTGTCCCGAGGACAGGGTCCTCTTCCCTGAGTCTATCCATCTAGCCTCGCTCACACATAAAAGTTCCACTTTGTAATTTTCCAACTCCCGCAGTACTTGCTGAAGCTTTCCTGCTTGATACAGTGTTCTCACGTTCCAGGAGCCCACTCGTATCTACTTTTTCGGCTTGAGGAGCTCCGCTCTCGGGGTGTCAGTTCCCGACCGGGTTTGGCTGCCATCCTTCATGATCCCAGTTTCTTGGGTTACTTCACTCCTCGCGCCATTGACGTATTGTTCTTTAGTATTGGTTTCCGTAGCTTGAATTTGTCTTACATGGTGAGGGTGCTAACCTCACGCACAGCCCTCCTCCTTTCTCATCCGGGCTTGGGACCGGCAATGGCGGAGTTATATATATATATATATATATATATATATATATATATATATATATATATATATGTGAGTGTGTGTGTGTGTGTGTGTGTGTGTGTGTGTGTGTGTATGTGTGTGTGTGTGTGTGTGTGTGAGTGAGTGTTAGTGTGCGTGTGCGTGTGCGTGTGCGTGTGCGTGTGCGTGTGCGTGTGCGTGTGCGTGTGCGTGTGCGTGTGCGTGTGCGTGTGCGTGTGCGTGTGCGTGTGCGTGTGCGTGTGCGTAGGCTATGAGCCCAGGTTACTGAGCTTGTAAACCACCATGGCTTTGTTATTCACATTTTACTGTTATGATTTAACAAATGAATACCCACGATGACATTAATAGTGCTACAGTTGTTTTAATTAATCATCTAAGTAAAAATGCTATTGTTTGTTCTTTCAATAAAAATCTGTTTTATTCCAAATACCTGGTATGCATGAATGCTACAGGTCTACACAATCCAATTTAACTTTTCTTAAGGTGGTCAGGAGGGGTGTGGTGGGGTATCAACATCCCATCTCCCACCTATTTTGAGGGCCAACTTCTCACCAATTTTTTAGGACACAAAAAGCATTCAAAAACAAATTGAGCACAAGTTAATTCATGCTTCTAGTACCACCAATTGAAATATAAGGGAAATTATGAAATATTTAAGAGTTATATTATTTTCAATCACTTCAATAAGTCATTTATTTCATACAACAAATAGTACAGCAATATACATCATGTCACATAACAATAAAAAATGTAGTAATACTACACGCGTACTAGATTACAATAGTGTATAAACTGCAAGTACCCATTTCATGCACAGTGCAAATGAGCTGTACACAAACCTATTTCAAATACTTTGCACAAAGTTGTTCGAGGATACAGATATCCTGCATAAAAACATTTCATCTAGATAGGCTCTGAAAAATGCTAAATGCAATGTAATAAGAAACAGTAAAAAGCTGCACAACGGGCTTTTCTATAATTTGCCCACAATGAAAAAAAATACACTGTGTAGCATTTACTGCAATATATTTAAGCTGCAAAGATCTTGTTCTCCACATTCGATGTACATATGTAGAATTGCCTGATTAGAAACAATATAACATCTCATCTATAAAAAAATTATTTGTATTTTATATAATTTTCATCCAACAGATTATCACAAATTATATGTCCGAGATATTCATAATTACATTAAATACTGCATCACCAAGCTTAATACCAATCAAAGAACATGATCTGATACATTTCTCTATTAAAGAGGATATCGTTGTCAGTGTCACGTGCTTAAGTATAAGAAACATCTAACAATCTTTGCATCCCCTTAGTTGACGGAGCAAGCAGTGCAATGTCTTCAGCATTATATGACTAATAATGGTATGGCCACTCAGGGCGTTTCCCGGATATCGCGATGACGTCGATGCCCACTCGGTCTGTCTCGGCGACTGACCACAGGTTTGCCTAAAATGGCCTACTTTGCTGCAATTCCAGCATTTTACGGCATTACGTACGTCTAGCCGATCATCCTTGAGTGGCGCCGCCCGCTTTTCCAGAAGCAACTTCTGCGCTCCTTCGGCCACGACAAGTAGTGTCTCTTTCAGCTATTCGTACTCCGGCGCCTTCTCGTTTCACGTGGAATGATCAGTCACTGTCACGGCTCGTATGCTTGGGCTTTGCCGCACAGCCATGTTGTATGACTCAAGCTCCATTGCGAGGCGCGGAGCTTCGTGCAAGCTGGTTGGCCTAGTCTGCATAAAGCGGATACGTAGGTCGTAATCGTTTAAAGCGTCTATGAACCTGTTATGTGGATTGCTCGTCTTGCAGGCTTGATGGAACTTCCCTATACACAAGACGAGACAGACGCTCTACGTCCTCAGCCAGTTGAGAAGAAGGCTCACCCTTGCGCCTCCGACGTCTATGGAACTTCACGCGACTCAGTTCCCGCTGCCCTGTCGTTCCAAACATTGTCTATGCAGCTGTTACAAGGGAGCAGTAGCTGTATCGCTTCGTGCTCCATGCCATCAAGCACATTGGCTTCTGAACCTTCCAAACTGGTGGCTAAGAAAGCAGCTTTCTCAATTACATTCCAGTCTTTAAGCTCCGCTACCATTTCAAACTCTGCGTGGTAGCTCTATTAAGTCGTCTTGCCGTCGAACTGACAATTGTACCAACGCAGAGAAGACCGATCTATCGGTGTAGGGGTGACTCACTCACGTCAACCTCCACATTTTGGAGCCGTCTCTCCAGCTGGGACGCCTGAACCGCGAGCTGTGATGTCTTCTCTTCCAGCTTGAGCTGGTCAATTTTGGCCGTCACTGCCACGTGTAATGCTTGAAGAGCCTCTAGTTGTTGCTGTTGTAACTGCTGTTGCTGCTGTTGCAGTTTTTTCTTGTCTCTCCTGCCGCTGCTGTAGTTGCGGCTGTTGTAACATGTTGGTGAACGCCTGCATGTCAGTGAGTATTACTGCCGCTTCTGACGGTGTTGATGGCTCTCTTTGCTGCGACTTGCGGGGAGCGGCACGTCTCGGCATGGTCACAGTTCCAAATACGCAGTCCACTCACTGAAATCCTGCTTCTGTCACCAAATTATGCAGGAGCGGTATGATATTCGTTATCGGAATTAACCAGACAAATCGCTCCACCAACTAAGAAAGGCCTTGCACCTCCACGTCATCACGGTAAAAGACCCAGGACACAAGAGTATCATCCCGAACCCGGTATACCAGAACATAACAATTCCTGTAACAATATCTTAAAGGACCAAGTGGGCTACGATTCGTTATTTTATTGCAACAATCGTGCTATATCACTAGTAACATTTGCAAAATATGATATTTGATCATGCATTACACGTAAGAACTCTAGTTGCAGTTGGAGGTCCATTGGAGCAGCCTGGCTCGCCGGAGCGTGCACCGCCCGCTGGAGGTCCGTTGGAGAACCCTGGCCCGCCGGAGCGTTCACCGCTTGCTAGAGGTCCGTTGGAGCACCCTGGCCCGTCGGAGCGTGCACCGCTTGCTGGAGGTCCGTTGGAGAACCCTGGCCCGTCGGAGCGTTCACCGCTTGCTGGAGGTCCGTTGGAGCACCCTGGCCCGTCGGAGCGTTCATCGCTTGCTGGAGGTCCGTTGGAGCACCCTGGCCCGTCGGAGCGTGCACCTCCCGTTGGTAGGCATTACAACAATAGTTGTAAACATGTATCGGGCAATATTATCATGCTTATTTACTTTTCACTTACTGTAAAACTTTGCCGTAAGCAGTTTTTTCGTATTCCATCAACTCCACGTCATTTATTACCCAGCTTTTTCTTAATGTTTTTGGCTACCAGTCCAGCTGTCCCGCTTTTTGGACAAATTCTCTCATTTTTTCTATTATAATGGAGAACTTTTTAGGAGGGTTTCTATTGATATAACTTTTCTCGCGCCTGCATTCATCGCGAACGAGAACAGTTCGTCAAAATGGCGACACGAAAAACTACAGGTTTAAAACCTACGAAAACCGCTAAACACGTGGGTTTTGTTCGCTCTTACATTTGAATGAATATTGACATCTATGATGGTTACACATAATTGTCCTACATGTTCTGATTCACCAAATGGTAATTTCAGTTGTGTCATGACAACATTATATAATTATTTGCTATATTGTGCAAACGGTGCCCCAATACACCGCGTCATCACATGATGACGTCACTGCTACGCTTAGCTTGCAGATGTGGTCCCCGCTGATATAAGCGGTGTGTTGTCGTTTTAATGAATGTTTCGTTTTTGTTGCAATTCATCCCCACATACCTAATTGCCTTTCTTTGTATGCATACTCTGCCTCTCATTGTCGTCTCTCTCAATGTCGCGTCTCTCATTCTCTACACTTACCACCTGACAATCCCTCTCCATATACCAATTGTTGGGGGAAGCCAGGCCACAGTTAGGCTTCCGGAAGTATTACAACATTACGACTGCAGCAGGGTAGGAACGTTCGACATGTTGCACTTTTGGCAGTCAGCTGATGTTGTATGAGGCGGCTTCGAAGATTTATTTTATTGGTGACATTAACGAAAGACCGATAGGCGTATAAATATATTTGAGGGTATACGTGTTTGCGACAAGATTAAAAGAGTACGTAATTTAGACGAAACTTATCAAAGACATGGATGTCATCGTAGACTAGGACATAATGCAAAGAGAGACGGAGAGAGCGGAGAGAGCTTAAAACTTTGACAAATTACAAATTAACGTCACATACGTATTAGGTAGTATGTTATGAACATAAATTATTCCCGTAAACTTTATTATTTTAATCCAGTTATGATTTGCTAAGACGGCGAATACGTCAACCAACTACGAGGTCGTATAATCGTATCGTCGAACTCACGAAACGACGCGCGTGGCGAGACGTAGCTTCCAACGTTATCTCCAAAGTATTGCAAGTCGCCTTCCGTCGCATAATTTAAACAACGTGATTAAACAGACACGTTTCTATGCTTGATATATTTGTGATACTCTCCGCGTTCTGATATTATTATGTTTAAAACGAATTACGTTACAAACGGTTACATAAAACGTTATTTACAAAACTCTCTTTTAGCGAATATAGAATCTTGTGGCCATGTTATTGATAATGAATTAACTTGTATACAAACTATCTCATGAATATGAATAATAGGGCCTACATTATCATGTATGCAAATTAACTACGTCCATGTAATCGATAATACATTAGCATGAATACAAATTAACTCTTGCCCATGTTATTAATAATACATTATAATTTCTTCGAACTTGTCACTTTTATTGATAATACATACATGCATACATGTATGTAGACTCATATCCATGCTATTGATAACATTATAGTTGCTATCATGTATACAAACAATTTGTGACTTACACCAAAACATGCGACAATGCGAACGCCACGTCGTCAGAAGAAACAACGATTACTGTAGCTTATCTTTGACAATTTGTGTCAAAGATAAGCATTTGTTTAATTTTTTTATCAATCGTATAATAATTATATAGCCCAACATAGACTGTCGAATATGTGTTATTGTGAGTTTGTACGACTATCAATAAATGTATCGCTAGCGTGTTTGTGCGACTGAGCCAGCTCACAAGCTTCGAATAGATGCGACTGGACAGCGACATTACGTAACAAAAGTTGCTGCAACTCGCGTGCGTGCCGACGCGATCCTACCGTTAATTTCCAGTATGAACTGTACGCGCGCGCTCCCTGGTGTTTTAGTTTGGTATGAACCCAACATGCACCAAGAGGTGTTTTCCTCCCGTTGCTTCGATTGAGTTATGCTGAGTTGCGGGCCAGTTTACATTGCCCAACTCTGGGCGACGTCGCGTCATAGACCAGCGCACATTTTTTCAGCATTGGTTGGGCGACTCAATTTCTTAAGAGCGACAACAATTGTTTTCGCCGGTCAATGCCAGGCGTACAATACTAAACTTTTGTTTCGCGATTGTGCATATTACAGAACATTTGTTGCTGCGATCGAACCTTCGAATCGGCTCTTAAGTTGTCCACCTGCATACTTTGCACGTCTGATCCATATTAAAGTCGACTACACACGATGCGCAACAAAAGTTTAGCATTGCACGCCTGACATTGCACGCCTGACATTAAGTATCTTGCAATATAACTAAACATCCAAACAAAAGTTTAGCATTGCACGCCTGACATTGCACGCCTGACATTGCACGCCTGACATTAAGTATCTTGCAATATAACTAAACATCCAAACAAGGCAAAGTTTATATATTTATAATACTTCATTTTACAGTGCGCCAACAAACAGAACAAAAGAGAGTTTTTTCTGAAACGAAAAAAAGTGTGTTGTACTCCTCGGTGGTTGGCGATGTTTGTGGCTGACGCCTTCAGCGCCAGTCTGTGGTGGAAGATGTACAAGAAGAAGTGTGTTGTACTCCTCGGTGGTTGGCGATGTTTGTGGCTGACGCCTTCAGCGCCAGTCTGTGGTGGAAGATGTACAAGAAGAAGTGTGTTGTACTCCTCGGTGGTTGGCGATGTTTGTGGCTGACGCCTTCAGCGCCAGTCTGTGGTGGAAGATGTATAACAACGTGAGTCGATGTTATGTCTAATTCAATACGGATGTATGAGGGAAACCTTATTAGCCCCAGTGACGCATTTAACACCTCGGAATGTGGGTCAAAAGGGAGGGACGTACGTAATCACCAATTTGTCTTGCTACCAGGTAGTGACGCAACATGTTTCATACGAAGACATGTAATCTTAGTCCTTTCCCATAGATACTCACTGTTGGGACTGAGCCAAACTGTTCCATATTTGCGGTGTTCATCATATCCATGCACAACACACGCCGGATCGGGGATTTCAAAGTTGATCCTTCCAATTAAACGTTCATGTATAGTTAATGTATATATTGCACTTTCATTTTAGTAAAACGTTGACGACATGGCAATCAACGCCGTCGTACTAACGAGTAAAAAGACAGAGCAAACCGACGTCATCAGAAAGATTTCTAGAGCGACAAATACGAACTTGTGTGAAACTCGCCGCCGTCCCCAAGGCGTGTTGACAAGGCGTGTTGACAAGGCATGTTGACAAGGCGTGTTGACAAGGCGTGTTGAAAAGAATACATATATGTTATCAACGAAGTGTTTGTAGAAACCGAAGTCGAAGTAGAACTTACCTTGTTGGACTTATGGGTAACAGTATTAGTTAGCACGTAAGTAATATCAAATATATAATGTTATGTGCAATTAATACATATGCAGTATTCGTTTGTTAGAGATTGAGTTTCTGTATATAGTTCATACATATTCGTTTTCATTACACTTTTAAAAGTCGTATTGTCGTTCATTTAAAACCGTTATTTCAAGAAAACAAAATCAACCACATCTACACTTAATGCGACAACCAAAGAACAATTCGAATCAAAGTAGTGTGTCTAAATGTTCTTATGCATCTACTAGTGTGGGGACATATTAATGTCGCAATCTGTCCCCCGTAGTCTGCGCCATCTCGTCATTCACCTTCATCCCTTCACCAGGACGGTTGTAGGGATGCCATTCCATTCACACACAGTCCGCGCCAGCATTGCCAGTCCTTTGTTGTGCTACGCCCGGTCGGCCGGTTTGGATGTGTTCATGTTTGTATGTTATCCAGCCAGTTCAGTGCCTTTCTCTGACGGTTCCGTCTTCTCCTGCCCTTCGTGGTGCCTTGAAATGATGTTGTGTCCGGTGATGTGGCCAATCCAGGAACACTTTCGTCGTTTCTCCGTTCAAAACAAGGGCTCTTGTTTAATAACAATGGTATCTACTTGTTGTATCTACTTGTCGTATCTACTTGTCGTCTCACATATTCATATGTTTTGTGCGGAGGAGTTTCCTAAAGCTGTTTGTGTTGTCAGAGTCCAGCTCCCGCATTCGTATATGAGGATGGGTACAGCGAGTACTCTGTAGAGGAGGATGGGTACAGCGAGTACTCTGTAGAGGAGGATGGGTACAGCGAGTACTCTGTAGAGGAGAATGGGTACAGCGAGTACTCTGTAGAGGAGGATGGGTACAGCGAGTACTCTGTAGAGGAGGATGGGTACAGCGAGTACTCTGTTGAGCTTCAGCTTGGTTTGAAAACGGATGTATCTGATCTTCCAAGTGGTATCAATTGTTGACATAGTCATGTCACGGATTTCGGTGTATGTCCGCGCAAAATGGATCAAGCTGGGTCGGGCCGTACTTAATTTAAGCTCAACCTATGAGTGCAAGAAACTTCCACAAATGAGAAACAACACCAAGGTAAATAAACATGAATATGTTTATAATTAATATTATATTACATGAATATATTTATAATGAAATTCATAATTAATGAAAAACTAATTGACATGGTGCAAAAGAAATAAATCTAGATCAGGTTGTCAATCCACTCACACCATATAAAAAAATAGTACGTTTACTTCAACGTTCACCGTTGAGGCTATTCCCTCTCAATGCCTTAACACCTACACCAATGTTAGAAAATTCATCACAAGCAGAAAGGCGTATTGCCACTTATAATACAATGTTCCGAAACCAATAATATAGTCACAGAAATATGCCCTATATAGCACAAAGTCAACAATACCCATAGCGTCAATCTGCTGGATTGAATAGGCGGATAATTGATGTGGGCGTCGGTCGCCTGATCTCATCACCAGCTGAATACGTAGGTGGTACTGGGCCTGAATAGGATAGGTGAAGGTGTCGCTGGATGTATGTAGTAATTATGAATGCTTTTAAAATTATTGTAGTTTGTTTGTACCCCAGCAATGAGTTTGTGAACACAGCGTGAAGCGCTGACGAGGCGCCGCTAGCTAGATTATGCAGGCGCTGCCTGTCCCACGTACCAACCACATAGTTGTATCAATGGATGCTTTTACTCACTGGGAACTAAAACAATTAATACGACTCTTTCTTAGTTTGGCGCCCGATGTCGAAATCATCTTGAGAAGTAGCATTTACATACCATTTACATCCATATACTCGGCTTTAGTTACAAAACATGGCTACCTTTCCTCCTCGTCCAACGCCAGGTAACTCAGCCAGAATGTCATAGATTACGTTGAATAAACGAGCTAACAAACCGAGGTACTTACCTCAACAACGTCTGTGTTACTGTCGAGTCAAACCAATGAACGTGTAACTAAATGACCGGAAAACGTCGAAATCAATCGAAGTAGTTGAAACGTAAAACTACGTAAAGACAGCGATACTACCTATTAACGAATGCTAGTGTTAAAATAGGATAGGCTGACTGATGAACGGTGTCATCAAAACAATCCAATGACGTCAATGTGTCCATCGTGTTCTGAATAGTAGATTACTTTTCTGTATTTAATATATAAACGATATTGTGTGTGTAAATCTGGTTATATGATGGATGGACATAAAGTCATAACAAAGACTGGTCTAAATAATGCTTACATTTTTCTCACGTTTTTCCGGGTTGTCTTATGTTATGACTAAAAGCGTAACGTATTTGTGTATCTGCATGTCCATGAAGTATTCGAAATAAAATATAACCTAATTGATCGGGAACTGTACATTGCCATGTAATGGTGTACCAATAAACCCCTGTTACGTATCAACGTAACAGCTATGATATAAAACAGTTGTTTGTTACTGTGTTCGTGGATGGTTCGTGCATTAAAACAAATCGAAATCCCCGCGAGGGTGGGGGTGTTTGCAGTAGTCGGTGGTGGTGTTGGCAGTAGTCGGTGGGGGTGTTGGCAGTAGTCGGTGGGGGTGTTGGCAGTAGTCGGTGGGGGTGTTGGCAGTAGTCCTTGTGATTTAAAAAGGCTGCAGCGGATTTTCCAGCGACGGAATTAATTTATTTTCTATGTCGTCGTAAAAATAGTAATAATAACACATTTGTCGCTGGGCGTATGTAGGCATTGTAATACTTTTATGATTACTGCAGTTTGTTTGTACCCCAGCAATGAGTTTGTGGACAGTGTGAACCGCTAACGAGGCGCCTCTAGTAAGATTGTGCAGCCGCTGCTAGTTCCACGTACCAACCCACATAGTGGTACCAATGGGTGCCTTTACTCACTGGGAACTAAAATAAAGTGATACGATTCCTTCGTAGTTGACAATTTTGAGCCCGAGGTCGAACTCGTCTTGAGATTTTTCTTTATATACCATTTATATACCATTTACACACCATATACACACCATTTATATAACATTTATATACCATTTACGTCCATAGACCCGGCTTTAACTAGAAAAGATGGCTGCCCTTTCTCCTCGTTCAACGCCAGGTAACTCAGCTGGTATATCATAAATTACGTTGAATAAACGGGCTAGAAATCGAGTTACTTGCATCGACAACTTCAGTGTTATTGTCGGGTCAAACCAATGAATTTTAAAATAAATGACCGGAAAACGTCGAAATAAATTGACGTAGTTGAAACGTAAAACTGCGAAAAGACAGCAAAACTGCATATTAACTGCATTTAGTGTTAAAATGGGATACGGCTGGCTGACGAACGGTGTCATCAAAACAAGTACAATGACGTCAATGTGTGCATCGTGTTCTTAATAGTATATTACTTGTCTGTTGTTAACCTATAAACGTCATTGTGTGTGTACATCTTGTTATATAGGTTGAGTGATATAGTTAACGTACACTACACTGGTTTTCATTCAGCATAAGTCGAATATTTTGTTAGTGTCACTAGCAAAAATACCCGTTCCCAGGACGAGACAACTTGGTAGTTCATACGTGACAGTCATGATAGCAAAAGTTTACCAAATAAATGATTGCTAATATAAACTGCCCACTTAGTTAAATGTTATGTGCTAGATTGCGCTACGTATTCTCAAACGGTTTACGTACCGAAGCATTCGATGCGCGCGCGCATGGTTTCTGCGATTTTTGGAAGTTAACGTTTTACGTAGCGAACAATTGGTTTACCACAAGGACCAATAAGAACCCTTGATATACGGGGTATTTTGAAAAATTAAAGAAGTTACGTTTCATCCGTGGGGTCGTAGATTCATCCCTGCAACTTTAGCGCCCGAAGTGCAAACCGTCTAGGTGGAAAAGGTTAACATAACTATATACAAACGTATGCTAGCTCGATTATAATTAGATACATTATTAACACGTTTTATTGTTTTATACACAATGTACATGCATATACGCGCGCACGCGCCCACACATAATATATCGAGGTGAAGCGTCATACATGTATGTGAAACATAACATCTGACATATGCATCGTTCTAGTCGATGTAACTGAACATTTTGCCTACGTTTTTCGATTAGTTATATTCATTATGAAGACCGTTTGAGGAGATTGTCTAATAAAGCACCAGCGCGTTATGTGTAGGAACAACGCGCGTTAATCAGTACATGCACCTATTTAGTTGTTTTTTAATGACAAATGAAAGGAGTTACGTTTCTCACGGATGTTTTCCGGGTTGTTTTAAATTATGACGAATAGCGTGTTTCTATCTACGTGTCCATCAAGTATTCGAAATAACATACCACCTATTCCTGTTGTAACACACATACCCGTCGATACCTTCAGAACTTAGGACTGCTTTAATGGCATTAACCATAACATCACCTGGTTGCCTGCTGGTCGTAGATGTGTCACAGTGACACGTTTATTTTTCAGTGACATTTGTAGATTTCCAATAATGGTCGGAACATGTACACTTCGGCAGGTTTGTAATTGGGACTGTAGAAGGGAAAATGAATTACCAGAAGACATTACAATAAATTAACTATGTGTAACGTCACGAGGCAACATGACTTCAACGCTTAGCTCAGGTGGGTGGGTGGCTGGGTGGGTGGCTGGGTGGGTGGGTGGGTGGGTGGGTGGGTGGGTGGGTGGGTGGGTGGGTGAGTCAATGAGTGTCAGTGAGTCAGTGAGTCAGTGAGTCAATCAGTGAGTCAATGAGTCAGTGTGAGTGAGTCAGTTATTGAGTGAGTGAGAGGGTGGGTGGGTGGATGCGTGGGTGGGTGAGTTGGTGGATGGGTGGGTGGGTGGGTGGGTGAGTGAGTGAGTGAGTGAGTGAGTGAGTGAGTGAGTGAGTGAGTGAGTGAGTGAGTGAGTGAGTGAGTGAGTGAGTGAGTGAGTGAGTGAGTGAGTGAGTGAGTGAGTGAGTGAGTGAGTGAGTGAGTGAGTGAGTGAGTGAGACAATCAGTCATTTAACTACAAATACAATTGTCCACCTTGTAGTTGAAGATGTATTATATATCACGGTGACATTGTTGATACGTTAGTGAGACAACACCAGGTCGCGTGTAACATTACTCGAGAACGTAGGCGTCAGTTTCGTAGCCATAAAAGACAGAGCTTTGGGCCCCGGAGACAAGTCGAGCAGCCCAAGCTACAGGTGTCTGTTCAGGTGGGTCTGCCAGCGCAGTAGGTGAACTCTTATTGTTTCAGTGGAGTCTATTTGCGCAGTTGGCGAACTGTTGTTGTCTTAATGGCTCCTATGTGAGCAGTAGGCTAACTGTTGTTGTTTTAATAGCGTCTATATGCGCAATAAGCAAACTGTTTCTGTTTTAATAACGTCTATAAGCGCAGTTGGCGAACTGTTGTTGTTTCAATGGCGTTTATATGCGCAATAAGCAAACTGTTTTAGTTGTAATAACGTCTATATGTGCAGTAGGCGAAGTGTTGTTGTCTTAATGGCTTCTATATATATGCACTAGGCGAACTGTTGTTGTTTTAATGGCGTCGATTTGCGCAATTGGCGAACTGTTGTTGTTGTAATGGCGTCTGTTAGCACAGTAGGCGAACTGTTGTTGTCTTAATGGCGTCAATATGGCCAGTAAGGAATTATTGTTATTTTAATGGCGTCTATATGCCCAGTAGGCGAACTGTTGTTTCAATGGCATTTATATGCGCAATAAGCAAACTTTTTTTGTTTTAATAACGTCTACATGCGCAGTAGGCGGACTGTTGTTGTTTTAATTGCGTCTATATGCTCAGTAGGCGAACTGTTGTTGTTTTAATGGCTTCTATAAACGCAGCAGGCGAACTGTTGTTGTTTTAATGGGCTCTATATGCGCAATAGGCGAACTGTTGTTGTTATAATAGCGTATATATGCGCAGTAGGCGAAATGTTGTTGTTTTAATGGCGTCCGTATGCGCAGTAGGCGAACTGTTGTTGTTTTAGTAGCGTCTATATGCGCAGTAAGCGAACTGTTGTTTTTTAATGGCGTCCATATGCGCAGTAGGCGAACTGTTGTTGTTTCAGTAGCGTCTATATGCGCAGTAGGCGAACTGTTGTTGTTTTAATAGCGTCTATATGCGAAATAGACGAACTTTTGTTTTTTAATAGCGTCTATGAGCGCAGTAGGCGAACTGTAGTTATTTCACTTCAGTCTACAAGCGCAGTAGGCGAACTGTAGTTATTTCACTTCAGTCTACAAGCGCAGTAGGCGAACAGCAGTTGATTCAATTCAGCATACAAGCGCAGTAGGCGAACTGTAGTTGATTCAATTCAGTATACAAGCGCAGTAGGCGATCTGTAGTTGATTCAGTTCAGTATACAAGCGCAGTAGACCAACTGTAGTTGATTCAAATCAGTATGCAAGCGCAGTAGGCGAACTGTAACCGATTCAATTCAGTCTACAAGCGCAGTAGACGAACTGTAGTTGATTCAATTCAGTCTACACGCGCAGTTGGCGAACTGTAATTGATTCAATTCAGTCTACAAGCGAAGTTTGCGAACTGTAATTGATTCAATTCAGTATACAAGCGCAGTAAGCGAACTGTAGCTGATTCAAGTCAGTATGCAATCGTAGCAGACGAGCTATTATAGTTTCAATTCAGTATGCAAGCGCGGTAGCCGATATGTAGATGATTCAATTCAGTATACAAGCGCAGTAGGCGAACTGTAGTTGATTCAAATCAGTATGCAAGCGCAGTAGACGAACTGTAGTTGATTCAATTCAGTCTATACGCGCAGTTGGCGAACTGTAATTGATTCAATTCAGTATACAAGCGCAGTAGGCGAACTGTAGCTGATTCAATTCAGTATACAATCGTAGCAGACGAACTATTATAGTTTCAATTCAGTATGCAAGCGCAGTAGGCGAACTGTAGTTGTTTTAATTAAGCATAATAACTCAATATGCGAAATGTTGTTGTCTCAATTCAGTCAGCACGCGCAATGTGTGATATGGGGTGTGTCAAGGCCAGCTGCTTTGAGGCTGGATAGGGAGGAATTGGTGGGAAGGCGAACTGTTGGGAGGCCGGGGAGGAAGGAATTGGTGAGAAGGCGAGCTGCTGGGAGGCCGGGGAGGGAGGAATTGGTGAGAAGGCGAGCTGCTGGGAGGCCGGGGAGGGAGGAATTGGTGGGAAGATGAGCTGCTGGGAGGCCGGGGAGGGAGGAATTGGTGGGAAGGAGAGCTGCTGTTAAGCCGGGGGAGGAATTGGTGGGAAGGCGAGCTACTGGGAGGTCGGGGGGGACTGGAGGGAAGGCGAGCTGCTGGGAGGCCAGGGAGGGAGGAACTGGTGGGAAAGCGAGCTACTGGGAGGTCGGGGGGGGACTGGAGGGAAGGCGAGCTGCTGGGAGGCCAGGGAGGGAGGAACTGGTGGGAAGGCGAGCTACTGGGAGGCCAGAGAGGGATGAGCTGGCGGGAAGGATACAGGAAGTGAAGAGAAGCCGTGTTGGTGAGTAGCCGACAGCAGGCAGCAGGTGAACTGGCGAGAAGGCGGGTGTTAGACGGATGGTGTGGTGGGCGGGTACTAGACGGACGGTGTGGCGGGCAGACGGTGAGGTAGTCAGATTGGCAGGCTGAAAGTTAGGCAGATTGTCAGACGACTCAGACTTACAATATATACTCTCACGTGGAGGCGTATTCATTAAATGTTCAGCTTAAATGGATACTTTGAATATATTACATTGTACGATTGTGTTCTAGAGAAAAACATGGCCGGGATATTGCTTGGAGTATGTGTCCTTGTGTTGGCGCTGGGAGCGGGTGGTAAGTGATTTATTTTGTTGTCCCCAACATAATGGTTATGCTTATGCAGTGTGTGCGGGGGTGTGCGTGTGTGTGCGTGTGTGTGCGTGTGTGTGTATGCGTGCGTGTGTGTGTTTGTGCGCGCGCGCGTGTGTATGTTTGTGATCGTGCGCGTGTGCATGCGTATATATATATGTATGTATATATATATATATATATATATATATATATATATATATATATATATATATATATATATATATATATATATATATATATATATATATATATATATATATATATATATATATATATATAATACGTATATATATGTATATATATATATATATATATATATATATATATATAATGTCCTCCATAGAGCTCTCGTATATATATATATATATATATATATATATATATATATATATATAATGTCCTCCATAGAGCTCTCGTTCAAAAAAATAGGTGTAAATAGTGGCTACGAATGTTGTTAAGGCTAACCAATACTTTATCACAAATTGATATTAAAGAACCATACGGTTATTGATAGTCTTTACAAAACTTCCTTCTTCTCACGTATTGATTTCTAAAGTTCCCTGAATTGGTAATGATTGATGTAATTTAGATGTGACAGAGCGATGCAACTTCACCGTGTTGTAGAAGCGCTGCTCCACTGCCCTCAAAGTGCCAGAATCGCCTGGATTCCCGTTGGAGGCATTGACGTTGACGGACCGTGGGACTCCTACCCCGCCCCGGAGAGTGCCTGTTGTGACATCCCCGCGCCAAATGCTCAGTTCAACGCCCAAGGTACGCATGCGTGTGTGTGTGTGTGTGTGTGTGTGTGTGTGTGTGTGTGTGTGTGTGTGTGTGTGTGTGTGTGTGTGTGTGTGTGTGTGTGTGTGTGTGTGTGTGTGTGTGTGTGCGTGCGTGTGTGCGTACGTGTGTGTGTGTGTGTGTGTGTGTGTGTGTGTGTGTGTGTGAGTGTGTGTGTGTGTGTGTGCGTGTGTGTGTGTGCGTGTGTGTGTGTGTGTGCATATAATGATATATATATATATATATATATATTGTTCTGATGCAGAGAAATGTTCGTTGTGTTACAACCTGACCAAGAGCACTCCCGGCTTTGCGGCTGACCCGAACAACTGCCAGCAGTTCTACATGTGCGAGCCGGCTGGTGGCCCGTACAAATGGAACGTATTCCCAATGAAGTGTCCCGACTGCACCTTCTGGGACCAGGACAAGTTGACGTGTGTGCAGGTGGACGACTCGTGTCTCAGAAGTGTCTCCGTCGCCACTGACGAGCCAGTCACAGCACAACGTAGGTGCCGGGCGTCTAACGAGCGAGATGGCTGGTGCTCTCAAATAAGTTCGCAACGTTCAACCAATACCAGCATTTGACTTGTTTATGTCTGGTTTTATTTGCTATAGATTTGTATAGAACTGTTTTGAATTATACAGAGCATAGCATAATGGAAATTGTTGAAACTGTTTTGAATTATACAGAGCATTGCATAATGGAAACTGTTGAAACTGCAAATTACATAACTATGTACGCAAAAATGCTATAGATTGTTTTGCTAAAGGGACCAGTAAGCACACTAGGTAAGGGCAAAACGTATGCACTCACATCTTGTAAGTGTAAAACACTAGGTAAGGACAAAACGATTACACTCACATCTTGTAAGTGTAAAACACTAGGTAAGGGCAAAACGATTACACTCACATCTTGTAAGTGTAAAACACTAGGTAAGGGCAAAACGATTACACTCACATCTTGTAAGTGTAAAACACTAGGTAAGGACAAAACGATTACCCTCATATCTTGTAAGTGTTAAACACTAGGCAAGGACAACACGATTACACTCACATCTTGTAAGTGTAAAACACTAGGCAAGGACAACACGAATACACTCACATCTTGTAAGTGTAAAACACCAGGCAAGGACAAAACGATTACACTCACATCTTGTTAGTGTAAAACACTAGGCAAGGACAAAACGATTACACTCACATCTTGTAAGTGTAAAACACTAGGCAAAGACAACACGATTACACTCACATCTTGTAAGTGTAAAACACTAGGCAAGGACAAAACGATTACACTCACATATTGTAAGTGTAAAACACTAGACAAGGACAAAACGAATACACTCACATATTGTAAGTGTAAAACACTAGGCAAGGACAAAACGATTACACTCACATACTGTTAGTGTAAAACACTAGGCAAGGACAAAACGATTACACTCACATCTTGTAAGTGTAAAACACTAGGCAAGGACAAAACGAATACACTCACATCTTGTAAGTGTAAAACACTAGGTAAGGACAAAACGCTTACACTCACATCTTGTTAGTATTAAACACTAGGAAAGGACAAAACGATTACACTCACACATTGTAAGTGTAAAACACTAGGTAAGGACAAAACGATTACACTCACATCTTGTAAGTGTAAAACACTAGGTAACGACAAAACGATTACACTCACACCTTGTTAGTGTTAAACACTAGGTAAGGACAAAACGATCACACTCACATATTGTAAGTGTAAAACATTAGGTAAGGACAAAACGATTACACTCACATCTTGTAAGTGTAAAACATTAGGAAAGGACAAAACGATTACACTCACATATTGTAAGTGTAAAACACTAGGTAAGGACAAAACGATTACACTCACACCTTGTTAGTGTTAAACACTAGGTAAGGACAAAAATATTACACTCACATATTGTAAGTGTAATACACTAGGTAAGGATAAAACGATTACACTCACATCTTGTAAGTGTAAAACACTAGGAAAGGACAAAACGATTACACTCACATCTTGTAAGTGCAAACACAGTAACCAAATTATGCTGAATACGTATCTCGGGCACATGGCTGTTACATGAAGCTGCACGACATTAATTTAGATCAGAGTCACGTCGCTCAACAAGTACATGGAGAACAAGACTACACGACAAGTCCACGCCGCTAAATACGTATCTAAGTATATTCGGCTTGTGTTTTAGCAGAGACAACGATTTAAGGAGTGTGCTTTATATATACAAACACGATTTATGGAATGTGCTTTATAAACACAAACACGATTTAAGGAATGTGCTTTATACACGCAAACACAATTTAAGGAATGTGTTTTATACACACATAACGATTTAAGGAATGTGTTTTATACACACATAACGATTTAAGGAATGTGTTTTATACACACATAACGATTTAAGGAATGTGTTTTGCTTAAGCGAGACATGCACTAAAGAGTATGTTGACTTTTCTTACACAAACACCAACTGCTGGTTGTATATGTTTGACACTTGCGCTGTTCGACAGAGGAGGATCCTGCGATGTTCTGCATTGACTTCGAGGACGACGACCTCGTGGCGAACAACATGGGCGTCTACCGTCCGTGGATTCTCAACGACAACGTCCTCGTCGTGACTGAAGGAGGAAGTAAATGTGGCTTCTTCAACGAGAGTCGCCTCGAGGTGCCGTTCTTCTCCAACGCCTACTCCAGCTTCACATCTCTCAGAATCACCTTCAGGTACAAGATAGCGCCAGGCGGTTCGGCCGACCAGGGTCTCTTCAGCAACGATTGCTTCGGGGGCGCCGTCAACGCTGCCGGCAACTCCCTCTATTGTTCTGCATCGGGCGGCCAGGTCACGTGGGGACTGAGGGACCCGAACGTACAACTAGGCGGTGTGAGTGGTTCATCCCAAACCTGCTAATGCATATATTAATATTAATATTGTTATTGTTATTGTTATTGTTATTGTTAATGTTAATGTTAATGTTATTGTTAATGCCAATGGTATTGGCAATGGCAATGTCAATATCAATATCATATGAACACTACCTTCATTATATCATACTATTAATACGCCCGAAGCGTCCCTTAAATTATGTTATATATTGCAAAGTAGATTAAATTATTGCCATAGGTTACCGTAGAAATACGGCTGACTGCAAAGCATAGCATTTAACATAAAAGTGCACTAATGATTGCATTAATGGTACGAACTATAACGCAGACCGTTCTATATAATGTTTCCGGTAACTTGGAACATATTGTGTTGATTGTCAGATTGGCGAATTGATGGTCGTAGGAAACGTTGTCAGGTATTAATAGCATTCGTTACGTGAGCACATTGTTCTCTTTCATTCGTTACGTGAGCACATTGTCCTCTTTCATCCGTTTACAGGGATTCCTGGGCAATGATTGGATATTTGTGTCCATGACATGGGACGGGGCTCAGTTTGAGGTCTTCTTACATCAGACCAATATGGCCGGACCATTGATTCGATCAGGACCAGTCCCGTGGGCCGGTAAGCAATTATTATTAGACAATTGGACATATATTGTTAGAAATTGTGAAGTCGGTGTAAAGTGTAATATTAATTTATGGTTCATCCAAGTTTATTTATCTGTATATTATTATTTTTAATATATTTTTTTAATTTTTTTGTGTGTGTTTTCTTTCTATTATTCATTGATATTCCTTAAATAAAAAAACTGTTTTTTATGTTACCTGTTCAATTTGTTCGGTAAATGAATCAGTTATATGTATTATCTATAGCTCTAAGACCTCCATTTGCCACAAATAGATGTGTAGTTTTTTATAATAAATAAATTTACAATTTTCTAAGTTTTTTTGCAGTTGAACGCACACGGACGATAACAAATCCTGAATTTCAGTTCAACTTCTACTTGCCAGTCCACTATGGAATACGTGTTCCAAATTTCATTCACGAAATTTCATAAGTGACTGCGTGCGATGATGTATTGTGTACATAGCTAAACAAGTTTTAAATATTTTTTATCCACACCTCGTTTATATAGTCATTTCGTCTGAACCAATTTTTGGACAGTGTGCCCGCTGGTGAACTTCCAATCAACTTCTGTCGTAGGTGACTCCATATCAGTGTTTTGTTTTCATAAAACGACTTTGTAATAAAGTGCCCCTTTATGCAACTAGTCCAGGTCTCCCCTACATAGAGGTAGGGCCATTTTGCAACACAAGAATAACCCGTGCTAGAATAACGGCACTAAAACCCTGTGTTCACTACTGAACAGTAAAACCCTGTGTTCACTACTGAACACTAAAACCCTGTGTTCACTACTGAACACTAAAATCCTGTGTTCACTACTGAACACTCAGCGAAGAGGGAACACTTTTTTAAAGCAAAGCCTCGTGTACAAATATGAAACAAGGAAAGCGTCCAAATATGTGTTAACTACGTCGCGGCATCGGTGTTTCACAAAGAATATACTTAACACATAGTCTGACATATTAGAACAAATATTTTGCATAGCGATATTTAGTAAGGTTTTAGTCTTAACAGATCACCAGGCACAGAAATAGCTACTGAATATTGATTGCTTGTCTTACAAAAAAGTAACAACTACCGTAATTACTGGACGAGCGGCCTGTTTTGGGCTCCTAGTTGCGGTCAATAAGAAAGGTGGCGCCACCAGATCTCGTCTGCCCCCACCACCAAGTCTAGGCACACATTCTCGCCGGTCACCGACTAACTCACAAAAATATATAGTTTCGTTGATTGGAAAATACTGCATATTCGGAAAGTGAACTGTCTATCCAGGCTATTGTTTCACCACTTCCTGAGCACACACATGCACGCATGCACGCACGCACGCACACGCACGCACGCACGAACACAACACACACACACACACATACAAACACACACACGCACACACACACACACACACACACACACACACACACATACACACACAACCAACACAGACACATGCATGCACACAAAAAAAAACACACACACAAACACAATACACCCGATAACACACACAATACACACACGCCCCCACGCACGCAAACAAACACAAACACCAAAAACACACACACACACACACACACACACACACACACACACACACACACACACATATATATATATATATATACATACAAACAAAAGAAACATATACAGACACATACACATATACACACACAACACACACGCATAACACACATAACACACGCACGTGCGCACGCGCACACACACACACACACACAACACACACACACACAACACACAAACAGACACAATGTTAACAG
Source organism: Lamellibrachia columna (assembly GCA_963662155.1). Classification (NCBI taxonomy): domain Eukaryota; kingdom Metazoa; phylum Annelida; class Polychaeta; order Sabellida; family Siboglinidae; genus Lamellibrachia; species Lamellibrachia columna. The sequence continues at coordinate 5,820,180 of OY759261.1, read as the reverse complement.
TATATCCACCACTGTCACAGCTATTGCCAAGAATAGCCAAAAACACATTATTTTGTGTCGTTCCGCCGAATTAAATACACTTTTATGTGCAACAATAACAGTTGACGTTGTCCAATAACAGTGACACGCAACGTTTGTTCACAGGACCCATCCGCAACAGTCACTGCCCCCTCGTTATCGGCTCGTACATTAAGGATCGTATGACGAGCTACTTCCACGGGTACATGGATGACGTAAGTACAGCCGGCAAATGATAAAAGTTGGTGCACTGAAACACTAATTCACTGTTGTAATAGTAGTAGTAGTTAGTAGTAGTAGTAGTAATAGTGGTGGTGGTGGTGGTGGTGGTGGTGGTGGTGGTGGTGTTGTTGTAGGTGTTGGTGGTGGTGGTGGTGGTTGTGGGGTGGTGGTGTTGGTGGTGGTGGTGGTGGAGGTGGTGGTGGTAGTGTAGATGGTTGTGGTGGTGGTGGTGGTTGTGGTGGAGGTGGTGGTGGCGGCGGCGGTGGCGGCGGTGGCAGTGGCAGTGTTAGTGGCAGTGGCAGTGGCAGTGGCAGTGGCAGTGGCAGTGGCAGTGGCAGTGGCAGTGACAGTGGCAGTGGTAGTGGCAGTGGCAGTGGCAGTGGCAGTGGCAGTGGCAGAGGCAGTGGCAGTGGCAGTAGCAGTGGCAGTGACAGTGGCAGTGGCAGTGGCAGTGGCAGTGGTAGTGGCAGTGGTAGTGGTAGTGGTAGTGTTAGTGGCAGTGGCAGTGGTAGTGGTAGTGGTAGTGGTAGTGGCAGTGGTAGTGGTAGTGGCAGTGGTAGTGGTAGTAGTAGAAGTAGTTGTTGTAGAAGTAGTAGCAGTGGCAGTAGCAGTAGTAGTATTAATGTTTTCATCGTTGCATTGTCGTTGTTGTTATTGTGACTATTTCATATGTGGTTGTCTTCGTTACCATCAAGGTGGTTGTTGTGTCGGTATTGATGTCTTTGTATTAACGCCGTCTCTCTCTGTTCAGATCTGCTTCTACAAATGGTAGGGATTCGGTGAAGCGAGACTTGAACGACGACGTCGACGCCGCCGCCTCAAGGGTCCAGCTGCTCTTGTGATCAATATCTGTCATATCTCGACACTGTTCACTTACAGCCGATCAACGATATCGCGTGTTGTCTCCAATGAGCACTGTAACATTTATCGAAATAAAAATGCACACTTTTTTGTATAGTCACTCGATTATTTCACAATTATCATCATCTTCATTGTCACCATCATCATCATCATTGTCACCATCATCATCATCATCATTGTCACCAGCATCATCATCACCAACACCACCATCATCGTCATCATCATCACCGTCATTATCATCATCACCACCTTCATCATCATCATTACCGGTGCAATTATAATTATTTGGATGATCATTAGTTGTAATGTCAACTTCAGTGTCATTGTCATAATCATTGTGACATTGATACAACACGACAAAGAAGTCGTTTGTTTCAAGCTGTTGACCTGCGTTATTTCAACTCAAGTACATTGAAGAACTGGAACAGTTTTGATCGTGTTTCCCGTTTATCAGAGAACACGAGTCTTCTTCTGATCCTGGCAAAAACCCTGACGATTGGTTGGTTCTAATGCGGGGTGTTCATTGTTTGTTGTAAGCAAGATCCTTGGTTGTTACCTTGGAGGTCGAATGTTTGTGTCTTGATACATGTATAATACCCTTGGTTGTTACCTTGGTGGTCGAATGTTTGTGTCCTGATACATGTATAATACCCTAGGTTGTTACCTTGGAGGTCGAATGTTTGTGTCCTGATACATGTATAATACCCTTGGTTGTTACCTTGGTGGTCGAATATTTGTGTCCTGATACGTGTATAATACCCTTGGTTGTTACCTTGGAGGTCGAATGTTTGTGTCCTGATACATGTATAATACCCTAGGTTGTTACCTTGGAGGTCGAATGTTTGTGTCCTGATACGTGTATAATACCATTGGTTGTTACCTTGGTGGTCGAATGTTTGTGTCCTGATACATGTATAATACTCTTGGTTGTTACCTTGGTGGTCGAATGTTTGTGTCCTGATTCCACTCGGATGCAATCATTATTTTAGTAATGTATTCATTATACATATTTGTCCTTTCTAACCTACTCACATTCGTATTAAAAAAAGTATTCGAATAATTTGAAAGTTTACGTATTCTGTAAATACGATACCGACATCACATGTAGTTTCAGGCCCGTCCTCGGGGTTTACAAAAGGGATTTCTGGAAAATTATATTATTATATTATATTATATATTATTATATTATATATTATTATATTTGCTTAGAGCCATTCTGTGTAAACTTAAGTTCATACATACTTACGATACGATACGATACGATATGATACGATACGATAAGAGTTTATTGTCCAATAAAACATTGGATAATTGTCTTCTGCTCGCTGAGCATTTTAAGTAAAGACGAAAAATATGTGTTACAAAATGTATGTTGAGGCTTTGACAGTATGATCATACAAACAAAATACAACTAAAGTACATAAAGAAACATTAAAACTGACAGACAGCGCCACGATCAACATATTATCCAAGGAATATGACATCATCGGGTGGTCGTCTTCCAAACCCAACTACGGTTCTCGTTGACACATCACAGTATGTACCTGTACATTTTATTGTTGAATATATTTACGCTACTAGCATTAACACAATAATTTGAAAGTTTGTACTATTCATGTATCACCCTCTCTGAGAATGACTACTTTCTCATGTCCAACCTACACTGTTATTTTACTAATGCTGCTCTATGCCCTATGGTTATGCTGTCTTCTTTAAGTTTGAAGAACACATTCCTCTCAATATCCTTATAACTATTCAATATTAAAAAACCTTCTATTTAGTCTCGTGTAATAATACTAATAGCAATGAGAAAAAAGTTGTGTCAGCTCTAAGTAAAATAAATGCTTATGCCTACAACCACCAAATGTGGACTTTCCACCTGCTATATAAATTAAGGATATTAATTAACAAATGCTCAATGGGTATATTTGAAGTGGAACCATGATTCTGTTCGACGGCTTGCTCAATGGGGATATTTGAGATGAAACTAAGATTCTGTTCGACGGCCTGCTGAAATGGGGATATTTGAAATGGAACCATGATTCTGTCGTCGGCCTACTCAGAGGGGATATTTGATAATACGTGCTTCGTCTTCTGCACAATGAAGTGGCCAGTGTTGAATTATTCGGCTACTAGTGGGTGCTTTGTGGGCAGCTAGGCCATATCTCTCAGGTGGACTGTACGTGATAAAGTATGCTTCTCGCAGTGAACGAACGAATACCAGAATGGGCAGTTCCAGTACAGTAGACCAGTGCCGAAACTGGGGACAGCTACGCCTTTTTTCATCACACCTGGCTTCAAACCCCAACACAGACTGCTCGTTGTTTGCACCTGTGAGCTGTAGTTGCTATAGACAAGATGCTGAAGAATGAAACGTGTTGAAGGAATCAGCAGTCCCCGCTGCTGCAGCGTCTGTTTGAACCAATGCATGCGTCCACCCACTTTCTCTTAGCAAGTCACCCACAGTCCTTAGAGCTGCCATCCCTGCGTGGAGCCCGCCGAACATCAGCACGAACTGATCTTAACCATACGTCTCTGGCCACTTTCACTCGATCTGTTTAACGATGGCATATAGTGGGTGATTATAATTCAAACGGTTGTGTGGCCCTTGCTGAGATGGTCAAAGGCATTCTTGACCACATGTCTTATCATTGCAACTGTTTGAGCAATGTGATGGAACGGAGGAAGTAGAGCAGCGGGTGAGGTTGTTCCATCTCCAGGTAACTGCCGCCTTGCGTGGTATGCAGCCCGATGTGTTTTTTGGGTTCTCTTCTTCAGTTGGGTCGTCAACATGGCGTCTTGTGTTCTCCAGCCACTTCCTCTCTTCTGTGCATCGTGTTCACAATTGTTTCTGATCAAGGACGTCAAACTTGAAGCTGAATCCGGTGATTCGTTGATACAACTGGAAGCGCATCGATGTAGAAGTGAGGTAGGTGCCCATCTGTCTGTGAACTTGTATCTCCCCCGAGAGCAACAATGACATCGGTGTAGTATTGAGGTAGGTGCCCATCTGTCTTTGAACTTGTATCTCCCCCGAGAGCAACAATGACATCGGTGTAGAAGTGAGGTAGGTGCCCATCTGTCTTTGAACTTGTATCTCCCCCGAGAGCAACACAGACATCGGTGTAGAAGTGAGGTAGGTGCCCATCTGTCTTTGAACTTGTATCTCCCCCGAGAGCAACACTAACACCGGTGTAGAAGTGAGGTAGGTGCCCATCTGTCTGTGAACTTGTATCTCCCCCGAGAGCAACACTGACATCGGTGTAGAAGTGAGGTAGGTGCCCATCTGTCTGTGAACTTGTATCTCCCCCGAGAGCAACACTGACATCGGTGTAGAAGTGAGGTAGGTGCCCATCTGTTTGTGAACTTGTATCTCCCCCGAGAGCAACACTGATATCGGTGTAGAAGTGAGGTAGGTGCCCATCTGTCTGTGAACTTGTATCTCCCCCGAGAGCAACACTGACATCGGTGTAGAAGTGAGGTAGGTGCCCATCTATCTATGAACTTGTATCTCCCCCGAGAGCAACAATGACATCGGTGTAGAAGTGAGGTAGGTGCCCATCTGTCTGTGAACTTGTATCTCCCCCGAGAGCAACAATGACATCGGTGTAGAAGTGAGGTAGGTGCCCATCTGTCTGTGAACTTGTATCTCCCCCGAGAGCAACAATGACATCGATGTAGTAGTGAGGTAGGTGCCCATCTGCCTGTGAACTAGTATCTCCCCAGAGAGCAACACTGACATCGGTGTAGAAGTGAGGTAGGTGCCCATCTGTCTGTGAACTTGTATCTCCCCCGAGAGCAACACTGACATCGGTGTAGAAGTGAGGTAGGTGCTCATCTGTCTGTGAACTTGTATCTCCCCCGAGAGCAACACTGACATCGGTGTAGAAGTGAGGTAGGTGCTCATCTGTCTGTGAACTTGTATCTCCCCCGAGAGCAACAATGACATCTGTGTAGTAGTGAGGTAGGTGCCCATCTGTCTGTGAACTTGTATCTCCCCCGAGAGCAACAATGACATCGATGTAGTAGTGAGGTAGGTGCCCATCTGTCTGTGAACTTGAATCTCCCCCGAGAGCAACAATGACATCGATGTAGTAGTGAGGTAGGTGCCCATCTGTCTGTGAACTTGTATCTCCCCCGAGAACAACAATGACATCGATGTAGTAGTGAGGTAGGTGCCCATCTGTCTGTGAACTTGTATCTCCCCCGAGAGCAACAATGACATCGGTGTAGTAGTGAGGTAGGTGCCCATCTGTCTTTGAACTTGTATCTCCCCCGAGAGCAACAATGACATCGGTGTAGTATTGAGGTAGGTGCCCATCTGTCTTTGAACTTGTATCTCCCCCGAGAGCAACACTGACATTGGTGTAGAAGTGAGGTAGGTGCCCATCTGTCTGTGAACTTGTATCTCCCCCGAGAGCAACACTGACATCGGTGTAGAAGTGAGGTAGGTGCCCATCTGTCTGTGAACTTGTATCTCCCCCGAGAGCAACACTGACATCGGTGTAGAAGTGAGGTAGGTGCTCATCTGTCTGTGAACTTGTATCTCCCCCGAGAGCAACAATGACATCGGTGTAGAAGTGAGGTAGGTGCCCATCTGTCTGTGAACTTGTATCTCCCCCGAGAGCAAAACTGACATCTGTGTAGAAGTGAGGTAGGTGCCCATCTGTCTGTGAACTTGTATCTCCCCCGAGAGCAACACTGACATCGGTGTAGAAGTGAGGTAGGTGCCCATCTGTCTGTGAACTTGTATCTCCCCCGAGAGCAACAATGACATCGGTGTAGAAGTGAGGTAGGTGCCCATCTGTCTGTGAACTTGTATCTCCCACGAGAGCAACAATGACATCGGTGTAGAAGTGAGGTAGGTGCTCATCTGTCTGTGAACTTGTATCTCCCCCGAGAGCAACAATGACATCTGTGTAGTAGTGAGGTAGGTGCCCATCTGTCTGTGAACTTGTATCTCCCCCGAGAGCAACAATGACATCGATGTAGTAGTGAGGTAGGTGCCCATCTGTCTGTGAACTTGAATCTCCCCCGAGAGCAACAATGACATCGATGTAGTAGTGAGGTAGGTGCCCATCTGTCTGTGAACTTGTATCTCCCCCGAGAACAACAATGACATCGATGTAGTAGTGAGGTAGGTGCCCATCTGTCTGTGAACTTGTATCTCCCCCGAGAGCAACAATGACATCGGTGTAGTAGTGAGGTAGGTGCCCATCTGTCTTTGAACTTGTATCTCCCCCGAGAGCAACAATGACATCGGTGTAGAAGTGAGGTAGTTGCCCATATGTCTGTGAACTTGTATCTCCCCCGAGAGCAACAATGACATCGGTGTAGTATTGAGGTAGGTGCCCATCTGTCTTTGAACTTGTATCTCCCCCGAGAGCAACACTGACATTGGTGTAGAAGTGAGGTAGGTGCCCATCTGTCTGTGAACTTGTATCTCCCCCGAGAGCAACACTGACATCGGTGTAGAAGTGATGTAGGTGCCCATCTGTCTGTGAACTTGTATCTCCCCCGAGAGCAACACTGACATCGGTGTAGAAGTGAGGTAGGTGCTCATCTGTCTGTGAACTTGTATCTCCCCCGAGAGCAACAATGACATCGGTGTAGAAGTGAGGTAGGTGCCCATCTGTCTGTGAACTTGTATCTCCCCCGAGAGCAAAACTGACATCTGTGTAGAAGTGAGGTAGGTGCCCATCTGTCTGTGAACTTGTATCTCCCCCGAGAGCAACACTGACATCGGTGTAGAAGTGAGGTAGGTGCCCATCTGTCTGTGAACTTGTATCTCCCCCGAGAGCAACAATGACATCGGTGTAGAAGTGAGGTAGGTGCCCATCTGTCTGTGAACTTGTATCTCCCCCGAGAGCAACAATGACATCGATGTAGAGCAACACTGCCGCGATGACCGCCTTCATAGACAGTAGTTGGATGTTGAATAATTATGATGCTAGTTCCATGGAAGGAGTATTTATCTGTCGTCGAGATAAGTTTGTGATCAATATCGCGTACAACTGTAGTTGTTAATAAACTGCCTTGCATAGACGGTGGACGGACTACCTTTTCCGTACGGCACTAGTGGCACACACTGTCTCCCAACTGTTCCGTACAGCACTGGTGGCACACACTGTCTCCCAACTGTTCCGTACGACACTGGTGGCACACACTGTCTCCCAACTTTTCCGTACGACCCTGGTGGCACACACTGTCTCCCAACTGTTCCGTCCGGCACTGGTGGCACACACTGTCTCCCATCTGTTCCGTACGACACTGGTGGCACACACTGTCTCCCAACTGTTCCGTACGACACTGGTGGCACACACTGTCTCCCAACTGTTCCGTACGACACTGGTGGCACACACTGTCTCCCAACTGTTCCGTAAGACACTGGTGGCACACACTGTCTCCCATATGTTCCGTACGACACTGGTGGCACACACTGTCTCCCAACTGTTCCGTACGACACTGGTGGCACACACTGTCTCCCAACTGTTCCGTACGACACTGGTGGCACACACTGTCTCCCAACTGTTCCGTACGACACTGGTGGCACACACTGTCTCCCAACTGTTCCGAAAGACACTGGTGGCACACACTGTCTCCCAACTGTTCCGTACGACACTGGTGGCACACACTGTCTCCCAAATGTTCCGTACGGCGCTGGTGGCACAAACAGTCTCCCAACTGTTCCGTACGGCACTGGTGGCACACACTGTCTCCCAACTGTTCCGTACGACACTGGTGGCACACACTGTCTCCCAACAGTTCCGTACGGCGCTGGTGGCACAAACTGTCTCCCAACTGTTCCGTACGACACTGGTGGCACATGCTGTCTCCCAACTGTTCCGTACGGCACTGGCGGCACACACTGTCTCCCAACTGTTCCGTACGACACTGGTGGCACACACTGTCTCCCAACTGTTCCGTACGACACTGGTGGCACACACTGTCTCCCAACTGTTCCGTACGGCACTGGTGGCAGACACTGTCTCCCAACTGTTCCGTACGGCACTGGTGGCAGAAACTGTCTCCCAACTGTTCAGTACGGCACTGGTGGCAGACACTGTCTCCCAACTGTTCCGTACGGAACTGGTGGCAGACACTGTCTCCCAACTGTTCCGTACGGAACTGGTGGCAGACACTGTCTCCCAACTGTTCCGTACGACACTGGTGGCAGACACTGTCTCCAAACTGTTCCGTACGGCACTGGTGGCACACACTGTCTCCCAACTGTTCCGTCCGGCACTGGTGGCACACACTGTCTCCCATCTGTTCCGTACGACACTGGTGGCACACACTGTCTCGCAACTGTTCCGTACGACACTGGTGGCAGACACTGTCTCGCAACTGTTCCGTACGGCACTGGTGGCAGACACTGTCTCCCAACTGTTCCGTACGGCACTGGTGGCACACACTGTCTCCCAACTGTTCCGTACGGCACTGGTGGCAGACACTGTCTCCCAACTGTTCCGTACGGCACTGGTGGCACACACTGTCTCCCAACTGGTGGCAGACACTGTCTCGCAACTGTTCCGTACGACACTGGTGGCAGACACTGTCTCCCAACTGTTCAGTACGGCACTGGTGGCAGACACTGTCTCCCAACTGTTCCGTACGACACTGGTGGCACACACTGTCTCCCAACTGTTCCGTACGACACTGGTGGCACACACTCTCTCCCATCTGTTCCGTACGACACTGGTGGCACACACTGTCTCCCAACTGTTCCGTACGACACTGGTGGCACACACTGTCTCCCAACTGTTCCGTACGACACTGGTGGCACACACTGTCTCCCAACTGTTCCGTACGACACTGGTGGCACACACTGTCTCCCAACTGTTCCGTACGACACTGGTGGCACACACTGTCTCCCAACTGTTCCGTACGGCACAGGTGGCACACATTGTCTCCCAACTGTTCCGTACGGCACCGGTGGCACACACTATCTCCCAACTGTTCCGTACGGCACCTGTGGCAGACACTCTCTCCCAACTGTTCCGTACGGCACTGGTGGCAGACACTGTCTCCCAACTGTTTCGTACGGCACCGGTGGCACACACTGTCTCCCAACTGTTCCGTACGACACTGGTGGCGCACACTGTCTCCTAACTGTTCCGTACGGCACTGGTGGCACACACTGTCTCCCAACTGTTCCGTACGGCACTGGTGGCACACACTGTCTCCCAACTGTTCCGTACGACACTGGTGGCACAAACTGTCTCCCAACTGTTCCGTACGACACTGGTGGCACATGCTGTCTCCCAACTGTTCCGTACGGCACTTGTGGCACACACTGTCTCCCAACTGTTCCGTACGACACTGGTGGCACACACTGTCTCCCAACTGTTCCGTACGGCACTGGTGGCACACACTGACTCCCAACTGTTCCGTACGACACTGGTGGAACACACTGTCTCCCAACTGTTCCGTACAACACTGGTGGCACACACTGTCTCCCAACTGTTCCGTACGGCACTGGTGGCACACACTGTCTCCCAAATGTTCCGTACGGCGCTGGTGGCACACACTGTCTCCCAACTGTTCCGTACGACACTGGTGGCACACACTGTCTCCCAACAGTTCCGTACGGCGCTGGTGGCACAAACTGTCTCCCAACTGTTCCGTACGACACTAGTGGCACACACTGTCTTCCAACTGTTCCGTACGGCACTGGCGGCACACACTGTCTCCCAACTGTTCCGTACGACACTGGTGGCACACACTGTCTCCCAACTGTTCCGTACGACACTGGTGGCACACACTGTCTCCCAACTGTTCCGTACGGCACTGGTGGCAGACACTGTCTCCCAACTGTTCCGTACGGCGCTGGTGGCAGACACTGTCTCCCAACTGTTCCGTACGGCACTGGTGGCAGAAACTGTCTCCCAACTGTTCAGTACGGCACTGGTGGCAGACACTGTCTCCCAACTGTTCCGTACGGAACTGGTGGCAGACACTGTCTCCCAACTGTTCCGTACGGAACTGGTGGCAGACACTGTCTCCCAACTGTTCCGTACGACACTGGTGGCAGACACTGTCTCCCAACTGTTCCGTACGGCACTGGTGGCAGACACTGTCTCCCAACTGTTCCGTACGGCACTGGTGGCAGACACTGTCTCCCAACTGTTCCGTACGACACTGGTGGCAGACACTGTCTCGCAACTGTTCCGTACGACACTGGTGGCAGACACTGTCTCGCAACTGTTCCGTACGGCACTGGTGGCAGACACTGTCTCCCAACTGTTCCGTACGGCACTGGTGGCACACACTGTCTCCCAACTGTTCCGTACGGCACTGGTGGCAGACACTGTCTCCCAACTGTTCCGTACGGCACTGGTGGCACACACTGTCTCCCAACTGGTGGCAGACACTGTCTCGCAACTGTTCCGTACGACACTGGTGGCAGACACTGTCTCGCAACTGTTCCGTACGGCACTGGTGGCAGACACTGTCTCCCAACTGTTCCGTACGACACTAGTGGCACACACTGTCTCCCAACTGTTCCGTACGGCACTGGTGGCAGAAACTGTCTCGCAACTGTTCCGTACGACACTGGTGGCACACACTGTCTCCCAATTGTTCCGTACGGCACTGGTGGCAGACACTGTCTCCCAACTGTTCCGTACGACACTGGTGGCACACACTGTCTCCCAACTGTTCCGTACGACACTGGTGGCACACACTGTCTCCCAACTGTTCCGTACGGCACTGGTGGCACACACTGTCTCCCAACTGTTCCGTACGGCACTGGTGGCACACACTGTCTCCCAACTGTTCCGTACGACACTGGTGGCACACACTGTCTCCCAACTGTTCCGTACGGCACTGGTGGCACACACTGTCTCCCAACTGTTCCGTACGACACTGGTGGCACACACTGTCTTCCAACTGTTCCGTACGGCAGTGGTGGCACACACTGTCTCCCAACTTTTCCGTACGACACTGGTGGCATACGCTGTCTCCCAACTGTTCCGTACGGCAGTGGTGGCACACACTGTCTCCCAACTGTTCGGTACGACACTGGTGGCACACACTGTCTCCAAACTGTTCCGTACGACACTGGTGGCACACACTGTATCCCAACTGTTCCGTACGGCACTGGTGGCACACACTGTCTCCCAATTGTTCCGTACGGCACTGGTGGCACACACTGTCTCCCAACTGTTCCGTACGACACTGGTGGCACACACTGTCTTCCAACTGTTCTGTACGGCACTGGTGGCACACACTGTCTCCCAACTGTTCCGTACGGCACTGGTGGCACACACTGTCTCCCAATTGTTCCGTACGGCAATGGTGGCACACACTGTCTCCCAACTGTTCCGTACGACACTGGTGGCACACACTGTCTTCCAACTGTTCCGTACGGTAGTGGTGGCACACACTGTCTCCCAACTGTTCCGTACGACACTGGTGGCATACGCTGTCTCCCAACTGTTCCGTACGGCAGTGGTAGCACACACTGTCTCCCAACTGCGCTGCTATACGTAGGATATGCTGAGACCAAGATACGACAGCAACTTTTTTGGCAGGTTGTCGCCGAGTCAGTGTATTGAATGCACATACGGTGTCTTTTCATTTTGACAGAACCGGATTTATAAGAGATGATGGCGTTTTTATTGAAACACGACAAACAGTTTGTTGTTGTCGTTGTCGTTGTCGTTATCGTTGTCGTTGTCGTTGTCGTCGTCGACGTTGTCTTTGTTGTTATTGTTTAATATCTATATTGAGTTAAATATATAATGTTTGGTTTATCGTCTTTGTGATCATCATCATAATCACGTTTTCATATCATCACAATAGATTGTCATCATGGTCATTACCAATAACATCATCGCCATCACCTGTATCATCGTCATAATTTGTATCAACATCATCGCCATCACCTGTGTCATCGCCATCACTTGTATCATCGTCATCATATGTGTCATCGCCATCACCTGTGTCATTGCCATCACATGCGTCATGATCATCGCCATCACCTGTGTCATAGATATCACCAGTATCAATGCCTGCACCTATATCATCGTAATTGCATGTGTCATCGTCATCACCTGTATCATCGCCATCACATGTATCATCAACAACATTAAACTTGCTTCATGGGTTGATTTAGTTCGAACCAAGTGGGGTCAGATCGCGATGAAGATAACCACTGATTCCAGCCGGTGGGATCACCAATATTGCAAAGTCGATATATTTATTCCCTATCAACGAAGGTCAATCAACAAAATGTTTGTCAGTTTTCTGGGAGGGAATTCAGTGTATACGGGGATGGTTCGTACATTAAAACAGTTTTTCTTGAACGTTCATCCATTTTGATATCTCGTCATTCAGCAACATAAACGCGTATGCAGATGCAAAATATTGCTTAAACGGAAGTCAGTTTTAGTTACCATAACCGTTGCAACGCGAGCAAAACCTCGCGAGAATTTCGTAAGTAAGTTGCGGTTTTCGCAGCAAGTCGTTCGAGAGTACGAACTTACGAAATTTCGTGGCTACCACATTTATCCGCCATATTTGCGCAACTTCTTATGTACGATCAAATGTCTCCGAGAATACGTACACAGACAGTTTCAATCAACTCATTCTAATTTACTATTCGTTCCTGGTGTCAAGACAAACGATCGAAATAGGCCTTTCTATGATGCTGAACCTACTATGTGAAAGTTGCTCCCTGTTAGTGTTAAGTTACAATTAGATTTAACAAGATTTAACAAGATTTGCCATCCAAACCAAAGGCCCAGATGGCAAGTGGACAAGGAAGCCATTGGCTTATCGAGAGTCCAACAATGTTCATCTACTTATAACCCGCCCTCCTGAGATATGTGTCAACCTTGTTTTTAAACATATTCACGCTGCTAGCAGTTACACAATCTGTAGACAATTTGTTCCATTCATTTATTGTCCTCTGTGAGAACGAGTGCTTCCTGATGTCCAATCTACATTGATCCTTTACTAATTTTACCTCATGTCCTCTAGTTCTGCTATCCTTCTTGAGTGAGAAAAACATATTTCTATCAATATTTTCATACCCATTCAATATCTTAAAAACTTCAATCTGATCTCCTCTTAACCTCCTTGTCTCTAGAGTTGTTAAACCACATTCTTTCAGGCGTTTTTCATAACTAAGGTCTCTCAGTTCAATTAATAAAAATATTTCGTCACAAAACAAAAAACCCACCTATTTAAACCTGCTGATCATCCATAGCTCCTAGACGTACCAATCCAGCTGTTTATAACTGGATTTGTTAATTAGTTATAAACTGCGTAACGTCTTTTGTTTTGTTGCGCTGCTGAGCATGGGTTTCCCGAGGGTTCCAGCGCAATAGAAGTACATCAAAGCTTAACTGTGTTTGATCTGCCACAGGCTTTGCCAGCGCTGATGGAATAACAAAACTACCTTTAGTATTACGAATATAATCGTCTGTTGGATCTGTTCCGAAACCCTCTTTACTATGGGCTTTAACACTAGTCTGTAAGCTGCGGACCAGTGGAAATTAACTAAAATACACTGATCGCAAAAATCAATTTGCGCTTAATAAAGACTACTACGAGGATAAGACAGGTTGGAGAGAGCATTTCAGAACAACTGGGTGACGAATGGCAGTAAAAGTGAGATAGCCCCAAATGTGTGCGTTAAACATTTCCTCACTTTGGGAACAAGTTGTTATTAAGACACCACCTCGTGGTGTCTTAATAACAACTATTTCTGACAAAAACAAATCCGACCAAAACAAGGGGGTATCACAGCATCTGAAGGACACGCTTGGATCCGCCAATGACTTAGTAAGATGCAGTCAGTCCATAAAGAGAAGGTCGACAGGCTTTGGTCAGTCACATACCTAGTGAAGCTCAGAGAGATGGGACTGAGAACATGATGCAGGATACTCTCCAATATTCAACATCACCATATCTATTGGTGGAATGCCAATTTATAATCTTCGTTTTGTGGAAGATATTGACCTAATAGGATGCAGCTACAATGAGCTGCTTTGCCTCACTACCAGACTGGAAGACACGGTAAGAGCTGATGCGATGGAAATTAGCTCAGAGAAATGCAAAGTACTTGTCAACTGTGCCAACCAGAACACCCCAATTAACATCACGATGAACGGCCAGAACCTTGTGGAAGTAGATTCTTTCAAATATATTGGGTCCTCCTTAAGCAAACATGGCATCTCAACAAAGGAAACCAAAATAAGGATACGAGTGGCAATTGTGGCAAGTATCAGTTACGTTGTTATGTCAACACTTAACATCGTCTGGAAGAGTAGATACATCAGCTTCCAAACTGAGATTAAACGCTACAGAGCACTAGTGATTGTTATCACTCCAACGAAACGTTTTAGGAGACTCCTCCGCACAAAAATACAAATATGGGAGACACCACACGGATTCCCTTGCTACAAAGCAAGAACCCTTGTTGGCAACGGTGAAACGACGAAAGCTCTCACCCAACACAACACCATTTCAAAACACCATTTCAAAAATCATCCTGCAAGACACGCTGGAGGGCAAGATAAGTCGGGGCCGCTAGAGATGAAGGCGAAGGACGAGATGGCGCCGACAACGGGGGACTGATTGCGACCGTAATATGTTCCCCAATTAGTAGATGCATAAGAACATTTAGACACACATCTGTGATACTTGCGCATCGAATTGAACTTTGGTTGTTGCTTTAAGTGTGGGTACTGTTGATTTTGCTTTATTTAAATAACAATCTTAAATGAACGACAATGCAACATTTAAAACTTTAATGAAAACGATTTGTTATTAACTACATACAGAAACTTAATCTCTAACGAACGAATTAATTGCATATATATATATATATATATATATATATATATATATATATATATATATATATATATATATATATATATATATATATATATATATATATTATATTGCTTAAGTGCTAACTAAAACTTTAACGCACGAGTCCAACAAGGAGCTGTGCTTGGAACTACGACTTCTACTACGACTTCGACTACAGGAGTTTCTTCTTTTATAAAACTTTTCAGTCTCTTCAATACGCCACATTAGTATACGTCGTTCCAGAAGTGTTCACACTGGTCTAAAGACCTTCATCTGTCATCGACACAACGACGTTTACTGTCATGTCAAATTTGTTTTTCTACAACGAAGGTGCAAGATTTATATTAACTATTTGATGATTTTATTTTTAAGAAGTAATGTTGAAAGCTTTGACACTTTCGAAACTGTTCAAAATCCTGAATTGGTGTGTTTAATGTAAGGACTGAAACGATATTAAACTTAACACAACTTTCACGTATTCATGTTAACAACTCTTCTCACCATAACACTACTAAATAGACGATGGACCACACATGACGTACACTCTCAGTGTATATAAAATAACTCCCCCTCCACATCGTCCTATTCGATCTCTCCTAAACATTGCTTATCATGTCAGTCCTATTTCAGCATCTGAAATGTTTTTGTTGGCCCATGATTCGGTTATACCAATTATGTGAGGGTTAATATCTTCTACCATAATGTATAATTTGTTTTTCTTATTTACTAAGCTCCTTGCGTTTAAACACACGCATCTATAACCTGCTTCAGACTTGTTTTCTGGAAATTGTTTACTGGTTTATCTGTACTAGTGGCCTCTTGCCCTGTTTGAGGCATCTCTAAGTAACCCCTTGCGCTTCAAGTTTAAACAATGTTTGCTAACAAACATATGTTCGTGCTTCCCATGCGACTGTCGACTGCTGCTGATAGATCACCAGCAAACACTGCTGCACCTTTCCACTAAGATGAAACCCATCCTCTTCCCTACATAGCTGCTGACCTAACGTGTTAATTGCCATCCTCTGGAAAATGTTATATCCATGTCCCTTGTTTCCCATTACCGGTGGAATCCCTGACATAATTATTTGCTCAATTTGTGTCTGCTTAGCTCTTCGAACTAACTGCCTGTATTTCTTTCTGCGTTGTTAGTCCCTACGTGTTCTGTAACAGAACCTCCCTTATCCAGACCCACCATTTTTCCACACTCCCTGTAATAGTTTCTATTTTTCACCTGGAAAGCAAACCACCACGTCGTATTCCGCTTTGTCAGCCTTCCTAATTATCGAATCCCCCACAAACACCCTCTCTCTCCTCCTTACCTCCTCCATCACTACCTCAGAGTAGCCCTTGTGTCGCATCCCTTCCGTCGCATTCTGTCCTGCAGTCGTGTCACCTGGCAGCAAACACGCACGCCATAGGACGAATGACGCAATGTGACGCAGTGACATGCATGACTGGTTACCCCGCAGTAACAGCACTGCAGGCACATACAAAGTACAATCGACCGAAGTAGTGTATAGAACATTCACCACACAAAGTTGGCCCGGGTCACGCTATGCTCAAACCACTCGGTTCAAACTTACCAGACGTGTTTCTACAGGAGAGAATATGTGGTTGTGAGAGAATGAGGTTTCCAGTACTTTCAACGTTGCTGTTCCAGTAAAAACCAGAAGGCCTTTAACAGCGGAAACTTTACTCGGTTAGTATGTGTTTGTGTATGTATATATTTTATACTACAGGTGCCCCTGTGTATAATATACGAGTGACTGACGTATTGTTAGAATACTAACGCTCGTTATTCGGAACAACAGTGTGACGCAACTGCATGAATGTGATCACATGCAAATTAAGTAGCAACATTTAAAGGAAAACTAGCACAATAATGGTTTATGTGTGTTCACACTCATAACCTGTATTTGTAAAGGTATGATAAAAAACACAAATCCATTATCTGTAAGAGAACCAATCAATGTAATGACAAAACATCCCGAGAACATATAATAAAATCCTTAAACTCCAACTTTTCATCTTATGCCTGAACAATATTGACAAAACTTCACTTATTCAACAAGTCACTTTACGTTTCCATCATTACGATGCTGCTGCATGAACTTTGGTCGGTGACCGGTCGCTGTCAGTCCAAGGGGCCAATCAATAGTTAATTAGCTGAATGACACTAGTCATTGTCAATATATATTTTTTTTCACGTATAGAGTATTACAGCGGGGGCGGGGACTGCGGACGAACATTGGTCAAAACTCTTCCAACGGTCAACAGTTATTTGGAAATGAACTGTGACGGAGCCATCAGGATTCTTAATATGACATCGACTGACTGGCGTAAGTGAGATTGGGATTTTAACTACGGGGATTGTCTTTCAAAGTGTTGTTATAGTGTTGAATTCGCTGTTAGGTTGTCTAATGACACGCGTGCCAATTCTGAGCACCCATGTACTTGCATAATATCATATAGTACACGTATCAGGCGCAGTGGTCGGGTCGTGACTTGCACCACTGAAATGCCTTGAATAATGTCTTAGGTATTCACATCTTTCTCTACATCTCTCTGTGTCTGTCAATACAATACAATACAATACAATACAATACAAGCCAATGCATACATTGTACTCCAGCCGAGGCTACGCACACAGCCGATCCCGTTAGCTGCCGGTTATCGAGGACATTTATTAACGCCACATCAAGTTATTGTTACTCCTGTGTCTTAGTCAGATCTTACTTGTGGTTAAGTGCAAATGTGCAATTAAGTATGATAGTCATCGTCTCCTTACATATCGCACAGCAGAGTCATTGTAATTACAGCAACTGCTATCATTGTGTTCCACGCCGGTGGTAGACCAAAGCCTCAATAATTCAATCACACGATTGATCATTGTCATAGTCTGGACAGTTGTGATATATAAAACAATCGGCGTTGATATGGTTTCGTGGAAACACGATTGGTATGCTGCAATGCTTATTTACATAGAACACCACATTATTAAGATAAGCAGTTAGCAAGTATCACCAATGTGTGCACATGTAAACATATCCCCCGTTGTGGCGAAATATCTTTGTGTCGTGACCTCTTTAGCAAGGCAGGTGTCTCACACTTGAACTGTATGACAAAACACCTATGTCTACGAAAAGTTAAACGTGTTGTCCTCGATCACATTTCAACCAGATCGACTCAATCATTTATATCCATTTCCGAAGCTAGCCGCACTCTCTGACCACGTGTGTTCAGTGTGGTATAAGTATTCTGCATGACTATATTACGGCCGCGAGCGTGGAGTTTAACATTGAGTTGGAGGTATATGTCTTACTTAACATATGATAAATAATAATTCGGACACGCAATTCACTTCTCATTGGGTGCTATCTCAACATAATCTTTGTATTTCTGATTGTATACTTTTACATTTCTGATTGCCCACTTTAATACATTCTACTGTTTACGTTTCACTCCTGGTCTAATGCATGCAACACACGTTGTGCGGTATTTCACTTCCCCTGGCACACACACCAGGTAGAATCTAACTCAATCAGTCGAAATACAAACGAATCCCAAGTCCAAGTGTGCGTGATGCTGCATGCTGCGACATGTTGTTTCCAACGTTTTTACGAAACGGCCGGGTTAGTCGCTGGGCTGAGGTTTCAATCAACGCATCCTGGTCACGAAGGATTCGAACCAGTACCTCCGGGTCAGGAGGGTTCGAACCAGTACCTCATGGTCATGAAGAGTTCGAGTCAGTACCTCCTGGTCACGAAAGGTTTGAACCAGTACCTCCGGGTCAGGAGGGTTCGAACCAGTACCTCATGGTCATGAAGAGTTCGAGTCAGTACCTCCTGGTCACGAAGAGTTTGAACCAGTGTAAAGGAGCAGTTTGGTCGCTAACATATAATATAGAGTTTAGTTGTAGCTTGTGTTGATAGGCTGCCTAATCCTGTTGATGGTGTCATTATTTGTCACCATATGGCAGCACCCTGGGTAATCCAATGCATTCTATAGAGAAATAGTTAATTAGTTATTATTGTTACAACTATTTATCTTATGGTGAATTGCATTTACTGTGTAGTTTGCTAGTCATAGTATTGATAATTATTACGTTGCTTAAATATAACATTTACCAAAAAGACGTAAACATATTTACGTATTATTAATAGTGACTCTGATTACTGATGTGTTAAGAAGATGGGGAGCAAATGAACTGTATGAACCTTAGGGAGAACTGTCTGAACCTTAGGGAGGAATGTCTGGACCTTAGAGTGGAATATCTGGACCTTAGGGATGAATGTCCCACAAGCTGTCTGTTAACAGCTTAATGACATTTTTTAAAGCCTGTAGCCAGTAGATGGTATAGCAGTTTAGAAATTTAAGTTTAATCATATTTAGTGTTTTCATATTGTCAGTGTAGTATGCCATTTAATATACATTTTGCAAGAACTGTGCACGTAGAGTTATTAATTATATAACATTCTGTGCAGTTAAGCCAGAATCAGACTGGAGCACTCTCTTTGTCTTTGATATTATCTTGATTAATCTCTCTCTCTCTCCTCTCTCTCTCTCTCTCTCTCTATGTATATATATATATATATATATATATATATATATATATATATATATTTCTCTCTACTCTCCTTGAACACTATCGTTCCTCCTGAAACACGCCTTACAACATAACTTAATCTTTAAAAAAACGTGATAAATAATGATTGATTATCCTACTGATGGCATGATGGAATTTTTTTAATTGTGCGACGTAGTTTGTTCGGATACCACCAGGCGAATATTATCCACTGAATCAGAAACACATCACCGTTTAGCTCGATGCCTGTACAGCTAGTTGGGCCGCCGTACTCGTCGGTCAACCTCCTCAGGCGTGACAGACTCCAGGGGTGTGTGTGTGTGTGGTGTGTGTGTGTGTGTGTGTGTGTGCGTGCGTGTGTGTGTGTGTGTGTGTGTGTGTGCGTGTGCGTGCGTGCGTGCGTGCGTATGTGCGTGCGTGCATGTGTGCGTGTGCGTGTGCGTGTGCGTGTGCGTGTGCGTGTGCGTGTGCGTGTGCGTGTGCGTGTGCGTGTGCGAGTGCGTGTGCGTGTGCGTGTGCGTGTGCGTGTGCGTGTGCGTGTGCGTGTGCGTGTGCGTGTGCGTGTGCGTGTGCGTGTGCGTGTGCGTGTGCGTGTGTGTGTTTGTGTGCGTTCGCTGAATACGTTTTAGGTGAAATTAAAAGTCAATGTGTTGTTATGTTTTGTTATTGAAGGTTTGTGCTTTGTTTCTTTTATGCTAGTATGAAGGGCTTTGACTCACTTAGCACACCCCAACAACGCACATGAATAAAACGAAAAAGCGGTTATTGTCGCAAATGCAGCATCACGTCAAACGATCAAGCAAACGCACGGGTGACGTCAGTATCACAATGATATGCATGACTGGTTTTGACATTGACCCCCGCGGTAACAGCTCATACGGTGACATACATTTGTCTTTAGCGGTGATAGACGTTTATCAGTTTTGAAGTTAAGACCACGCGATAGTAAAACCGGGCACTTCAAACGTTCAAGGCGACGTCCGACAGCAGAGACAATGTGGTTGTGAGATTATGGACTGTTCTAGTGCGTTCAACGTCGCCGTTCCGTGTACAACTGAGACGGCCGTCAACGCTGTCCAAGTGGGTTCGTGAATCAGTGAGTGTTCTGTGCATATGTAGGGGAAGATGAGGCATGTCCGCATGATGAGGCATGTCCGCACACTGAGACATGTCCGCACACCTCGTTTTTACCACACCGCGTAGTATTTCGTTTTAAAACTGTGTTCTGCGGTGGCATCTAACTCATACAGCATTCACATATATTTGTTCCAATGCTTCTGGCATGGGTAATGCGTCGCACGTATTAAAACGAAAGCCACATGTGACGTGTCCACTTAGTTGGAACGGCAGATAATTGGTTCCCAGAGATTAGTACAAGAGCTAGACGTCCGTTGTGGGTTCGTCGACAAAACAGATAGCATATCACACACACACAGTCCACGTCAACCCAAGCGTGTCACAACACAATAGCCTCACGGTAGGGGAATTATTTATTGATAAGAGTTTCAACTGAGCACGGTAGATATGCTGCCTGCCACAACACGGAGAGTATTTCGCAATGATTTGACGTATGGGGGTAAAATCAGCCAGGCAGGCAGGTAAGGTAACTAGTTAGGTAAACAGTACGTCACATCCATTGTGACGTCCATCAATATTGAGTGCAGGAAGTGTTCATAAAGATGCATAGTCCTTTCTGGCAGCACCGCAAGCCGTGGTTCTGTTTCACATTGACTTTATTCGTGTATGTAATTGATAACGTGGCGTGACTCTCCATTATTCAATCAGGCAATATATATATATATATATATATATATATATATATATGTGTGTGTGTGTGTGCGTGTGCGTGTGCGTGTGCGTGTGCGTGTGCGTGTGCGTGTGCGTGTGCGTGTGCGTGTGCGTGTGCGTGTGCGTGTGCGTGTGCGCGTGCGTGTGCGTGTGCTTGTATGTTAAACAGAGGACATGGCAGCGTATGCCTCTGCATTTGCTGCTGCATCTGATACTGCTGCTTTATCTGCATTTGGCCATGACGTCGGGCATTGTCCTGCTGAAACAAGCGCAACATTGGGTGGTGGCGCTTGGTACCAATTGATGAATGAGGACTTCATCTCTTATGACAACCAGTTCTGTAAGTGCATTGACAAATATGCATGCACACACCTGCAACATCAGAGAACTGCTCCACACGCCGTCGGTATACACGTATTCGGATATAAGAATTGGACAATCGAAAACGGGCTTCTATAAAGACAACCTTACTTCACATTATATGTGTCCAGTCCCAGTTTTGGTACGGCCATTGTGATCGTCGTTGCAAAATTTTTTCACCGATCACGATCATGTTGCCGGACAATATGGCGGCCATATCTACGGTCAGAAACACGTGGTCGGTCACTTATCGGGTGGTCTGTTGTACTGCCTATTGCATCGTAACCTTGATGAAGTCGGTAAATCATGCTTTCGTGCACATTCAATGATCCTGCGACAATTCTTATCTGCGTGTCTACATTGAGCATCCTAATATCACCACCTCACCCCAACTTAAAGAATAGTGGCATAGTGCGACAATCTGATATCGCGAAATTAAGTTGGTTTTCTGCTTTTGTTGTTGTCTTGTGCTATCAACCGTTAAAGAGAATCACTGAATGTCACCATTATGCAATGTTCTGCACTCATCGGCATTATGTAACATAATCCACCGTGAAATAGATGATATATGGTGAACTATTCTTACTGCGATGACGTCGTATACTTACCTATTAAATCCCGGCCCCAGCTCAGGTGCATTTCGCATTTCCTTCGGGGGTCCACCTCAAGGCTGTTTTGGCTATAATGTCGTCATATTTTTGTCAAACGTGGCCGAACCACCTCCATCTTCTTGTGGTGAGCAAATGATCCGTGTTAATTTATTTAGTTAATATAAAAAGATATTTGTTAGAGATTTGTTGTGGCCAGATGTTTCGAAGGCATTTTATATGGAAGATTGAAAGTTGTTCCAAATCGTCATACGCCAGCATTCTGAGCTATATAGCAGAGTTGACAGAACGTAACTCTGTTGTAGCTTCAGCTTCGTTCTTTTCGAGTGTATGGTCGCTCTCCATATATGTCTTAGTCCAAAAAAAGGCTCATTATTCATGCGGTTGTTGATTTATATATCGGCTCCTCCCTCTCTGCGAACTATGCTTCCCAGGTGGTGAAGGCATCCGTGGTTTCCAGTTTTTGATCCTATTTTCTAGCTGATTTCCTTGAGTATGTTCGTCTTTCAATATAATTTAATTCCTCTTGTTTGTCATTATGTTGTCCTCTTCATATTCCAGTCTATGCCAGGTTAGAATAAGACTGCTGATGTAACACAACCTCTGGATGTCTGAGTGTGCATATGTAGTTATCATAAAACAACTTGATGAGGGCCACAATATGAGTCGGAATTCCATGTGCACGCACTATTTTCCAGATAATGTCTCTATGTATGCTATCTAAGGCTTTTTCAAAGTCTACAAAGTTGATGCACATTTCTCTCGGTCATTCAGAACATTGCTGAATAATGTACATTCTCTTATTTTTTGATTGACGATGATCTTGCAGAAGACTTTGCTGTGGACGGACAGCGAGGTGGCGCCTCGCCACTTGTTACTGGTAGTGAGGTCACCTTTCTTGGAAGCTTTTACAATGGTACCTTTGCACCAGTCATCGAGACTGTTCTTGTCCATCCATATATTCATAAATAATGGTAAAATGTGTCTGGCTGCTAGTTCATGGTTTGCTTTGAAGAAATGTGTGTTTAGCTGGTCATGACCCAGTGCCTTGCTATTTGTGAGTTCCTTGATAACATTATATATTTCCTTCTTATTTGGTGGCTCTAGGCTCTAGATGACTTCGTATGGGTCTATATTACAATACAGTTAAAATGATTGACGCAGATTTATCAAATCAAACATTTCTTGACAGGCAAAACAATTTGCGTTTGTTTTATGACTAGTATATATGTGTTTACCCTTTACGTGCAAAGCATTTATGTCATTTATTTTATGATATATGTTATATACCGTTTTTTGCCAAGAGCTTTCGTTTTCGTCATTGTAGCATCTGCCATTTAGCTACACATGCACAAAAAAACGACCACACATCAATGAACGCACACGTGCATGCACGCACACTTGAACCGTTGTGCTTAGGAACAATAAATGTAATGCGGAATGTAGACAAATGTGTTTATTATTAACATCCAATTGTCTGTTGTGTCGATATGTTTGTGTAATCTTGCATGTGCTCAAGTGTGTGAGTCCAGGCGTATATGGACTCTTAATAATAATAATACTTTACGTAAAAAAGTGCAAGCATTATAATAGTGTGTTTCATTATTGTTTCAGCTCAACAATGGGTAATAAGATCATCAATGTTGTTCTGCCCACCGAGAAGCAATCAGTCAGAGGCAACACCGAAGTAAGAGAGCAACATACCACACCGTATGACACCGAAGTCTCACAGCAGGCCGTTGTCAGTAACGAGAACGTTATGTCGATAAAGACAACGCCGTCTGACATCCAAGTCTCACCGTTAGCCAGTGTCAATGACACGAACGTAACTTCGACACAGACCACACAGTCTGACATCGAAGTCTCACAGCAGGACGGTGTCAGTGGCGTATCTGTGACACTGAAAGAAACAACACAGCCTGACATCCAAATCCAACACCAGGTCTTTGTCAGTGACACGAATGCGACACCGAAAGAGACAACGCAATTTGACACCCAAGTCCACCAACGCGCCAGTGGCAGTG
The DNA here is from genome assembly GCA_963662155.1 of Lamellibrachia columna. Taxonomy (NCBI): domain Eukaryota; kingdom Metazoa; phylum Annelida; class Polychaeta; order Sabellida; family Siboglinidae; genus Lamellibrachia; species Lamellibrachia columna. The sequence goes on along the minus strand of OY759261.1, from coordinate 5,795,887 downwards.
ACACGAATGTGATACCGAAAGAGACAACGCAGTCTGACATTCAACTCTCACAGCAGAGCAGTACCAGTGGTAAGATAGCGTTTGCCTACATGTATTTCTAATGCCCGGCGAACATCACTAATCCTTTGCTGCGAGTCAAGCGATTTCACGACACGTAACGAATTATTTCCATTCTGTGGTTGTGCTACTGGGTCAGCGCACTTTCCAAGATTCTTTTGACTGGACAGCGTACATTGTACAACATAAGTTGTGGCAACACGTGTGCGCAACGCCGCGATCACAGCCCGACTCTTAACAAAGGTTTAGCGATGTCCGCCTGATATTAGACAAACAAACCAAATCTCGTTGGTGATTCAGTTGGTATCAAGTTTCGTCCTTCAGCTTTCATAATGTAGCTCAACAAGACTTCACAAGTCATACTTGCATTTGGACAGCGAATCCATTGTTTAATTGATAATATTTTTTTACATGTGACCCTTTCACATATTCACATTGCTGACATTTACTCAGTTACTTTCTCAATTGTTACTTCCGTAAATACAAGTTAAATTGTTTTTTCAGGAAAGCTACGTCCTGCTATTTTTTATCATTGTTTAGTTGTGAAGAAAATAACGTTAAATTTATTAATATCTATTCAATATTAAAAACTCCCCACAATCTCCTGGTATGGTCAAGGAAGTTAAGGAAGTTTGTGAAAACCGTGGAAGGTATGTATGGCAGGAGTGCGCACATGCTCCTGACAGCGAATTTGCGAAATCGCACTTCAATAACGTGTGTGGCCACCGTTGACTGTGAAATCTGCGTCGCATGCTTTTCACCAGGCGACGTGGCCTGTCTCAATTGCCACTTAAACGCCCACCCGTTCCATTCTCCCGTGTAAAGTAAAGCCTGTATAACTTGCCACTTTATTGTTGCTGTATACGTGTATATATATACATATATATACATATATATATATATATATATATATATATATATATATATATATATATATATATATATATATATATATATATATATATATATATATATATATATATATATATATATATATATATATATATATATATATATATATTTATGCAATAACCAACACAAGTCCGATGTAGTAGAGATTGAAAAGGGCCAAATAAATGACGTTTTATTGCAAAGTGGACTGCTTATCACGCAGCCACTTTGGGAAGCACATTAACAGGAATGTGAGCTCCTCAAAGCAAACCAGACAGGAACTGAACACATGTACAGCCCCGTCCGGCAAGTTTCTCAGAGCCCACATTCCTACAGGCATGACGATAACATATATACATCAAGAAGTCGTCATGAACATGTAATGCAAAGAATACAGACATTCCACCACCAATACACAAATTTAATTACAAACAGGTGGGGCCATTTCGCCACAAGGTCACCCACAAACATGTGACCACCCCACCGCGACTATATATATATATAATGATGAGAGATGATGATCTGAGCTTGTGGACCACTTTGTCGAGACCATAGAAAGACGGTTGTTTATCAAATACGATGCATGCAGGTTGTGGTTGAACGAACAAAGACCGGCTGCATTTCTTCCTAACAAAATAAATCTCAATGAAACCGTCAAATGCTTCATGTATAACCACTGTTTTGTATTTATATTTTAGCTCCGCATGTTGAGAAAATGTCTGGAATATTTGATCCATTGTCGGAAACGATTACGGTCGACTTCGAGGAAATTACTTCAACAGAAATGACGTCACTGTGCAGGACCCTACAGCAACAAGACTGCAGTGTCAACAGTCTCGAGTTAGTTATGCGAACCGTTCTCTCCCGTTATCCATGTCTAAGTAATCTAGAATAATATGGTAATCTTAGTAATGACACCATGACACATGTAGTGTGGAGTATTACATTTAATATTGGAAATATGGTTTCGAATGTTCAAACACGTTTGTAGTTAGTATATAAAAAATCATGATTTAATGTGGGTCCCCAATTAAGAGAATTGTATTGCAGCAGTTGGTTTTTTCTTGGTACATACACATCAATAGTATACATTGTATTACATGGTTTTATTATAAAATGTTGATTGGACAATAACGAATTTAGTACATGGAATCCTAATGTCATGTGTTCTATTATTCCAAATGTTATTCTTTCTTTTTTATACTTGTGTTTTATTTAAATAATTGTCTGATAATTGTCTGATAATCATAGCTTTTTCTTTTCAGTGTAACAATTGAACCAACCTTTTGTAGAGAACATACATCAACATAGCTTAGCAACTCGATATATTGTTGATGTATGTTGGCTGACTAACTATGCTTTTGGGTGCAGCATATAAACAATAATTTAAATATAGCTTTACAACTGGGAACTTGTAGCCGCCGCAATGTTTCTTCTTCCAGGTTGAAAATGCGAGATAAAATCCATTTGTTGAGGCGACTGTGTGACGCGATTGTACAAAACAAGTCAATTAAGAAGTTAAAGTAAGTAAATAATACGGTCTTCTGACATTGCACCTGGTGCACTGTGTCCTAGCTTTTAGTACAATATGCAGCACTCACTACTCTCACGCATTATCCATCTTTGTGTTATTAGTGCATCTGTTTTTATTGTAGTTCTGTTTTCTTTCAACACTCAGCATAGTATAGTTTTGTGTGCGTGCGTGCGTGCATGCGTGCGTGAGTGTGTGCGTGTATGTTTCTATACAATAAACATATTTTGAGTGCTGTATGTTCCCTCCTATGTCCGTCAGTTTCGCATATGTGGGGTTGACATTTTGTAGGCGTGAACGGGAGCCCAGGGGGATGGTTCATAGCTTTCAAATATATATATATATATATATATATATATATATATATATATATATATATATATATATATATATATATATATATATATATATATATATATATATATATATATATATATATATATATATATATATATATATATATATATATATATATAACATAACACTTTCTTGACGTACAGTGGGTTAACTCCAGTGCTTATCAACCTTTGTTTTTGCTTCACGGCACATGTTCGAGTTTGTTCGATCCTCACCAGCTATTCATTAAACAAGAACAAACAAACATATGATCAAATTGTATCTAAGCGACTACAATAAAATAATTTCAGTATTTCAAGTGTATTTCAAGTAATGATATGTACATTAAGTTCTTTTGAAAGAAAACCCTTGTTACCATTCAGTATATGTAATGGAGACAATAAACTAAATTGTTTTTCAAGTCACTTCTCTCAAATGTTTCACTAACATACAAGCGTAGTCAAATTATGTCTTTGTTATTCTTCCCTGAAGCAATGAGTTGATATATTGAAGACGCGAGAGAGAAGAGAAAGTGCACGAATGTCTCGAGGAACAGAGGCGTTTAACCCGTGGACATTTATTGTAATCGCAGCTGCTCTGTCGGTGCAAACTCGTGATTTCCTTACCCAGGATTGCGTTCTTTTTCAGGCAATGATTTGTCACGTGGAATATTTCATCGCCCACTGTACATTGAGAGAGTTTATTGTAGATTAGGAAATGATCCTCAATCAAAAAGGCGCACACATGCGATGGTTGTTGGTGTCTTTCGACTCATTGACTTGAATAAATGGAACATCGATTTACCAATTTACTGCTTCAGATTTTTATTCATGTTCAATATTCTGTATGTGAGTTAAACAGTGAATTGAAAGCATCAACTGTTTGGAGAACAACACAAAGCTACAGTGCATTGCATTTTATTTTGCAGTCTGCTCTGGAACCCATTTCATTTATCAGCAACGGCAGTTGATGAGGTGGGACGAACACTCGGCGCCGCTCTTGAATCCATGAAGACCCTCCATCAACTAATGTATGTACATGTGAAGTATTGTTTTTAATTGATCATCAGGTACCGAGGTTGTTTGACCGTTGTATATAAATCATTGAGAGACACCTTGTCATAGGACAACTTATATTTGAAATATGTACTGAACAAGTTGTTATTACAGCTTGACGAACAGTGATCTGACCTCCAAGTTGTATTACTCAATGATACTCCACACCAATTCAGAGAAGCTACTTTGTCAGGGGACATATTGTATTGTGTTACCTGAAACATATAATCACTATTTTGCAGCATGAGATTTTGTGGTCTCACGCCAGAGTCATTCACGGCCATCGTGACAGGTCTCAGTGACGTGGGTTGGCAACTAGAGCTGTTCAGGTAAGGATATTTTGTATATTCATCACACAACCTACCCTGATCTTCCTAGTGTGAAATGTTCACATCATGTTGTGTGTTATCTATGCCCAACGACATTAAACAATGTAATGCAAAATAACTGGAATGTTTGAAATTCTTGATTCCAGGAAATGGCGGAAAGTAGTGCCAACCAACTAAGCCGAGTTCCCACATACGCTACTATCATTTACGCTATGTTGCTGTAAACAGAAATGTTGTAGCACAATTATTTAGTTATTAATTAGTAATGTTGCAATGCATTATGTTATAAATAACCATTTGTTGTTGCTTAGATGGGTACAATTAAATGGTGTGTATGCTTGGAATTTCGCATTGACACGTTTACTTCCAGGTCTTATTTGCTTTAATCAAAATATTATTGCTACTTCAAGAGACACTGTCACTTACGTTGTTTAAACTATGTAGCCCTTTAATCATTTATTTGAAATAATATGTTTTTAATATGTGCATTGGCATGTTGCGGAACCAATCAATGTACGGGGTTGCATCCTCATGAATTGCTTCATGAACTTTTCAATGATGTAATTTACTTTTCAGTCTGTCGGTATATGATAGAGCATTGCAGACTGACGAGGCAAAGCGTGCTCTCAGTATCGTTCTTGGAACAATGAAGAAACTAAGAATATTATGGTAAGTATTACGGCAACAGGTTCATTTAAATATTACCATACCGGTAAATAAAAAACTTTAGTATAAAAATTCAAATAAAATATATTGATAACTAGCATACACAAAATAGGTCACCATCTTTTGGGTTTTGTTGTTGCCATTAAAACCGGTTTTCCTCATTAGATATGCAATTATTTAAGGTGTAGGGCTTTACTTGTATTCAGTCTATTATATATATATTTGATGGATTGTTTATCATAAATGTATATAAATTTCTGATTATAAAAATCTGACCGATTAACTGAAACACATGACATTTATATATTGGAATATAAAACATCGCTTCGACATTGCTTTGTACACAATCCGCTAAATATCATTATCAATTCATGTGACTATAGACCTACAAATAAAATGGCTGCCACAGCATCTCGAAAACTTGGCCAATTAAAAAAATTAATTAGGTGTTTGTATTGATTTGAAAGGTCAAATGTCTATAGTCTAAAGTCAAATATTAGTGATTAAAAAAGAACGGTTTCCAATTTTGTATAGACGACTTCGAGTAAAATAAAATTAAATGTCCTTTCTTTAACAGGCATAACCCCTTAATTAATATATCAATAATACTATATTTCATATAGATTAATCGGTGAATATCGATTGCTGCGGTACATGTTGTATGTTTTAATTAATGAATATAATTTTATTTTCAGTCTGTCCTTGGAAGGTTATGAAATCTCAGGAGCAACTGTCGGAATCCAGTTTGACATCGGCGCTGCTCTTGAATCAATGACGCACCTGCGTGCACTATCGTAAGTATTAATAATGAAAGTATGTATTGATTAGTTAATTATAACTGGACTAATAGCTATTTTAACTACTATTAAAACTAAAAACAATTCACAGATTTCAGGGGTTTTCGATGATTATTAAGATGATAATGATGATGATTATATTGTCTTTATGATATATAGTTCATATACACATGATACATTGCACATATCAACGAAGTAAATAGAAAAGAAGCATTATAGCTTATAATACCTTGTTTAAATAATTCATCAATACACAGTACATCATGCATAAGTGCAGAACTGTTAGAACAAGTGCAGTTTGACACTATTGAAATACACAAGGACATCTCCATATGTATCACATTTGTTAATGTACATCATTGGCAAGTTGACAGTATATATAAATAAATAAATAAATATATATATATATATATATATAGTTAAATACCCAGTTAAATATAGTTCGACCGCTGACAGCGGTAGATGACCACAACTGTGTAGTGCAATAAATCAACGAGGTTATTTTGCAACATATTATTCACAATATAAACTGTTCACAATAGGTACATATAATGAAACTATTACCATCTATTAGAGTTCAGCATTCATACATTCATCAAGAATACGTGCTTTACGTTTGAAGCGAAGTACACTCTTCAAGATGATTCTTTATCACAATAGTATTCCAACATTTGGAACTAGTACATGCTAATGTATTTTGTCTGATTTTTTTACAACAATACGATATTTTACTGTTTCCTGCCTCGTGTTCTTAAGCCAGACAACCCTCTCAGACTTAATGTGGATTATACAGGATAAACTGGGTACAATGTATCAAGATTAGTGAAATGGTCTGAGAAATGGCAGATGTTATTCAATTTTGGGAAATGTAAATGCCCATATACAGGGCATGGGAACTTGGATGTAAACTATAAAATGGGATATACTGTTCTGGATACTACTGTAAGAAAAAAGAACTTACAATAAGCGCTGATATGAAAGTTTCAGAGCAGTGTGGTATTGCAGCTTCAAAGGGTAATACAATTATCGGTTTGATTAGGAGAAACATAACTTACGAGGATAAAAAGCTAATTGTACCTCTGTATAAAGCAATAGTTAGACCTCATTTAGAATACTGTATACAGGCGTGGAGACCATATCGTAAGAAGGATATGGATATGCTTGAATGCATACAGAGGAGAGCAACTAAACTTATTCCAGAACTGAGAGACCTTAGTTATGAAGAACGACTGACAGAATGTGGTTTAACAACTCTACAGGCAAGGACGTTAAGAGGAGATCAGATTGAAGTGTTTAAGATATTGAATAGGTATGAAAACATTGATAGAGATATGTTTTTCTCTCTCAAGAAAAATAGTAGAACTAGAGGGCATGAGGTCAAGTTAGTAAAGGATCAGTGTATATTGGATATCAGGAAGTACTCGTTCTCACAGAGGACAGTAAATTAATGGAACAACTTATCTACGGATTGTGTAACCGCTAGCAGCGTGAATATGATTAAAAACAAGTTGGACACATATCTCACGAGGGCGCGTTACACGTAGACGAACACTAATGGACTCCCGATAAGCCAATGGCTTCTTTGTCCACTTGCCATCTGGTCCTTTGGCTTGGATGGCAAATCTCCTTAAATCTTCTTGCTAAAAGATCACTGGCTAACCTACTAGCTCCGGTTGTGGGTAACCCATCACACCACATATAGAACTCGAAGCACTTAGCCAATGAAATATCATGATCGAACACAATGAGATGTTCCTATCACATGACGTTGTGTCTGTCTTCACCAATACCCTATCAACGAGACACTGGATATCATGAAGAAACAACTAGAAGCTGGCACAAAACTGGAAGTACGGACAAATCTAAATGTGGATGACATATTGGAGCTGACGGTCGTCATCACAACTACGTATTTTAGCTTCAGGGGAACTATTTATCAGCAGAAATTTGGCACATCAATGGGAAGTCCGGTGTCACCTGTAATTGCAAATTTCTTCATGGAATGGCTGGAACAGCACGCTATTATCACAGCATCAATAACTTGCAAACCGAAATTTTGGAAGAGATATAAGGATGATGTGATGGAAGAAATTATTATGAACAAGAAATAACAGAGCATATCAACAGCATAGACACCACAGGCAGCATTAAGTTCACATACACCAGAAACTAGGGGTCATCAAGACGTTATTGTATAGATGCAACAACATCGTTTCAGAGCCAGAATACAGAGAGAAAGAGGTGAAGCACATCAGAAAAACATTAGAAAGATGTGGGTACCAAAGTTGGACCATAACGAAGGTGAAAGAACAGCAATCTCAGAAGAGAAAAGACGGAAAAGAACAGAGAAATCCAAAGGTGCGGTCACATTAGTAACATAACCTATACAGCGGATTTTGAAACACAATGAGATCGCTACATCGATTAGACCTCATTAAAACATCATCAGAATACTAGTGCGTCTAAAGGACCAAGTTGAAAGATAATAAAAAGACAGACTGTGTATACCAGATATCTTGTAAGAACTGTAGCCACATATATATCGGCGAAACAGGGAGAACATTTGGAGCAAGATTAGAAGAACGCAAGAAGGAGGCTGAAAATATCAAAACCAGACGATTTATCAGGGAACTGAAGAGAGTGTCAACGGTAATAGAGCATACATCTGCAATAACATACCATGCAGACAGAAACAATTGCATCTTAGCCTGGGGGGGGGGCAAAAGTGAATGTCAGAGAGTATAACAGAAACACAAGATGGATCAAAGAGGCCATATGGATCGGAAAGACAACTCCAGTCATGAATTGAGACGAGGGGGGTATATATTGAGTTGTGTATGGGCCGGCTTGCTTACCAGGACAACTGGCGAGCAGAGGAAAACTTGCCATCCCATAATTATTGATGAAGGCTGCAGATGGCAGTCGAAACTTTGAGTAATTAACCAAAATAATTGTGGTTGAAGAAAACGTAATTCATAGGTAATCATGGCATTGATTATTTTTTTGTAACGTACCCTGTTGTATTTATACATAAAGTGTCAACGTATGTACTTGTTTACTTGATAAATGTTCATAATTTTAATTTTTTTTTAATAAAAGCTGAGTGTGATTTATGAAACCCACTTGATAATTATACGTACTGATCGTTTCTGTAAATCGTGAATTTTAAACACGTATATCTTCGGGGTTCTTCCCCATACTCTATTACAATAAGTGTTGTATAGGTAAATAAAAGTATAATATAAGTTTGTCAGAGTTTTCTTGGTCAACTTGATTTTTTACCTCATTAATGATGCCAATACTCTTTGATATATTGTTACATATATATGTCATATGTTAACTATTACTATTCCTGGATTTTTTTTATTATTTACAGTATCCATTTATGCCCTATCTATGCATATTTTATTATATCTGGTTCTTATGTTCTGTGTATTGCTGAAGTTCATTGTATGTGTTTTTGTGTGTTCAATGAAAGTTTATTTGTTTTAAGTAATACTGTTAGCTTTTTTATTTCAATATGTAAATCATTTTCCATTTTTTCTTGTATGAAGAAATGTGTATCATCTGCAAACATAACAGGAAATGTAACTTGACATACAGCACTTACATCGTATATGTATATGATAAATAGTAAAGGCCCCAGTATTCATCATTGTGGTGCACCACATATTATATTTTTAGAGCAGAGTTAGTATCATGACATTTTACTGTTTGTTTTATTTTAGCTAGATAATTGTTATTCCATTGGAGCACATTACCCCTAATTCCATAATGAGCTAATTTTGCTTGTAAGATGTTATGGTTAACAGTGTCGAAAGCTTCAGCAAAATCTAGAAATAGTCCAATTGTATGTTCTTTTTTATCGATAGCTTTGGTTATTTTGTCAATTACAAACGTTAAAGTCATGTGTATAGAAATACATTTTTAAATCCAAATTGAGAGTGAGACAAGATGTTGTTTTTGACATATCTGGTTAATCTTATGTACATTAGTCTTTTTTTCAATACTGGCAGTACAGATATGGGTCTGTTGTTTGTCATAATTTTTTAATCTCCATTTAAAAAAACATTGAACTACATAGCATTATAATGTGGCATAATGGTTCAAGCGTGTTAGAATACGTATGCTTAATAATATTAGGTTTGATGCCATCCTAAACAGAACTACTACTTTTAAATGTTTCAATAATTCCTGTTATCTCATGTGTAGTTACAGGTGCTAAAGCACATGTTTTTTTAAGTTCTGCATAGATAATGTTAGATCAAGTGATTCGAGATAATTATTTAATTTACCAATATTCTTTAATAAACTTCTTACATTAAAATGCATCAGGGAAAATCCTCTAGAACAGTCATTGTTATATTTTATTATTTCATTTATATCGCTTTCAAGGTAGTATTTTGAGATCAATGTGGTGTTGAGTGTTTTGAAGAAATTACAATCCGGATATTTATTTGTATTTACAACACCATTTTTCCTAATCAATCTCATAGCCTACAGATAATGGTGTACTAATGGGTAAACTGTCACAATTAATTATATTCATATACATGTTTTTATATGTAACGTGTACATAAATGTTAATGGCAAACATAATTATATAACAACTTGTAGATAACATACATAAGTACACAGCAACTTGCATATTCGGTAAGTCCGATAACAATGCGTGATGCAGTTGTGATAACAAAATATAAATACAGTAACATAATTAGGTGTACGTTACTAACCAAGGAGTGAGTGGGCCCCTATAAAGTCATTTGCGATGCATCTACGCCTGGATACCAGTCCAGTCCCTTATGTACGTCTTCACGAACCGTCCATTCCGCTCAGGCGAACGGCGGCGGATCGCGGAACACTCGCGTTTCTCCATCGCGAATCCCGGTCGTGGCGTTTCAGCGGTCATTGCGTCTCAGCGGTTAAGGGGCGAGCTTACCGCATCACTGACAGCTGTCCTGCGTTACGAATTCCAACATCGGTCGTCGTTCAGCGGACGTAGCGCAGCTTCGATTCCGTTGTCTGCCGTCGTTTTGGCGTGCCGCTACCGTCGTCATGCTGCGAACGTCGTGCATAAACGATTATGTGCTCTGCCGTCGTTCAAGCGCAGTGCTACGGTCGTCACAGCATGGCATGGTCGCGGCCGCCTTTCTTCGCATCAAGGGTGTTGTCTGCCTAGTGGCGTTTTCGCATCTTCTCGCCGCTTCGATACTCGATGCGCATCTCAGTTATGTTTTAAGGTACTTAATTCGAGAGCTACACCTTTCGTGTTTATAGTTTCTTTTTATACGAGATTATATCGATATAACACGTGACCCCGGTTAACCAATCACCGATGCCTGGTCTAGTCCACACCACCCTTAAATTGGATAATACTGCGATCCCTGTCTAATTAATATGCACCACCCTCGAGCAAACACATTACATTACACTGGTCTGCCCCGGTTAACTCTGATTAGACTTAAAAGGTTTAACACGTAGATACAGAATGAGGAAATATAATTATAATTACAAAATAGCAGATATTCAAAATACAAATTGTAATAGGAACGTTTGCAATACAATTGTCTACATTTGAAGCCATATTCTTATTGTATTAAGTATCAAACTAGTTGTCAATGGTATTTGACATTTGACGTCCCAAAACGATTGAAATGTGTGACTTTACCTTAGGAACAGTTATGTTTTGTTGATGAAATATATAATAAACACATTATTATTGCAGCTTCAGCTGGAGAGGTCTCACCCCCGAATCATGGACCGCTGCGTTGGACGGACTCAGTCGCGGAAGTTACCAACTGAAACGTCTCTTGTAAGGACACATTTGAATATTAACTCCTCATTATAAACCACACTCTCTGCAGTTTGGTAATAAGGAAGGCAGGACTGTTGAACAGGACAGCGTTCGCGTAGTCGTGTATTGCAATCACAAAGGAATGTAATTTGAAACGCAACTTTCTCCGTCAGACACGATCGGATGGAAGCAATGTTCCACAGGTGATAGTATGCGGTGTATCACATGCGTTGCACATGACAAACCATCGACATGTCGACATCAAACGCAACGCCGATGTTGTGAGCACTGGGACTGGGGATGACGTCACAGCCGCCGATTTTGATCATAGTGATGTTGTGTTTGATCTGATTGTTGCGTGACGATAGGAACAACGCATCGACGTTGCTTCTTCATCAGACACTCTTTAAATATATTTGTTTGGTGTAACAATGTAATTACATTAATATTTTGTCAAATGTTGCAGCTTACGGGAACACGGTCTCACCCCAGAGTTGCTCACCGCCGTCTCACCCAGACTCAGGTGCCCGGGTCGAAAACTAGAGCAGCTTCGGTAAACAAAAACACTTCTATTTTGAATCCACAATATTTACAACAAGTCTCATTTTACGATTCTCAGTTTTGTTAAATTGTTTAATGTGGATTCCATAAAACAATGAACGGTTTTTAATATGACAGTTCCATCAAAATATCAAATGAAATTTATCCGAAATGTTTAACAAGATTTAACAAGATTGCCATCCTAAACAACAAGTTCCAGATGGCAAGTGGACAAGGAAGCCATTGTCTTATCGGGAGTCCAACAATGTTTTCATCTATGTGTAGCCCGTCGTTATCAGATAATTGTCAATTCTATTTTTAAACATATTCACACTACTAGCATTAACCCAATAATTTGGCAGTCTGTTCCATTCATTTATCACCCTCTGTGAGAAAGAGCACTTTCTCATGTACAACCTACACTGCTCCTTAACTAATGCTGCTTTGTGTCCTCTGTTTCTACCGCCTTCTTTAAGTTTGAAGAACATATTCCTATCAACATCCTCATAACCGTTCACTATTTTAAACACTTCTATTTGGTCTACTCTTAGTCAATTGGTATATAGTGTTGTCAAACCACATTGTAATAAACGACTTTCGTAACTAAGGTCTCTCAGTTCTGGAATCATTTTAGCTGCTCTTCTTTGTATTCTTCCTAATTTGTCTATGTCCTTTTTATAATACGGCCTCCATGCTTGAATACAATATTCCAAATGTGGTCTAACTATTGCTTTGTACAGGGATACAATTAGTTTTTTTTCTTTATATGTGATAGTTCTCCTAATTAGCTCTAGAATTTGATTTCCTTTCGAAGCAGCAAACCGACATTGCTCTGAGACTTTCCTGTCAGCACTAAATGTTACTACTAAGTCATTTATTTGTGTGGTTCTACCTAGTACAGCATCCCCCATTTTACATTCTTCGTCCATGTTTCCATGTCCTATGTGTATACATTTACACTTCCCAATTTTTTTCTGACCATTTAACTCATTGATTTAGATCATCCTGTAAACTTTGTTTATCTGTAACACTAATAACCTTTCTGAATACTTTTGTGTCATCTGCAAATTTAAGTATTTTGCTAGATATGTCATCTTCCAAATTATTTATATATATTAAAAACAGTATAGGGCCTAATACTGATCTCTGTGGTACCCCACTCAGAACAGATTTCCAGTTTGAAATATAACCATCTACTATTACTCTCTGTCTTCTGTGTGTAAGCCACTCTTCTATCCAGTTGATTACATCATTACCTATATCATGGGCTTTTAGTTTAAATAACAATCTTTGATGTGGCACTTTATTGAAAGCTATCTGAAAATCACTTTGTAATTTCTTCAAAAAAACATAAGAGATTGGTTAGACATGACCTTGCTTTTAGGAACCCATGTTGAGATTTATGTTTTACAAGGAATTCCACCATGTGATCTCTAATTAATGTGTCGAGTAATTTACATACAACTGATGTTAAACTCACTGGTCTGTAATTTTCTGGCTGGTTCCTCGATCCCTTCTTAAATAGCGGCGTAATGTTTGCTCCTTTCCATTCTGAAAGAACTATTCCTTCTTCTAGTGACAAGTTAAACAATTTTGCAAGTGGTGTACTAATTTGCTCAATAATTTCCTTTTGCAGTTTTGGTGGTATCCCATCAACTCCAGGTGATTTATTATCTTTCATCTTCTTACTTTTCTTTGCTAACATTTCAGGAATTACACAATAACTGCCCTAAATGTTCTGATTTACTGCCCTCAAATATAATAAATGAAACTTGAATTAAGCTGATATCTTCTGTTGTAAAAACTTAAATACTCATTCAGGACCTCTGCCATTTGAAACCCGTCTGAAATTACGTTTTCACTGTTCTTTTCCAGTGGTCCGACCTTATCTCGAATTTTCTGTTTACTCTTCACATAAGCATAGAAACTCTTGCTGTCATTTGTTTATATTACCTGCCAATTTTTTTCAAAGGTTCTTTTAGATTTTCTAATTTCAGTTGTACCTAGGTTAAGCGCCTCTTTGTAATTTGCATAGTTTTCATCCTTTCTGGTACGCCTATGAACCCACCACATAGTTTGCTTAAACACTATTTTTCTAATAGCTTCTTTTGACAATGTTTCTTTCTAGACCGTTTTCCTTGTTTTTTTTCAAGGGACAAAATGTATCGATGATACTCTCAATTTCATATTTTAGAATATTCCAACATTCTATTGCGGTCTTATTCATCAGCATGTTATTAAAATATAGCTTTGCTAAGTATTTTCTCATATCTTTATAGTTACCTTTGTGGAAGTTTCTCCTATACGTTTTTATTTTTACTTTTATGATTTCTGATTTTACGTTGATATCAAAATGTATTTGATTGTGGTCACTATTAACCAATGGTTCATGTATTTTGACATTGTCCACTAACTTTTTTGTGACAACAAAACTATATATAATACATTATCTCCCCTCGTTGGTTCTAGCACGTGCTTGGTAACGAAGCCATCCTCAATTAAAAATCGAAATTGTTAGTCCTCACACCCTGTACTCTCTAGAGATTTCCATTGTATGTGTCCATGATTAAAATCACCCATTTTGATAAATTCCCCTTTACTAAGGTCCTTTATATTATTTTGTATTGTTGTGTTATCCTCTTCTTTTATGTTTGGACTTCGGTAAACTAATCCAATGGTTAATTTTGAATTTCCTGAAACTATTTTGCACCAAATAGCCTCATCGCAATCTGCTTTCATTTTTAATTTTATTTCATAAGCCTGAATAGATACTTTAACATATAAAATACCTCCCCTCCCCTTCTTCCTATTCGATCTTTCCTAAACATTACGTATCATGTCAGTCCTAATTCAGCATCTGTTATGTCTATGTTGGCCCATGATTCAGTAATACCAATTATGTGAGGGTCAACATCTTCTACCATAATGTTTAATTCGTTTTTCTTATTTACTATTCTCCTAGCATTTAAACACACGCATTTATAACCTGTTTCTATGACATGTTGTTGTTGGTTTGTCTGTATTGGTGGCCTATTGTCGTGCTTGAGGCATCTCTAAGTAACCCCATGTTAATTGCCATCCCCGGCAAATTCGATTATTGTGACCCCTCCTTCCTATTACTGGTAAAATCCCTGACAGTATTACCTGCTCAAACCGCGTCTGCTTTAGTGTTCTGACCAACTTCCTGAATTTCCTAACTATGGCAGTTGTACTCTCCCTCTCTGCATTATTTGTCCCTACCTGTACTAAAGTAGATCCACCCTTGCCCGAACCCGCGATGTTTTCTACCCTCTCAGTTATCGCCTCTATTTTGGCCCCAGGCAAACAAATCACCACGTCATCTCCCTTGTTTAAGACAATGTCGGTCTTCCTGACTATTGAGTCCCCAACAAACACCCTCTTCTCACCGCCTCTATCACCGCATCAGAATAGCTCTTCCGATGGAACCCTTCCGTCACATACTGTCCTGCAGCCTCGTCACTTGGCAGCCTGTTATCAGTCCCTCTCTCACCCGTCAACATGTCACCTTTCCCACCCGTCTCCTGGCTAACTTGCGCTCCCATCGCCTTCCCTCCTGACACCTTCCCGTCTCCCTCATTCCCATCGCCTTAACTATCACCCCCCCCCCCGCCTCCTTCGCTACTGTCTCCCCACTCCCCTCTCATTCGTTCCATTTGTCTTCCCTCCCATTTCTTTCCTTCCCGTCTCCTTCCTTCCTGTCTTCCTACGTCCCGTCTCCTTACGTCATGTCTCCCTATCACCTGTCACCTTACCTCCTCTCAGCCTCCTCCCAGACTGATATGAACTCTCCCTAGAACCTCTCGTCGTCTTCTCCCACTTTATCATCTACTGTTCCCCCACCAGAACCAGTGGCGCAACCCACCTGCTCCCTTCCCACCACTGCCACAACGAGCAGCCTCAGCTGTTCCAAGTTCCTTCATCTTCGTACATCCCCTACTCTCTGGTCGCTAGGTGGCGCATGGTTAAGACTTGTTCCAAAATTGTATCCGTAAATGTTATCAAGATATTGGCTTACACTTGCACTTACACATGTTTTACTGCGTAACAGTATTGGGCATGGTATATTGAGGTATTTGTGAGAAATACATGTTAGTGTGCACTTCCTTCCTGTACTTTTATGAACTAGGCTTTTTAGGGGCGTTGCCTGCGTCCCGGAGTCGCCCTGGGAACGACATTTTTTATATTTTTTGCACAAGCACCAAAACGCCCGTTTCTGAACACGAGCACTTACAGCACTACAAGACATGAGGCAAGCAGAAGGTGAGGCAGATAAAAATGTTATATATGTGAAATTGAAGTAAGAGAGGAAGACCATGACCTGGGGTGCCATTGGTGCGGTCTGTGGACCCACCTGTGGAAGACCATGACCTGGGGTGCCAGTGGTGCTATCTGTGGACCCACCTGTGGAAGACCATGACCTGGGGTGCCATTGGTGCGGTCTGTGGACCCACCTGTGGAAGACCATGACCTGGGGTGCCAGTGGTGCTATCTGTGGACCCACCGAAAATGCACAAAACCTAAGATGACTGAATCAGAATATAAAGCAGTAGTTAACTCAAAAAACGACAATCTGATGTTTTGTTGCATTGCATGCAAACCGATGGTAGGTATAACATTAAGTTTTCCAACGATGTGAGGACTAAACAGTCAGACATGAATGAAAGAGTAATGAAAGTTGAAAGCACTGTTGAAAACATGTCGAAATCATTAAACGAAACAGAGACATGTGAGTGCAATAAAGAAATCAATAGAGCAGATTAATGAGAAAATAGGTGAGGTTGAAAATACTATAGACAGGGTTATTGATATGAAACTTGATGACATGAAAGAGGAACAGAAGCAAAAAGATAAAAGTTAGAACAATGTCATTCTCTACAATGTGCCAGAGAATCTAGAAGGAAAAAATTATAAAGAAGTAGTTGAGAACTTAATCCTTGAAGAGCTCGGAGTGAGAGAAGTAGAGGAAATAACTTGGCTTGGTACAGGCAATGAGCCAAGACCAGTACTACTGAAACTTAATGATGCACAAACTCAAAGGAAAATGTTAAGCAAAGCAAAACTGCTAAGAAATGCCAGGAGAGAAATGCACATGAACATCTACCTACCATCTACCAGCACCGGATAAAATAATTAAGGAGAGGGAAAAGTACAGAGGGTTACAAAAGGAACTGAGAGAGAGGAAAGAAAGTCAGACAGTCAGACAGATCTAATGGTTAGAGATGGGAAAATAGTGAAGCGCAGGGAAGGAACTAAGGGACAAAATGACGTGAGGGGTGTCCATGAGAAAGCAAACCAGACTCGGAAAGAGAATGAGACAGGGGCACAAGCTCAAACAACAGCTAGAGAAAAGGGAGCCGTAGCAACAGCTGGAAAAAAGCAGCGGGGAGAAGTTGTAAGCACTCAGCAAAATGAACAAAAAGAAAGCATAAGCACTAGCACAAACAAAGCACATTGCATTCCAATTCTGGACACAACATATTATTTATTTGATTGTTACTATGCAAATTCACATAGTTTAAATAATAAAATGGATGAATTCAGAGAGGTGGTAACATTACTGAAGCGTAAAGTCATTGGCATTACAGAATCCTGTATTGAAGGTAAAAGTGAAGGTGATACTAATCTGGAAGGTTTTACCCCATACAGAGATGATCATGGAAGAGGGGTCATTCTCTATATTGAGAATGGCATACAGTCAGCACCATGTACAGAACTAAACAATACGGCTTTTGAGTATAATCACACTAAATGAGAGGGACAAACTACTAATAGGATGCATATATAAGAGTACGGGCTCAACTGAACAAAATACCAAGTTGCTTATTAGGTTAATGAACAAAGCAGTAGAGAAACACGGTATATCTCACCTACTGATTTTTGGGGACTTCAATTTCCCTAAAATTAACTGGAATAGATGTTTGTTGAAAACTGGTGATAACGCACTTCCAGCAAATTTTTTGATGTAACACAGGACTTATTCCTGAAACAACATGTTAATTTTAACACAAGATTTAGGGAAGGAAATGAACCGTCAATGTTAGATTTAATTTTCACAAACGAGGATTATATGATTGAGAACCTAAACTCTATTGCTCCACTTGGGGAAAAGTAATCATGTTGGATTGGTGTGGACATTCATTACATACCCGGTTATAGATGCAAGAATTTATGTTGGGAAAATATACGATTACTGGAAAGCGAATATGGCAGCTATGAATGCAGACTTTCAAAATATTAAGTGGGAAGAAGAAATGGAAACAAAATGAGTAAATGTGAGATGAAATGAGGAAATACTTTAAGTTGCAAATTGAAGAGGAAGTGGAATAAAAATGTGCCACTAAGGGAAAGGAAGAAGCCAAACCCTAAAGCCCCCTGGCAAACTAAGAGAGTCTGCAGACCGGTAAAGAAACAGATTCAACTTTGGAAAAGATATGAAAAAACTGGTAGGAACAACCAATGTGAGGAATATAAGAGGCAAAGAAATAAAACAATAATATCCGGAAAAAAACACAAAGGGAGTACGAAAAGACGCTTTTGGAGAGAATGAAAGACAAACCAAACCTTTTCTATAGCTATGTAAGAAGTAAGCAAAAGGTAAAACCAGTCATACCACATTTAAGAAAGGAGGACGGTGAAACCACAACAAATGACCAGGAAATAGCTGATGTTCTGGGGAAGTTCTTTGAATCAGTATTTACAATGGAAGAGGATGGTAATAATATTTTACGGGAATTTGAAAACAGAGTTCCAGAAAACAAGGTTTTAAACGAGATCACATTTACTGAACTAGATATATTTATAAAGTTACAGCAGTGAAAAGATGGTCCAGATGGTATACATCCAAAGATATTGAAGGATTGTGCCGACAATTTAGCTAAACCATTTTTTATAATATTCACGGAATCATTGTCTAGTGGTGTAATACCATTAGACTGGAAATTGGCAAACATTTCTCCAATTTATAAGAAGGGGTCTCGGTCTATGGCTGGTAAGCATAGACCAGTGAGTTTAACTTGTGTAGCCAGTAAACTGATGGAATCTTTTGTGAAGGATGCAATGTTAAAACATTTATTAGAAAACAATTTAAATACACCAGATCAACATGGTTTTACAAAGGGTCATTCTTGCCTAACACATTTGTTAGAAACTATTGCAAGTTGGACAGAAGATGTGGATCAGTGAGATAGTGTTGATGTTATTTTGCTTGATTTTCAAAAAGCATTTGGCAAAATCCCGAAAAAGAGGTTGTTGCAGAAACTATCTGCCTATGGAATACGAGGTAAAGTTTTAGAATGGATAGCTGATTTTCTGTCAGATAGAAAAATGCGAATTATGGTAAGAAGTTAATATTCTGAATGGTGTGATGTTATTAGTGGTGTTCCGCAAGGATCAGTATTGGGACATATTCTCTTTTTAATTTATTTAAATGATATACCCGATACAGTAAATATTAATGTAAAATTTTTTGCTGACGACACCAAAATATTCAGAACATTAAAAAACAAATCTGACAGTGAAGTCTTACAAGCTGATTTAGATAACTTAAGTGAGTGGAGTAATAGATGGTGCCTAACGTTCAACACTAGTAAATGTAAAAGGATGCACATAGGCAAAGACAATAAAAAATTTTAGTACACCATGACAACCGAAAATAATAATATCCTTTTAGCAGAAACAATTCAAGAGAAGGATCTGTGTGTCTGGATTTCAAATAATTTGAAATGGGAAAAACAAGTTGATGCAGCAACCCAACAAACTATGGTGGTTTTGCATTTTGTAAAGAGAGCATTTGTTCACTTTGACAGAGAAACGTTCAACATTGTTTATAATACATATATTACACATCTAGAATATTGCGTACAGGCATGGTCACCTTGTTATGCAAAATATATTTTAATGCTTGGGAAAGTAAACACAGGGCAACAAAACTGGTAATAGGATTAAAGGAATTTACATATGAGGAAAGATTAACATATTAACTAAAACTTTATAGACTTGAAGAACGGAGATTACGAGGAGATTTAATTGAAACGTTTAAGTTGTTAACTGGGAAAGATAACATAGACCCAGATCTAAATAACCTCAGAGGCCACAGGAAAACATTAAACAAATAAAAATGTATGAAGCTATGCAGATGCCGATTTTTCAGTCAAAGGGTGGTGGATGTATGGAGTGGAATTCCTTGTCCAACGATATTATATCTGCACCCTCTACTAACATTGTTTAAAACAGAATAGATAAAAACTGGGTTAAGATATGGGCAAACTATAAAAGGCTTATATCTAGCCTTGCAAATGTTCATTATTTGTAAGTGAAAGTGCAAGGAGTTCTCATACCCTGATTTGACGAAATCCACCCAGAAGCTGCAACTGCTGCATATTAAATGCCTGGTGGCCTTTACCTGCCGTTTGCACGGCGCCATCACAAAATGTAGTCTTAATTTGATTGCTACGTTAGCCTTGAATAACGTTGTGTTTGTGTTCAAAAGAATACTTTAGGCTAATATACTTGTTAACTATGTCTTTTCTACTAAGCTCACAAGAGCAAAGGAAAAGCCTGTCACCTAGCGAATACGGAGAACACTGTGTAAACAAAACAACGAAGTCAGTGTATACCAACTTACGTTAACGCTATCTCAATTTTCGAATAGTAAACAACCCTATTAACGCTCAGACTTCCCTGTCGGAATACGGAACTAACTTATTATAAAATACTGCCCCTGACTAATAATTAACAAAACCTGTTTCCTAATATATGTCTACAATACGTTTATGTAGAATATATATATGCAATAGTAATACTTATTCTATTCGATATTCCGCGTTATTCAGGAAATTATCTGCACCAAATTCATGTCGCTGCAACAAGATTCCGGAAATAGACACCAAATTAAATTACCTGATATAAAAAACAGTATTGGTATCAATACAATTAGAATATATAATTTTTAGTAAACTGCAAACTGTTTTAAGTTATTAATCGATTTGTAAGATGTAACCAAATGCAATGACTTACTTTCTTGGGATGGTGTGTGCGGCAGATATTTCACGGACATTTTGTCCTGGGTTGACCATTTTGAATGTATATATTTAAATCAGGTTAAATAAATTTTAAATGACGCGTTCGTCTGGTTGTAATGTCTTAATTCAGGAATACAATTTACTTTACAGTGTGGGTGACGTTGGAAATAGATCACCAATGACGGTGGAGGCGGCTCGAGCTCTCGGTGCCGCTCTTGAAACAATGACTTTACTTCGTCGATTAAAGTAATGATTAATAAGACAATCATAACTGTGTTTACATATGTTTCAACCAAGGATTATTACGTTTGCTGTTGTAACTTCACATGCAAACATATATTATAATTATTTATTGTTGTCACCTTTTCCCTTTAATTGACCGTAGAATAGTGTATGACATGTAACGTTCACACGATGGTTCATGTTTTTTATTGTATTAAATAGTACATTTGTTGTCCATTGTCCAAAGGAAAAATCACATCTGTCGATGAATATGTCATAAACAAATTCCTGTTACAGTTTGGCTTTTTGTGGCCTCACCCCCGAATCGCTGACCGCCGTACTGGCTGGACTCAATCGGGCGTCTAAACAATTAGAAGTGCTAAGGTAATAACCCGCTATCTGTTCGCAAACAATAGTATTTGTAACTGGTAAGGCAGTCTACCTTCAATGTTTGTATTTGCTTCTCTTATTTCTAGATGCTTATGTCAATGCTAATCATGTTTTAAATGGAGTAATGCTGATGAATATGATGATGATAGGCCGAGCGATGGTAATATCGATCCAGACAATCACTTTTATAAGAAAATACCTACAAATTCCAACCATTACAATGATCAACAGTTTGTGTGTGATGTCAAATCCGAGATTGACGTATCATTTATGCAGTTTAATGCTGGAAGTTTAAATGAAAACTTTTACACAAACAAAGTTTCCTTGATTACCATACATTATCGTTTGACATCATAGCAGTCAAGGAAATGACGGCATCTTCGTGCACTAGACGGTTCGGGTCTAGGACGGGCCACACATTTCTGTTTAACGCCCGTGAATAACGGCCGCACAACGAACATAGCATAAAAGTCGAGTATAATGAAACAAAAATACAAAACAACTGATGGTATTACTATACCAGGTGAACTCCCGGCACTTCATCAAGTCTACGAGTAACATATCCATCAATCAGACTCCTTATCGCCCCGCAAGGCGAATACCCCTTACGAGTCCACCTTCTTCCGACAACGGGTTACTAGACTGGGCAGTCACATCTTTACCACAGCATAGATACTTAGATAAAAAAAATCATGGCTAATAAGAACAAACGAAATATACTCAAATGTCTCTACTAGCCGGTTGGCAACAGTCCGTGGTTGGGATGTATCTGCTAATGTCTATGGCCACCCGATATCTTTTTTACATTGAGCTAGTCTCTGTGCTGAATTTCCATCACCGTATTTTATTTTTATCGTGGCGTTGCTTCATGTAACACATGACCCGATCCCATCGCTACAAATATCTGCGCTTTGTTCACCAGGAAAATACCCCTTAAAATCACTCATAAACTATTCAAAACACCCCTGAACTAGGTAGTGCGCCGCATCCATTGACAACCGCCTATTTCAGGGAACACCACTCGCGAAAAAATGTACGTAGCTGGCGGCTCCGGTGCATTCGGTCTTTCACAAAAACTAATATATAAAATAAGAAATTAAATATCCAATACACAAACAGCATAGCAGAAATGCTACAGTCAAGCACGACTGACAAATGTTAACTTGACAGATATGAAGTATTTTACATTGTAAGAAGCAATAAAAAGGAGGTTATAAGCATATCATATATAATTCACTTCATACTTCGATCAGTCCTACCGAAGGCACTCGAGCATGTATTTGAATGTGACACTGTCGAATTACATATCAAAAAACATAAACATATAACTGTGAGTTGTGTCTATGGAACACCGGGGTCAGAATTACATATATTGTACGAGACCATGGTACGACTTCGCCTACAAAGTGTCACACTTATGTGTAATGTTTAGCACAGACGATATGGTAATAATTGCTCTTACATATTGTTGTAAATCAACTAGTTGAATACATGTTATATTTGATATGGTTTAATCAGTGGACACGTCTGTTTGCGTTGTCTTAATCTTAATTCGGGAATGACATTATCTTTACAGTCTGGGGTGGAACCACAGATCATTGGAATTGGCCGTGTCCGGTCTAGCTCTCGGCGCCTCCCTTGGATCAATGACGTCACTCCGTGTGTTAGAGTAAGTATTATTTAGTCAGTTTATTTACATATGTTTAAACGTACTACTGTTAATGTAACTGCCATATTGTAACAAGATTCACTTTATATTTTAACACTGTCTTGTGTTACATTCACTGGAGAAACACGGGTCGAACGCATAAAACAAATGTTTACATTAGCATTTTGAAGGATTGTTTTTAATTATAGAAGCATTAATATTGTTGCCCTTTGTATTTGACAGTCAATGCTTCCCAAACTATTCAATTAATTAACACTAACAGTATATACTTATTAGTTTGTTGTTGACATATATACACACACCGTATATATATATATATATATATATATATATATATATATATATTACATAAATTGGTATTACAGATTGACGGGATGTTGCATCAAACCGGCGTCACTCACCACCGTCTCGGCCGGACTCAGTTTATGTTACAAACTAGAGACGCTGGGGTAGGAAAATATTTGTATACATATATCCAAACATGTTTATCACAACCTTCCCTTTATAGTTACCCTGATGAATTTACGTCCTAGGTAGTTAATTGTTTTGATGTGTACGTATATATATATATATATATATATATATATATATATATATATATATATATATATATATATAATATAATATATAAACATACATATATGAACATACACATACATACACACACACACTCATACACATTGCATCCAATGCATTTCCTCTATATAATATATACAAATATAGCGGTGTGTGTATATATATATTTATATATATATATATATATATATATATATATATATATATATATATATATATATATATGAGTGTGTGTGTATATATATATATATATATATATATATATATATATATATATAGCGGTGTGTGTGTGTGTGTGTACATTAATTGATAAATTGGGCATTTATAATGCGACTTGTATCCGAATAAAAAATCTGCTCAAAGGCGCTAACATGGTAAAGAATGTAAGACAAAAAGATACTTAAGTTAAAAAAGTTAAAAACATTGTTTTAATAAGTTAAATGAGGACACATCAATTGAGATGAACTAAGATAATTTATATGCAATTAAATAGACCAAATAAGTGAAGCTAAATCGAGATAATTTAAGATAAGTTAAAAACCAGTATATAACTCAGATAAATAAAAAGGTGTAACACATGTTACAAAACAAAAACAGCACGAGATAGATGTGTCCTTGGTACTGCCTTGGATGCAATGTGTGTGAGTGTGTGTGTGTATGTGTGTGTGTGTGTGTGTGTGTGTGTGTGTGTGTGTGTGTGTGTGTGTGTGTGTGTGTGTTTGTGTGTGTGTATGTGTGTGTGTGTGTGTGTGTGTGTGTGTGTGTGTGTGTGTGTGTGTGTGTGTGTGTGTGTGTGTGTGTGTGTGTGTGTGTGTGTGTGTGTGTGTGTGTGTGTGTGTGTGTGTGTGTGTGTGTGTCTATGTGTGCATATGTGTGTATGTGTGTATATGTGTGGGTGTATGTGTGTTTGTGTTTGTGCGTGCGTACGTGCGTGTGTGTTTATGTTTACAAACTCAACATCAAAATAACCTTACCTCTTTATTCCCATATTTCTGTGATACATTGCAATGTGCTGGTATTCGTTTTCTACGACAGATCAACTGACACCTTCCTATGGTAACGCACTCGTTATGTATTGAAATAATTATAATAGCTTCATAAATAGCGTATCAACTAATAGACTAAGGTAAACACAAGGCTAAGGCTAAGGCATAAGCGATTCGAAAGTCGGCAGCCTTATTGTGTTTACCTTGTTCATTTACGACGTGATAACTAGCACTTTGGGAAATGTTACTAGAAACACGACATCAATTTCATTTCAAAAATATTATATTTTATGCAACCAAATAAATAAAATAATTACCTCAATCCGTAGAATATTATAATGTTTGATTTAAACATTTCATTAAAATGTTCATTGTTTACTTAATCTAGAAACGTGTAAATATAGGGATCACCCATTGTCATAGTTTTTAATCATGTCTATCTTTTATATCGGTGTAATATTCCATAATAAAGTGTACTGAATACATGATATGCTCAAATTGATATAATTGAATATCACATATTAGTTTGTATTATATCTTGATAAATAATATGTTGATAGAAAATAAAACAATTATAGTATTACCCTGGTAAAACACTCTCAAACAGTCAAGTGTAAATGGAACGAATAAGCTATTTTATCGCTGATTTATACTGGTAATTCTTAATAATATTACGCTAGTTGAAGGGAGTTCCCAAATGCATATAGTATTTGTACTTTTAATGTGCACACTATTTACTACCTGGACTAGTTAATTCCATTAATTTATTTTTATAATTCACATTTTATTTGAAATAGGTCACACGACAATGTATGCTTCATATATTACTATTAGTATTATATTACAGATGCATTACACTTACTGCTGCCTTCGCTACCATTTTGCTGGGTTTGTTATGTTATGCTGTCCTACTCGTTTCTTGAGACAATAACCATATCAGGTGTTCAACATGTCCATGCCAAGCCCAAGTTATGCCTGACACACCTCATAATCAATGTATAGCTTAGTACATTATCTTCCAATCACCTAATATTATCAAAGCGCGACATTCTTCTTTCTTTCAGGATAGTTGTGATTTATTTTGTCTTTATCTATTATTTAGAAAAATATGCATTTGCTATAGTTTATTAGAAAGGCGTAAGCACTACCTGGCATCTTTGTTTATGTTTGAGCACGGCGTTGAGAAAGTTCCTGAGCGTACTCAGGATCTCAACATTTCGAGCTCAACACTGAGCACAATTTTGTGCTCAAGAAGTTGTATAACTTCATCTGAGGTTGGTGTGAACGCGAGGTTTGATCATGAAACCGAGCGCACACGCGCTTGAGTTCGCTATATTACCCCGGTCCATGTGTTAGTCACCTCGTTTTTGTGATAATTAGTCAAAGTTTGTGGGACAATTTTAAGAACAGACATGTGCTGCCTTGACAAACCGATACAAAGGCCACCCTTGAACTTTATCTAAGAATCAAAATACCACGCCTGTCAAGTGATGTGCTCTCGGCATGTTGGCCTGTGGACTCACGTATCATTAGGCTGCACTCATCAAATAATATGTCGTTTTAGCCGGTACAACAACATGCAGTCAGTAAATAACAGTCTCAACACATCGGCAAGATCGACTCATCCTCACCAGTCATCTACGGGACAGGTTTCGTACCGCCAACCACACAGCTGCTGTAACACCGGGTTGCAACAACCAGCGAATCAGCAACTCAACTGTTAGAAGGAGGCTTAGTAGTTACAGTAGTTGCCTGTTTGGAAGGAGATCGTACAAGGGTCCGGTCCTATCCACCGCCGAAACAAATTATTTTGTTACCAGCAGCATCTTCGGTGAACCCACCACCGCTGTCGATGTCGATACGGAACCACGCATTCATAAATATTCACAACATAGGTTTCCATACAAAGACGGTCTGTTATTCTAATTATGTCCAGTATTTGTTTAAATGTGACTGTTCCTGAATGAATGAACAACTACTATTATTCAATAACAACAACATAATACATCTTTTCTCGCCTGCGGAAATGTCTATTTGCATCTTAATTGGATGTGGAGATCAAACCTCCATGAGGATGTCACCGCGGTCAACCAGACCTTCGTCCTTTAGTCCCACTGCTCTTTGCCCCTGGATGGCGTCAAGTATGTAACTTGAAAAGTGTTGTCGTCTTCAGTATACTTGCCTTGCAGTGAACCAACGGCGACCATATACCACAGCGACCTAGCTGTCCACGACTAGTTCTTTCGTTTCTGCCAACTTCGTCTCCTCAGTTTCCGCTTCTTCCATCTCCACCGTGTCCGTTGCCGCATCGTCTACTTGCTCCTCATTGTCTTCCATCACTATAATCACATTTGTGTCCTGCGTCCCTTATCATCAAGTACCATGATGCGTCCCTTATCATCAAGTACCATGATGCGTCCTTTATCATCGAGTACCATGGTGCGTTCCTTATGATCGAGTACCATGGTGCGTCCCTTATAATCAAGTACCATGGTGCATCCCTTATCTTCAAGCAGGCCCCAACCGGTACAATGGTGTAAGCCTCCGTTATGTCTCTACTGCATGCATCGCCCAACCTTCTACCTGTCTCTTCAATAAGCGAATGATCTCCTTTGAAACCTCCAAGATGGTCGTCTTGGTGTCAGCCGCGTGTGTTGTCCCACAACATTATTCACTGTTTCTTATCACTTTGATAAGAAACATTGCCGGGATGTTGCGCAACCATGAGGCGTTACCATAATTAACACGTATTGGCCAATATTGTGTACTAAATGTTCCTAAAACTTAATCAATTAATTACCAGAATTAACATTCCTCTACACCTTAACATAAACTATTACTCGAATAAATCATTAAAGGACGTCACCTACGAATTGTTTGTCTATTCAGGCCATGTAAGCATATTTGAACGGTAACATAACTGCTAGACAAACCGTACGAATATTTCACACTGCTCTGGACTATGCAATTTTACTAACACCTCCCTTTTTACTGTTCAGCACTAATACCCTGCATGTCATATTTCGCCAAAACGGAATATAACGCATTATTGGAATTGAACGTCGTCTACTGGGGGCATCTACTACACTGATGTACTCGGACAATTAACACTACTTTGTTAAAAACAACGGTGATTCATGGAAAACACTTATTACGGGGTGATTTCTTAGCAATTAATCCCCGTATATTGTTACGCGTAAATAGCGGCGTGACATATATATATATATATATATATATATATATATATATATATATATATATATATATATATATATATATATATATATATATATATATATATATATATATATATATATATATATATTCCGTACAAGTGCCATTTTTCAAAAGGACAAGTGCTGGCTGAGGTATTAACACATAACTTGGATTTCTAACTGCACGTAAGGGATACCTACTTTATATATTAGGGTGGTCCTTAAATCAGTTCCTTCTACAATCAATGAAAAAAACTAACTTGTCAATATGTCATCGGAATTGATCGATGTGTAGGGGTCACCCCATGAATCGGACCCCCAGTTTTGGCTGACCTCTTTAATCACCAGCTCAAGTGGTTGTCTTTAATCGGCTCTAGGTTGATGAGTTCCCAGTAAACAATAACATGTGTTGCTGTAATTCGGAAACATCGCTTGGCATTATTGTGTTGCGTGTTGTGCTGAATCTACGTTGGTCTATGCAGCCCCATTGCTCTACGTTGAACTATGCAGCCCCATTGCTCTACGTTGGTCTATGCAGCCCCATTGCTCTACGTTGGTCTATGCAGCCCCATTGCTCTACGTTGGTCTATGCAGCCCCATTGCTCTACGTTGGTCTATGCAGCCCCATTGCTCTACGTTGGTCTATGCAGCCCCATTGCTCTACGTTGGTCTATGCAGCCCCATTGCTCTACGTTGGTCTATGCAGCCCCATTGCTCTACGTTGGTCTATGCAGCCCCATTGCTCTACGTTGGTCTATGCAGCCCCATTGCTCTACGTTGGTCTATGCAGCCCCATTGCTCTACACATCTTCTGAAGAGTAGAATATCTGGGCCACTGGACCATCGCAGAAAAACAGAGAAAGCAGCCTACAGGACCAGTTTGAAAATACGATGCCAACATCCAAAAAATTATTTTCCCTGTAGAATGGCAAATGTACCATTTGTGTGTCCAGTGTTCGATACGGTCGTATTAAAGCAGTCAAGGCCTTGACCGTGTCTTCTAATGATTTGATTGGTGTCATTACTGTTGTCGCCATCTCGTCACCTGTTCCTCCGCCCATATAGAGCACTCCTAACAGCTGATTTTCTTCTCCTTGAGAATCTAAGATAGACAATCGATCTACGTTCGGTACGTTTTCGCTTGATGGAACGTCTTCGATTAATATTGAATTCAGCAACATCATGGCCAAAAGTAGTACCAACTGTGGCCAGCAACAAGATAACAATTCGGTCGCTTACTTTTGTACGTCTAACACTGCAGCGAGATCTGGATGTAGTACATTTTTGCGCGAACTCTTACCTGGGGTCGTGTAAATATCAGAAGTAGATGGTCCAGGCATAGCAACGTCATATTCTTCCATGTTGGATGTCCCTTCGGAATAATTCTGAAGTCGATAAATGAAAACTGTTGCATTATTATCTCGCACCGCTCTTTCTCACTCATTTGACGACGTTGTCCATCTTTGTGAAGTCAATATTTGGATATTTTTTCTAAGGATGTAACAAAATGAGAAGTATATATATATATATATATATATATATTATATATATATATATATATATATATATATATATATATATATACGTTTATATAATAACAATTAATTGGCTTTTAAGCTTCAAAGTTATGTATTGAATGCTGAATTCTCGTGAATTGTTTAATACTTTCAACATTTAGTTCACTTGCAAGAAACGGTTGATTTCCTTATCCGGTTCTTTCAGATATCTGGTCACGATATAAAATTTCTAAATTAACCGGATTATCGCCCCCCCCCCCCCCCCCCGGTGTACTATTTAACGCGTCGGGTGAATATATTGTGCAAAGGTAACCTCAACAACATGTTAAACAACTTCACAATGACAATGTCATACGCGAGTGTTGTTTTCTTATGTACGTAAAATAAATGCTATAATTTAAGCAGTGGATAATGAGTGACACGTTTCGTGTTATATGAAAGCACGAATTTAATTCACTGTACAGGATGAAGGACAACTGCAGATCATTAGAGACGGACGAGGCGCGGCGAGCATTCGGCGCTGCTCTTGAATCCATGACAGCACTACGACATTTAGAGTAGGTACTAATTACTCAGATTAAACTTTGTTTCACCCGATTCAATGTACGACTATCGTAGCTGTTGTAACAAAAATAATTTTTTATTTTAATACATATTAATGTGTAACTGTTCAGTTTACTGTGGACTGTCGAACAACGTAGACAGTAGAAATATCTTCATTTAGCTTTGGCTTTTATGTATTATCTATGAACAAATTGCATTCGTTGTATTTTACAATTAGCATCACATACCGTTTAAATTTTGTTTTTGTCAGCGGGTATATTTCAGTTTTAATTACATGTGTACACACACACACACGCGCGCGCGCGCGCGCAAACACACACAAACACGCACACACACTTTGTTTGTTTTGCTATGCATGGACGTTATCCACCAATAGACACCTATGGGGTACAGACAAACTATGTCACTAGCTGGTGACACCAGTACAGACTGGTGTCACCAGCCAGATAACACCTCTGGAACTCGTGGTGTTGTCTGGCTGACATCAACAAACAGTGTAGTATTCCTAAATATATCACGGCAAAATGCTCTAGACCAAACAGTTAGTTTCATTACCGTGATTTATCCATACACATAATGCACGGCTCCCTCGTTCTGAGAACCATATGTTAAGCATACGTTTGTTAACGTCGAGATTATATCAGCACGGCTTCCCGTTGTATAATGCATTATATGTTTGCCAATACTTCAGCCGCTTCAATATAATACGTTACATATAAATGTGTTGGCTCTGGGGGTGTCATCTAATGTTTGCTATCTGTTTGTTACATGTTTGTTACAGGTTGGATGGGTGTGACATCTCCCCCGAGTCACTCATCGCCATCTCATCCGGACTCAGTCGCGGGGGTAGCCACCTGGAGGTCCTCAGGTACGAAAACATTTGTATATTCACCCCACAATATGTTCTCACTCTACGGAGCCTTCTTTGTTAATTACCTAGTAGGCAAATGTATTTGATACCGACAATAATTATATCATTTCTTTTCAGTATGTACGGCAATCAACGGTCGTTAACGACGGAAGAGGCAGGTAGAGCGCTAGGCGACGCTTTTAAATCAATGACGTCACTTCGTAAATTGAAGTAAGTATCATTTAGGCAAGTAGAACTTTACTTACGTATTCGTCAACACAATACTATGACAGTTGCATTAATAATACAACTGTTTAATATATTTTCAAGCAAAGAGTTATTTTTAGTTAAGTATTGATTATGTCGTCCGATATATTTTGCATGTAATGTCCTAAAACGATTGAGATAAAAAACTTTGTAATGTTATTGTTTGCCTTAATGAAATGTATAATACGTTATTGTTACAGTTTGTGGCGATGTGGTCTCACCCCTGATTCACTGGCCGCTGTCTCGGTTGGACTCAGTAGCGGGGGCAAACAACTAGAGGACCTTTGGCAAGAAAACATTTATATATGTACCGCACACTATTTAACAAACCTGCACTATGTGTATCCCTGTGGAGTTTATTGCCCAACTATGAACTATTATTTATGTTGGGCATACTAAGAACAAATACGATTCGAATTTTATAAATCGAAGTGACAAACGTTATGGTGCCGTGCAAAATGTTATCCGCCGTCAAAGATTATCTGCCTGGTGACAGGTTCTGTATATAATATCTATGAATTATTACAGAGAATGTCAACCACGGGAAATAATGGATGAATTTCCACTTTCTGTCGTAAAATAAATATAATATATATATATATATATATATATATATATATATACATATATATATATATATATATATATATATATATATATATATATATATATATATATATATATATATATATATATATATATATATATATATATATATATAAAGCGGCATATTCTGTCGTGAAATAATTTCCCATGCACACACGTTGGTGCAGCCTATTAATCACATAACTATATATATATATATATATATATATATATATATATATATATATATATATATATATATATATATATATATATATATATATATACATACATATATACATATATATATATATATATATATATATATATATATATATATATATATATATATATATATATATATATATATATATATATATATATATATATATATATATATATATATATATATATATATATATATATATAAAGCGGCATATTCTGTCGTGAAATAATTTCCCATGCACACACGTTGGTGCAGCCTATTAATCACATAACTATATATATATATATATATATATATATATATATTGACGGCGGTTACATTTTAGCACGACACCGGCACAGAAGTGCCGTAACTTTACCGTCCTCGTGTGATAGTTATGCAGTTATTGCAATAGTAAAACTCTCCAGGATAGTTGCCCCTAGCAACCAGTGGTTGCCGAGAACGATCAGTCAAACATTCCTAGATTCCAACGCGCACTAGCGCTGTGTATCCAGTGGTGTAGATATAACTTGTCAACAAAATATAGATACAACCCCACAGGCAGGCCTGTGTTGTTCACTGTAGAACTACTTGATAATAGTTTCACCGAAATGTTGTCTTTAATAAACCGATTATATATACATGTTACGTTTGATACAGTTTAATATCGATTGAAGAATG
Organism: Lamellibrachia columna; assembly: GCA_963662155.1. Taxonomy (NCBI): domain Eukaryota; kingdom Metazoa; phylum Annelida; class Polychaeta; order Sabellida; family Siboglinidae; genus Lamellibrachia; species Lamellibrachia columna. Next base: position 5,763,123 of record OY759261.1, on the reverse strand, counting down.
TTTGTTGTTTTTAATTAAAAAAACTAAATTTACTTTGCAGTCTGCAGAACAACAGAGGATTATTAAATACAGACAAAGCACGTCGAACGTTTGGCGCAGCTCTTGAAACAATGACGAAACTACGCCAGTTAAAGTAGGTATCATTTAGTCAAGTATAACATTAATTATACATGTTTAACCTGTTAATATATATTAATACTGTTGTCCGGATTTTGCTACTGTCTCACAACAAATACGAACTGCGAGTTTGAGGCTATATAATACCAAATGATTAAATGCACATAATAAATACCTTGCTGTTACAGCTTGTATGAGTGTGATCTCACCACCGAGTCACTGACAGCCATCTCGACCATACTCAGCTACGGGATTCACCAATTAGAGGAGCTCGAGTAAGAACATATTTAAGTCTACTCAACATTTAATACTACCCGCGCTTGATGATTACCTTTACTCAGTAAGATACCCACTTAGTAAATGTTATTTATTGTTGTCAATGTTGTTACATTTTCTTATTCTTGCTTTATACTTTTTTATGAATTGCAATGGTGCCAATGATCACGGTTGACTGACCGATATGTACAAGGAGGAGAACCAAGATACTAATAGCATAGTTATTATATACAATGTCATCGGTAGATTCAACGGCAATAAAGGATTGCCATAGCTGAGGAGAACTTCAAGAGTGTACTGATCTACGGCTTCGAGTCATGACTGCTCACACATGTTATTATACACTAACATGTGCTGACCCGAGCGTGAGTGTTTATCCTTCAAGTTCGTTTACTTTATGCATGTTTGTTATACAGCTGCACCGGAATCACTTTGACAGGCGCTAGCAGTGATATCTTCAGGGATCTGTAGATACGGCACCCAAAGTTGACCGTCAAGTAAGTTAACATTGACTCATACGTGTGAGTTATTTCATGTCACACATACCTACATTTAACAAGGATATAACAAGGCTGCCAACCAAAGCTGCAAGCTACACGTGGCTAGTGATTTAAATTTATCAAGATCCAACAGAATCAAAACACAGTTGGCAAGTAGACAAATCAATATTTGGCTTATCGAGAGTCCAACCATGGTTTATTTATGTGTAAACCTCCATTCTGAAATATTTGTCAATGTAGTTTTTACACATTATTATCGCTGCTAACATTTACACAATATGTAAATAAAGTGCTCCGCTAATGCGTTATACTCTGCGAGAAAGAGTGCTTTCCAATATATATTCTAATTTGTTCATTCACTAGCGTTATACTATGTAATCTAATTGTTCTCCCTCTCTTAAATGATCTTATCTTTGATCTCTCTGTTAAACCACATTTCTTCAGCCGTTTTGTTTATAAATTAGATCTCCCAGTTCTGAAAAAAAAATGTTTGCTGTCTTCTGTATTCGTTCGTTCTCGTATCCAAATCTTTCTTACGACAAGACATCCAATCGTGTATACAGTAATGTTAATGAGGCCTAAATATTGATTTGTGCATAGGTAGAAGGAGTCATTTTCCTTGTATGCTATGTTTCTTATAACCAACCCATCTATTAGATCACCCTTTGAAGCTGCGATTCCACAGTGCAATGAAACTTTCGTACCAGCACCTTTTGTTATTCCTATATCCTTATCACGTATGGCAGTGCCTAGAATGGCTTTTACATCTCCCAAAATTCAATAGCATCTGATATTTATGTATTAACTAATTTGTTTAGAACGTCTTGAAAATATTGAAATATCTCCACCATTTTAACTTTTAACCTTTAACACTGTTGTGTCATCCGCAAATATCAGTACATTGCTTTCTATAAAATCGTCCTTGTCACTCAACTGGATGGAAACATGGCTGAGTTATGGTACTTAGAGCTTATTTCAAATGTGAAATTTCCCCATCTACACTTTGTCTTCTACCAATCAGCCATGTTTCCTTCCAGTTGAGTACGCCATCACGATGCCGTAAGCATAATTAGTAATATTTGATGTGGCACTTTATTGAAATTTCCTGGAAAAAAAACTGAGTAGATAATATCTACTAGTGATCCCTCATCGTTTTCTAAACAATATCACATATTAGTTAAGAATGACTTCGCGCTTAGCGATCGCAAATTGATTAATTCATGCTTAACAAGAATGTCGACCATACGGTCTTCAAGTCACCTCCTTTCCTTTCAAAAGGATCCACACTCTCTCTTAATGACAAGTTGGCAATTTTGCAAGTGGCATACTTGTGTGTTCTACTCTTTACATTAGTAGTTTTTGCTGAATTCCATCTACTCCAGGTGATTTAGTATCCTTCATCACCTTTATTTGTTACTACCATTTTCGAGTTACAGTTAACTGCCTTAAATAGTCTGATACAGCCTACCGAAATTTAGCATCTGGTACCTGTATGAACATAATATTAGATATGGTAATCACTGAACTGAAGTACCCATTTAAGGGTTCCGCCAACAAAAGGAAACCATTTTCGTATTGAGAGTCCAACTATAGTTTTCATATATATATATATATATATATATATATATATATATATATATATATATATATATATATATATAAAGCTCGCTTTAATCAGTGTCAGTTTTATTTTTAAGCACATTCACACTCCTAGCATTAGCATGTACGCAATATATATATATATATATATATATATATATATATATATATACATATATATATATACATACATATACATATACATATATATATATATATATATATATATATATATATATATATATATATATATATATATATATATATATATATATATATATATATATATATATATATATATATATATTGCGTACTTGCTAATGCTAGGAGTGTGAATATGCTTAAAAATAAAAAAGAAAAAATATATATATATGTATATATCCTCTTTATTTCAGTGCGACGGAAACATACCTATCAGATGAGTGACGCCGTCAACTTAAGAGTTTCATGATACCACTGAACAAGTCAGTTGATTGTCAATGTTACTGTTGCTAACGCTGTCACATATTGAAATTGCGGTCGAAAACGTGTTGCCTGACATACATTGTATCTTTGTAGATAATTATACTAGCTCGTTTACCATGACACTGTTTTAATATACACTGTTTTAGTATTGTTAGTTTATACTTTCTGTACAATTACCAATGCATCCTCATGACACAAATGGTTACATTTGCAACGAATACTAGACCCTACCTGTCCATTATTGAAATTACACGTTTCAATTTATTGCAATTAATGATTGAAGATTAGTTGTAATATTTCCTGTTAGGCACTTTGATTTCATGAAGTTGACAGGCATTATTTACTTCTGTAATATATGTTTATTCTACAATTATGTATATGAACTAATGCTTCTTGTGGATGAATGTGACATCAATGGAATATGCACAGCATTCAGTAACATCTTAGTTAGTTAGCTAAAAGTTGTATATATGCCATTTTAGTCAGTGATTGATGACTACCGCTATGTATGTCATTTTGTTTTTTATTAGATTGTAATCACAACCAATGTACATGTTGTAATCACAACCAATGTACATGTTGTAATCACAACCAATGTACATGTTGTAATCACAACCAATGTATATGTTGTAATCACAACCAATGTACATGTTGATATATGTTTCTTTTATCATGTGTGCTGTGTGATTTATTTAAATTACATAATCACATAAATATACCAAAATTAGTGTTGATAGGCTATGCATTTGGTGCGTATGTCATGACATTATTTGATACAGAAATGTTGGCATATGTTGTTGTTGTTGTTGTTGTTGCACTCTCCTATATCTGACTCCATGTGAGGCTGGCTTCAATATTGGTCGTCGATGTTGCTTATATATATATATATATATATATATATATATATATATATATATATATATACATATGTATGTATATATATATATGTATATGTATATATATATATATATATATATATATATATATATATATAATACATATATATATATATATATATGCATATATGTATATAATATATATATATATATATATATATATATATATATATATATATATATATATATATATATACAGATAAATGATAACACCAAAACAAAGAATGTTTTCCAAATAAGGAGCGGCTTTGATTCTTTGTTTTGGTGTTATCATTTATGTGTATACTACAGTGTGTCATAAGGTTAAAAAATAAGTCTTACACTTGAAATATTTCCCTATGATGATATAATAATTATGGCGTCTTATGTTTGTATATATTTGGAATACACCATTTTGGCACATTTCTAATAAACGTCCTATTGCAATAATTAGTGGTATATGTTAATCCCAACTTTTGCATGACGTTTCCGATATTAGCTGTCAACCAGATGTGCATGTTTTGTTGTTGACTGCGGACAAATAAAAAAGTTAATACATATATATATATATTATTGTTCGTGGTTCTCAGAATCATCGCCCACTTGTTTTGGCAGGGCGGCGTTATAACGGGTCGTACCCGTTATAACGGGTCGTACCCGTTATAACGGGTCGTACCCGTTGTGTGTTGCCCGTGCTTCCTTGGCATCGTCGTGGGCATCGTGTATTTAGGTTTCTGCGCTGCTGTCTAAAGAAACATTATGAAATGGACATAGCTGATGCTTCTAGTTTAATTTACGTCAACAAACCAAAGACAGTAGTAAGTTGTTAACATAGCAAACCATGAATAAATTTGTACCAACTTTATTATAAATATACAATGTACATACAAAGTAATATAATTATTGTATGGACTTACCATCATGCGTACAAACAACACTGACACATAAGGTTGTCTGGACTTATCAACATACGTACAAACAGCCCTGACACATAAGGTTGTCTGGACTTACCATCATACGTACAAACAGCACTGACACATAAGGTTGTCTGGACTTACCATCATACGTACAAACAGTACTGACACATAAGGTTGTCTGGATTTACCATCATACGTACAAACAGCACTGACACAAAAGGTTGTCTGGATTTACCATCATACCTACAAACAGCACTGACACAAAAGGTTGTCTGGACTTACCATCATACGTACAAACAGCACTGACACAAAAGGTTGTCTGGACTTACCATCATACGTACAAACAGCACTGACACAAAAGGTTGTCTGGACTTACCATCATACGTACAAACAGTACTGACACATAAGGTTGTCTGGACTTACCATCATACGTACAAACAGTACTGACAAATAAGGTTGTCTGGACTTATCAACATACGTACAAACAGCACTGACACATAAGGTTGTCCGGACTTACCATCATACGTACAAACAGTACTGACACATAAGGTTGTCTGGACTTACCATCATGCGTACAAACAGCACTGACACAAAAGGTTGTCTGGACTTACCATCATACGTACAAACAGTACTGACACATAATGTTGTCTGGACTTACCATCATACGTACAAACAGTACTGACAAATAAGGTTGTCTGGACTTATCAACATACGTACAAACAGCACTGACACATAAGGTTGTCTGGACTTACCATCATACGTACAAACAGTCCTGACACATAAGGTTGTCTGGACTTACCATCATACGTACAAACAGCACTGACACAAAAGGTTGTCTGGACTTACCATCATACGTACAAACAGTACTGACACATAAGGTTGTCTGGAGTTACCATCATACGTACAAACAGCACTGACACAAAAGGTTGTCTGGACTTACCATCATACGTACAAACAGTACTGACACATAAGGTTGTCTGGAGTTACCATCATACGTACAAACAGCACTGACACAAAAGGTTGTCTGGACTTACCATCATACGTACAAACAGTACTGACACATAAGGTTGTCTGGAGTTACCATCATACGTACAAACAGCACTGACACAAAAGGTTGTCTGGACTTACCATCATACGTACAAACAGCACTGACACATAAGGTTGTCTGGACTTACCATCATACGTACAAACAGCACTGACACAAAAGGTTGTCTGGACTTACCATCATACGTACAAACAGTACTGACACATAAGGTTGTCTGGAGTTACCATCATACGTACAAACAGCACTGACACAAAAGGTTGTCTGGACTTACCATCATACGTACAAACAGTACTGACACATAAGGTTGTCTGGAGTTACCATCATACGTACAAACAGCACTGACACAAAAGGTTGTCTGGACTTACCATCATACGTACAAACAGTACTGACACATAAGGTTGTCTGGAGTTACCATCATACGTACAAACAGCACTGACACAAAAGGTTGTCTGGACTTACCATCATGCGTACAAACAGCCCTGACACAGCTCAGAAGCAGTGATTCTCGCTGTCGGAGCCGTCATCGGTGTTGTCGTCGGTGCAGCAGGGCCGTAGCTGGTGGCGACATCTAGGGCGGGCGTCCAGTCGCAGCTCGAAGGTTGCCTCCGCCCTGGTAGACACCAAGTCTGCAATCGACTACAGGACATGCGAGTCCAGTGTGATGTCTCGGGTGTGGGCAGGTATAGGCACCAGAGGTGATGCATTCGGAGGCTCATCCACATCTTCGCCTTCGACCGTGTGGATGCAGATTTGGACATCCTACAAAACACCAGGGTGCAGCATAAGCATAATCCAACTCAGGCCAGTCAATGACTGGCCAGTGTCCCCCTTCCCGCCCTCCGCTGCCTACCTACTTCACCGCAGCGACCAGCTGTAAGGTCGGCAAAAAGGGCTACATTGAAACACACACTTGCCTGCGAGAAGTTTAAATGGGGACATGCTGGGGAGACCAGACAAACAGTACATCAGACATGGTGGTGCTGAGCACAAACATGCAGTCATGCCTGTCCCCCCCCCCATCACGTAAGGCCACTTGTATGAACAAGCGCCGCGCCGACACGCACAGCCATTGAAGGGCTCACTTGTAAGCATAGCTACACCAATATATCAGCTTGTAAACTACCACTAAATGGCATGGGACAACCCATGCAACACACTAGGGGGCAGCATCAGAGCAAAACAAAAGTCGGCCATTTTCTTCTCGGACGCAATACTGCTCACAGAGGTGCTCACTGTTGGAGCAGTCACTGATGTCGTCGTTGGTACAGCAACGCCTGAGCTGGGGGCGACATCTAGGGCCTGTCGGATGCGTTGATCTCGGGCGTCCAGTCGCAGTTCGAAGGTTGCCTGCACCCTGGTAGACACCACGTCTGCAATCGACTGCAGGACAAGCGGGTCCAGTGTGACCACTCGGATGTTGGCAGGCGCAGACACCAGAGGTGAAGCATTCGGAGGCTCCTTCGTGGCTGCCGCCTTCGATTGAGTGGATGCAGATTTGGACATCGTGCAAAGAACCATGGTGCAGCATAAGCACAATCCAACACCGGCCAGTCAATGACTGGCCAGAGTTCCCCTTCCCGCCCTCCGCTACCTACATATTTCACCTCAGCGACCAGCTGTAAGGTAGGCAAAAAAAGGCTACATTGAAATACACCTTGCTGGCGAGAAATTTAAAGGGGGACATGCTGAGGAGACCAGACAAAAACGACAACATGCATGGTGCCAAGCACAAACATGCAGCCATGCCTGTCACCCCAGCCACGTAAGGCCACTTGTATAAACAAGCCCCGCGCCTACGCACACAACCACTGAAGGGCCCAAGTGTAGGTATAGCTACACCAACATCTCAGCATGTAAACCACCTGGGGACAGCAAGCATCGGACGTCCCCTGCAACACACTAAATGGCAACATGAGAGCAAATCAAAATTTGGCCAGTCAAGTGACTGGCCGTGCCACCCCCACCCCTCACATAATCCCTTAATACAAGGTAAATAAACAAGTGCTACACTGAGAGCACCTTGCCGACGAGAAGTTACAAGGGGAGATACTTTCGAGAGACCAAACTTACGCACCCCTTTCTCGGACCAGTAACTTACGCACCCCTCTCTCGGACCAGTAACTTACGCACCCCTCTCTCGAACCAGTAACTTACGCACCCCTCTCTCGGACCAGTAACTTACGCACCCCTCTCTCGAACCAGTTACTTACGCACCCCTCTCTCGGACCAGTAACTTACGCACCCCTCTCTCGGACCAGTAACTTACGCATCCCTCTCTCGGACCAGTAACTTACGCACCCCTCTCTCGGACCAGTAACTTACGCACCCCTCTCTCGGACCAGCAACTTACGCACCCCTCTCTCGTTCCAGCAACTTACGCACCCCTTTCTCGGACCAGTAACCATACGAAGCAATGTCCGACACATGATGATTATTTGGCCTCGTGGAGGAAGGTCGCATAATTGCAATCAATTTAGTAACTCTTACCAAAATAATCATGGCTTGTGCATAACACATTATTTTTTTAATCAATATAATTTATATGTATTCTATTTTTCATAAGCAATGACAAAACAATGTTTTTACATCCACGTTCACCTACGTTCAATAACCACGAAACCATGCATACCCGTGACATAAAATTTAATGTGTGGAAGTATACTAACTTCACTGTGTATGTGACCGCAGTAAAATGTGAAAGTTGTCGTCTGTACTTTGGAGTTTGAAACAACTAGCTTTATAACTACTGTTTGAAGTACAATAAACATAAAAAGAATGTCAATCCAACATACAGACCTGCATACATAATTCCTTTAGGTATAGAATATAAAATGTGCATTTGAAAGGCGTGTGTGCTCCAACAAGGAAAAGGAGCACCAAGTTTGGTATTTTTAGAGATGTCAGAGAGAGCTTGATTAAACATCACTCTGTTGGTTTCAAAGTACGTAATGTTGCGTCGTATTTACCCACCCCTCTAGGCAACACTGAACACCGAAAGTTCAACAACACTGAAAGGTCTCCGTGTATCTGTATCTGGTTATAAATGCGTGTGTTTAAATGCAAGGAACATAGTAAATAATCAAAATCCTTGAAGGTGCAACACCTTACCACGTGAACATCGCTCGCCGAGTGCCGATACCGTTGCTTCCCAAGGTAGAGGACGAATTGAGGAGGATGGAGAGAGCCGCCATCATAAAGAAGAAAACACAGCCGACTCCGTGGTGTGCTCCGATGGTCGCTGTGCCGAAGAAGACGGACAAGGTCAGAAAACAAGGTCGTGCAGAGAGAGAGAGGTACATCATCCCGGCAATATCGCAGGTTCTAGCCAAGCTCACTGGTTCAGTCTGCTTCTCAAAGCTGGATGCTTCAGGAGGATACTGGCAACTTGCATTGGACAAGGAACGGTCGAAACTAACTACGTTCATCACTCTTCTGGGCCTCTTCTGCATGACGCGGGTCCCGTTCTGGATATCGAGCGGAAGCGAAATTTCCAGAGGAAGATGGAGGAACTTCTAGAAGGCCTGAGGGGAGTCGAGTGCTATCAGGACGACATCATCGTTCACGGACGTACGGTCGAAGAGCACAACTCCGTACTTCAGACAGTGCTGCAAAGGATCAAAGAGTCGGGGCTGAAATTGAATCAACAAAAATGTATCTTCAGTCAGACCGAGCTAGAGTTCCTTGGGCACAAGATAGCACTGGAAGGTACCAACCCACATCCGAACAAGGTCAGAGCAATCGTTGACCTGGAACAACCGAGCAATGTGTCCGAGCTCAGAATTGTTATGGAGATGGTAAACCACCTGGGACAGTACCTACCACACCTCTCGACAGTCAAAAAACTACTAAACGACCTGTTGAAGACAGACAGCGTATGGAATTGGGGTTATGAACAACAAGAGGCGTTCACCAAGATAAAGATAATGGTGACGAGCGCCCCTACACTCCCATACTTCGACCCCAACAAGCCGACTACGACTAGAGCAGATGCTAGCTGCTACGGCATTGGAGGCGTGCTACTACAAGAAAGCGATGGCAAACAACACCCAGTGGCATTATGTTCACACACACTAACTACCACGGAACAGCAGTACGCACAGATAGAGAGAGAGAGAGTGCTTGGCACGTGTCTGGAGTTGCGAGAAGTTTATACAGTACCTTCGTGGACTCCATTCGTTTCGTTTGATCACGGATCAAAAGACCCTGGTACCACTAATCGGCGGAACGGACTTGAATATGGTGCCATTGAGGTGTCAACGTCTCCTGATGCGTATGATGTGGTTCAATCCTAAGCCCGAGTACGTGCCAGGGAAGCAGCTAGTTGTCGAGAGTCAGTAGAAGCAATCACAGTACAGCAGAAGGAAGACGTGTCCCTGTACGTCAAGACGACAGTCAGCCAGTGGTTAGAGTGTATATAGACGGATGGCATAAAAAAGTTATGTAGTGATATGCAAGTGTTGTGTGGGAGCCCACATTGGAAGTTTATTGGCGTGGTGCATGAATAGGTTATGCAATAATTGTACCCATGATGTTTTAGATTTTGGCGTGGCACATTATAGTAAAAGGGGTATTAACGTAATGGGACCGTCCGCAGATGTTTATTAATTAGAGTTCCAGTGATGATGTCCGGCAAGGTCCGATATGAAGAGGTCGCCGTTTATCGCGACGTCGCAAACCCTCCACAATTTTGCTCGCATTGACAACGGCGAGTGAAAATCCAGACAATACGATGCCACGCAAGTAATTACTGCGCATTGTTTGACTGCGTTGACCGTCTGCATCGGCCGCATCGTATAAGGCACGCTTCTGTGACAACGTTTTTTGTCTTCGGAACATTGCATTATAAGTGTGAAATGCGCCTTTCTGCTTGTGACGAATTTATTAACACTGATGTCTGTGTTACGGTCTTGAAGGGGAATAGCCTCAACGGTGAACTTTAAAGTAAACCTAGATTTTTTATTTTTTTTATTTGAGGTTATTGACAACCTGATCTAGAGTTAGTTTCTTTATTTCATTTGTGCCATTTTAATTAGGTTTTGATTCATTATAAACATATTCTTGTTTATTACCTTGGTATTGTTTCTCATTTCTGGAAATTTCTTACATTCATATGTTGAGCTTAATTTAAGCACGGCCCGCCCCTAGTTTTGAGCCACCTTGCGCTGACCTCCACCGAAATCCGTGACATTGCTGCATGATGGTCAAAAAGACTGGACTGTCTTTGTGAGTTCACCACTGTGCTTTGTGCATGCTGGTAAACAAGGCCGGGCTGTCTTCGTGGGTTCACTGCTGTGCTTGGTACATGCTGGTAATGAAGGCTGGGCTATTTTGGTGGGTTTATCGTTGTGGTTGGTGCATGATTGTCAACAAGGCTGGGCTATATTGGTGGGTTTATTGTTGGGGTTGGTGCATGGTTGTCAACAAGGCTGGGCTATATTGGTGGGTTTATCGTTGTGGTTGGTGCACGGTTGTCAACAAGGCTGGGCTATATTGGTGGGTTTATCGTTGTGGTTGGTGCATGGTTGTCAACAAGGCTGGGCTATATTGGTGGGTTTATCGTTGTGGTTGGTGCATGGTTGTCAACAAGGCTGGGCTATACTGGTGGGTTTATCGTTGTGGTTGGTGCATGGTTGTCAACAAGGCTGGGCTATATTGGTGGGTTTATCGTTGTGGTTGGTGCATGGTTGTCAACAAGGCTGGGCTATACTGGTGGGTTTATCGTTGTGGTTGGTGCATGGTTGTCAACAAGGCTGGGCTATATTGGTGGTTTATTGTTGTGGTTGGTGCATGGTTGTCAACAAGGCTGGGCTATATTGATGGGTTTATTGTTGGGGTTGATGCATGATTGTCAACAAGGCTGGGCTATATTGGTGGGTTTATTGTTGGGGTTGATGCATGGTTGTCAACAAGGCTGGGCTATATTGGTGGGTTTATTGTTGGGGTTGGCGTATGCTGGTCAACAAGGCTGGGCTTTCTTCGTGGGTTTATCGATGTGATTGGTGCATTGTGGTCAACACAACTGGGCTGTCTTGGTGGATTCACTGCTGTGCTTGATGCATGGTGATCAACAAGGCTGGACTGTCTTAGTGGTTTAACTGCTGTGGTTGGTGCATGCTGATCAACAAAGCTGGGCTTTGTTTGTGGGTTCGTCGCTGTCCTTGGTGCATGCTGTTCAAAAAGGCTGAGCTGTCTTAGTGTACGTCTGGAAAATGTTTGCGTTTGACCAACCTGAGTCAGACTGTTTCCCTTGAATATGAGACAAAGTGGCAGAAATTGTTCAATGGCATTTACAGATGTAATGATCGTAGTAGTTGCTTACCTCTGTGATACCACCGCCAATGACGTTCTTCCTTTCTGTGTAATGATCCTCGGTGGAATGTGCTCAGTCGTAACATCCGTTGCATCTATGTTGACAATCTATGTGTTACGGAATGGGGAACAAGTCTCTTTCTTGTTGAGAAAAAACAGTTTCCCCAACAATATTTGTCAACTCCCTCCTAATGATAATGTACCCATACCCACAGGAACCAACTAATTTCACATGGGCCACTAGAGCAGTTTCTACACTATGTGAGTGGGTGCGTATGTGTGTGCGTGCGTTTTACAAGTAAGTGACTTGCACTGGACAAAGTCATCACCTCTCAATGATACGAACAGGGCAGGATGAAAATACACAGTAGGAATAGCGATAATATTATCTTTAAAATGATAACCATTTGATATTTGCAAATAAATAAAACAAAATAATATAAATATTTAGATTATAAAAGTTAAGTTTTAACAACCAAGGTGGAAATAAACCGTTCACATTCCGCATAAGTTATATGCAATCTGGCTTAGCAATCAACTTAGTACAGAAAACGTAATATACAATTATTATTCTTTTTTTATTTTTAAGACATCAACAAAATTTCAAATTCAGAAACAGATGTAATTAAAAGTATATATGTGATCTACAATTCCGCCTAGCCTAGGTTAATAGAAAAGTAAGAAATAAAATAAATAAACTATTATAGCCAGACACCACTAGATATACAAAATAGTGGGACCAAGATATAATAGAAAAAATGTCTAAATGACAGATGTTAGAATTTTCTCCCCAGGGCGACTCTGGATATAATAAATGTATTGGGGAAAAGCGTGTTAGCAAATAGTTTATAGGGCACTAACCCTAGCCTAGGTCTAACTTGTTTTAAATTATATTAACCCAACTACGCAAAGGCCAAAGCCAAGGCGGAAGGCTAAGTTTTTGAACATATGATATAATAACAAAATTCAGCTTACGGCCACATAATCAAGTTGTAAACAATTATATCAAAGCAGTATACTAGCGAGCGCCAAGTCAGTGTAGCTGGCGAAGCGAGCAGTCACTAACGTAGGTGTGTATGTCAGTGACAATACCGTAGACTTTTCGTTCTGAGCAGCCATGACATGGCTCCAGTGGCAGTCGCCATGACATGGCTCCAGTGGCAGTCGCCAGGTTTTTATAGCAACGGGAACTGACATTCGCTTCGTAACTGTTATCAAGTGATAACCCCATAGCATATGACCAATATAACCACACCACTTATATCTACTAATAAAATGTTAGTTTATTTCTAACCAGTTTACAACTTGTTCTTCGTCAAAGTAATACACAAGGTTGCAGTTTAGCCTGATAAGGAATTGAGACAATGGCAAGGCCTTTTCAAACACCGGATGTGACCCAACTGCGAGTAAAACACGCCACGTATGTCAACAGTGCGCGTTTTCTCGTTTAAAACAGCATATTTTACGCAAATATAACCATAAATTATTACTATGCAGTAATAAATTCTATTATAGAAATCAAATGAAGTAATGTTTCCTAAACGATTTAGTAAAAACTAACCGCGTATGTAATATTAAAAACATTATTAAGAAAATCAGCCTCTGTGACTGTGACGCCTTTCAAATTGACTAAGGATAAGCCAACGATGTCAATAAAAAATTCATATTGCAGAACTGTTTTTTTTTATGTTTGCGGTATGACAGAAGCCACGATAAACTGAAATGTAAAAACAGTTTCAAAATCGATAAAGAACTTCGAGATATGAGTTTTGGAAGACGTAAACGTTTAATAAATTGTATAGACGAGTCTGACCCTACACCTAGTGGCTAGTGCTAGTGGCTATTAGTGCATTTGACATTGATTGGAATGTCAATAAAAATATCAAATTGTAGATCCGGTTGTTAAAATAGTATTATGAGATGATAGTTTCCATAAAAACTTTAATATGAAAGAAGTTTAAAAATCGATATAGTATTTTTTTTTTTTTGTAAAGACATCAAGATTAATTTAAATTGTTATTGCCAAGTTGGTGTTGCATTTGATATTGACTAGGAATGTCAATAAAAATTCAAATTGCAGATCTGTTTTTTCATTATAATATTAGCAGCTGTGCCGTGAGAAATTAAAATGTAAAAAAGTGTTTAGACATTGTGGTGGCCACCAGTTGGTAGCACTGTTTGTGGGCGACCGCTGATTGGCTGCCACGACGTATAAAGCAGGAGGACGGACAAGAATCGTGGCCTGCGTCACGATTGAGAACTACATGTTACCACCTGTGACCCGGGACAGAACCCCAGACGACGGTACATAAGTATAGGGCGCGGCTGATAGAATGTGAGTGTTATCTTTCGTATATCAGCACGTCTATGCCACAACATCAACTTCTTACAGATCATGCCTTATGGAATTAACAACTGCCTCTGATAATAACTATATTAATGGCTTCTGTGTACATATAGTATATCTATGTTAGATTATTAAGTTATTATTAACCCATGTATATGTATGTACGAGACTTCTTACAAGGATAAATGTCTGAAAATGACAAATGGGTATTTATGATTGTTTCACAGCAAGACTTTCCATGATATAATGAACAGTAGAAAGGCACACTATTTAGAAATAACTCACATGCATACATGTATTTATATACTATATGTTGCTTTCTGGGTCACAGCCTATCCTAATAAGCTAGACCTAGCCCTAAAAAGTATAAATTAGGCAAATGAAGGGTCACGCTATGTATATAAATTTAAACGTTTTTTATATAGATTAATTTTTGTTGCCTTTGCAGAACAGCTATTCCGAGCTATTCAACATTCATCATAAGAAATTTCATACAATCTGCTTACCATGCAACTAGTTTGGTGAGTATAACATTGTTCAACATAGTAATCATGGGGGTACATTGCATAACTCAACCTAGAGACTTATATTTTGCAACTGTGTATATTGTGAATTATTTCTAAATATCCTAAATATCCACTTGTAATTTTCAGACATTTTCCTTATAAGAAGTCTCATACAATCTGCTTACCATGCAACTCGTTTGGTGAATATAGCACTGTTCAATCTAGTGAACTAGGGGTTATATTGCATACCTCATTCTAGAGACGTATATTGTACAACTGTGTATATTGTAAATTAGTTGTAAATAGTGTGTCTTTCTATTCATTATTATGTCATGAAACATCTCGTTGTGACACAATCATAAATAGCCACATGTCATTTCTCAATCATCGCTGTGAAATACATTAAACGGGCCGCCCTCTTGTGATGTTGAAATCATACAAATGCAATTTTAGTAGTCGCCTTCTCGCGACATTCTACTGTCCGACCCCGGTTAGATCAATCCCCAGCCTATATATATATATATATATATATATATATATATATATATATATATATATATATATATATATATATATATATATATATATATATATATATATATATATATATATATATATATATATATATATATATATATAGTCCACCAGTCAGTGATACGCTTCAGTAAACATTACTGGCCTCTTACCTAGCATAATGCCCATTCCTAG
This sequence comes from Lamellibrachia columna, assembly GCA_963662155.1. Lineage (NCBI taxonomy): Eukaryota > Metazoa > Annelida > Polychaeta > Sabellida > Siboglinidae > Lamellibrachia > Lamellibrachia columna. Next base: position 5,747,459 of record OY759261.1, on the reverse strand, counting down.
AACAACCGCCTAGCCTGGCTCAACAATAGCTATAGAGAACTTGTTGCATAATATAGTGGCTATCACTGCGACTGTAGTGTAAGCACAAAATGAATGTATAATATTCACATTGTCACAGTGCGTGCGTGCGTGCGTGCGTTCGTTCGTGCGTGCGTTCGTTCGTGCGTGCGTGCGTGCGTGCGTGCGTGCTTTTTTAATGTTATGTATATATTATGGACATTTTGTCTTAAATAAACATTTATTATATAGGACCTATCATAGAAATAACAATTTTAAGAATGTTTTGAAATGGCGCTCGCCACCAGGTATCACCTGCATCATATGAAAAAGTCAGTATGTAAGTATAAAAGTCAGTACGTAAGTATATAGTACATCACATTTAACACATAGGGACAATTTAATACATGGTAAAACAACTTGCTAACCGGAGGGTGGGCGAAAAAAAGGGGATTTAAACAAACGCTTTGCGGCAACAATCAGAAGAACGTAGTTACTCTTAAAATACTTATTTTATTGTTGACAAACTATGTATAACAACACTTAACTATTAAAAAAATAGTACATGTTTTGAATTTAATATATACGAAACCATTGTGCTAAAACAAAAAACAAAAATTAGAGCGACAACTTTAAATGTTTTGGAATCAAATCTGCCGCTTCCTAGCGACCATGCCATCAATCTAGTGTTATCAACAGTTGTGTGTGATGATGTTTACTGTTCCTGCGACATAAATAGTCTGGGGATATCTTAATGTCGCAGTCAGTCCCCCATTGTCCGCAACATCTCATCCGGCCAATCGCCATCTCTCCGTCGACTCTGAGCTTCACAAGGTCTGACCGCAGCCTGACACCTGATACCCACTGACTACCATTCAGCCAGGTACCCACTGACTACCATTCAGCCAGGTACCCACTGACTACCATTCAGCCAGGTACCCGAACACCTGCCTTTATTTTGGTCGGATTTGTTTACATCAGGTCAGATTTAAGGGACTGGGAGAAAGGGGGATCAGCTGGATTTATCATGGGAAGTAAGGGGCTGGGAGAAGAGGAGGCTAGCAGGGATTATTATGGGTTGTAAGGGGCTGGGTTCAGTTGTGATTATTATGGGACGCAAGATTATGGAATAACGGGGATCAGCAGTGATTATTATGGGTCGTTTGGGGCTGGGAGAACGGGAGGCCAGTTGGGATTATTTTGGGACGAAAGAGACTGGGAGAATGGGGGATCAGCAGGGATTATTATGGGACGTAGGGGGCTGGGAAAACGTGTGATCAGTTGGGACTATTATTGAACTTAAGGGGCTAGGAGAACGGGAAAAAAACGCGGATTATTTTGGGATGTAAGAGGCTGGGAGAACGAGAGACCAGTTGGGATTATTATGGGATGAAGGGGCTGGGAGAACGGGAGACCAACGGGGATTATAATAGGACTTAAGAGGCTGGGAACGGGGGATCAGCAGGGAATATTATGGTACGCAAGGAGCTGGGAGATCGGGAGATCAGCATGGCATAGTATGGTACGTAATGGGCTGGGATAGCGCGAGATGAGCAGGGATTATTATGGTACGTAAGGGGCTGGGATCAGCAGAGATTATTATGGGACGTACGGGGCTGGGGGAACGGGGGACAGCAGGGATTATTATGAGATGTAAGGGGCTGGGAAAGAGAACGGGAGACCAACGTGGATTAGTTTGGGATGTAAAGGGCTGTGAGAACGGGAAACAAGCGGGGATTATTATGGGATGTAAGGGGCTGGGAGAACGGGGGAGCAGCAGGGATTATTATGGGACGTATGGGGCTGGGAAAGAGAACGGGAGACCAACGTGGATTAGTTTGGTATGTAAAGGGCTGTGAGAACGGGAAACAAGCGGGGATTATTATGGGATGTAAGGGGCTGGGAGAACGGGGGAGCAGCAGAGATTATTATGGGACGTATGGGGCTGGGAAAGAGAACGGGAGACCAACGGGGATTAGTTTGGGATGTAAAGGGCTGTGAGAACGGGAAACAAGCGGGGATTATTATGGGATGTAAGGGGCTGGGAGAACGGGGGAGCAGTAGGGATTATTATGGGGGGGGGGGAGAACGGGAAACGAACTGGGATTAACTTGGGATGTAAGGGGCAGGGAGAACTGGAAACCAGCGGGAATAGTATGGGACGTAAGGGTTGTTAGAACGGGAGACCGGCGATGATTATTATGGGATGTGAGGGGCTGGGAGAACGGGATACTAACGGGGATTAGTTTGGGACGTAAGGGGTTGTTAGAAAGGGAAACCAATGGGGACTATTATGGGACGTAAGGGACTGGGAGAACCAGCTTGGACTTGAACTCAACTGGGAAAATCATAATAACTCGTAAGTATTCCCAAAATCATATTGAATTAACTATCATGCTTGTGGAATGTTAGAATGCTAATAAGACTGCTGTGCAGTTCGTTTTGACATCCGCCAGGCGAATATTATCGCCTGAGTCAAAGTGCGTGACCCCGTAGCTCGACGTCTGCTCACAATGCCGTGTTTGTTCTCACACACGTCGGTCGACCTACCGAGGCGTGACAGACTCAAGGGGGTCGACTACTCACTCTGACTTTGAAAGTGAATTTCTGACGCAACAACATCAACCAATTTAACGTAGAATACGAATTAATTTGTGATATTAACTTAACTGTTTTGTCCTGGGAAATATAACATTGTTATTGTGTTGTTGTACTGTATCATTAAAGGTTTGTGTGTTTTTTCTCCAATACTATTCTGTCGGTAGTTTTATTTACAGAGCACCATCTCATCGCTGCATCTGGACATAATTTGCATGATAATTTGTTGTCTCAACGGCAGCGTCATGCCAAGCATAAAGGCAACAACGATTCGATCGCCGTCAATGCCACAAGGACATGCATGACTGATTTTGACAGTGACCCCCACCACAGCACATATTCCGATGTAGCGCCATCAACAGTTTGCCTGGTTCACGATAGACACAGTCAGACCGGTCGCAACAAACTACCTAGCTGTCCGACAACACAGAAGTGTTTAAATGGACATTTGTAATTAGTTCAACGTTGCCGTTCCGTTTAAAGACCGGACCGCACCAGTGAATTCGTGACTATAGGTGAGTAGGTTGTGTGTATATATTTGCAGGTGCCGTGTGCATGAGTTCTTATATGTTGGTCAAATGGTATGGCTCATCTGTGTATTTCGGAACAACGTGTCTTATACCAAGGCGTAGGTCTAACTTAAACACACGCAAACACACCGGCACCCTGCATGCCGCAGCACGCCACACCAGCACATACCACACACACAAGACACACCAGGCACGCACCACATATACAGACACACACCAGACACATACCAGACATACACCAGGCACACATCAGACACACACCACACACAACAGACACTCAGCACACAAATACCATACACACATCAGACACACACCAGGCACATATTAGACACACACCAGAAACACACCATGCACACAACATACACACATCAGACACACACCAGACACACAACAGACATACAACAGACACACACCAGACACACGCTTCACACACAACATACACACACATGGCATACCAGACACACACCAAACGCATCAGGCACACACCAGACACACCATAAACACCTACAGGCCAGAAACACACGATACATTCATCAGACACACTAGACCCACCAGACTCCCACCAAACACTCCAGCCACGCGCCAGACATACACCATACACACACACGCACAAACACACATACACACACATACACACGCGCACGCACACACACACACACACACACACACACACACACACACACACACACACACACACACACACGACACACACGAGACATACATCAGACATACACACCAGGTCCACCAGACACACAACAAACACGGCAGACACACGCCAGACACACACCACACACACCATACACACACCAGACATACACCACAAACACATTAAACACACACAAGACACACATCAGACAGAGACCAGACACACAACATACACACACCAGGCACTCACCAAACACACATCAAACACTTAAGACACACACCAGGTACGCACCAGCCACACACCAGTCACACACCAGATACACATCAGACACACATCAGACACACATCAGACACACATCAGACACATCATACACATCAAATGCACGCCAGACGCACCAAACGTATCAGACAGGCCAGACACACATGCCATACATACACGAGGCTCACATCTTACACACCAGACACACACCAGACATACACTAGACACAAACCGCCCGCAATGTTCAATGTACTGCTATAAACACTTTATCTGAGCAAGTGTCTTGTGACTCGTGCAGTCTGGATTAATGCCCCTATATGGTGACCTATATCAACACTAGACCACGTTCTCTAAGTTGGTCCTAGTGAATGACACACAATTCCATCACGCGAAAGGCGCTTGCCCCTAGCTGCAACGTCACACGGTTTGTCCCCCGGACTTGGTACAAGAGCAGAGCGTCCGTACAGGATACATCGATCGCAGAGAAAACATTCATATCAGGTCGTAGTCCACGCCAACCCAAGCGTTTCATAACACTACATTTGTTAGAATGACTCACTGTGTGTGAATGCCTTACCTGTACACGGTTGGCCTACTCGAAGCGCAGACTGCAACACTCCAGGCGGTATTTCGCAATACTTTGACAGCCGGATATAAAACCAGACGCAGCCACCCACACAGCATGCCTGGTTGAAATGAGTTGAAGTTCAATGTTAAATGTATGCTCCTTTTCTTGCAGATATATGAAGTGTAAGCTTAGCTATTTCTTTGGGTGCTATATAAACCAACATTTTATTGAAAACATGTCGAGCACTGTCTTCTAACGCTAGCAACATACATCATAATTATCTTATTTTGTTAAATGGATTTGTTTTCATCAGGCATATGATAGAGAGTATTTACATGCGTACTCTTGCAAACTCTTTCTTGCTGTGTACTTAGCAATATGATCATACTCACAAAATACAATTTAAATTAAAAAAAATTACGACAGACGATGCCATGATCAATAACAAGGCGGGACATACTCACAAATGACTATGCCAAAATGGCGACGGTTCGTCGTTGCCACATTGTCGTATATCGTTCTGTTCGAGGTTATAAATAGCTGGATGGCAGCATTGAAAAGCATCGGCATGTTGACTGCTGATATGCACAAATACGGGTTTGGGTGTTTTTTTGCCGCTGTGCACGGGAAAGTTTTAAAATTAATCATGATTATTTTTAGTCAACATATGAAGTTGTTCTTTTCTTAGTTTAAATTTAATATTATACATTACAAATTTAAGATAAAAAACAATCATACCTGTAGAGCAGATCTGTCATACCGGCATTTTGAGAGGCCTAAGAAAACATGTATGTATGTTTGTGTGCGTGCGTGCGTGCGTGTGTGTGTGTGTATGTATGCGTGCGTGCGTGCATGCATGCATGCATGTGTGTAGAATTGGGCGAGAGTGCTTGCATGTGCGTCCATGCGTGTGTGTGAAGAATGATTTGTAATAATAGTACATTATATAACACGAGTCTCAACATTGTGATATTATGTTTCATTATTATTTCAGAGCTACTATGGGGAACAATGTCTGCAAGTGTTGTCTGCCCACTGCGGGGCCGTCAGCCAGAGGCACCACGTACGAAAGACCGCAGCGGACAACGCAGTCTGACACCCGAGTTTCACAACAAGCCAGTATCAGTGGCACTCGGGTAAGACAACCTGTGACTAATTGTGTATTTCGTAGACTGACTGGATGTCACCGCTGCTTCAGTGAAAACACGACCATGTTTATACACACCTGCAAGTTCGTCATTTATCCATCGCCTCGGGGCGTTTCGGAAAGAACTGATGAGGGGCGACGAATATGTATCTACTCACAGAGGACAGAACCTTCGGTTATACTCATCTGGTTCAATCCGCAGTGGAATGACCAGTCTATGCGGTTTACCGAGTGGGGTGGCCAGTCTATGGGGTTTACCGAGTGGGGTGGCCAGTCTATGTGGTTCACCGAGTGGGGTGGCCAGTCTATGGGGTTTACCGAGTGGGGTGGCCAGTCTATGTGGTTTACCGAGTGGGGTGGCCAGTCTATGTGGTTTACCGAGTGGGGTGGCCACTATGGCATGCATAGCAACTTAGAGCCACATATGCCAGCTGGGTGGCGGATGGGACCAACGCAGGACGAACCACCCAAAGAGTGCGATATATTCCCCTTCATAGGTGGTACCTGAGACACCCCGGACACGCCCTGAAATCGCAAAGTGGGTAGATGAACATCTGTAAATATGATAAACTCAGATTTCCCAAATTTTTTGTATAAAGTGTGTGACATCAAATTAGTCAAACGGTCTGACAAAAGGGCAGATTCTATTCAATTTTGGGAGATTTAAATGCTGATTCACGGAATATGGGAACATGGATGGAAAAAATGAAATGTGCGATACTATTGTAGGTACAACTATAAGAAAGGACTTCGAAATAACACTTAGTGTTATGAATGATTCACAGCAGTGTGGTATTGCGGCTTAAAATTGGATAATTATAAAGAAAACGAGCTTATTAACTGAGGCACAAAGCTATAGGTAGGCCTGACAAGCTTGGATGCCATGTTGTATGAAGCTTGGATACAAGGACATAGTCAAGTATAAACCTATAGTTATACCTGACAAGCTTGGATGTCATGTTGTTTGAAACTTGGATACAAGGACATAGTCACGTATAAAACTATAGTTAGGCCTGACAAGTTTGGATGTCTTGTTGTATGAACCTTGGATACAAGGACATAGTCACGTATAAAACTATAGTTAGGCCTGACAAGTTTGGATGTCATGTTGTATGAACCTTGGATACAATGACATAGTCACGTATAAAGCTATAGATACGCCTGACAAGATTGCATGTCATGTTGTATGAACTTGAATACAAGGACGTTGTCTCGTATAAAGCTATAGTTAGGCCAGACAAGTTTGGATATCATGTTGTATGAACTTGGATACAAGGATGTAGTCACGTATAAAGCTATAGTTATACCTGACAAGCTTGGATGCCATGTTGTTTGAAGCTTGGATACAAGGACATAGTCACGTATAAAGCTATAGTTAGGCCTGACAAGCTTGGATGACATGCTGTATGAAGCTTGAATACAATAACATAGTCACGTATAAAGCTATATATGAGCCAGACAAGATTGCATGTCATGTTGTATGAAGCTTGGATACAAGGACATCGTCACGTATAAAACTATAGTTAGGCCTGACAAGTTTGGGTGTCATGTTGTGTGAACTTGGATACAAGAACGTAGTCACGTATAAAGCTATAGTTATACCTGACAAGGTTGGATGCCATGTTGTTTGAAGCTCGGATACAAGGACATAGTCACGTATAAAACTATAGTTAGGCCTGACAAGTTTGGGTGTCATGTTGTGTGAACTTGGATACAAGAACGTAGTCACGTATAAAGCTATAGTTATACCTGACAAGGTTGGATGCCATGTTGTTTGAAGCTCGGATACAAGGACATAGTCACGTATAAAACTATAGTTAGGCCTGACAAGTTTGGGTGTCATGTTGTGTGAACTTGGATACAAGAACGTAGTCACGTATAAAGCTATAGTTATACCTGACAAGTTTGGATGCCATGTTGTTTGAAGCTTGGATACAAGGACATAGTCACGTATAGAGCTATAGCTAGGCCTGACAAGTTTGGATGTCATGTTGTATGAAGATTGGATACAAGGACATAGTCACGTATAAAGTTATAGCTAGGCCTGACAAGTTTGGGTGTCATGTTGTATGAACTTGGATACAAGAACGTAGTCACGTATAAAGTTATAGTTAGGCCTGACAAGCTTGGATGTCATGTTGTATGAACCTTGGATACAATGACATAGTCACGTATAAAGCTATAGATACGCCAGACAAGATTGCATGTCATGTTGTATGAAGCTTGGATACAAGGACATAGTCACGTATAGAGCTATAGCTAGGCCTGACAAGTTTGGATGTCATGTTGTATGAAGATTGGATACAAGGACACAGTCACGTATAAAGCTATAGCTAGGCCTGACAAGCTTGGATGTCATGTTATTTGAAGCTTGGATACAAGGACATAGTCAAGTGTGAACGAAAGCAAAGTGAGCAACAACGAAAATTCCAGATTCATTACGATAATGTGGTTTAACAACACTACGGACTAATTATTATACGTAACTTGTACGTGGACTATTTAAGTGTAAATCTTAACAAACTACAAATTGGTTGTATTTATGCAGGTACATATTGAAATATATAATGTATGCTGACGAACTTTGTATTTTTTCACCTAGTGTTTCTGTATTGAGGAAACTCACTGATTGTTGTGCTGACTATGACAATAATGTTTAATGTATCTGCCAATGCTAACAAACCATACTGCATGGTTATTTCTAACAAACCTCAGGACAAGAAAATATTATTAAAAAAAAACAATCATGAGTAATTATTCCCTGACCAGCGACTCGGGGTCCAGGACCAACGACTGCAGGACCAACGACTGCAGGACCTTGGGCCAGACCAAGAGACGTTTATGAAGATTGTGGGAGGTATGTACGCACAGTTGCATATAAATAGTTCCTTGTTTTATTTGTTTTGAATGAAAGTAATGCCACGTTGCTTATTTAACAAACAACAGTAGTATGGTAGAGCAATTTGTGTGGAACCATTACCAGTCATTACTAACACATATACCCATCCTCCTTGGATAACTTGGTAGCTGGTAGATGGTAATTCGTAGTTATTACGTACAATTGTTCGCAGCGTTATGCTTGTTTTTTTAGATTGTTCCAAGTTACGTAAATCGGCCATTGAACAGTTCGGCATTATGCGTCAAAAGGGCGCCACATAAACAACGACGAGCGGGGACATTTTACGTAATTTGGAATAATAGTAGAAAACATGCATGGCGTTGCGAACAATCGCCGTCCGAAACATAAAGTGTCTAGGACGAGTAGAATAGCATAAACACACACACACACACACACACACACACACACACACACACACACACACACACACACACACACACACACACACACACACACACACACACACACACACACACACACACACACACACACACACACACACACACGTGTGTGCGCATGCGCGTGCGCGTGCGCGTGCGCGTGTGCGTGTGCGTATGCGTGTGCGTGTGCGTGTGCGTGTGCGTGTGCGTGTGCGTGTGTGTGTATTTATGCTATTCTATTCCAACTTAAACTGATCAATGGACGATTTACGTAACTTGGAACAATCTAAAAAACAAGCATAACGCTGCGAACAATTGTACGTAATAACTACGAATTACCATCTACCAGCTACCAAGTTATCCAAGGAGGATGGGTATATGTGTTAGTAATGACTGGTAATGGTTCCACACAAATTGCTCTACCATACTACTGTATGCATGCATGCATGCATGTGTGTGTATGCATGCATGCAAACATGCTTACTTGCATCCATGCGCAAACATGAACACGCGCGCATGCTCACAAATGCGCGCGGGTGTGCGCTACCTCGATTATAATAAGATTGACGTGACGCAGCAGGTTTGACCTATGATTCATCATTGTCTATGACGTTTGTGTTTGACGTTTGTCTGGGGAGATCACAAAGTCAACCTACGTTCCGACGAAGTTTGAATAGACTACTCAGGTTGAAAAAACTGTAAAAGGTGCATCCACATCTGGCAGATGAAGACATTTGTTCAAATAATTAATTTTTAACGTTGTGACTAAACAGTGAGTGTCGTCAATCATTTCTTGAAACAATATTCTAAGACAAGTTTGTCCATGAAAAATGTCAAATAAGACGATGGTATAAATACGTAATATGCGCTATATATTTGTGATAGCATTATCTTGTCTATATGTATATTTATCATATTCTACTGATCACACCTTCGTCTTCACCTCCACTTGACAAACAGTGGCTGTCGTTGGGGCATCGTGGTCGAACTATTAAATGTGCAAGATGTAAGGATAGTATTACATTTCCAACGCATGGATGTTTCGTGAAAGTTCAGCAGTGACCCTTGACGTTTCGCACAAATTTAGGAATATTGACATTACCGAAGCGTATGATGTTAGACAGTTTTGCCTTTCCAAACTAGTTTTAGTTTAAATAGCGTTGCGTTGGTTTGTGCTCTCTACGAAAGGATTCCAGGCCTTGAACCTTCTTTAGATATGACAGCTCCTATGTAGCTAACGTACTTGACATTCCTATTTGTTTATCATTGACTGTGATTTCCAGCCCGAAATCAGATGAGGCTTTGTCAAGATGGGTCGCCATTTCAGTACGTTCTTGTTCTTGTTCTGCTTCCCGCTCTGATCACTGTTTTATGTCATGATCCGTTTTAGAGAGTCACTGTAGCGAACTACGCATCATATATTTAATTTATTTGTTTTTATTTATTTGAGATTGACAGCCTGGCGATCACTACTAAGCAACTAGAAAGTGGTGAAAATGTCGCTTTTCATTCAACATTAAACATTTTGGTTTGTATTATAAGAAGAAGAACTAGCCATCATGTTTTGACGCGGTGGCTCGGCGGTTAGAGTGCCGGACTGTCAATCGAGAGGACCGAGATTCGAGTCCACCTGTTGCCGTTTCGAAACTTGGGTCTGTTGCCGTTTCGAAACTTGGGTCTGTCGGTCTCTCCACTTTGTCTGTGTATTTCGGAAGAGACATTTACAGCCGTTGGTCCCAACTACCTGGTATATATTCCAGGGAACATAACATATCCCACATTGGACAATGGAGGTGATGCATATGTCAGATAAACAGGCACACTTCATCAATATAGTATAGTGCTGTGGGTGTGTCATCTTTGTTGAGATTACTGTGGTCCGCTCTCTGTTAATACAGTTTGTCTTCACCCGGATGTCTAGTTTCCTTCCTTAATTTGAAATATTCTTGAACCTTCAAAGTTGCTACTACTGTGACTCTGGACATTCTAAGATGTATTTTATACTATTAATGTATTCTGGCCTGGACAGGATCCCCCATTTTTACTTTTCATTTTTAAATCTCCTCGAAAAGTTAGTTCGATCGATGTCTATGATGTTTCCTTTTTCGTACTTATTTCATTTTTTTTTCTTTATTGACAAAAATTGTTACACATACAAAGTTTACCGTTAAGTTTACCCCTGTATACATCTCCGTTGTTGCACTATGCATAAACACCCACAAGAACATAACATTACCACGTCACAACACAAATCTACACACGCACAATCAACTTGAAACATTATTAAACGATGCATATGAGGTATACATATATAATGTTTCCAGAAATCACCTCACGCATATCATGCTACACAGTTCACATATGCAAACTATGAACACTAAATTACATCTGTCGATTTATTTTTACAGGATCTGGGCGGCTTACAGAACAACTGTTTAAATAATATCCTAGATGATAATACAAATCAGTCTAATGAACTAAATCAATTAAATCCTATACGTCTATCCTCATATTTCGACTCGGATGCTTTTATTTCTTCAGCGTAATTAGCTCAAATATACAATCTATTAATGCCAAATTTAGCGAACTAGAGGCATTCGTAGAGGAATTGAAAGCTTAAAATTTTCAATTTACTCTTATATGCCTACAAGAGAGTTGTATATCTAAAAATTATGATTTCTCACACATACAGCTCGACGGATACAATTGCATTACACAGGGAAAAGCATCCAGTAAAAAGGGAGGACTAATCATGTACGTTGATTCAAAATATACTTACGAAGTGATTCAAAATCTAAACAATTATTAACTTTGGGAAGGGCTAATTATAATTAAATAAGTGAAGGTGGTTTGACCAAACCAGCAATAATAGGAAATATGTATAGGCCTCCAAGGAATTTAAATTATAACCTGGAAATTATAACACAATTTCCACTAATGCTATCATCTCTAGACCAAACACAACACAAAGTAATATTTGCCGGTGATTATAACATAAACCTGCTAAAGTTAAATGAAGATGAACTAATCAGTGATTTCTTTGATCTTCTTACATCACATAGTACGTATCCCCAAATTACACTACCAACTAGTTTGTCACAAAGACACGGTACACTAATAGATAATCTTTTCTGTAAATTAACAAAAACCATTATAGAGAGCAGAGCATAAAACTATTTTCAGATCACCAACCCTATTTTATTTTTATGAAAAAAAAAAGCACAACAAACAATCAAATCCTGAAACAACTAAGATACTCATGGAAACTAATGAAGCCTTATTAAAAGTTAAACATGACATTCATACGTCAGACATTTATAGCAAAATGGACAAGAGCCCTAATGCTGATACACATTTCAATTATAATCTTATAGCTCAACTAAGAGAAACGATTAAAAATAAACACATTCAAACTAAAGTTGTCAAATTCCATAAATATAGACATAAAAATCAAAATGGATAACGAAAGGTCTATTAAGATCAATTAAATATAGAGATAAATTATATAAACAAGTGAAGATATTGCATAAGTAACATAATACTTAAGACGAAGATTCGTGAAGCAAAGAGATTACACTATGCACAACTTGTCGACAAATACAAATTAAATTCAGCAAATACATGGAAAGTAATTAATGAAATTATATCAAGATACAAATTTAGTACACAATTTCCAACATGTTTTAAACAAAATAATAAGACATATACTAATAAGATTGACATAGCTAATTAATTTAACCATATCTTTACGGAAACAGGCAATGTTCTTGCTGAAAGCATACCATATACAATAGCAAATAATTTTACTATATTTCTCAAAAACAAGATTAAAAATGGTTTCAGATTTACATAAATACAAGAGGAATCCGTATCACCAATAATCAACAACCTTACAATTAAAAATTGCTATGGATTTGATGGAATATCCAGCAAATTATTAGAACTTATTGAACCAGACATAGTGAAACCTTTAATATTATTAATATATTAAGTGCTGAACACAGGACAATTTCCTGACAACTTTAAAGTAGCAAAAGTTATTCCTTTATTTAAGAAAAAATGTCCCACATTATTCACAAATTATAGACCAATATCCCTTTTGCCTGTTATTTCCAAAGTATTGGAAAGAATTATGAATCACCAATTACTCATGTATTTTACTAATACAAAACTACTGTCTGATAATCAATACGGCTTCAGACCCCACCACTCAACTGAATATGCAGCTCTAAAAATAGTCGATAGGATCACTACATATTTGGATAACAACTAATTATCCATCAGTATATTTCTCGATTTATCGAAAGCATTCTATACATTTGACCACACAATCCTCTTTAAAATATTGAACATTATGGGTTGGAATCATCAGCATTACAATTACTAAAGAGTTACTTAACAAACCGTGAGCTATTTGTAAAAATGTATAATATAAAATCAAATGTCTTACCTATAAACACGGGAATCCCACAAGGCTCAATACTAGGTCCTCTTTTATTCATTATATATATATTAACGATTTCTCACGAGCCGAAAATAGCAAATAAGTGTTCTAGGAAAATCGGAATTATAAACCAGTTGAAGCATGTCTTACCTAAAAGTATAAAAATTATACTATATAATTCATTAATATTACCCCACATAAATACAACGGAACCATGATTTAAAAGCCTCTCTGTTCTAAAGGTTGAAGACTTACTTAAACTACAGATACTACGAATTTATTATAAATTCATGCACAAACACTTACCAGCCTACTAAAAAAACCTGGCCGATAAACCAGAATACACACATACACAATCATCTCACGCGTAAACACAACAAAATACACACATTTAGAACACAACACAAATTTGCAAAAAACATTTCTTAAATATAATTTGCCACATATCATCAACAATATTCCAGACATTTTTAAAAAAAAGGTGACCACACACAGCTTTCAGGGATGTATACTTTATGCTAAAAATGTTATTATAAAAAGCCATATATGCATATGCAAGCGGAAATATACAATAAATTCATTGAAAACGTACCAGGGTGGTTCCTATGATAGCTATTTCTTTAGTCTTAATAGGAGTCTCCCAAATACACTTTGTACTAAATATCTGCGCTTACATACCTAATTTACACTCAATTAATTATTTTAATGTATTAATTACTGTTACTGTCTTCCTAAGTGTGGTTTTTCATTGTAGTTTCTTAAAGCATTCATGGTTGCTCAACACACATATTCCGCATTATTATAGTAGCCGTGATTTGTTCCTGTTGTCACTTTATCGGAAGATGCTGCTGATTATGGAGATTAACTGGTGAGGCTGCGGTGATGTTATTTTTATATGGAAATACATTTTATCCACATACATTTAATGCAGTTTCTGGTTGGATTAGTTGCATTTGCTTAACACAAAATAAGACTATGTGAAATGCTGAAACGCTTCATATTGTCTCCAGGACATATTCCACTGGATGAACGACAGTAAATTAAAACTAAATTCGTATAAAACAGAATTTCTCATAATTGGTACAAAGAAGTAGCGTGACAAAATGTTATATATTTTCCCGACACCTATCCTGGACCAGAAATTCACACCGACAGTCTCAGCACGGAATTTAGGAATTACCTTTGACATGCCGTTGTTGTTTTTACCACATTCGTGATCTCCGCCGATAGTTGCCTCTTTCTTTTGCGAAAACTATTGCAACTGATGTTGTTAGCTTGACCATTGCAATTTCGTATATCATAATATTGTTCTCAAGGATATTATGAGACTTCAGCGTGGGCAGAATTGCTTGTCAAGGGTAGTTACTAAATCGTCTCGTTTCACACACTCGCTACCATTTCAAAAACGTTAAATTGGCTACCGATTCGACATCACATTAATTTCAAGATTTGACCTATTACCTATCAAACACGTTCATTCAGGCAACCGGCATATTTACATTCGTTACTCACTCCCGCAAGAAAGGCTAAGCAGCTTCAATCATCTACTTCGTATTTATTTCTTCGTATATTATATTCCCATAATTAAGACAAACATTGGAACTATAACTTTCTCAATTGCTGCACCTACTTTGTGGAACTCATCACCCGTCAGTGTTAAGAAGTCATGTGAAGATAGATAAAAATTTCGGAGTCATCTAAAAGCCTACCTATTTGACCTGGCCTATCCTCATTAGCTCCTGAATGCACCACCATCACTGTTGACGATTCGGAAATGAATTTGGATTTGCCTAACACTTTGGTATTGATGCGCTGCTGAGCTAGATTTTCTGAAGATTTTGGAGCCATAGAAGTATTCTTTATTGTATTGTATTGTAATGTATTGTATATAATCACTATTTTGTATGCATGTTGTAGCTCCACACTTACATTAATACTTATTTGTTTTCAGAAAAATTGAAGAGAGCATTACGAGATATGTACAGTGACAAGACAGTTTCGGAGCAATACAAAGTCACTGCAGACTCACGCAGGAATGTATATCTTGATGATGTGATGGACGTCTTCGCCAAAGTACGACTAGTTCCAACCACAAGGAATGATAATAAAATGCCACTCCCTGAAACACTGAGACCCCTTGATGTTAAGATAATGCAGACGCGCATGGAGTTGTTTAGTGAACCGATCCAAATGCCACAACTATTCCACAAGCTTCACGACAGAGTGGCCCCCAGGAAAGTCTTGATCCAAGGTAAAGCCGGCATCGGAAAGACGACGCTTGTGAATCAGATTGCAAAACAGTGGGCTGAGGAGAAACTATGGAAGGATAACGTCGAGTATTTGTTTGTTATCTCCTTGCGACAACTGCAGCTGGATATGAAGTGTACACTTGGGGATCTCTTGCTGGGTGGACTTCCGTTGACTGAAGATGAAAAGGCTATAGCACTTAGTCTACTCAGTGAAAGCTCAAAACAAGTAATGCTATGTCTTGATGGGATGGATCAGGCAGTTGAATTCGAACTAAAGACGGACTACCAACCAGATCACTCAAAGGAGCATGAATTAAACACGATACTCTCAAGTATCATCGTCAACGCCATGCTTCCAGGGGCAAAGATTATAATTGCATCACGCACGAACGACACAATTTCTTCAAAGGTGTGTCACCGCACTGTAGAAATGTATGGCTTCTCACAAGAAAACATCAACGAATACATTCATAAATTCTGCGAAGAAGATTCCGAACTAGAGCAGTTCATCACAGATTATCTTCGAAGGAATGTGAATATTGCGGTGCTTTGCTATATCCCTGCCCAATGCAAATGTGTATGTATGTGCCTTGCCGAGATACATTCATCCACCCACAGTGCGGACACATCATCAGTGAATACCATGACACGGCTGTATGTTTATGCAGCAGCCAGCCTCGCCAGGAAACATCATCCTTCTTTAAAGGGCATCGATACACAAATGGGCTCAAAGAAGATCTTTGGAAAGATAGGCAATTCTTTGATGAAGCATGCGAAGTTGGCGAAGCACTGCACAATGACAACTCCACTTCGAATCATTATCCATGAAGATGATCTTGATGTATTCCAGATAAATGGCGTAGACAAGCACACCGGGTTCCTGTCGGATTCTGTGACGAGAGTTCAGATTGCTAGTGGTTTGACAAGAACTTGCTGGACGTTCAGCCACTTGACATTCCATGTAATGTTTGCGGCTGTAGGGTTACTGAGAGGACCACGTGAAGCAATTATGGAGTTGATTAAGGATAAAACCTCAGTTCGTCAACATGGGGCGTTGATCACTTTTATCACAGGTCTTTTATGCGATCCGCACAATGCGTGTTTCATGAACCGTCTAGAACCAGCCAGAGATCAGCTGGACCCTCGTTGTTTCTTAGAGAAACTGGCTTCTGTAGTTGACCCACTGCAACTGACCACATTCATCCATGAAACTCAACTTGCTAACCTCGTAGACCTTGTGCCGGAAACGGTTAAGCACTTCGGAATGTGCCCAACAACGATGATGTCATTGTGTTGGGTTTTAAAGCAGCAAGAATGTCGTGTCACCAGTCTCGAGTAAGTGATACAATCATTTCTCTCAAACTTATACAAATCTAACATATTGTGATATTCAGTTTTGATTACCAAATAACTTCAGTGGTGGAATTGTTATGGAATTGTGTTTTGAATGTTCAAGCAAGTTTGTTGATAGTGTATGATAAAGCATACCATAGTGTGGGTCTCCAACAACGAGGAGTGTATTGTAAACGTTGAGTTTACTTTCAGGAAGATACTTATCCATGTTACAGATTGCATTCATGTGTGTGTGTGTGTGTGTGCTTGCTATATGGAAATATATTGGATCTTTCACATGAAATCCTCATATATTATTCAAAATGGTATTGCATGTTTTGGACTGCGTTTTATGGCAATATTATGATGATTTGATAGCCGTAGATTTTTTAGCGTAAAGATTGTGTCACCGTTTTGTTGAGAAACAACATCAAAATAGATAGTTTGGTAAATCTGAATTATGAATATTTTGAGTGATGAAATATTCAAGAAGCCACCATCCTAATTAAAATTTGAAGTACAATATGTATGTTGGGTGCAGCTTATCAGCATTAAACTAACAATATATATCTAGTGAGATACAAATAGGTAGTAGGTTTTCTTCTTCTAGACTGTATGACGCAATGCTAGACACCCCTATGATGAAACAACTGTGTGACGGACTCGCACAAAACAAGTCGGTCCAGAAGTTAAGGCAAGTAAACAATATGTTTTCTTCGTCTTGAGAATAAGAGAATGACCACAGTTAGTTTTACCATCGGTGATCATTATTGCGTTTCTTTGGCTCAGTGTTAACGTTTCATAGATTCGATTCTCTGTAAACATTAATCATCATTTAACTGATTTTTAGTGCATAATTCGTGAAAACGACATATCTCGATCGTTATTCGGAAAAACGCACCCAAAGATGATACCCTCAATTTCGACCCAGCCCGGTGACTGATTTTGAAATGTTGGTGCGTTCTGTAGAATATCCAGCGTACAGACGCACGAGAGGTTGAAAACACTCGCGTGCAAACCTCACTTTCCTATGGCCCCTTTATTAGGGTAATGGCGGACGAATCCCAACTGTGGTGTGTGCCTAAATACATGTTCTGAAAGCTACAAACCTTCACGAAAGTTAGATATGTATCTCGATTAATCACATCAGGAAAAGAGACCAAAAAAATCATCTAAGATGATGGAAAGACGTTTATATTGTACTGTGTAGGATCTATATTTTATTGCAATAAAAGAGTGCTAACTACCTAATTTGTAGAAGTGCGTGGACAGCCTGGTTTGTACGGTCATCATGTTTTCTATAAGATTAATAGAAGTTGCGTTTGAGAAGTGGGGAATAATAAATTCCCCTAGAGGCTATTGCTTATTTTGCTTTCCAAATATGATGTAAACAAGTGCCATGTAATTTGGTTACACAAACACAAAATGCATTTCTCTGAATTTCGAGGTTACGAAAGACGCATGTATAAATGTATCTTATAATACACATTTGAGATAACACGTACGACAAAAACAGTGCCAGAAATGTGTCAAGCATTGTGCAGATATCAGAACATTTGAAATTTTCTTACACAGAAACACTTGTGACAAAAGCTTTCACAATCATATTTTGACGATATTATATTGCATTGCAAAATGGAAACTGTAGCTTTTAATCTTCTCACAAACAAAACATTCACTTTATTTTCCTTGAATATTACCACATGTCTAACTGATTAATGACACTAAACAATCTTTTATGAACAATGTCAGCACAGTTCAATGTCAGCGTATATATACCAGATTCCAAATGTATACCAATGCCCTAACCATGCTACCAGTTGTTGCTATGGTAAAATAAGTTGCATTTGTCACTAGGGGCGACACAAAAGTTAATGTCACTACTATTGACCATTATATTGTTTCCTGGTTCAATGGAAAAAACTTATTCAGAAAAACGTATATACCCCTATATTTCTACCCAGCCCAATGACTGATTTAGACATGTCGGTTTGTTCTGCAGAATAGCCAGTGCATACGCCAGCGGTCGGCGTCAGCTCATTGCCGTGAAAGAAAATAATGCAATATTACGTAAAACATCAATCAAACGCGCAATCCTTACTTTCATATGGACTCTGTATATATATATATATATATATATATATATATATATATATATATATATATATATATATATATATATATATATATGGTCGTGAAAGAAAATAATGCAATATTACGTTAAAACATCAAACAAACGCGCAATCCTTACTTTCATATGGACTATATATATATATATATATATATATATATATATATATATATATATATATATATATATATATATATCAAGTTTTTCACTTATATAACTTGACATTAGGGAATCATCTACGATGTTCCTTGACGAAAAGCAGTAAATACCGCTTTTGTTCTTCAACTTTGGTGTGGGGGCAGTTGTACTACAGTTGTCAACTGACCCCATACACAGGCCGCCGCCCCCCTCCCCCCACCCGCGATGTGCCAAAATAAAGGGGGTTTCTTCTGTCATGTCAAAGAGGTTATTAGACTCCTTAAACGTATCTTATTTGGCTTCGGAGCCATTTAACGGTTCCACCCTTCATTTATTTATCTGCAGCTTGGTCCATTCATCAAGTAGCTTATCTACCTTGTACCTAATGTCACAAACTAAGGTCACGCTAGAGTAGTCATGCCAATTATGACACTTGGCAGTTTTACTAAGCAGCTTTAAAGCTGATATGTGCGGTAGTGCTGTAGTAGTAATGAGGTACAGATGAGGGTGCAAACAGGAACAGCAATATGAGAGGGTGAAAGGTAAAATGTGGGACAGAATGTTGAAGAAACAACTAAAAGGAAATGTGTTAGAGGGCTGCGTGGTACTAGCTTGTGTGGAAAGTTTCACCAGCGGATACTGATCGGCGCATCGTCTACTTATGTTGTTTTAATGTATGCATATATTTTACTTTGCAGTCTGGACCGCAACACAGAATCGCTAGAGACGGCCGAGGGAGTCCGTGCGCTTGCCACAGCTCTTGAATCAATGACAACACTTTGTTATTTAAGGTAAGTATTAACTAGTATTTTGTTTGTTCCAACCGAGGGTTATTACATATATTTCAACAACTTGTATTTAACACATATATTGTGTTGATGAAATATATAATACACAATTTGCTGCTCCAGCTTGTACTCATGTGGTCTCACTCCCGAGGCCCTGATCGCCGTCTCGACCGGACTCGGTCGAGGATGTTACAGTCTGAAGCGCCTTTGGTAAGAAAACATGTGTATATTGTATTGTTCCTTGACAACATTTACCACAACTCTCATAGTGGTTACCCGATAATTTGTTAGTGAACTTAATATCTAATAAACTGATAGCAATTATTGTTCATATCTGTGCTTTTATTTAAATGTGTGTGTGTGTGTGTGTTTGTGTGTGTGTGGGGGGGGTTTGTTTGTGTGTGTGTGTGTGTGTGTGTGTGTGTGTGTGTGTGTGTGTGTGTGTGTGTGTGTGTGTGTGTGTGTGTGTGTGTGTGTGTGTGTATATATATATATATATATATATATATATATATATATATATATATATATATATATATATATATATATATATATATATATATATATATATATATCCAGTTAGCTACATCAACTACAGCAGTTCGTATAAGAACGCAGCTTATTTTAAACCAGCAGAATGTACCACAAATACCACTTGAAACAAACGACCCAGTTAGCAAATAATCTTTATGTTGCATGTATATGTATAGATATATGAAATGCTATTTTATGTAGTCAATTAATATGTAGTTTGTTATATCTGGATAATATTTCTTTCCACATATATTGCGTGGCATTAATTTGTAATTATGCAACATTTTCACAAAATGTCACGAGCAGGGCCATCAGACGCTAATGAATTAAATGGTATTTTTGAGTGTTTTAATGCAAGAATGTAATTTGTTATGCAGTCTCAGCTGGAACACTGAATCGTTATCGACGGTCGAGGCAGGTCGATCGCTCGGTACTGCTTTTGAAACAATGCCAACACTTTGTGACTTAAGGTATGTATTAACTAGTCAACAAGTATTTTGTCTATACCTGTTCCAACTGATGGCTTTTGTTCTTGTTGTCATTCCGGCACGTTTTTTTTCAATGTTTGGATTAGTTCTTGCCTTTAGCTGTTTAAATGTATTGGAATGTTGAATAACGTGCAACATAATTGTTTTACATGCGAAGAACTGCTTTTAATTTATTAAGTATTTAAATTTACACGTTCTGTTGTATATCGATTGATAAAAATAACTTTGTCGGTGAATATATTACATTTTGTTAGCACAATTTATAACAACCACATTATTGTTACAGCTCGTATCACTCTGGACTTACACCCGAGACACTGACCGCTGTCTCAAGCGGACTCATTCGCGGGGGTTGTCAACTTGAATCACTGGTGTAAGAAAACGTATATATTCACCCTACAGTATTTATTGCAGTGCTCAGTTTTTGTTTACCTCGTTTAACCTGTACGACGTTAATTACGTAATTAGAAAATAGGTCACACTGTCTTAATTGGAATAATTTCATATTCCAGATTTATATATATATATATATATATATATATATATATATATATATATATATATATATATATATATATAACCTGCTTTTGTAGTCTCACCTACAATGAAGGATCATTGTCGACGGTTGAGGCGGGCCGAACACTCGGCGCCGCTTTTGAATCAATGAGGACAATGCGTCGATTGCAGTAAGTGTTAATTATTCATTTAGAACGTCGTCAACCAAATTTACACGAATTTACACGATTTACACGCAAAGTTACACGATAATCATGATAATCAATAATGATAAATATTATGACCATGTGAACTGGCCATACATGTATGTAATATTATTATTAATAATACTTAAAGAACAAATTGGTAAATCGCATTTACGAAAAATAATACCTGTTTCAAACGAGTACTACTAAAAATGTTGTCATAACGTCACATATATAAATTCATATTTTAATAACTTATGTCTGCTTGAGCAGTTTTAGCTCATTGGTATGTCGGGTAAATTTTTATATGAATCGTTTTAAAATTATTTATTAAGAATTTTAATTATTGTTTGTTATAATATTCACTTAATATCCCCGACAATTTAGAGAAGTGACTTTGCCAGAATGAAATTATATGTTGTGGATAACATATATAATAATCGAAACGAAACCTGTGGCGTGGTGATTTGGCGGTTAGAGTGCCGGACTGTCGATCGAATAGACCCTGGTTCGAGTCTACCTGCTGCCGTTTCGAAGCTTAGGCAAATTTGCTCACCCACATTTGCCTGTGACTTTCGGAAGAGACGCTAGTAACCGTTGGTCCCTTCTACCTGACTTCTCTGTCAGGGGAAATAAAATATCCTTCAAGTGAGGTAAATGTGTAACCTGCTGTGGACCCATCTATCATGAACTGCATCAGAAGCGTCCATGATGCTACTCAGTTAATTAGGCTAACTACCTCGCAAGTAGATATGATTGAATGAATGAATGAATGAATGAATGAATGAATGAATGAATGAATGAATGAATGAATGAATGAATGAATGAATGAATAAATAGTTGGTTGGACGGTTAGATGGATGGATTGATGGATGATGGATGGATGGAAGGATGGATGGATGGATGGATGGATGGATGAATGGAAGGATGGATGGATGGATGGATGGATGGATGGAAGGATGGATGGATGGATGGATGGATGGATGGAAGGATGGATGGATGGATGGATGGATGGATGAATGGAAGGATGGATGGATGGATGGATGGATGGATGGAAGGATGGATGGATGGATGGATGGATGGATGGAAGGATGGATGGATGGATGGATGGATGGATGAATGGAAGGATGGATGAATGGATGGATGGATGGATGGATGGATGGAAGGATGGATGGATGGATGGATGGATGGATGGATGAATGGAAGGATGGATGGATGGATGGATGGATGGATGGAAGGATGGATGGATGGATGGATGGATGAATGGAAGGATGGATGGATGGATGGATGGATGGATGAATGGAAGGATGGATGGATGGATGGATGAATGGATGGATGGATGGATGGATGGAAGGATGGATGGATGGATGGATGGATGGATGGATGAATGGAAGGATGGATGGATGGATGGATGGATGGATGGAAGGATGGATGGATGGATGGATGGATGGATGGAAGGATGGATGGATGGATGGATGGATGGATGGATGGAAGGATGGATGGATGGATGGATGGATGGATGGATGGATGGATGGATGACCAAACTATTGTTTCAGTGTCGATAAATGTGGTATCACCGACGATTCACTGACCGCCGTCGTGATCGGACTCAATCGCGGAGGATGTCAACTAGAACAGCTCAGGTAAGAAAACATTTGTATTTTATTCCACAACTTTTTCCCCAGCCCTACCTTTACATATACCATTATCAAGTAAATTACTCAGTCCGTGAAAGTATTTAATGTTGTCTTTTACCACTTATTTTATTATTCCACTTTTATTCAGTTGTTTGAGGATTCTTTAGTCGGTGTAATGTGTTGTTTATTTGTGTAGTTTCTATAAAATTAGCTATGTGTCAAATGAAACTGTTTTGGAACGTCACACATCAAATAACAAATCGTGTGACTTTATTTTGAACAACTACACTTTGCATGACATAAGTTACCTGTTTCCATTGATATATCGCAATTGATTAATTGTTTAATCATCTTTACAAAGGAAAATAATTGGTATGACAATGTCACTAAATGTGACGCAGCTTTACACGACTGTGTCACTGTTGTGAAGCGTTTGTCACAACACAGTAACCACCGAATACGTAATCACCTGATGGTGAGAGTTCATCTTTTAATTATAGTTATTTTAATGTATGTTTGTTGATTATGCAGTTGTAGGAACAACCCTCTGGTGACAGACGCTAGCTGTGACACATTCCGAGACTTGTTGACACGGTGTCCCAATTTGAAGATATCGTAAGTTGACATTGATTCATTACAATCATAAACACAAACACAAAAATAATCACAAAAAGCCATGACTTTATATTAAATTATAAACAACATTATTGAAACCAACCCCCATCCAGGCCTACTAGCCCGATTGCGAAATTGTGAACACTAAATACACCAGTTCATTAATTTTTTCACTCGAGTTATCCACACAATCCCAGCAAAACTCTCTGAAATAAAAAGGCCCACCTATTGTCACGAGGCCATTATGAACCACCCCAATTCGCATCAACCGCCTAATTGATTAATTATTACATATATTGCTCCACCGCATGCGCACAAATCACCCAAAAACTCCAGCGTTAGCCCAATAATGGACTGTTTATAAGTGCATAGACCTTGAAGTCTGGTCGCATGCGATGCTGATTTACACATCAGTAGACATTAATTACAAACACCAAAACTTATGAAACACAACAAAAACATACTTTCAACTCGCATGTTCTGACCAATGTGACAAATGCCACCTGTGCCACGTCAATCGTGTTCTAATTACATGTTCAATCACTGGGCGGCTGTAGTTTCCTGGGAAACGTGGGTGGTTCAACTAGCCCAGTGGCTCAACTAACACTGCCTTTCCCTAAACAACTTGATGCAGTTGCATTGTTTCACGTAGACTCACGTAGAGATATGTGACTACAGTGACGTGTATTCTGTCTGTGCTCTCTTTTTCAGTGCGGATGGATGTGGCCTGTCAGACGAGTGTTGCTGTCAAATGCAGGAGGAATTTGGTCGGATGAGGTTTAGCACGGTAAGTCTTTTGATTGTCAACGTCTGTTTCTGTTTGGCTTAAGCGATAGTGGTCGGTAATTGTTGGCGTCTCCTCTCTCTTTCGTAAAGAGTGCGTGCGTGTGTACATACAATGTATGAAACGATGACACGGGGAACTCTCAAGGTGTCAGGGAGGGTCTGACTAAAATATATGTATTCTAATTTAGTAAACCTGACTATTAGACTAAGTGTATAATCTTAATCCCGGCACACACGCTACGGTCCGACGCGACCCAACTCTTCTGCTCTTGCGAGTTGGACCGCGTCTTAAGCATTAAAGTCTTAAACAACTTGTCTTAAACAACCTGTGGGCGACAATTTGTCTCAGACTCGTCGGAGACAAATTATCGGCGACAAGATACGTCGGCGACACCTTTGTTGGGGGAGGGCACTCAAAAATCAGGCGTGTCGTGACGTGTATGCCAATGTTTAAGCCCGGCGCGACTGGTCAACGACAACATTTTGAGTCGCCGACGAGTTTGTCGTGACGTGTATGCATCTCGCGACGCGACGCTTTTGTCACAGACAGTTTTTACCCAGTTTTTGTCGCGTTGTGGAATATTAGCCATGTTTGATATTAAAGACAAGTTGTCGGGGACAAATCGTCGCCGACGGGTCCGGTCGCGACGTGTATGTCGGTACACACTCGTCGGCGACTGTCTATAAAAACTGAAAATGGCCCAGTGTGAGTGAAAAGCGTACAGTTATAGAGAACTACACGTTGTGTTTCCTTGGCAATGGCAGGACGGACTAGCACGACTGGGTATTCAAATACATCCGCACTCATGCGGAGAAGGCTCCGAAATTAATCATCGTCGTTTAAACTAAATTCCCGCACAATGTTGTTGAAGCTCCCTTTTCTTAATGCTACAAAGGCCACTGCTCCGTCCAGCATCATCGACGACTTTCCCTTCTTTGCCGACGACGCCGTGTAACAATGTACGAGCAGTTCAAGACCAGAGCTCTCCATTGCTGCGCTGACAGTCCCGCCATTTTCGCGTAGTTACACAAGATTCCGCTGGGGGTGGCAGTTCCTGCCACTACTACCAGGGTTGTGTGCATCAACCTGTCGCCGACGTGAGTCGCGTCATGACGTGTATGACCTCCAGCAAATGTGTCGGTGACGCATTTTGTCGTCGACAAATTGTCTACGACGAGTTTGAGACTAATTGTCGCCGACAAGTTGTTGCGTCGTGACGTGTATGCCGGGCTTAATTGCGTCGGGTCGTAGCGGGTATACAATCTTACGACTGGGATTTCATCACCCTTAATTAACCTTTGTGATGATGTTGTATGTTTGCAGTAAACACGATGTAACAATGAGAGACGGATGTCACAATAGTGGATACATGTTGCCACTTGGCGGATGTAACAACAGTGGAGACATTGTACACTTGACAGGTGTGACAACAGTGGAGATATGGTGACACTCGGCGGATGGAACAACAGTGGAGACATTTTCTCACTTGGCGGATGTGACAACAGTGGAGACATTGTACACTTGACAGGTGTGACAACAGTGAAGACATTGTACACTTGGCAGGTGTGACAACAGTGGAGACATTGTACCACTTGACAGGTGTGACAACAGTGGAGACATTGTACACTTGGCAGGTGTGACAACAGTGGAGACATTGTACACTTGGCAGGTGTGACAACAGTGGAGACATTGTACACTTGGCAGGTGTGACAACAGTGGAGACATTGTACACTTGGCAGGTGTGACAACAGTGAAGACATTGTACACTTTGCAGGTGTGACAACAGTGGAGACATTGTACACTTGGCAGGTGTGACAACAGTGGAGACATTGTACACTTGGCAGTTGTGACAACAGTGGAGACATTGTACACTTGGCAGGTGTGACAACAGTGGAGACATTGTACACTTGGCAGATGTGACAACAGTGGAGACATTGTACACTTGGCAGGTGTGACAACAGTGGAGTCATTGTACACTTGGCAGGTGTGACAACAGTGGAGACATTGTACACTTGGCAGGTGTGACAACAGTGAAGACATTGTACACTTGGCAGGTGTGACAACAGTGGAGACATTGTACACTTGGCAGGTGTGACAACAGTGGAGACATTGTACACTTGGCAGTTGTGACAACAGTGGAGACATTGTACACTTGGCAGGTGTGACAACAGTGGAGACATTGTACACTTGGCAGGTGTGACAACAGTGGAGACATTGTACACTTGGCAGGTGTGACAACAGTGGAGTCATTGTACACTTGGCAGGTGTGACAACAGTGGAGACATTGTACACTTGGCAGGTGTGACAACAGTGGAGACATTGAACACTTGGCAGGTGTGACAACAGTGGAGACATTGTACACTTGGCAGGTGTGACAACAGTGGAGACATTGTACACTTGGCAGGTGTGACAACAGTGGAGACATTGTACACTTGGCAGGTGTGACAACAGTGGAGACATTGTACACTTGGCAGGTGTGACAACAGTGGAGACATTGTACACTTGGCAGGTGTGACAACAATGGAGTTATGGTGCCACTTGGCGGATGAAGATACTTTCCCAGGAAATGAATACGTCACTAAGCAGTCAATACATATTTTAATATTTTTTTCACAGTAATTTTTACATTTGTTCTTATGTTGCCAATTGTCAGCTGCTTCAACGAAACTAACTACCGCTAGCATGGGCTATGATAGTAATCGTGTTCAGGTGCTAACATGTGTGCTTCCTCCCCCGCTCCAGGCCGCCTACTACATCTACGTCTTCTCTCTGCCCCTTTATGTGGGTTCCCAAACTTCGTTTTGTTTAATTTATATAGATCGCATTTCATCTCGACGATTGCATTATGTGGTATTACATGTTATGTACTCCTATGTAACGGTTGTGTGTAGCGCGATATCATTATGTAGCCCTTTGCATTCGGTTGTGTAGGACATATGTTATGTATTCCCCGGTTTAGTGCTAACGTGGATAAATCATGCGATTTATTTGTAGGTGATTACATTCAGTAATGTAACACATTATTTACTGATAGTTGCACTAATGTCTTAATTTATCACGATAAACTAGTCAGACATTTCTGGATGAGAGGTTTACCTTCACTGAACACAAACAGTTGGTGACTGCCACTGTAATATGCAATAAAACGAAGTTTATTTTGAAGTTGTCAATAATGTTTGTTATTTGTAGTATTTAAAAAAATCGGTCTCATTAATTCAATTTAGCATTTGCATTACTTTCATACGACATCACATGTTCATGTACATAAAACATGTGACGTGACACGAAGAAAATATTTGAATATTTGTCAAAGTTAGACATAAGAGAACATGAAGATATTCATACACATTACACAAGAAATCGGCATGACATACACGTTGAAAGAGCAAATATCAATCACTGCAAGTATTCAGTTCCTACGCCAAGAATTTCGTTATGTCACAATATAACTCAAGTTGTAATATACTGACTTGATATATTTGCCACTTATGCGAAAATTAGTTGGTTGCAAATATTTGCTAACTTATTTCATCTCCATGCCATCTCACATATTAAAATAATGTATGTTATATATTCATGTCTGATTTGTGTTCTTTATGTACACATACTCATGCAATACGTACAAGGTATTCGTTTTAATCCGTCTACAATTCTGTTGTTTAATTTATAATTTTATATGGGTTGGTTTCATGTTAAAGACCAAGCTGTGCTCTTAGCGGCAATCTCCCAAAAGCGACATGATACCAGGTACATATATAATTAACATAAATATGTAAATCCAATTTATGTAAATTCGTAGTATATTGTATTTCTTACGTCATGTTACTGGCCTTGTCGCATGAACAATTCCTGATCCTGATTCAAAAATATTACACGTGGCAAAGTACGTATTGGTGACCCTGTACCAAATCCAAATATGAGGAAAACGTAACTACTTGCCAATCGACCTAATATCTAGCTGTAAAAATAATGGTAATATTATCAAATGCTTTGTTGGTTTTGTTTGCATAAACTGTTTTCATTAACTTGTGTCTGTTAGGGTACTCACGCCAATGTTTTCCTTATATTTGTCTGTTAGGGTACTTACGTCAATGTATTCCTTATATTTGTCTATTAGGGTACTTACGTCAATGTATTCCTTATATTTGTCTGTTAGGGTACTTACGTCAATGTGTTCCTTATATTTGTCTGTTATGGTACTTACACCAATGTTTTCCTTATATTTGTCTGTTAGGGTACTTACGCCAATGTGTTCCTTATATTTATCTGTTAGGGTACTTACGTCAATGTATTCCTTATATTTGTCTGTTATGGTACTTACGCCAATGTTTTCCTTATATGTGTCTGTTATGGTACTTACGTCAATGTGTTCCTTATATTTGTCAGTTATAGTACATACGTCAATGTATTCCTTATATTTGTCTGTTATGGTACTTACGCCAATGTGTTCCTTATATTTGTCTGTTAGGGTACTTACGTCAATTTATTCCTTATATTTGTCTGTTATGGTACTTACGTCAATGTATTCCTTATATTTGTCTGTTAGGGTACTTACGTCAATGTATTCCTTATATTTGTCTGTTATGGTACTTACGCCAATGTATTCCTTATATTTGTCGGTTATGGTACTTACGCCAAAGTTTTCCTTATATTTGTCTGTTAGGGTACTTACGCCAATGTTTTCTTATATTTGTCTGTTATGGTACTTACGTCAATGTATTCCTTATATTTGTCTGTTAGGGTACTTACGCCAATGTTTTCCTTATATTTGTCTGTTAGGGTACTTACGCCAATGTTTTCCTTATATTTGTCTGTTATGGTACTTACGTCAATGTATTCCTTATATTTGTCTGTTAGGGTACTTACGTCAATGTATTCCTTATATTTGTATGTTAGGGTACTTACGCCAATGTATTCCTTATATTTGTCTGTTAGGGTACTTACGTCAATGTATTCCTTATATTTGTCTGTTAGGGTATTTACGCCAAAGTTTTCCTTATATTTGTCTGTTATGGTACTTACGCCAATGTGTTCCTTATATTTGTCAATTATAGTACTTACGTCAATGTATTCCTTATATTTGTCTGTTATGGTACTTGCGCCAATGTGTTCCTTATATTTGTCTGTTAGAATACTTACGTCAATTTATTCCTTATATTTGTCTGTTATGGTACTTACGCCAAAGTTTTCCTTATATTTGTCTGTTAGGGTACTTACGCCAATGTTTTCCTATATTTGTCTGTTATGGTACTTACGTCAAAATATTCCTTATATTTGTCTGTTATGGTATTTACGCCAATATTTTCCTTATATTTGTCTGTTATGGTACTTACACCAATGTATTCCTTATATTTGTCTGTTAGGGTACTTACGTCAATGTATTCCTTATATTTGTCTGTTAGGGTACTTACGTCAATGTATTCCTTATATTTGTCTGTTAGGGTACTTACGTCAATGTATTCCTTATATTTGTCTGTTAGGGTACTTACGCCAATGTATTCCTTATATTTGTCTGTTAGGGTACTTACGTCAATGTATTCCTCATATTTGTCTGTTAGGGTACTTACGCCAATGTTTTCCTTATATTTGTCTGTTAGGGTACTTACGCCAATGTTTTCCTTATATTTGTCTGTTATGGTACTTATGCCAATGTATTCCTTATATTTGTCTGTTAGGGTACTTACGTCAATGTATTCCTTATATTTGTCTGTTATGGTACTTACGTCAATGTATTCCATATATTTGTCTGTTAGGGTACTTACGTCAATGTATTCCTTATATTTGTCTGTTAGGGTACTTACGTCAATGTTTTCCTTATATTTGTCTGTTAGGGTACTTACGCCAATGTTTTCCTTATATTTGTCTGTTATGGTACTTATTCCAATGTATTCCTTATATTTGTCTGTTAGGGTACTTACGTCAATGTATTCCTTATATTTGTCTGTTAGGGTACTTACGTCAATGTATTCCTTATATTTGTCTGTTAGGGTACTTACGTCAATGTATTCCTTATATTTGTCTGTTAGGGTACTTACGTTAATTTATTCCTTATATTTGTCTGTTAGGGTACTTACGCCAATGTTTTCCTTATATTTGTCTGTTATGGTACTTATGGCCTATGTATTCCTTATATTTGTCTGTTAGGGTACTTACGTCAATGTATTCCTCATATTTGTTTGTTAGGGTACTTACGCCAATGTTTTCCTTATATTTGTCTGTTAGGGTACTTACGCCAATGTTTACCTTATATTTGTCTGTTATGGTACTTATGCCAATGTATTCCTTATATTTGTCTGTTAGGGTACTTACGTCAATGTATTCCTTATATTTGTCTGTTATGGTACTTACGTCAATGTATTCCATATATTTGTCTGTTAGGGTACTTACGTCAATGTATTCCTTATATTTGTCTGTTAGGGTACTTACGTCAATGTTTTCTTATATTTGTCTGTTAGGGTACTTACGCCAATGTTTTCCTTATATTTGTCTGTTAGGGTACTTACGTCAATGTGTTCCTTATATCTGTCAGTTATAGTACTTACGTCAATGTATTCCTTATATTTGTCTCTTATGGTACTTACGCCAATGTGTTCCTGATATTTGTCTGTTAGAGTACTTACGTCAATTTATTCCTTATATTTGTCTGTTATGGTACTTACGCCAAAGTTTTCCTTATATTTGTCTGTTAGGGTACTTACGCCAATGTATTCCTTATATTTGTCTGTTAGGGTATTTACGCCAATGTTTTCCTTATATTTGTCTGTTATGGTAATTACGCCAATGTATTCCTTATATTTGTCTGTTAGGGTACTTACGTCAATGTATTCCTTATATTTGTCAGTTATAGTACTTACGTCAATGTATTCCTTATATTTGTCTGTTATGATACTTACGCCAATGTGTTCCTTATATTTGTCTGTTAGGGTACTTACGTCAATTTATTCCTTATATTTGTCTGTTATGGTACTTACGCCAAAGTTTTCCTTATATTTGTCTGTTAGGGTACTTACGCCAATGTTTTCCTATATTTGTCTGTTATGGTACTTACGTCAATGTATTCCTTATATTTGTCTTTTAGGGTACTTACGCCAATGTTTTCCTTATATTTGTCTGTTAGGGTACTTACTCCAATGTTTTCCTTATATTTGTCTGTTATGGTACTTACGCCAATGTATTCCTTATATTTGTCTTTTAGGGTACTTACGCCAATGTTTTCCTTATATTTGTCTGTTAGGGTACTTACGCCAATGTATTCCTTATATTTGTCAATTATGGTACTTACGTCAATGTATTCTTTATATTTATCTGTTAGGGTACTTACGTCAATGTATTCCTTATATTTGTCTGTTAGGGTACTTACGTCAATGTATTCCTTATATGTGTCTCTTATGGTACTTACTTCAATGTATTCCTTATATTTGCAGTTTAAAGTTCTACATCTGAATTTTTTATTATTAATATATTATACTTCATGTTTTGGAAATGGTTGCTCTTGGTGAAAGGGGCTTGTTGCAATAATTCATATACTTTTAGTAGGTTATCACCTGGCCAACCATGCTGCAACTTCCTGTGTTCTCTTTCTCTCGCGCGCGCTCCCCCCCCCCCCCTCTCTATCTTTCTCTTCCCGTCTCTCTTCTTCTCTCTCCGTCTCTATATCCGTCTCTCTCCGTTTCTCTCCATCTCTCTCTCTCTCTCTCTCTCCGTGTATCTCCGTCTCTCTCTCCATCTTTCTCCGTCTCTCCGTCCCGTGTTGTTGTGTTGCGTCATCTGCACATCAAATGTCAAAGATGAAGTTGGTATCTAACTTGAATTCTTTGCAGAAACTCTTCAGGTCTACCTTGACGGACTCCATGAACAAGCTGAACAGGATAGTTGATAGCAAACAACCCTGTCTCATTCCTATGTCAACCCTGGACCATTATATCAGTTGACCATTAAGCGTCAATCAGTGATGCAATCTTGGTGTCCACCCCAATAGACGTTGCCATCATCCACAATGCTCCTTTCCAGGTATTATCAAATGCAGCATTGAAATCCACAAATTTTAAATGCAGTGGGACCTGGTGCTCATTTTTGCTGTTTCCATGATCTGCCGCATTGTCCAGGGGTCCCAATTCCCACATCAAACTCATTCCCCCCAGAGACCCGTTGGCACTATTACAAGGCTGTCCAGTTTCCCTACACCGTTGGACATTCAGTTTCATGAAACCGAAGGCCTTTGAATGCCATGAATCTGATTTTGGAGTTTGCCGTCTCCTAGATGAGTTGCGTGTCACAATGACCTGCCATCATGAACTTAAAATGGCGACAAGATCACAAACTGAGAACTCATGCGGAGAACACACAAACACAACATTAGGCCAGATGCAAAACGAGTTAAGTGTTCTTGTATACGACCCCACACCCACCCCCAACGGAAATATATCACCAATTTCACCACACGGGCACTGGAAAGGGAGAGCACTTCTCACAGTAGCCAATATCCACACAAAGAGCATAAAGCGACAAGGCACACATACATTTGAATTGATGGGAACATATAATTTTGTTGGATATTTCCCAAAAAAGGGAAAGTATTTTCACGATAGTCTTAACGTGTGAAAATAATGTTTTAGGTTTTATTCTTATATGATGTTAATCGGTAGAAGTTTGAGTACACCGTAGGCCTCAGCAAGCTGCTCCAGGGTTCTACGCAGGATATTCTCCACCGTAGGCCTCAGCAAGCTGCTCCAGGGTTCTACGCAGGATGTTCTCCACCGTAGGCCTCAGCAAGCTGCTCTAAAGGTTCTACGCAGGATGTTTGACAGGTCTTCGAAGAAGTCACTCTGGTAAAGGACATATTTATCGACATCAAACAAAATGCATGGGAACATATTATTCCGTCGGATATTTCCCCGAAAAGGGAAAGTATTGTCACGATAGTCTTAACATTTGTCTTACCAACTTACGATAGTGTCATTGTTGTTTCATTACAAACGTTACGGTACTTATCATAATGTTTAATGTACTGTTGCAAATAACGTAGTAAAAGGGGATACTGCATACTTCGATATTTACATAAACGCGGCCAAACGCCACATATGCTGAAACGAATCTATATTATTGATGATTTCCCTAATTGACTTGTCCTGCATTAGTTTCGAAAGTCGCTGGGACAACTCGCTGATAATGTGTGTGTGCCTCAGCACGTAGTCAGTGCGTAGGCGATCGCATATCGATAAACAACTGTCCGACCAAAGCCTTTTCAGATCGCCCAGGAAACGTGGCAAACATTCTTGCAAGAGGCTTACCTCTAAATCAAGTCAGCTAGCTGGGAAATTCAACCGGTGCGGAAGGTAAGACGTTTAAAGCTTACTCGACTACATATTGAAGAACAACATATCATCAAAATATGTATATGTTATAATGACTTTGTGTTTATTACGTTGCAGTGTACTATATATATATATATATATATATATATATATATATATATATATATATATGGTGGTGCATTTCAATTGGCCATCGGTACCATTTAGAGAACAAATGTTCATAATGATTTTTGTAAGAGACGGAAGATACCGATAGCTTTCTGTGTGAAATCATACTTTATTAGCCATACCCCCATTTCCGCGGCAGCTACATTTCTACGTATTTGCTAGAAATGGAACCCGTTCAAAGATCTTAATTAAGATTGTCAGGAGGACACAAAAGTGGAGATGGACGGGGGCGTGGGGGCCCACCTCCCGCCGGTGTGCCTCAAAATAAAATGTGTTTGGCTTTACTTTTATCTGATGAGTAACTTAGTCTAAGAATTGATAACATAGTACTACCACTGAATTCATAACATTGTATTACCACTGTGTATAGCCTTTGTCTGAGGGTTTATAGTATTACCACTGTGTATAGCCTTAATCTGAGAGTTCATAACATAGTATTACCACTGTGTATAGCCTTAGTCTGAGGGTTCATAACATAGTATTACCACTCTGTATAGCCTTAGTCTGAGAGTTCATAACATAGTATTACCACTGTGTATAGCCTTAATCTGAGAGTTCATAACATAGTATTACCACTGTGTATAGCCTTAGTCTGAGGGTTCATAACATAGTATTACCACTGTGTATAGCCTTATTCTGAGGGTTCATAACCTAATAGTACCACTGTGTATAGCCTTAATCTGAGAGTTCATAACATAGTATTACCACTGTGTATAGCCTTAATCTGAGAGGTCGTAACGTAGTATTACCACTGTGTATAGCCTTATTCTGAGGGTTCATAACATAGTATTACCACTGTGTAAAGCCTTAGTCTGAGGGTTCATAACATAGTATTACCACTGTGTAAAGCCTTAGTCTGAGGGTTCATAACATAATAGTACCACTGTGTATAACCTTAGTCTGAGAGTTCATAACATAGTATTACCACTGTGTATAGCCTTAGTCTGAGAGTTCATAACACAGTATTACCACTGTGTATAGCCTTAATATGAAGTTCATAACATAGTATTACCACTGTGTATAGCCTTAGTCTGAGGGTTCATAACATAGTATTACCACTGTGTATAGCCTTAATATGAGAGTTCATAACATAGTATTACCACTGTGTATAGCCTTAATCTGAGAGATCATAACATAGTATTACCACTGTGTATAGCCTTAGTCTGAGGGTTCATAACATTGTATTACCACTGTGTATAGCCTTAGTCTGATAATTCATAACACAGTATTAACACTGTGTATAGCCGTAATCTGCGAGTTGATGACATATTATTACCATTGTGTATAGCCTTAGTCTGAGGGTTCATAACATAGTGTTACCACTGTGTATAGCCTTAGTCTGAGAGTTCATAACATAGTATTACCACTGTGTATAGCCTTAGTCTGGGAGTTCATAACATTGTATTACCACTGTGTATAGCCTTAGTCTGGGAGTTCATAACATTGTATTACCACTGTGTATAGCCTCAGCCTTAATCTGGCACTAGTCAAGGCATGCAAGGTTCCTGAAATAAAAATAATGTTGTCTGCCCGCAGATCATTGCTATATTCTATATACTCGCCCAACAGACAACGATGACAAGAACAATCTACAGAAAAGATCAATATCATCATAAATACTTGCCGACCTAATATAGCTGTCAAAATAATGGAAGTAATATCAAATGCGTGTTTGTTCTGTTTGAATAAACTGTGTTCATTACCCTGTTTGAATGATTGCACCACACTGTGAATGTGTTCATTACCCTGTTTGTATAATTGCACCACACTGTGAATGTGTTCATTACCCTGTTTGTATAATTGCACCACACTGTGAATGTGTTCATTACCCTGTTTGTATGATTGCACCACACTGTGAATGTGTTCATTACCCTGTTTAAATTATTGCCCCACACTGTGATTGTGTTCATTACCCTGTTTGAATGATTGCACCACACCGTGAATGTGTTCATTACCCTGTTTGAATGATTGCACCACACTGTGAATGTGTTCATTACCCTGTTTGTATGGTTGCACCACACTGTGAATGTGTTCATTACCCTGTTTGAATGATTGCACCATACTGTGAATGTGTTTATTACCCTGTTTGTATGATTGCACCACACTGTGAATGTGTTCCTTACCCTGTTTGTATGATTGCACCACACTGTGAATGTGTTCATTACCCTGTTTGTATGATTGCACCATACTGTGAATGTGTTCATTACCCTGTTTGTATGATTGCACCATACTGTGAATGTGTTCATTACCCTGTTTGTATGATTGCACCATACTGTGAATGTGTTTATTACCCTGTTTGAATGATTGCACCATACTGTGAGTGTGTTCATTACCCTGTTTGTATGATTGCACCACACTGTGAATGTGTTCATTACCCTGTTTGTATGATTGCACCATACTGTGAATGTGTTCATTACCCTGTTTGTATGATTGTACCACAATGTGAATGTGTCCATTAACCTGTTTCTGTGATTGCACCATACTGTGAATGTGTTCATTACCCTGTTTGTATTATTGCACCATATTGTGAATGTGTTCATTACCCTGTTTGTATGATTGCACCATACTGTGAATGTGTTCATTACCCTGTTTGTATGATTGCACCATACTGTGAATGTGTTCATTACCCTGTTTGTATGATTGCATCACACTGTGAATGTGTTCATTACCCTGTTTTTATTATTGCACCACACTGTGATTGTGTTCATTACCCTGTTTGCATGATTGCACCATACTGTGATTGTGTTCATTACCCTGTTTGTATGATTGCACCACACTGTGAATGTGTTCATTACCCTGTTTGTATGATTGCACCACACTGTGAATGTGTTCATTTCCCTGTTTGTATGATTGCACCACACTGTGAATGTGTTCATTACCCTGTTTGTATGATTGCACCACACTGTGAATGTGTTCATTACCCTGTTTGTATGATTGCACCACACTGTGAATGTGTTCATTACCCTGTTTGTATTATTGCACCACACTGTGAATGTGTTCATTACCCTGTTTGTATGATTGCACCACACTGTGAATGTGTTCATTACCCTGTTTGTATGATTGCACCACACTGTGAATGTGCTCATTACCCTGTTTGTATTATTGCACCACACTGTGAATGTGTTCATTACCCTGTTTGTATGATTGCACCACACTGTGAATGTGTTCATTACCCTGTTTGTATGATTGCACCACACTGTGAATGTGTTCATTACCCTGTTTGTATGATTGCACCACACTGTGAATGTGTTCATTACCCTGTTTGTATGATTGCACCACACTGTGAATGTGTTCATTACCCTGTTTGTATGATTGCACCACACTGTGAATGTGTTCATTACCCTGTTTGTATGATTGCACCACACTGTGAATGTGTTCATTACCCTGTTTGTATGATTGCACCACACTGTGAATGTGTTCATTACCCTGTTTGTATGATTGCACCACACTGTGAATGTGTTCATTACCCTGTTTGTATGATTGCACCACACTGTGAATGTGTTCATTACCCTGTTTGTATGATTGCACCACACTGTGAATGTGTTAATTACCCTGTTTGTATGATTGCACCACACTGTGAATGTGTTCATTACCCTGTTTGTATGATTGCACCACACTGTGAATGTGTTCATTACCCTGTTTGTATGATTGCACCACACTGTGAATGTGTTCATTACCCTGTTTGTATGATTGCACCACACTGTGAATGTGTTCATTACCCTGTTTGTATGATTGCACCACACTGTGAATGTGTTCATTACCCTGTTTGTATGATTGCACCACACTGTGAATGTGTTCATTACCCTGTTTGTATGATTGCACCACACTGTGAATGTGTTCATTACCCTGTTTGTATGATTGCACCACACTGTGAATGTGTTCATTACCCTGTTTGTATGATTGCACCACACTGTGAATGTGTTCATTACCCTGTTTGTATGATTGCACCACACTGTGAATGTGTTCATTACCCTGTTTGTATGATTGCACCACACTGTGAATGTGTTCATTACCCTGTTTGTATGATTGCACCACACTGTGAACGTGAGGACATTTACACCGATGTGTTCCTTGTATCTTCAGTTTCAAGTTCTACATCTGAATTATTCACTGATTAGTATATAAACTTCATGTTATTGGACATGGTTTTTCTTTCTTCATGTTTTTGTACATGATAAAAGGTGTTTTTTGTAGTAAACACCTGTGCTTTTACTAGGCTTTACCTGTGGCCAGCACCTGATCAACCACGCCGCAATGTCATAATAGGCTTCTTATTCATCGAGTCAAATTGATGATTAATTTGAATGTATGCTCTAGTTCAATCGTTCACACAGCGCATTGATAATACCAATGAAGAAATTTGTTAGA
The DNA here is from genome assembly GCA_963662155.1 of Lamellibrachia columna. Classification (NCBI taxonomy): domain Eukaryota; kingdom Metazoa; phylum Annelida; class Polychaeta; order Sabellida; family Siboglinidae; genus Lamellibrachia; species Lamellibrachia columna. Next base: position 5,708,742 of record OY759261.1, on the reverse strand, counting down.
CAATTGAAAATTATTACATTCTTTGTCAGTATGACTTATGAAATAGTATTGTTGTTACATCAAACTGAATCTTCTCTTATTTATTTGTAAAACCACTACTCACTGACATCCCTACATAGAAAATAACATACGAGTCAGGAATAACAAATATGTAACGACTAATTGGTAGAAGTAAAAAGATTGCCATCAAAGGCAAAGTCCGAGATGACAAGTGAACAAAGAAGCCATTGGCTTGTCGAGAGTCCAACAATTATTTATCTATGTGCAACCCGCCCTCCTGATATATGGGAAACCCACCCTTCTGATATATGTGTAACCCGCCCTCCTGATATATGTGTAAACCGCCCTCCTGATATATGTGTAACCCGCCCTCCTGATATATATGTAACTCGCCCTCTTGATATATGTGTAACCCGCCCTCCTGATATATGTGTAACCCGCCCTCCTGATATATGTGTAACCCACCCTTCTGACATATGTGTAACCCGCTCTCCTGATATATATGTAACCCGCCCTCCTGATATATGTGTAACCCGCCCTCCTGATATATGTGTAACCCGCCCTCCTGATATATGTGTAACCCGCCCTCCTGATATATGTGTAACCCGCCCTCCTGATATATGTGTAACCCGCCCTTCTGATATATGTGTAACCCGCCCTCCTGATATATGTGTAACCCGCCCTTCTGATATATGTGTAACCCGCCCTCCTGATATATGTGTAACCCGCCCTTCTGATATATGTGTAACCCGCCCTTCTGATATATGTGTAATCCGCCCTCCTCATATATGTGTAACCCGCCCTTCTGATATATGTGTAACCCGCCCGTCTGATATATGTGTAACCCGCCCTCCTGATATATGTGTAATCCGCCCTCCTCATATATGTGTAACCCGCCCTTCTGATATATGTGTAACCCGCCCTTCTGATATATGTGTAACCCGCCCTCCTGATATATGTGTAATCCGCCCTCCTCATATATGTGTAACCCGCCCTTCTGATATATGTGTAACCCGCCCGTCTGATATATGTGTAACCCGCCCTTCTGATATATGTGTAACCCGCCCTCCTGATATATGTGTAACCCGCCCTCCTGATATATGTGTAACCCGCCCTTCTGATACATGTGTAACCCGCCCTTCTGATATATGTGTAATCCGCCCTCCTGATATATGTGTAACCCGCCCTCCTGATATATGTGTAACCCGCCCTCCTGATATATGTGTAACCCGCCCTCCTGATATATGTGTAACCCGCCCTTCTGATATATGTGTAATCCGCCCTCCTGATATATGTGTAACCCGCCCTCCTGATATATGTGTAACCCGCCCTCCTGATATATGTGTAACCCGCCCTCCTGATATATGTGTAACCCGCCCTCCTGATATATGTGTAACCCGCCCTCCTGATATATGTGTAACCCGCCCTCCTGATATATGTGTAACCCGCCCTCCTGATATATGTGTAACCCGCCCTCCTGATATATGTGTAACCCGCTCTCCTGATATATATGTAACCCGCCCTCCTGATATATGTGTAAACCTTGTTTTTACATATATTCTCGCTGCTGGCAGTTACACAATCTTCAGATAATATATTCCATTCACTTATTGTCCTCTGTGCGAATGAGTACTTTCTGATATCCAATCAACACTGATCTTTCACTTATGACACCTCGTGTCCTCTGGTTGTACTACCTCTACTGAGTGATAAAAACACATTTCTATCAAAATGTCATACTCATTAAAAAAACTTTAAGAATTAAATTTGATGTCCTCTTAATCTTGCTAATCCACATTATTTAAGGCGTTCTTCATAACTAAGGTCTCTCAGGTCTGGAATCATTTAGTTGTTTTCCTGCATTCGTTCAAGCATATTTATATCCTTTTATGATATGGTCTCAAGCTTGTATGCTGTAGTCTAAAAGATGATTAACTACTATAGTTTTAAGCAGAGGTATAATTATATAGAGCAGTGTGTTATATTGCATAGCTTACAGCTAAGTTCCCGTGACCTGCGTGTAGACATTGTCATTTCCCAAAATTTAATAACATCTGCTATTTTTCAGACCATTTAGCTAAT